>JAFJHL010000483.1:12400000-13000000 GCA_019425775.1 Rafetus swinhoei | reverse complement strand
ATGGCTGGCAGAAGAGGCCGGCCGAGGGAACACAACTTCCTGACCTACTTTGAGCTGGAACGCCATGGATTTTACATAACGGGGTGGCAAAACATCACAGACAGAGAAACAGAGGGACAAGGTGCAAATGGCGGCCCGGAGGGCAAGAACAATGGATCCAGGAACAGTAAGGCCACGCAGGCAAGGCTCAGAGGACGTGGGGTGGCGTGTGTCCCACCCCAGAGAGGCGCCGGGCTAACCGCCACCATCACCAACCCCCTAATATGCAGGCTATAAAAACCAGCTGAAGACTCGGGGCCATCATCCCCTTTAGGGGCTGCTCCAGGGCGGGATTTGCAAAGTGCTGACTGATCGTCCCCTCCAGAGCTGGGTTTGCCTGGCCACAGCAGAAGAGGGGGGGGGTCCCCAGAACGGCTTCCTGGCTTCACTGGGCTCCCACCGCAGCGCTGCCCCCCCACCCACCTGCCCCTCCTGCCTCTCTGGAAGGCTTGTTCCCAGTGGGAAGGGGGGAGCGAGTGTAAATGGGAATGCCAGCAGGTCAGCTTTCATACCCAACTGGCATCCCTAGTGGGACCGAGTTGGAAAAGCGTCACTTCCCCTTGTCCTGGCCACAGTGCAGAACCCATGGACCAAGGCAGGGGTGGGAGAAGGAAAAGTCCTTTCATGGCCCCTCTCCATCCTTTGCTTCTGGCTCATCTTTGCTCCCAGAAGTCAAGAGGAGCATTTGAGCCCAATCAAGAGTAATATTGACCGGGGAGCATAATCTAATGGTTAGCGTGGGAACCTGGAAGCTGGATCTTGGTTCTTCTCCTGGCTTTGCCACTGACCAGTGTTCCCTGTAAGCTAAATGCCTGGGCGGCCACTCAGGAGAGAGTTGGGATCGGTCCTGCCTTGGGCAGGGGGCCTGACTTGATGACCTCCTGAGGTCTCTTCCAGCTCTATGATTCTATGATTCAAATGCAGCCCAGCTGATTTCGCAGAGCCCAGCTGATTTCGTGAAACCCCACGGCTAGGGTTTTTGTGTCTACGGGTGGTGCACATTTACACACGCCTTGGTGCACATAAAAAATTATTCCGCATACAGATGGGAAAGCTTAGAGGGAACATTGCCACTGACCTGCCACATGACCTTGGGGGAACTCACCTCCCTCCTTGATGCCTTACCACATTCACAGCCTCGCAGGGGAGTTGGGGGGCTTAATGTTTGCCACGTGCCCTGAAAACGGAGCTGCGCCAAAGCTGGGATTCTAATTGCACTAATTTGCTCAACGCTCGTCCCTTCGCTTCCATCCAAGAATGGCCTCTACGGATGGAGATAAACCTCCTCCCCAAGGAGCAAGCGAGTGTTATTCCCCCCTCCCTGCCCCCCGCCAGGTGGCAAAATCTGAGATACAGAGAAAACATTCAATTGGAACGACAGTTAAGCAGGGATCTCTATGCCGCACACAGGAGCTAAACGGTTGCGCCACTAATATTTAGTGAGCCATCTCGGGGCCATTTAAGCAACGTTCTCCCTGGAGAGAGAGAGCAAATATTTTCTGTCACCTATGGTTTTCACATTGTGCGCGGCTTCTTGTGTGCCGACTCTGTTTATTCAGCTCCTGGGAAGCATTTTGACAGCCACAGAAATGGGATCCCAAGAGATTCAGATCAACAAGCCCCGAAAGGTGAAATTCTCAGCATCCCCTGGGACACAGACACTGGACTTAGGGTCGGTACCACACCCCCCGGCTGAAAGTAGAGTCCATTATAGCCAGGGTTTACAGTTTGGTTCAATGGCTCGCAAACTCCCCCCCCCCATCAAAATGGTTCCAGCTGCACAGGGGTGCAATTAAAATATGCGGCATCCTTGCAGGAGGGGGGTGCGGAGGGGTCAGAGACAGGCCTTTGCTTTAGGCCCACATGATGACAGAGCAGACAAATTAGGTTCAAAATGGAAACGGCATTGGGCACAAATCAACGCCTCGGTAACATGCCAGCCGCATGGGAGCCATGGCTCGGCTGGCTGCCACACAAGTCCCTCTCCTTAGGAAATAAGACCTTGAGAAACACAAAAGATCATGCCATGCACAACGAAGCAACCTGTATCTGACCCTTCCTGGATGTAGCGGTCAGCTCATCCCCCCCCCCCCTCCCATCTTCCCTTTCAGAGATATTCTGATGTTTCACCCGTCGCTCCTTCCCTAAAAAATGCATAGCTGCAAATAATCCAGCAGCAGTTCCTGAAGCAGAAATGTCACAGCCCTGGACAGCAGAAAAGAGCAAATCAGTTGGGAAAAAACCCAAACCCAAGCCCGAATCAATACATTCCAACGTCCCCTCCGCCTCTTTCCCAAACCCCAGATCCAAGCCGATGGGGAACGCACAGCAACAGCGGTGCCTTGCTCCCAGCCAACAATAATTTACTGCAATTGCATCACACCGAGAGATGCATGCCCCCAAGTTTTGCTGCTGGCTAGCGATTTTCCCTGAGCATGCATCAATAAGACGGCTACTCAGGTGCATGCAGCCTTGGCGAGCGACTGCCTTGGAGCAGCCCATTGAATGCTTCTCAAATCCCTTTTGATCTTAAGCTTCCAGGAGGGTCTTTTGGCCATTTTGCCTCCCCATGCAGACTACCTCCCTCCTTTTTCCCCCTGTGCAGGACCCAAATAACAGCTGTCCATCCAGGCCCCTGTACAAAGAGACAGAACATCTGGCTCACCTCATTTATTGACAAGAATTGTCAGCTCTTGCGATGGCAAAGAAAGGGATTAATCTTGAAGAAAAAGCAAAAGAGGGGGAGGAAGGAAAGCCCAAGTCAGCAGCAGCTGCCAGTGTAGAGAGCAAGGGCTGGCAGGATGCTCAGATTTTGAGCTGCTCTGATAACATTTTTTTTGCATGTGCAGGAAGACGGATGCAGCTTCCCCTTCAGCTAAAATCGTCTGCTTTCAAATGGAATCTCTCCTCCCATCTTCTCTCCATGAGCCATAGTGGAGGGGAAAACACCGTAGCCTGGCTCTGGGGGATTTTGGGGGGCTCTTTGCCCTTGTATTCTGTAGCCATAGAGAAGCCCCTTAAATCCCGCCCCCAGAGGAGGAGTTTCAGGACGACAGACAGGGAATCTTACCAATGGAAGCAAAAAAGTCACCCAACTTACAGCCTATGGCGAGGCCAGGCCGGAAAAAGTGGCAAGAGGCCATTCCTTCCTCTCTGGTGGTTGGCATGAGTTGTGAAGTGCCCTAGTTCTGTTGCCAGTGTTCAGGCTGGCAACCAGGGCTGTTCTCCAAGTGCATGAAGGTTTCCCTCATCTCTGGACACATCCGTAAGGAACTGGGCTGGGGTTTGCCACGATGGGGCCGTGCATCTGCTAAAAGCACATGGCCTCCAAGATTGCTCCAATTCATTCATGTCTTATTGGGGTTGACAACCCTCCCGATTTCTTTGCAGATCTCTGGTGCTTTTGATAAAGCAGTAACTCTTGGATTCACTTGATTACGTGAGGCTCTTAGCTTTCATATAAATACAAAAGGAAGTCTCTAGCCCTCATTATTATTATTATTACGCAGAAAAGTTTGAAAACCTGGCCCCTGATGAACGTGACACTGAAGATGCATCAACACAGCACCCTAAACTCGAAACAAGAGACGCAATTGGCACTGTGCAAATGGCATATCTTATTGCGAATCTATTTCGAAAGAACGCACTATTTCAAGACATCCCTTAACCCTCGTGGAAGGAGGGTTACCAGGATACCGAAATAGCGCATCCATCAGGCTATGTCTAGACTATGTAGAATTTTCGAAAGAGGACATGCAAGCTCAGCAGAAATTTGCATATCTTCTTCCGATCTCGCTTTCGAAAGAGGAGCTTTCGAAAGTGAAAGTAGTCTGGATGCGTTTTTTTCCAAAAAAAACACCCTTATTTGAAGAAAAAAAAACGGCTGTTCCTTAAAAAAGGAGGTTTACGGTTTACAGAAAGACCCTACAGTTATTTTATTTAAATCTTATGAGTTTGAGGGATGGAGGGAGGGGACTGACTCTTGTTTTGAAAGCGTGAGCATGGCAATATACAAAATTCAAATTCCTGTTACTGCCCTTGACAAGCCAGCTACTTTTGCCTTCCCCAATGGCAACGAAAACACAGCCTTTTTTTTCATGGTTATATCAGACACCTGGGATCCAGGATTCTGGGTTCTGCTGCTGATGCAGTCTGTGACCTTGGGTGAGTCATTTTGCCTTTCTGTGCCTCAGTTTCCCTGCTCTGTAAAATTAGGATAATGATAGTCTCCTTTAGAGGAACAGCGGGAGAATTAATTCTGTTTAGAAACAATGTCCTCCAGGCACTTTATAAAGTATTATTTTTAAGGCAGTGTCTGGATTAGATTTGAGAAGGAAAAGAGGTGGACCCTTTTATATCTACTAGTTAGTCCCAAGACCAGTTTGTGCATTTACCAGATTATCATGGTGCCCACTGCAGCTATAGAAAAGTTCATTACATCAGGCATGACATTTAAGCACCCAGAATAAAGAGGAACAATGAATAATCAATTATTTGTGATAGAAAGTAACTGACAATGCGGAACTGGTTGTTTTTCCATCGAGTAATCAGTAGCCTGGAAACAATTCCTGCTCCATCTACAGAGCAACGGCGAGCCGCCAATTACATTTTCCAAGTTGTGGTAACGATTTATTGCATCTCAAGGATGCCAGCTCGCCTCTGCTCAGTTTGCAAGTTAAACAATGCTTTTGTTAATTACCAGTGCTGCAAACTCCGTGGGGGATTAGCGTCAAGCCAGGTGTCTTTCGAGTTCACATGTCACCCCTGTTCATTCTGATCCAGATGAAGAGTCACAGGGGTTGGTAACACCTTGCTAGATTCTGGGGCTGGACAGTCGTTACTGGTGCTTTTGGTAATGCATGAGCAAAAGAGAATGCAGCTCTCTCCAGTTGGCCACTGCATTGGCTGCGAAGGTGAACGTCCCCAGCTATGACTGATACATACCAGGTATGTTAAAAATCGTGTCATGGGGTGACTGTGGAACCGCTGAAAATCACAGAGAAGCCTCCCCAGGGCAGGGCCGCTAGCCTTTGTCCTCCGGCCTCTGGGAAGGAGGCTTCGCTGTGTGAAACTGACACAGTTAACCAATAAGCACCCGCTTGAACCTTTTCCCATTGACCTGAATAGTGCAGGATCAGCTCCAGAGAGAGAGTATCAGAGGGGTAGCCATGTTAGTCTGAATCTGGAAAAGCCAAAGATGAAGAGGGTCTTTGCCAACGAAAGCTTATGCTCCAATAAATCTGTTAGTCTATAAGGTGACACAGGACTCCTCATTGCTTTTCTTGAGAGAGAGTGGCCTTTTTTCGAAAAAACTTCCCCTGCATCTAGACTGCTGCTGCGTTCTTTCGAAATTACATCGAAAGAGCGCGGCAGTTTTTTCGACCGCGGAAAACCTCGTTTTACGAGGAAGAACGCCTTTTTTTTGAAAGTGCTCTTTCGAAAAAAGGTGCAATGTGATGCAAACTGTGCTTTTTCGAAAGACAGCATCCAGACTGCCTGGGTGCTCTCTTTCGAAATAGTGGCTTGCTTTTTCGAAAGTACGGGTTGTCGTCTAGACGCTCTTTTTCGAAAGAAGCTTGCAGTCTAAACGTAGCCAGAGAGACAGAGAGAGTACAAGAGTTGATGCTGGTTTCAACTAACTTGAAGGAAAGGCCATGAAAACAGGGAGCCTTTCAAATAATCCCCTTTTTGTTACCAAAAGTTTGAGCTACGAAGTGAAAGTAACAAACAGTGCGTACTACCTACTCCAAATAACATTTGGTGTACCAACATGGACACCTGATGTTTTAATTCCTGCAATACAATTCACCAAACCAGTTTAATATGGGGAAAGCACAAGTCACAAAACCTGCTGCGTAGAGTAACTAATCCAAGAACAGCTGCTCTCTCCCTCCCTAGAGGCGGCTCCATTCCAGAGGGAAGGGGAAGTTATCCCCGTGGCAAATGCCCAGCAGCTTAATGCTTGTGAAGGGAGCACCAAAACTGATAATAACCAATAGTCTCTCCTGCTAAATATCACAACGATGTTTTCATGGAGGACTCCGAATATCTCGTCCATAGAATGTTTCATCTAACACCTCAAAATGGCATTACAAACATCCAACCTCACCACTCCCTTGGGGAAGGAAGAGTATCATTCTGGTTTTACAGATGGGGAAACCGAGTCACGTGGCTAACATAAAAGTGACGTGGCTAACATAATAGAGCAGCTCTGTGACGGAGGCAGGAATAGAATCCAGGAGTTGGCGGGGGGGGGGTAAGTGTGGCTGGGAGGAAGGAGGGCAGGAGGCGGGGGTAAGTACAAGACAATATTCATCTCCAGTTCTTTTTGGGGTCCCAATAATTCCAATAACAGGGTCAGAGAATTAAAAGCCCTGAGACACAGGGCCTGGCAAGGAGGAAAGGGGGAAGGCCTCTCCCACAGCCATAATGGGCCCCCAAAGCTGTACACTTTTATGCCTTGCACGGCACAGCCCAGTGCCTCTCAGATCAGCCCTTAGAGCTCGCAGCAGCAAAGAAACAGCCCGGAACTGTTGCCAGCAAAGTCATTTTGACAGAAAATGCATTAAGAGGTTTTTTTTAATAATCCGTCCCGGCACAGAGCCTGCAGCCCTGTGTGTTGCGGTGACGCCAGACCTACTGAGGTGGCCAGACATCCTGGGAACTGCAGGACAGTTCCTTGTTTATGAACATCAGCCCTGCGCGTCCCTATCTCTTCCTGAGGCCAGGGGTTAAAGCTAGGGATTTAAAATCCCGTTTAATGGGTTCAGTGGTTATGTTTATGTTTAACTGATTAAAGGGGGGGTTGGCAGCTCCTGCCCACTGGGGTCAGGCTACAGCAGCCCCCGCCACAGATAGGGGCTGCTGCCATGGCTCCCCTTCCCTCTCCCCCCCTCCGAGACTGCCGATATGGCACAGCCTCCCCACTGGGGCTGCCGGCTCCCAACTTGTGCAGGCTCATGGGGGACCCAGTGGGGCTGGAGCTGAGCAAGGGGGAAAACCCAGGAGTCCCAGCCCCTCCCTAACACTGACCCCAGAGCTGGGACAGAACCTAGGAGTCTTAACCCCCCCTTCCCCAAACTCTAACCACAAGACCCCCACCCTCAGCCAGGATATAGCCCAGGGGTCCTGGCTCCCAGCTCCTCCACTCTAACCTCTAGACACCACTCCCCCCCCCCCCAAGTCCTGATTCCCAGCTCCTCTGATCTGACCACTAGGCCCCACAGCCAAGGAGAGAACCCAGGAGTCCTGGCTGCCAGCCTCTGCACTGTACCCACTAGACCCCACAGCCAGGGGGAGAACCCAGCAGCGTTTCCCGTAAGCCAAGCGCTTGCGCGGCCGCCCAGGAGCGATTCCTGTGCCGCCCGGCTAGTTAGCAGAGCGCCCCCCGCTAGGTTTGGGTTTCTCCTGGTGGTGCACATCCGCATCTAGCCCGGTGCACGGAATAAAATTTATTCCGCACAGGGATGGAAACGCTTAGTGGGATCATTGCTCCCAGCCCCGCCCCTAGACCCCACAGCCAGGCTCCCACCTCCCCGGCTCTGACCTCAGGGCAGGGGGCGTGGCCCGTTTCCATGGCGACCCCGGCCCTAGCGATGGGCGGGCCCTGGGCCCGTACGGGGCAGCCGCCGCCTCGGCCGGCCGGGGGAGAACTACAAGCCCCAGAAGCCCTTGCGGCGCCCGCGCGGGGTGTGAGGATAGGCCCAGCTGCGGGAGCCAATAGGCGAGCGTGTTGTTGGAGGGTGCCGGCATGGCGCTGCTCGCGGGCCGCCTGGGGCCTCTGCTGCCCGGCGGCAGGTAACGCGGGCGGGGAGAGGAACTGGGGGCAGAAGAAGGGGAGGGGCATGAGGGGGAGGCCAGGCTGGGAGGAGGCGGAAGAAGAGGGGGAGCAGGAGAGAGGGGGCTGGAAATTGGGGGAGGGGCTGGGAGGAGGCGTGAGGGGGTAATTTGGGCTGGGAAGGAGGAAGAGGGGCTGGGAGGAGGAGGGGCGGGAGGGGGTAATTTGGGCTGGGAAGGAGGAAGAGGGGCTGGGAGGAGGAGGGGCGGGAGGGGGCTGGGAAGGAGGAAGAGGGGCTGGGAGGAGGAGGGGCGGAGGGGGCTGGGAAGGAGGAAGAGGGGCTGGGAGGAGGAGGGGCGGGAGAGGGGGCTGGGAGGGAGGAGGGGCTGGGAGGGGGTAAGTGGGGCTGAGAGGAAGGAGGGGAAGGGGCTGGGAGGGAGGAGGGGTGGGAGAGGGCTGGGAAGGAGGGGAGAGGAGGGAAGGGGGCTGGGAGGGAGGCGTGAGGGGGTAATTGGGGCTGGGAGGAAGGGGGGGGATCTGGGTGTAGATGGGGAGGATGGGAAGTCGAAAGCAGTGCTGATTGGCTGACTGGAGGGGTGCTGCATGTCACTGTCTGGGCAGAGCAGAAGGAGTGTTATGACCACAGCATGGGGAGGGGAGGGAGTAAGCTGGCAGAGCTGTATCAAGTGCCTGCATCGCCTGGCACTATGTCTGGTGTGAACGGATTGGCAGAGTCCCTCATTTAACCAGTTGTGCCTACAAAATTGCATTATTGGAATGAAAGTCCTAGCCCCTCCCCAGGTGTGGGTTGGACACATTGTGCTTAGATTCCAACTTTGGGTCATTGTCTTACTTCCTGTTCACCTCCTAGATTGTTTCTACTGCTGCGCGGCGCAGCCTCCCCCTTGCAGCCGAGGACAATTTCCATCCTCTCGGATGCTTTGGGGCGGCCTCCAAGCACCAGCCTGTTCTTCAGACTTGCAGGCATCTTCCAAAGCAGCCCTGCACCGCTGTCACCATGGAGCCACCAGCAAATACGTACCAAGGCACGTGGGAATGAATATCAGCCAAAGAACCTGAAGCGTAAACGGACCCATGGCTGGTGCAAGCGTATTAGTACTCGCAGTGGGATCGAGGTGATACTCCGACGCATGCTGAAAGGCAGGAAATCTCTGAGCCATTGAGTGTTGAGCATGAAATGTTTCAATCAAGCCTGAACCACCCTCTGCAGCTCATCCCTTTAAAGTGAACCAGCCTGAGTCTTTGCAATAACATCAGCTTCTCTGTGTAACACCCTCGAGTCCTAAAATATGGTGAAGAATTATTGAGTGGTACTTTGACAAATGTGGGGTACTGGCTTCACTTGATGGCTAATTATCTTGAAGGGCAATGATTTCAAGTGGTGAAAGTAGTTCTAAAGTAAAAATTGTGCAACTAGAAGGCATAATTACAAAATAATAAAACAATCATATCAAGCTTTTACATTGGTTTTGTTAATGCAAAGCTATAGGGGAAGAAAACTGATTTTTTTTTTCTTGTGGAAGTAGCAGGCACACTTTCTTCTTTCTCTGAAAAGGCTTAAGGGGGTGAGTTTTTAATCTGTGAATGTGCCATTAGCATTAACCACAAGTCAGGGTCTGTGACTACTCTCCAAAGTGCCCAGAAACAGTGTGCTGTTGACTCCACTACCCTTTCCCCTATCATGTGCTGAGTGCGCTCAGAGCTGTTTGAAGAAAATGAGCATCTTGTTTGTTTGGAACCTAAAGCTAGCTTGGTGTAGGGTTCCGTTTTCTGTCAGTTTAGGGTCTTGCAAATATGTGTCCATTAGGGATGTAAAGGGGTAACTGGTTACTCGGTAAGCATCAACCAGTAACTAGTTAACCGGGGGCTCGGCCGGAGCAGCCCCCTCCGCCCGCAGTGCAGTGGGCTGGGCCAGAGCAACCCGCGGCACAGCAGGAAGGCTGCTGTGGTCCAGCCAGGCTCACCGTGTCAAAAGGAGTCCAGTTAAATACAGTGTTTAACTGGTTAACTTTCTAAACGACAGTTTATATCCCTAATATCCATGAAGAGTCCTGTTGCAGAAAGTGGGGCTCCAGGCAGACATAGAGTCTACTTGCATAGATTTAATTGCAAGATCTCAACCTACTGGTGGAGCTGCTGGTAAGCTACAGCAGTAGCGGATGTTGGTTTCTTTTCCTTTTGCTCTGTTAGCAAGAATTCCTTTTGTCATTGGGTAAAGAGTCCAACGCCCAGCTTCTTAATGGCACCTGAAGACTGCCCCGAAATTAACACCTGTGCCCAGGAGCCCATATAGGGCTCCTCTGCATTGCTTAAGTTTTCCACTTAGTCCCCCAAATTAACACACATTGGAGATTAAGCTTTGAAAAGACTTTCTCTATTGGGATGAATTTCACACTAAGTGTGAAGCTATGAGAGCTTTTAAGAATAGAATTTACAGTCTATTTTCAGGATTCTCTAAAATACGTGGATCAAAATGCCGGTTTTGTTCAACTTTAAACAAATTGACATTGAATAGAAATGTCCCCACCGCATCTATTAATTAAAAGAGTTTTTGATATCAAAAGCTTTGTAAACTTTCCTCTAGTATATTGCAAGTGCCTTGTGCTAAGGCATAAGACAGACTGTGAAGCTGTCATGTTTTATTCTCTCTGGCCAAGTTTAGTGCAGTGTGACAAGTATATGAGGCTCACTTCAGGGGAAATTAGCTGCAAAAGCTACCATTGATGGAGTAGTAAAGGTGAGATTCAGGTTTGTGATACTAAGGAAATTCCAGAAGTTGGAAATTAGATTTCTACCACAAAGTGACTGTATTAACCAAATTAACAATTGCAGGAAGGCTTGGAGCCACAAAGTGCCCGTTATAAGTGCCTCACTGTTCAGGGACCTAGCTTGAGACCTCTTGAGCTGATTTTACAAACCTTTCAAAATGACAGTTAAAATGTTGACCTTGTGACTTTAAAGTGGGAAGGAGTTTGGACCTCTTTGGGACAGCATATGGGCCGTGAAGTTAGGCCTATCTGACACATCTCTTACAAGTGTCATCTTCTTCCAGAAGTTTAACAATATTTCCTCCTTACCCTAAGTCTGTAGCAGCTGGGGGATACTAATCATGTGCAAAAGGCTGAAAACACCTTTCCTTTCTTGGTATTGGACACGGAAGGTAGCTGGGAGCAAGAAAGTCCCCATGAGCACCAGTCAAGATTATTTCCAGAGCCTTCAATTTGAAAAATGAGATTCAGTAGGAGTTTGTGCTCTAGCGTCAGCTGTGGGGAAACCTCAGAACAGAACTAATAATTCAACACCCCAAACATCTAACAGCCTCTCTGCTTACAATAAACACAGTCAAGTCTGGCATGATCTCCAAGAAGATCACTAGCTCATACAATGGTGGGTTCTGTATAACTTCTGCAGATACTGAGATGGCTGGCGGGGGTGGGGTGAGTTAGTTTATGGGGAGGGACTTTGCTCTTTTGGTACCTGGCAAATGATCACAACTTCAAATTTTATTATTATGGGTTGTGTACCTCTCCAGAGGCATGTAGGCAGGGTGGGCGTAGCTTCATGTTGCTGTCTAGAATCATAGAATACTAGACCTGGAAGGGACCTTGAGAGGTCATCACGTCCAGTGCCCTGCCCTCACGGCAGAACCAAGAACCGTCTAGACCATCCCTGATAGATGTCTATCCCACCGGCTCTTAAATATCTCCAGTGATGGAGATTCCACAACCTCCCTAGGCAATTTATTGCAGTGTTTAACCACCCTGACTGGAAGTTTTTCCTAATGTCCAACCTAAACCTCCTTTGCTGCAATTTAAGCCCATTGCTTCTTGTCCTATCCTCAGAGGCCAAGGAGAACAATTTTTCTCCCTCCTCCTGGTGACACCCTTTTAGATACTTTAAAACCGCTAACATGTCCCCTCTCAGTCGTCTTTTCCAAACTAAACAAGCCCAGTTCCTTCAGCCTTCCCTCATAGCTCATGTTGTCTAGACCTTTCATCATTCTTGTTGCTCTTCTCTGGACCTTCTCTATTGCATTTCAAGCATACTTTAATAATGAAAGACACACTGAGGATGAAAGGAGCGGTATGAATCGGATGATTGGACATGGGTTACGGTACTTCTCGTATTTCAGGCTTGAGACTCTTAAGCAAAGACTGCCAACCGTTCATGAATTTTCAGTGTCTGTGATGTACAAAAATACCTGCTAGGGCCCAGTAGGGCTTTTTTTTTTTTTGTGTGTGCCAGGATCTCCAAGTACTGTGCTAGTTATCTGAGGCTCACAACCCCCACCGGCAGAGAGCAATCATTTGTCAGATAAGGAAACACAGGCTGAATTTAAGAAGGGGCTGAGCAACCATAACTTCCTTTTTAATGGGAGATCCAGGTCTGTGGCACTGCTGAAAAAAATCACTTGTCAAAGGCTCCAGCTGGGATCAGAATTGGAGCTCACCAGCTCCTTGATCTCAGGACATTGTGCACACACCATATGTCTATCTTAAGGGGGCCCAGTGTACTTCCTTGAAAAGAAGCCATGACGGGCAATCTAGGCTAGTGAGTGAGCCACATGAGTGGCCCTCCTTCTTCTCAGTGGGCTTGCAAGATTGTCTGCAGATTGCCCACCACTAAACGGCAGGGACTCCTATGTAATATATGCAGAAAGCAAAGTCCATATGAAAGAACCTCAGCAAAACACTTGCCAGCTCAGCCAGAGAAAGGATGAAAAAAGGCATTAATAAGGGGCAGCTCTGTTTTAATAACATATCTTCTGTCCTTATTTTCAATGGATCTTTTACAAGGAATGTGAAAAAAAATAGGTGGAAGAGACTAGCACTGATCAGTGGTCAATGCAGGATTGTTTCCCACAGTTTGTTTGCCCAGGGTTTGGCAAATCCTATTTGTAAATGTCTCAGGGAGTTTCCACCCTTTGAGGACTCTTTTCGCAGCCTAACAAAACACTCATCCCAAGGAACTGTCCCTAGTATTCAACCTCATGTCCCGTTTAGCCCTAATCCAACTTTTTGTATGAGTGGAGAAATAGCATCTGTTCTTCATATATTGGGTTTTTTTTTATGTCCGCTGCTTTGTAGGAGTTCAGATATCACATTTTAAATTGATCTTTGCTATGGCAACTCCTAGGATAGGGGACAGGTTCTCAAGAGATCATTGTCTCAGTTCATTGCTCCTCATTTTCAAAATTAACCTGAAAATGCTGTTTGCATGTGTGTGTGTGTTTTAATATTAGCCCCTTTGCAAGAATGCTTCCTCATTTGTAAAATGTGGGGTCATTCCCCTAGCTAAGGGCACCAGTCCCTGTGGAATGGATATGAAGATGTCCTTTTGTCCCACAGGGAAGGTAGTGATGGTGGATCACTCTTCTAAATCTACACCAGGCCACCAGGAATTTAGCACTGGAGACTGTCCATCTGATCATATCGGCTGTAAATGCTGCAGTGGATGGAGAACACCCATGAAATACCTTATTTTATATGATTTATTGGTTATTGACCATTACAGTCTTGGTGTAGGGTCAGATTTGACAATGGGACGAAGTAGCACTAAACTGTTGTGTATCCCTTCTTGCAGTGTACCTAATGTCTTTTGTCAATCGTTTCTCTGTTCAGAGTGCAAGATCTTTGGTGCAGGGATCTGTCTTTTTACCTGTCTGCATTGCAATGTGCATAACAAGCTTTGGGTGTGATACAAATAACTCGTATAGATAATTCATTTGTGACTCATTATAAACGATTAAATGTTCTTGAATTTTGCCCCCATGTTGCAAGCTGCTCCAGCCAGGCAGACCTCTGCATCCCTTAACGGGACACTTTGTGGATACAAGAGGCCGCTCGTGTACAGCAGCTTGCAAGATCAGAGCTTCGTTAATGAATGAGTTCTTGATTATGCATGCTTGATAATGAGTGACTTAAGTTGAGTGATTTTGATTAGGAAATATTGATTATTAATGTTTACTATTTGGAATCTATGGCTAAGTTTAATCAAATGGGGATAGTCATAAGCCATAACTGGTAGGTTAATATCAGTGACTAATTATGGCTTGAATAATGAGGCTTATTAATTGATTATTCTGTGTTGCATTATTTAATAATTAAAACTAATAGTAGTTATTCATAATTAATACCACCTAATAAATAATACAATGTTTGTTAATAACCAACCATAAATTATTATTGATCTTGGCAGCAGCCAATGGCTTCCTTCAGGGGAAGCCCGGTGTTTGCTACTGGGACTACAGCTCCCATGAGGCAGCGCGGCCAGCCCCACATCCGGGCCCTAGCCTCTTCCTGCCGCGAGCCTGGGGGCATTTCCTGTCTCAACCTACAAGGCTTAGTTTCCGGGCGGCTTGGAGCGACGGATGGGCTGGCCAATGGGCTTGCGGCGTCGCGCAGCGCCGCCCAATGGGCGCGGGCGTGGCCGGGCAGCGGGGCGGTCCGGGCAAGGAGGCAAGTTCGGCTGAGGGGTGGGCTTTTAGAAGTTGCCGTGCGGCTGAGGCGGCGGCGGTGAAGATGGTAGGTGATCCCCCTCCCCGATACAAAATGGCGACGGGGGGGGTATCGGGCTGTAGCCAGGGGCACCCGGGGAGCGGGCCCCGCTCAGGCCTGCGCGGGGCGAGGCTGGGTCGATGCCCCCGCCCGGCCACGGGCCCTTCCCGGGGCCGGGGCCTGGCCCCTGCCTGAGGCATCCCCGCTAAACCCCTGCGGGCAGAGCCGCCCCCGGGCCCTGCTATGGGGGGGGCCCTGCCCAGGGCCTTTCCTGGGAAGGGGCCCGCCCCTTCCCCCACGGGCCTAGGCCTGTTCCGGGGACGGGGCTGTGGCCCTTCCTGGGAAAAGGGGCTCCCGGGGTTCCTGCCTGGGCCGGGGCAGCAGGGAGGGGGCTGTGATCGATCCCCCCCCCCCGCCTGAGCTAGCTGTCCCGGGGGCGGGGCTCCTGCATCTGCAATCCCCCTCCTTCCCCCCCACCCGCACACACCCTTTCCTGGCTTCATCTTCAGCATCCTCCTCCCCAACCCCACCCCGGCACCTCCTGTGCCTGAGCGATATTCCTGTCCCCCCCTCCTTGGGCTGGAGCAGATGGGTCGTCTCCATCTCTCTGCTTAGAGCTGTGGGCTCCAGCAGCAAAGGGAGTTTTTTGTCTCATTCTCACGAAACTAGGGTGTGTGTGTGGAGGGGGGGATTGTCTTGCTAACATGGGAGAGGCAGGTGCAGCCTCGTCTCCTCCAAGAGAGCCTCTCCAGGCAGTCGCTCGGTCACAGTGGGCCTGTTGTATTTGGAGTTCCTGGCATTTGGGGTTCCTGCTGTGTCGCCTTCCCTCAAAATACAAGAGGGAAGCTCCTCACATGTGAATAGTAATAGAGATGCAGCCGTGTTAGTCTGGTCTTGCTGAAACAAAAGACAGGACTATGCAGCACTGTAAAGATTAAGAAGATGGTTTATTAGGTGATGAGCTTTTGTAGGCCAGAGCCACTTCCTCCACAACTTGATCTGAGGAAGCGGGTCTGGCCCACGAAAGCTCATCACCTAATAAACCATCTTGTTAGTCTTTAAAAGTGCTGCATAGTCCTGTCTTTTGTTTCCTCAGATGTGAGGATCTGTCTCTTGTCCTGTCTCCTCAGGAAGTTCCCCAGCTCTTTTAGTTTGTTGGGGGCATTTTCCTCCTTTACCTTAAGGAAAAGAGAAGGGCAGAAAGCTGAGGTAGAGAAGTGCTCTACTGAACGTGTCTATGGATGGTGTGGTGGCTTTTTTTGTTTTGTTTTAAATAATCACTTTGGTTTTCCTGCTTAATATCTCAGTTATAGTGGTTGCCTGGTAAATATTTCCAAAGGTACTGGAGTTGAATCATTCAAATAACTTCTGCCCTTGGAAAAAAACAGGGTGGTGGTTAGTAACCAGGGAAACACCCACTCTCACTTGCTACTAGACCTAAGGTATCATGGTGTGGTGTGTAGTGTAAATCAGTGTTTCTCAACCTTTTTATAATAAAGTACCCCTTTTTATATATATATATATATATATATATATATATATGAAAGTACCCTCAGTACCTACAGCTCTCTCTCACACACATTTTTTTCTACCATTGCAACACATTTGTTTAAACAACTTAATTGTAGCTGGGTGGGCGATTAAATTTTTGGGTGTAAAAAAGTACAAAAATAATACAGCACTATAAATCTTAAAACAAAATTTCAGTTTTCTCCAAATTTCAGTTGTGTTGATGTACTCTTCCCCCCACCCCCAACTTCTCTTGAGTACCCCGAAGGGTATTCAAAACACTGGTGTAAATGACAAGCTAAATCCCTATTAACTGGTGTGTAATTCTTTGACCTGCACAAGTCTGGTGTCCATCTTGCATTTGTCATTTTTAATTGGAGAAGCTAAACAATGAAATGAAATCTACAGAAATGATTCCTTTTTAAAAGATCCTGCGTGATTTTCATACCATTTTCATGGCTGTCATTTTGAGGCTTCATCCTGTATTTGGGGTCTCACAGCTGTCCCCACATCTAAGCATCACAGCTTATATGTAATCTAGTAGTCACTCAAACACATCAACATGAAAGTGATTAACTAGCTTGCCTGCCACCCCCTCTTATTCTGGAGGAGAGGCAAGAACTGCTTCTTCTGGATGTACATGATCAGTTTTTATTGCCCTCCGTCAAAATGGATTCCAGCTGTGATCTTTGCAATAATGGATTCACTTTTTAAAGGCCATCTGTATATTAGTATGTCAAAATGTATAATGTGTGAATGGGGACGTGGCAGAATAATTGAAAACTAACGTTGCTTTAAGCTGTTTTACAGCCTGTCCAGAGCAGTGCTGGGGAACTCCTTTTGCATCTTGGAGACACATTTAGTCCTCATCTCTTAAGTATTTATAATGATTCTCATCCAGGAAGCAACATTGCTTTTTAGTGGCTGGGGAGGGGAAAGTATCCACATTATGAACATATGCTGTCTGTGATACAATCCCATTTCAGGCTAGGGATGTTAAATATCGGTCAATTAACCTCATGAATTCTTATCGGTTACTTGACTGTTCGGCCCCACCCTCAGGGACTATCGGCAGCCACTCCGGCCCCACTCCCAAGCAGCCCCCTGCCACTCCACGTTGCTGCCTCTGTATCAGAGGCAGCAGCGTAGGGTGCTAGGTGGAAGCTGGTCTGCGAGGGGAGCCAGTTTAAAAACCAGCTCACCTCACGGACCGGCTGCTGTAGCCCCACACTGCTGCCTCTGATACAGAAGCAGCAGCATGGGGTGGCAGCAGCCCGTGTCTGGGGGCGGGGGGGTGGTTCTGAGTTCCAGGATCTGTTGTGAGCTGGCCAGCCTGTTAAAAAATGTACTGGCGGGGTGGGGAGGAGAAATGTGTGTAGTCTATAGCATTAATTGGTTAATCGACTACACTATTACATCCCTATTTCAGGCCCAGTAGTCTAATCTTTATGTAAATAGCCTTACTTTAGGACTCCTCAGTAGTAAAGACCAGCTTTTCAGTTTTCTGACAAAATGATTAGTTCTAGTTCTCTTGCACGTGTTTTGTGTAAAGTCAAGGAATACAACACAAATGGCTTGGGGTCCTAATGATTAGGTGGAGAGAGACAATCACTGAAAGCTAGGTGGAATGGGCTAGAGCTAATCTCATATTTTGAAATGGGGGTTGAGCTGTAGCTTATTAAACACCTGAGGTAGGATAAAATATGATTTTAAAATAATTACAATTTCAGTTTATTTTTTATGTCGAATTATCTAAATTCCATGTACATGACTCAAAGGATTTTCTCCCTGGACTAGCCTAATATAATGTGCAAATTAGGGATGTAAAGCAGGGGTTCTCAAACTTGTGATACCGCGACCCCCCCCCTCTCAGTTGCTCGTGACCTTCCAGGGGGTCAGGTCCCACAGTTTGAGAAACGCTGATGTAAAGGGTTAACCGGCAACCATCAGCCTTACTGGGGTAACTGGTCAACCGGCAGGCCAGGTTGGAGCAGGCCCCCTGCCCGCAAGATCCCATTTAACCAGTTAACTTTTTAACTGGGATTTTATATCTTAGTGCAAATAGTCAGGGTTTTTTTGCATCAAAGTTCAGTGAAAAGCTGCACAGTATTAAATGCTTTTGTGGTGGGATGCGTTGTAAATTCTCCACTGTAGAGTAAGAAACATATCTGGGAATTTTGATCAGTTCCAGTCAAATACTTTCTGGCTGTAGTATGTAAGAACTCAAGATCAGTTCTAAATGCAGTGAAATGAGATGCTAAGTGAGTGAAATATGCTTGCATGATCCTTTTCACAATCATGAAACTTTCAGTTTGAATATTCTGTAATCAAAACCAGCCTTGAGAGCTAGAGGTAAATGAAAGAAGGTAAACAAAGCCGCCCAGGAGATGAGGCATAACAGTTGGAACGCACAGCAGAATCTGAAAACAAGTTTACTTCTATTCTAATAGCGCCTAAAGGCCAACTTAGTGCTTTCATTGTGCAGAGAAACAAGAACCAGTCCCCGTGCCTTGTGGAGCTGGCAAGAGCTAGATAAACAAGGCAGATAAAGGGTGGGTGAAAAGTAGTATTGTCCCCATTTTACAGATGGGCAATAGACGTTATTGATTTGTTCGTGGTCGCACAAAGAGTCTGTGGCAGAACTGGAAACTGTCCCAATTGTTTAAGCCTAGGACTAGCTTTCTCCTAAAAGCAAGCTTGGGAGGAGGTAACTTTAGAAACATTATTGTAGTTAACTTTTTTCTGAAAACAAGATCAGAGTATACACTGCTTCAGAAGCCTCCTGAGTGCAGCCCATTGCTTTGAATCAGCTACCATGGTTACAAACAGGAAAGTAATGGTTCCCATGAAGAGATTTTTAACTCCTTCCATACGAGCGGCGTTGCTGGAGGACTGTTCTGTCACATGCAACAGGGGTTGAATAACTCTGCTCATTAGAATCATCTGCTGTTTGGCTAACCTTTGGGGTTGCTTCTAACCAAGATAATGTATTAATAGCTTATATTGTAAGCTCTGGAGGGGCGGGGCAGGGTCTGTCTCTTTGTTACATGCATGTGTTGTGCCTAACATAATGGGGCTTTAATCCTTGTTTGGGGCCTCTAGGCATGACTCCAGTGCAAATATTGCATCCGTTTTTAGAGATAGGGATTTAAGCTGGTTATTTTCCTTCATGGCTTTCAATACACTCATCTTCCCTTTATTTTAAGGACCCACAATTCATAGATCAGGACCCTATGGTGATAAGCACTGTACAAACACAAAAGACAGTTCCTTCCTCAAGGAGAAGTGTACTTCATTCCTTCTTGTGATATCTGTCCCCTTGCTTCCTGCAGCTGTTAAGAGATGCAGCTGTTGTCAGCAGGGATGTTAACCGGTACCCAGGGAGCAGTCTGTGCCCTCCTGCAGGCTATGGGCTGCTCCAGCCCCCCAAGTCCCTGAGCAGGGCTGCCAGCTCCCGGCCCATGCAGCCCACATGGCCTTACCAGTCCTGTTTAATCAGTTAACCAGTTAAACTTAACATTTAACTAATTAAATGGGATTTTATATCCCTAGTTGTCAGGAGTTAACTCGATCTGGCATGCTGCTGAGTTGATTACTATAATACTCCTTACTTTGCATTTAAGACGGACAACGCTCCATCCATATGGCATTATTTAGTTAACCGGGGTAAAGACCTCTTCAGAGCAGCTGCTGCTATGCTGGAACACTTCCTGCGAGGCAGTGCTACTGTTGGTCAAGTGTGTTACCCTGGCTCTGCTGTGAAGTCTGAACCAGCCAGGCAGCTGCTCAAGAACTTGGGAGTTCATTGTTGTGGGAGTCACTGGGCAGTGTAGGTGTTGTCTGTGCTGAGGGTTTTATCCACTGGAGTAGCTATGCTAGAGTAGGCACCTAGAGTGCGCAGTGGGTAGTGAACTGCACTGGTAAATTCCATCTGACAGGTTTACACTACATAAGTTCTAGGGAGGGTTGCTTAAGTGTAGCTACTTTGAGAACTCAGCTCATTTTAATGAGTAAATGCCCTTTGTGGAACAGCTATAATGTATTAGGTGGAAGGTTAATGGTTGCATTGCCAGGTTTTTCAGACCCTAATAACACCAGTGTTGGCATTAAGGATGGATTTTGACGGTTGAGTGTTTGTTTGTTTTTAGGTAGATGGCTGCTTGCTACAAGATGGGCACATTAGTTCTATCCCACCTATTCCCTTTGCTTTACTGAGTACACAGCGATTCAGTGTTTTAGTTACAGGTCTGTCTCTAAGCAAAACTCAAAGATGCGGTCAAGTCCAAATTGGCCCAGATCTTTGGCAAAGTGAAACCAAAATAAATGCTTTACTGTTGATTAATCTTTGCAACTCAATGGTAACAGCATTGTATTAGTGTGTATGAGTCAAGAAAGCAAAGCTGCTTGTACTGAAAAATGAAAATGGCTGATCTGCTTTCAAGCTGAGGTACAAAAGAGTATGCAGCATAAATAGCACAAATTAGGTTAACAGAATAAAACGCATCTAAGAGCACTGATTTTCTTTAAATGATTAACTTGACATTTGCCCCTTTGCAATCCATCACTATGCCTCTTAAGAAGTGACTTCCTCAGTTTCCTGTCTTAATCTTAAACATGAGACCTAACTGCATATCTACAGTTAACTAGGTTTTTTTTAAAGGGGTTCAAAATGGATGTAGATACAGCAGAGCCTTTCACTGGAGATGATAAGCCACTTAGGCTGGAGAAATATAGGTGAGACATACACATAGGACTGTGGAATTTGTCTTAAGAAAACCAGTATTTGTTCTGAATATTTTATAATTCACTACATAGCTGTAGCCAATATACTTCGAAATATTAAAATGCCCAGCCTTACTGATGTGTGCAATTCCCTTGAACTTTTTGCTCATCTTTTTAAATTCTCTACTTGCTCCACTGTTTAATCAAAGCTGTCTTCTTTCATTGTAGGCAGATTTTTTGAAAGGATTACCAGTCTACAACAAAAGCAACTTCAGTAGATTTCATGCGGACTCTGTATGTAAAGCATCGGTGAGTATTGTATCTAAAGCCAATCTCTCAGGAGATGGTCCGTTTGCAGTGAAGCCTTTCAGAGTTCCAGAGGAACTGGTGCTTCAGACAGCCTCTAACTGGACCTTGGGTTTCTTGGAATAAGTTATTGCTGATATTGTCACAAGCGGCAACTGTTTATTGGAGGTTGGAATCCCACGTGGGGAGATTTCCCAGATACAAAGTTGGCGTACTTCAGAAAAATGCGATATCAGCAGAGCCAAAGCTGTGTGACATTCCTTCCCCAGTCTTACATTCTTTCTTTAGCATTGCCACTGGGTTGCATCTCTGATAAATGGACCTTTTTCTACATGTGAAAGAATTCAGAGCTGCATAGTATAGCGAGGCAGTGTTGTTTGCTGCGTTGCCACAATTTTATAGCGTTGCAATTGAAATGAACTGGCTGTTATGACTGGGATCATTCAGTGGCCCTAGTTCTTTGTCGAAGTTTTGGGGCCAAGGGGGGGCTTTTCCTCGGCTCTGTAACAATTCTAATTCTTCTACAGAACAGAAGACCATCAGTGTATCTTCCTACAAGGGAGTATCCATCTGAACAAAGTAAGTATGCTCCTCTTATTGTTTGAGGCTTCAGATAATGTTTTCTAAGTGTATATTTTGTGGTTGAGTACATGCCAGATTTTTAATAGTTATCTTACTTGATATTTTTGTGGGATTCAGGGGGCTCCAAAGAGGACAGCTGCTTAACTTTTGCCACGGCTTTTGCACAGCTTTTTCTTTATCCTTATTGAAATGACAGCGGTGCTGTCCGTCCTCTTTAAAAGGAGCATAACCTGTTTCGAAGTCATGGCCGCTATAGTTGGTTTAAATGTTATCTTTTAGAAATGCCTTCAGAGTGTTTTCTCTTTCTTCAACAGTCATAGTAACAGAAAAGACAAATATACTATTGCGTTACCTACATCAGCAATGGGACAAAAAGGTAGGACTTTTAAAATGTAAAACTTGTATCTGGTTTTAAAGTCCACTTTGTTTTGGTTGCTTCCACCAACGCCTGTAATTTAGTCGTGACAAATACATAGATATTATTAAGTGGAAGACTGAGCCAACCTGGATTTCTCAGTTCTACCAGAAATTGCTTGTGGCAAGACATTTTCATTCTTCATATTCTAGAAAGAGCAAAGATGGTCCAATGACAAAGACAGTAACTTAGAATTGGGGAGGCTCAGTTTGATTTTTGCCACAAACTTCTTATGTGACCTTGGGCAAGTCACTTGGCATCTTTGTGCCTCAGTTCCCCATCCGTAAAATAAAGATTATTTTTGGGTGGTACACTATACACCAGTCCTTTGTTAGGCTGGTAGTTAATACAGGAGACTGGGAACCACGCTTCTGGGTTTTTTTTCTGGCTCTGCTTTTGACACGCTGCGTGCCTTTGAATGTATCATTTCCAGGGACTCACCTGTAAAATCACAGATTTTGCTTGCCTCTCAGGGTCACATAAACAGTACAGTAATTCCTCATGTCACACTATCGATATGTTTCAGAAAATGATCGTGTTAAGTGAAAACATGTTATGCGGGGTCAATTTTCCCATTGAAAATAATGGAAAAGGTGGGGGTTGCGTTTCAAGCAGTGGTGTCTGTTGGGACCGGGACATAAGGTTGGGGGAGAAAGGGACTGGGTTACAGCAGGGAGGGGAGGTGTTTGGCTCTGGGGAAGGGAAGGGGAAGAGAGAGGAGGGGGATTGGGTTGGGAGTATGCCCCTGTGACGGGTCTGCCGGGACCCGCACTGCGTCCGGCGAGGGGGGGGGGTCTCCGGGGAACAGCGCGGCGAGCAGCGAACCCTCCGCCGCTTTGCAGGGAGGCGGGGGAAGCCCCACGCAGCCGCCAGTGATGGGCCGGCTGGGGAAGCCCAGCCACTGGCCTGCAAACGAGGGCGGAGGAGAGGGGCAAGGCGTCCAGCGAGGGGGAGTCAGCGGGGAATGGCGTGGCGAGCCCTCCGCCGCTTTGCAGGGAGGCGGGGGAAGCCCCACGCAGCTGCCGGCAACGGGCCGGCTGGGGAAATCGTGTTATTCCAGGGACGGTCGTGTAATTCAAAAAACGTTCCCTAAAAAAAATCGTGCTATCGCGAAAACGTGTTAAGCGGGCACGTGTTAAATGAGGAATTACTGTACATGCCTGTGTCATTAAAAAGTTCCTAGCCCATACCCTGCCTTAGACCTTGTGCTCTATAGGCATAAATGAGTACAGTACAAGGTGTGCACAGCTAGGAATTGCCATCGCCAGCATATCTTTGCTCTGGGAAGTTACTTCCCAATCTGTGTGTTGGGCTGTTCCAGAGGTACAGCAGCAACAAAGAGGTAGGGGTGGGAGTGGGAGGAGGAGAGTGTGATGGCGTGTTGGGGTTTCCCTGCCTCCTGCACCCCCATAGTGGCACGAACAGACTCCGCCAGCCAGTAGGATTGAAGGAGTTTATTGCTTCTCCAAGATACAGCACAGATGCAATCTGGTTACAGGAACTGGGGCGAGGAGACCTCAGGGGGCCCCCCCCTTGAGATGGGGGGTGGCTGGGCCCTACAATCCCAGCCCCCTCCCTAGCCCTTTCTCCCCTGCTTCCCAGACAGAAACTGACTCCCTTACAGCCCTGCCCCCCAGACAGGGGTTGGTCTCCGCCTTCCTCCCTTTGTCTCTGTCCCTGGGAGGCAACCTGTCGGACAGGTTGTGAGACCCTGGCCTAGTGACTCATCCGCTGTCCTGTTGGGCCATATAGCCACCAGTGGAGGTCCCCCACTGCCCAAGCCCAGCAACCAGCAAGGCACCACCATACCACGCTGGGTTATAGAGCAGACAGCACGCCCCCACTACGTCACAGAGAGACAGGGAGAAACTGAGAGAAGTTTGGGCAGAACATTGTCCGTTAGCAGCCCTGCTGGGGCAGGAGAGAATTTTACAGGGAAAACTCAGTATATAACGTGGTTTAGCTGTATAGGACTCTCGACTTTATCAGAAGATGCCTCTGCTAGTTCCTATACATCAGCATCTTTCCTCCTAAAGACCTTTACCGACGACTTATGCAAGATGTATCCTGCAGTACAGAAATGTAGCCATCTCTGGAGTGGAATGCTGTGGAGGGTTTCATTGATGTGCCTTTCTATTTGCTTCAATCAGAATGCAGCAAAGAAGAGAGATCAAGAGCAAGTGGAAATAGAAGGTGAGAATTCGGCACCGCCACGGAAAATTGCTCGGACAGACAGCCAGGACATGAATGAGGACACTTAAACTCTCTCATACACTATTTTGCAGGCGCTTCCTGGTTTTTTTGTCTCAAAATGTGTAAATTTTCGCTCCCTCTTCTCCTTGCTCCACTATGCAGCCCAAACCACTTCTGATTTCATAGGAGCCAATGTATTTATTTTTTTTCTTCCGTTTTTATTTATGCTGTAAAACGTATGGAGCGATCAATGGTGAAACAAGTCAGCAAATGATGTAGTATAACTTCAGACCCTTTAAAAAAAAAAAAAAAACATGATCAGTTTTCCAGGTTTCATAAAACCTGTTGCTTAATCAGCCCTCTTTGCCCTGGAAGCCTGGGTAGGGGATATGAATTTACAGCATGCAGATTCCTGTGGTACAGGCTTTCTGATCCATACATCCACTGGTCCGTTACAGTTACCAACTCTGTATAGCCTGTATCCAATCTACCAGTAATTGTGTGGCTGGGGGAACCTCAGCCACTCTGAAACGTTGATCCTAAAGTCAGCGGGGTACTGGGAAATCCTGGGGATCCTGGTTGTGCTGATCTTATCAAATGTGGTCAGCTCGATAGAACAGTTGTGGGTTTTTTGTTCAGCAACGTATGTTATCACGTAAATCAGTGGTCATGGAGAATTCAAGGGACAGGTCTGTTACTTTGGTTGCTCTTACATTTTAACAGCCTTTTGGTCTTGAACGAACTGGTATGTGCAACTTCTCCATTGGAATAAAAAGGATACTTTTATCCTTCTGAGTATTTGATCGACAGTGTCTTTAAAATGGCAGCAGGTGGAATGGAATTGGGTAGCTCTCCCTAACAAACTTGTTGGTTAAATTTGAAAATCAAATTGGGTACAGGTTGGCCTCTGGCTATTTCCTTTCTCTCAACCAGTGATTCTGGAAAAAAATCATATATTAGATGACTGGAGCTGAGTCCACGACTTTTGGATGCAAAGTAGCTGAAGAAAATGAGCTTCCATGGTCTCTTTCGTTTGGACAGTGACAGTTCAGTGCCTGTCACCTATAATCCTGTGCTGACTAGCTTCGGTAGGAGCCAAATACAAAACCATCCAGATGTCTGAGAGGAATCAAAGGAAATCACTGTAGTTGATTGAAGGTGTGTCTCTCATGATTGCCTGTCCATTCTGCGTTTCAGTCTACAATGTTTGATAGGTTGAACTCTAGATAACTTCCCATTGCTCTTTTCCCTGCATCTCTGCTCATCTCCGAACTGAGTCCGGAAGCCATGTGAGCCTTTTTCTAGAAAACCATGGATAAAGCCTCGGTCTGTAGGGAATTTGACCACGATCGTTAAACTCAGATGAAAGACCTGTGACGACAGAGCTCATGCTGCCACCTTCGCTACTGTGTCCCCGTCAGACCAGTGGACAACTTATTCAGAGTAAAAGCGTGATGGGAGTGAAAGCCATCAGCAGCACGGTTTCTTACACAAGAGGATTTTGTGAGGAGCAGGCCTCACTTATTGCTGCCTCTTTATAAGTACGTACGAGACGCTAAGCTCTGATTCTAATATTCAGTTCATCTCACTTTTTTTAGGGACGACTGTTAAGTTGTTTAACCGGCCCTTAAAATAGGGACGTTTTGTGCCTCCAGATTCTAAGGTAAAAATACCAGCTGGGTTGGTCAAGACTGAAGTAGGGTTTTGCAATTTTGTTTGACCTACTGGCAATCACAACTTAACAAGAACTTTTCTCGGAGCTGTGCTGCCCAAAAAGATGCTGGCATGTGAAGTGCAAGAAACAAACAGAAAACACGGTTAGCTACAAGAGCACGTGAAAAGGTTTGGAAGATACCAAAGGAGGAAATGGGTGGTGGTCTGCTGATGTATAACCAATGCTGTGTGTTTAGCTACATTGAGAGTTCCAGACTCCGATTGATGTTTGTCAAGTGTTTAGCTCCTTACCAATAGAGAGTTTGGAGCTTTGCTGATCTTTCCACTACAGCGAGTGAGGTACCATTAAAGAATTGTCACATCCTGGCCTACACCTTCATCTTTGTTCCCCTTACAGTAAATATAACCTTGCTGGTAACAGAGCCTTTGACATCTTACAAATAAGGATTTTTTTTTGTTTATTAAAAATCTAGTTCACGCGCGCAGAAAAAAATTGTATTTGTCAACCGGAAAAATATAGTTGCCTTTAATTTCCTGAGAGCAAGTCTGAAGCAGTGGGGGGGGGGGGGGAACTGTACTTAAACTCGAGTGTCCTTTCAGTCAAACGGTTGCATTTTGCTTTTGATGTTGGCTGTCCACGAGCAGCATGGATTTCCGACACTAACAGGCATGGGTGCATTTCACTGAAAGTTTTGATTGGCAAGCTGAGCGAGATTAGATAATTTAGTCTGATCTGAAAGCCGCCTCCTCCTACCATCAAGTTTCCATGCTACTAATGGCTTGAAAATGCCTCCCTCAAACTGCCTCATGTTCAAAATGTTGGCCCTGCTGTTTTAATGCTCGTATCAGGTTCGTGTTGCATATGGAAACTCCTACCCAGTCGATTGTCTGGTGTTTTAGGTAAATCATACGTGAAAGATCCAGAACTTCTCCAGCAGTGTCCAATTTGTATAATATGTAGTTCTCCTGCTTTCTGACTATCCTGTGACACGGTGAATGGGATTTGCTGACCCATCATGTGTGGTTTTGTATGTCAGCATAGTGGTATTTTTATTGTTTCTAGTATCGTACACACTTTCTATGAAACGTTAGAAGCTTGTCAAAGATCAGAATAGAATTCTTGGAGTTGTGCGACCTTTAGCAGAAATTGGCGCTGCAGGAACATATTTCGTGGTTAATTTCAATGAGAAATGCAGAGGATGCTGAACCCTGGGAATAGCCTAGCGAGTTTCTATCCTCCCCTGTAGTGCTATCCACTAGAGGAGAAGCGTGTGCCATCTCTTTAGTAGCCCCCTGAGACCGATTGGCTGTGATGGATGAATCTAAGCTCTTTCGGTTGTAGACTTTGTCTTTTTTAAAAACAAAGACTGGCTGTCGTGGGTGCAATCACAGGAGTAGTGGCTGACTTAAGGCAAAACCAAAGATGTCTTAAACTAACTCCAGATATCCAGTGTTGACGTCAAAGGATTTATATTCTCGTCCCCTCTCTGACTCCTATACAACTTTATAAGGTATTGAAGTTTGAAAGGGAAGTTGTTCGGGTTTTTTTTAGAATAAACAAACCAGTCAAGTGGTCACATCTGATCTGCAAAGGCCCTATTTATTTGTCTTGGTGGCTAGCTCTTAAGACGTGCCTGTTGCTGTGTTTTATCTGTGTACATTCAGTTTGTTCAGCGGCTCAAGCCGTTTCCTTAAGCAAACAAAGCAATACTGCTGAGAGGCTGGTTAGGACCTCTGTGTGTGTTAAACTGTGTGTGTTTAAACTGGCAGGCTGGTTAGGACCTCTGTGTGTGTTAAACTGTGTGTGTTTAAACTGGCAGGCTGGTTAGGGCCACTGCCATTGGTGCTTAGTATGAAAATGTGAAAATCCTGCTGGATGGGGTGTGTTTATGGGGAAGAATCAACCAACCCCCCCTCCTCCCCCCGGTTTAAGGCTTGGACTGGAGTAGGAAAATAGACTGTAGCGTGTTAAATCGCAGTGAGTAGCGTAGTTGGAGTTATACCTCTAAAAACCAATTTGCTGGCTGTGATCAGCCCTAGAGAACAGGTTTTAGGGAAGTTACAACACTAGTGTAGACCGGGTGTAAGGTAACGCTTCTTTTTATAAAAAAAAAAAAGTGACCCGTTTTCCCTAGGCAGGGCTTGAGGCTTTAGCATAGATTGGGGGTGTCTGTGCTGCAGTTAGATTGGCAGCTGGCTCAGGCTAAGACGCTGCAGAGTTGTGGTGTAAACGTTCAGGCCTGCGGTGGACTCCAGGTTCTAGGACCCTGCAAGATGGCAGGTTCATAGGCTTCAGGCTGTAGCCCAAATAGCTAGGCCAGAGTTAAGCAGCCCCTTAGCCGCACCAGCCCAAGTCAGCTGGAGTGGGCTAGTCTGGGTGTCTAACTGCAGGGTAAATGTACTTTTAGAGGGCAGAATGAAGATCTACTAGTACTACTGAAATGGAATAGTTCTAAGCAGGTTCCGTGAGAGCGGCTGGTCCCTGGCACTTGTAGCTGTACTGTAGATTGAGCCTTAAGTACCAAACCATTCAAGGCAAAAGCACGTTCAGAACCAGAAGCTGAGCTGCAAAATACCATTCGAAGAATTACACGCCGTTTACAATGGGCAGGAGCTCCAGAGAGGATGAGGGGCCTATGTACTGAGCTACCTGCAGGGTTCAGAGAATTCTCTTGTGTGCAGTCTGTCACTTGTGGGGGGCGGTTTTTAAGCCTACTCAATCGAAGTACTGCTTTTTTGTTTTGCTTGTCTTGGGGGTGACAGGGTTTAGAAGCTCCTGGGTTCTTGTTGGCCGGTGTCTCGTTCTCCAGGCATCATGACGCGTGTGCCTTGTGCAATAATTCAGTTTAACGCTTGGACTGTTCCCTGTGTTGAGGGCAGAATTTTGGGGCTTGCTGAAAAACATCCTAGATGTGCTTCTGCAGTAGATACGATCACTTCAGAGAAGCTCATTTCTAAATATGCCTTTTGCAGATTGATCTGACCCATAAAGACTAAGTATGTGATCATGGACAGGTCACCCAAACGGGCCTCAGTCATAAGCAAAACTGCCACGTCCTGTCTAGCGTTAGAATGTTCATCTACCACTAATGTGACACTCTGCTTTTAAACCAGAAGAAATGCTTGTTCCTTTAGTTTTGCAACTGTGCTTTTTATAATGGCCTTTTCTTTCCCGGGTCTTACTGACCGTCAGCAGGGAAGTCGTGCTAACTATGGCTTTGACTGGAGGGATTCTTGATGGTTGTCTTCTGTAACTTCTGCGTGTTAGAACTTCCGATATGTAAAAAGCGTGTGATTTTTTGTTAGGGGGCCAGGTGTGTTTGGGAAAGGGAGGAATGAGGATTAAATTGGTCAGCATGTCCAGGAAAGGAAACTGCATCCTTTGTTTGCTTGCGCACAGATTATCTCACATACCATATTGAATTGCACATTCAGCGATCTCCACTCAGCCGGTTCATAGACTTGCTTGTCCTCTGTGTAATAGAGAATTTAGTCATGGACTCTCATCTAGAGATCGATATGGCTCGGAGCACTGTTTAGTACCACTAACCTGCTGAGGAATGTGGGACCAAAGCCACATTTGCACGTAGGCTACTTGACTTCCTTATTGCCTGTTGCAAGCTTCGGTAGAGTGGACGTGCTCCTCAGAACTACTGTTGGCTCCCAGGATGACTCACGTTTTACATCCACCAGCCTACATCTCTCATTCGAAAGGCCGGCTGCTCCGTAGCTGTGTCCTGCAGCACTGCTGAGCCGGGTGGTGTTCGTAGATGTCCGTGGAGTTCAGCATCATGCAAACAAGATTAGAGTGCAACTTGCATACCCTGTATATTCTTGTTACAAGTTTGGGGTGACTATTTCCTTCAGGGGTGAAGAGGGCCGAGCTTGAGCTGTACATGGAGCACAGCTTTGGGAATGGACAAATGCCAACCTTCAAATTCTTTTTGCACTAAGATTGTTTTTTAAGGCAAAGCGTTTCTGCCCCTCCTCATGCCTGTGAGCAGAAAGATGAATCTTATATACCCACTGGTCTTTTCATTCAAACTGGTCCAATTCCAGTCATGGTTCTTGGGCTCTGTAGAAGAGCAAACTACTACTGAGGGTCCTGCTGTGTTTTAGAGGAGTTCCGGTGGACCGAGTTCAGCATTGATCAGCGTAAATCTGGCGGTTACTAGTCAACCCGCCCCTCTGTGGTCCTGGGTTCTAATGCTGAATGGGTCACCTGTGTACAAGTGAAGAGGTGTGGGGCACTACCTTTTTGTTTCCTCTGCCAGATAAGCACACACCTCAACTCCACATTCTGGGGCAAGAGCTGGACATCCAGGCTAGTCTAGCCTGCATGTTGGGAGGACGAAGTTGTCTTAACAATGAGCACTGCATGGTGGGGAGGTCACTGCTTTGGCTCTCACGTCTGTGACCATAACTTTGAGCATGAACCAGAATCCTTTTGCTGGGTGTATAGGGATGACCTTTCACTAGCCAGTTTGTTGCTTCTCTTATCGTGAAGCTACATCGGTAATGAATCCCAGTTGCTGTCAAGTACCCCTCTCCATCCTATGATCGTGTGGTTGGTTGTTTTATAACACAAACCTAAATGTTTTTTTCTTCCCTTTGGGAAAGGGGGGGGAGGGGGGAATCTGACAATGCAATTAATCCTATGCTCTTCCTTGCTTTGTGAAGAAACGTGTTTATAAGGATTGAGATATCCTCCTCCCTTAGATACTAACACAGATTGGCCATTTAGTTATTTAAATACGCACGCATACTTGGAGGAGGAGGGCAGAGTAAACTACTTCACTTGCTGGCCACCTGCTTTGTTCTGTGACCACGGCTGTCTGGCTTGGATTGCAGAAGGGTCCTGACAAAGGGATCTTGATTCTTCACTTAGAAGACGAAGTGACACAAAATACTGCCATGCTCTGTGGTGCGTATTGGCACTGCGTCACCATGCACACTACAGCTGGGCTGGACTTTTCAAATCCATGTTTCTTACTACTTAGTGCAATGTGTATAGTTAAAAAGGCTTTACTGGGTTGTTTTTATTAAGACTAATCTCTGTGGTCTCCTTGGTCAGTTGCATGTTACAGCTGAATGTATGGGATTGGGCCTTCTTCTCCGCCAATCCAAATTGCTTTTCGTCCGTTACAGTCTGTCTGGAATACAAAATCCCAGGAGGATTTTTGGCAATACGCAGTGTATCCCCTTGGAGCCTGTCTTACTTACAACCTGTCTTTCTGCTTGTGGAGGAGAAATAACGCGCTGAGTTCCCAACTCAGCCTCTTCCCCCTTCCTCTTCTCGCTAACACTGTGTCTGTGGGGCAGGAGGCGGTGCGTTGTCCTGAGGAGGTGCATGGCGATTGAGGGGCTGCCGTGATGGAGCGACTGTAAATAGTCTGTTCTAGTTGAATGTCACAGCTGTTGGATTTTGCATTTATTTTTAAACTATTTCATGTTTGATACTGTGTATAATAAATTTGCAGAAATGAGAGGATTAGAATGTTTTTCTTTCCCATCCCTCCTCCACCTCTTTTACTTCAGTAGGGTGAGAGGGCTGCTGCCTGCCAGCTGAAACTGGTATGTAACCAAGTACTACAGGGTTGATCTATTTTAAATGCTATATTCCTTTCCCATCACTTTACCACGCATGGGAGTGTATAGAGTCGTAGGTACACAAGGAAACCAGAGCTGTTCCTGAGAGAGCTGCTTGGGACAACAGTGCAGATTTGCCCTGGGAGAAAACTGTGCAGTCAAAATCAAAACACTGCGCGGAATTGTCAGTTTTGCCGGAAATTTATTTTGGAGGAGAAAAGCCGAAACGGCGACAACAGCGAAACATTCCATGTTGACACTTTCTGCGTGAAACGTTTCTGTGTTTTCCTTTTAGTAGCAAATTCCTTTTGAATTGGTTGCGTATTACAAAACAATCAAAATGGAGGGGGTTTTAATTTTTGTCAAAACAAAAAAATGGGGTTGATACAAAGCAGCCAAAAAAAGCTGTTGGGTACCATCAGGAAAGGGATAGACGGAACATTTCATAATGCCACTGTGTGAATTCGTGGTACGCCCATACTTTGAATACTTGCAGGTCCGGTCACCCCATTTCAGAAAGGGTACATTAAAAAAGGAAGAGGTACAGAGAAGGGAAATGAATACGGTTATGGAGCAGCTTCCGTGTGAGGTTTAAAAGACAGGGCCGCCTCACTTTGGAAAAGAGATGGTGAGGGTTGATCGAGGTCTATAAAATCACAGGTGGTGTGAACAAAGCCCTTCCCCTAACACAAGAACCATGGCTCACCCCATGGAATTAATACATAGTAGGTTTAAAACAAACAAACAAAAAGTAGTACTCTCAACGCCACAACAGCGATTGATCTTCTGGAGTTTGATTTAGCAGGTCTAGTAAGGACCCACTAAATCAAACGCTGAGGGCGGCTGCGGTCGGTGCCGGGTACTCCTCCATTTGCAAGGAGTAAGGGAAGCCAATGGGGGCGTCTGCTCCCGTCCACATCTCACCATGGAGATGTCGCCAAACTTGGTTTAGGGACGTCGCCCCCCCAGTACGTTATTTACGGAGCTGGAATTGTGTACCTTAAGCCGACCTTCCGGGTCTCTTATAAACCTGACCTTAGCCTCTGACTGCCAGAAGCCAGGAGTGGCTGGATCTCTCGACAACTGCCTGTTCTGTTCATTCCCTTCGAAGCACCTGGCGGTGACCACTGTTGGAAAACAGGCTTTTGGGTGAGATGGACCATTGGTCTGGCCTTTGCAGGGCTGTTCTGACATGAAAACAAATTCCTCTGGAACTTGTGCTGAGAACTGAGATTACATTCGCTTTCCTTCAGAATGAAAACAAATTTCAGAACCGCATTGTTTCCTGCTCGGCTTCAGTGATCATTTTCCTTTGGGGGAGGTGAAGGCCACTAGAAATGCCTTGCTCTAGCTTCTCCACTCCAAGCGCCCTGCTTCAGGGTAGAAAAGCAGGACAGAAACGTCCTCCTCGATGCTAAGTTTTGCTTCTTGGCTGTAGAGGACGACTGCTCCTACTTAATTTTTCAGTAGTGACCATCTAGGAATTGAAACTATGTCCCCAGTGCACCAACCCCTTATACTCTGTGTATAACTTGTCCCTGTGAGCTAATCTTGTTACAGGTTGGACCTCCCAAAACTGGCATTCTCTGGTCTGGCAACAGACCACAGATGCTCCTGGACCAGGGGAGTCCTGACTGGGAGCCCTAGTGGAAAGAGGGCTGGCGGCTCAGAGCCCCAGTAGCAGGGTTGGGGGTGTGGCAGTCCAGGATGCTGGGGTCGCAGCAGCCTGGTGGGGGGCCGGCTGGTGCCAGCAGTGGGGGGTGGGGAGGTGGGCTAGCGGGCTGGTAGGAGGGGACCTCCCCCCTGGTTCAGCATATTCCCTCGTTCAGGACCGCCCGGGTCCTGAGGGTGCCGGGCAAGAGAGGTCTGATCTGTACTAGAGTAGGATTTTGGCTGTTGAGTAAACAAGATCCTGCCTTCCCTCCTGTTCCAAGTGTATTTGGAGCAATTTTATAACCAGCTGCTCAGAATGAAAGATGCAGGAAGTAGCATTTTACTCCGAGTCTGAGGGCAGCGTGAAGACTAACGATTGCATTAGGACATGCGTATTAGTCTCTGTTGTTTTTGCTGAAACATCCTAACAGGGCTCCCCTCTGAAATTTGTTTTCCTCGGGTTTACGGGCAAGGTATAGAGCAGTCACCAGGAGAACTTTGTGCCTTTCTCAGCGGTGACTCACCCTGGCCCACTAGTCCCACCGCAGCTGAGCTGGAGAACGGCAGCTGCTATTTATTTCCAAAGGTGATAGCTCTGCTCGATTCCTGGGGGTTAGAGGGATTCCGACAGCTCGGGGCTGCAGAGGTACCCTCGTGCTTGGGGCCCGTTTCCCTGCCCAAGCGTGGGGCTTCTGCAACGCCCACCCCAGTTACCGTGGCTTCATCGGCAAGGGAGAAAAGGCTGGGCCAGGGCCTGGCTCTTGCGATGGTGGTTGTGGACCAGAGAGTTTAGAGCAGCGATTCCCAACCTTTTTGACAGCAGTGACTGGCAAACCCATGCACAGACTTTTGGTGGTCTGGCAACATTTGCATATTCATTATGCACATAAAATGTTACCAGGGTGCCAAAGACTCTGGCCTCCAGAGTCCCCCTGTACCAGCCTTAAAGCCCCCCACCAGCCACTGACCCCAGAGTCCCCTGCACCCAACCGCCTTCCCCGCCTCGTGCCAGCCTCCTGTTTCCAGAGCCCCACTGCCCCGAACCCCAGAGCTTCCCCCAGTGCCAGCCCCCAATATTAGCTCTGCCTGCAGAGCAGCCCAGGGCTGGCCCCTTGCCTTTTAGAGGCCCCCAGTACCTGCCCTGCCCCCCCTCACCTAGCCCAGTGCTGCCTCCCAGCCGCCAGCTGAGAGCTCTTCCATGTCCTGCCCCTGTCGACAGCCCGGCATATGCATGGGCTCGACCGTGTCTGTGGCACCGGTGACGGGCGGGTGCATGTTTCCAGTGGCTCGAGAGTTCCCCCCCCCCTCCCCCCCCCGGCTGTTAACAGTCGGGGCCTAGAGGCGCAGGGTCACTCAGCCCGTGTGCATCTTGGGCTCACGGCACCCACCTGGCACCCGCTGGTTTGTGTCAGGGAGCCTGGCTTGCCCCGCACAACTGTGACTGGCGCTGCCAGCTGTGGCGCCCTGGGCCCTTGGTAAGCAGCCAGATGTGGTACAGGCTGGAGCCGGCAGGGGAGACCCCCCAGTGGAAGTTGGCCCTGCCGGAGGCGGGGCGGAAATCGTGGACACCCTGCGCGGCTCCCCAGGGCCACTAACCTGATCCACCTCCATAATAGCGATGAAGGCCAGGCCACTCATGCTCATTGGTCCCAAACAGGCTGCCCACAACGGAAAGCACACAGGGCAGCCGCCTGCCACGCAGCCCCGCCAGCCGGCTGCCACCGGAGCTGGAACCAGGGCTGTGGTGAGGCTGCCCGAGTAGGAACAGTCTCCCCGTGGGCCGGCTCCAGCCGCGGCACACTGGGCCGTCTGCAGCGCCACGCACGGTGGGAGGGCAGGAGGAGAATTTTTAGTGCGCGTGCAGGTGTGCGCCTGATAGGGAACGGAGTGCCCCAGTGGGCGGGGCTCCCTAGCAGCTGGGGGCGTGGCCTGGCAGCGTGCTGCAGCCCGGCAGGCAGGGGTCCGCGGACCGGTGGTTGGGAACCGCTGCTTGAGAAAACGTTTGAAACGTGGCCTCTTCATGGGAGAGCGTCGCTCGGCCTTACCTGTAACATCACCGTCCTCTGGAACGCGCAGCGCCGCCCCTTCGCTTTGCTTCCAGCAGCCGCCCGCCCGAAGCGCCGGAGGCAGCGCGCGAGGGGGCGGAAATGCCCATGCCGCCCTGTGCACACCTGCGGCTTCCGCCTGGCTCGCTCTGCAGGCTCCTCTCGGCTGTGATCCCAGACACCCCAGGCTGTGAGCGAGGCGCTGACTGATTAGGGCCCCGAAGCAGCCAGCCAGCCCCGGAGCTCCACAAACTGACAAGCAGGCAGCCCGCCCTGGCTCCCACCAGCTCTGCCTGCCCCTGGGAACTGCACATCCCGGTCTTTGGCACTGCCCTTAGCCAGCTGGGGGTCCCAGAGGCCTTGGCGCTGGGCCGAGAGGGCCCGCCCGAGGAGTGTCTGTGTCAGGGGGCCGGAGGCGACGGTCGGGACCACCTGCTGCGCTCTGGCCCCCAGTGCTATGTTGCAGGGAGCGGTGCTGCGCTGAGGGGCTGACAGGGCCTTGTCAATGTCTCTTCTCCCCCCTCGGGGTCTCCTCCAGAGCCAATCTGGCTGGGGATGGCTCTTCCCCTGCCCAGATCGGTTGTGTACGAGATGGGGGGAGGGGAGGGTTCATGTTGTCACCCCCTATGTGATTTGGTGTGTCCCTTTACGCCCCAGCTCCTGGAGTCAGGGGGTTTGGGTCTCCGATTGCATAGCAGCCAAACAAGTTTCCAGCCCCGCTGGTGGGGGAGATTTTCCTCCTCGCCCCCTCAAAAAAGGGCTTGGTCATGTGGAGGCAAATAACCAGACCTCAGTGGGGGTGAGGTTAAAATCTCCTGCTTTTAAGGCATGTTTGTGTTTTTTCTGGAGGCGGCTGGGCTTGTGATTTTTTTTTTTTGAGCCACTGGGGCTGGCAGTCCTGCCCTCTAGCCCTCTGTGAGCCTGCCCCAAGCAGTGAGAGGAGCAAGACACGGCTGCCCTGGCCCTGCCATCCCGTCCCCTTTGTTCCTGCTGCGCTCGCCATCAACAGGAAAGGGAGAGCTCAGAGCAGCACGTCCCATGTCTTGCCTGTTCCTGAGGGGAAAATCAGGCCCTGGGCCTCGTCTCCACATTATCCCTGGTCTTACAGCTGGGAAATTGAAACCGGGCCAGTGGAAGTGACTTACCTAAGGCTGTTACATGAGTCAGTGGCAGAGCTGGGACTAGCTCCTGGGAATCCTGACTCCCAGGTCTGTGTTCTAGCCCCCCCGCTGGGCTTCCTGCCCCAGGCTAGAACAGAACCCGCAAGGATTGGCTCCCCACTCCTGCATGGAATCCAGTCGCCCTCAAAACAAAAAAAACTTGCTTGGAAACCCCTTGGGGCAGATGGAGCAGCCTCTCAGACTCGCGCCTCCTCCCAGCGGGGCACACAGCCTTCCTCAGCTCACGTACGTGCACCCTAGGGATGTAAGCGAGTAGTCGACTGGAAAACAGGTGCCCGTGCTGGGGGGAGCTGGCTTAAAAGCCGGTCCCCCCCAGCACCGTCTCCGCGGTGCTGCCTGACACCCCTCACTGCCTCTCTCAGAGGCAACAGGGGGGAACGGGAGGCTGCTGCAAAGCAGCTTCTACTCACTGCGGTCCGAGGCTGCTCTGTCAGCAGCCCCTGTCCGTGGGGGGCCCAGGGGGAGCTGCCCTCCCCCCCACAGATGGAGACTGCTGCTGCCAATAGACCAATCACAGTGGGCTGGCCGCAGGCAGGAGGCTGCTGGACTCAACGCAAGCCAGGACCCAGCAGTCCAGCTCGCGCTGGTCCGGGACACTGCACCGCCGTGTTTTAAATGTAAGAGCCCGCCGCTCTTCGAATCCTAGAACTGGAAGGGATCTCGAGAGGTCATCGAGTCCAGTCCCCTGCCCTTTCGGCAGGACCCAGCACTGTCTAGACCATCCCGCTCCATTTAAAATGCAGCGCGCCCGCGTGGGTGGCTCCCGGAGCCAGCATGAGCTGGGACTGCTCAGTCCCAGCTCCAGCTGGCTCCTGGAGCTACCCCGGCCGCGGCTCTGCAGGGCGGTCCTTATCGACTAAGCGTATAGTTGATACAAATTGCATCGACTACACGATTAGTTAGATAACCGCAATTTAACATCCTCAGTGCGCACCCCTGGAAATCTAGGGTCTGCCCTAGGGGCCCTGCCATCTACTAACCCCGGGTTTATCAACCTCATGCTATTGGGGATAGCTCATGGGACACTAGGGACCTCCTCTAAAGGGAGCATAGGAAGAGAAACCCGGGGAAGCCAGCGCCCCCAGCCGCCGCAGCTTGCCAACAGCAGATGCCAACACCCAGCTTTGTTGAAATATAATTTTTATTGCATTTCTGCAGGTTTTACAAAAATATGACAAAATTAAAAAGAAATAAATAATCCCTTTTTTAATTTCAATTGAAAGAAATAAAACAGCAACCCCCCCTCCCCCAACCACCTTTCACTCGTTGTACAGTAATTGCCCAGAAAAAGCCGCCAGCCAGCCAGCCATGCATGGAAATACTTTCCCAGGCCGCCGGGTTCAGAACTGCCCTGGACTGCCGGGACCCTCGCCACGGAAGAGACATCTGCCCCGTGGTCTGGGCAGTGGCGCTTGCCGGCTGTGGTTTCCGGAGTGTTACTCTCAGGAGCGCGTTCCACGTCGGCGCTCGCTCCTTGTTAAGACCAGCGTGATTTAGACAACAGCCAACGCAAGAGTCGGCCTCGACAAACGCGACTCGGGTCACGGACGGAACAAAACGAGGTCTGAACGCAAAGCCCATCGGGCTCCCTCCACGGCCGGCTGCGCTCCTGCGGTGGCCGGCCACAGGCCTCAGGCACCAAGCCGTCGAGTGACTGGGCCACTGCGGAGCAGCCCCCCTTAGCTCCTGGGAGGGGGAGGAGGATAAAGCGGGGGGGAAAAATTGGAGGGGTGGAGAATCCTTGGGTCCCACAGAGGGAAGATCCCCTCTGGGTGCATGTAATGGCCATCGGAGAAACTGAATGCTGGGAGAACGTCACCACCTCTGGGGCCACCCAGTACAACTTGGGTGGGTGGGATGGGTTGGCAATCAGGGCAAGAATTGGGTCCTTGTTTCCTGTAGGGCCACACGGACCAGTGGCTGACGTGGGGGCAGAGCAATAAGCTAGTGCCAAGCATTTTACCAGCGAGCCCGAAGGAAAAGGCCTCTTCGGTTACCTCCTCCCTCCCAGCCTTGGAGCAGGGTGGTTGGGAAGTTCTCTGGGGTACGATGTGAGGTGGGGGGACAGGGGGCTTTCTCCCCACCTTTCATCCCACGCTGCCCCCACGCCGCACGCTCGCTGCAAGGAGGGAGGGAGAGGCCAACGCGCTGGCGGCAGAGTAGACACCACGCTCCTCTGGCAGCCAGGAATTGCTCCAATTGCTTCCTCGTGGCCCCCTGGATGCCTGAGTTCCCCCGCCTGCTCTTTCTGGTTTTTCCTCCGGGGGAACCTTGTATCCAGCCCCCCCACCCCAAAGCACCGCGGGGTGAGAGTCGCGGCTCCAGGGCCCCCCGACACATCTGCTGAGCTTAGCAGCCCTGAGCCCCTGGGCTGGCCTGCTGGAGAACAGCACGTTCCGCAGCGGGGATGCCCAGTTGCTCAGTCACCCCCAGCAGAGACGTCCCTGAGTCCCTCTCCGCCAGGGCAGGGGCTGGGCAGATCTCGGAGGAAGGGAACTCCAGGCACGTAACTGGAGGGGATTCCCTTCCTGATACCTGCCCCGCCTTGATGTCCATAAGGCTCCTTGGGACTCTCCTCCGGGGCAGCAGGACCCAGCCCCGTCTGATCTTGCCAAGAGGAGCGACCACAACACTTCCCCTCCCCCCGTCGCTGTCCGCGTTAAACCTCCATTCACCGTGGGACCAAACCATGGCCCAGACCCAGAGCAGCGCCACCAGCTCGTGCCTCCCCGCCCTGCGGTGTTTTCTACACAGGGGTTCTCTCCCTGCCTGGGGGCCGGCCCATACTGGGCGTGAGCCAGTGCAAGGTGAGCGAGGACTGAACCCTGGCTGGAAATGTTCGCGCCCCCTGCGATGCACACCCTGGCTGGGGTTAGCTCCTCCACGCACCTCGGTCTAGTTTATTGCTGCTACAGAATGGCTTGGTGCGAAGACAAAACCGCCACTGATGCGGAAGAATGAAAATAAATCCTTCTGCTGTTTCCTAAAGACTCCAGGCCTGGGAAAGGACTCCTGGTCTCCCCAGGCCTTGCAAGGTGAGTCCGGGGCCTCTCGCAGGAGACGGGGCTGCACACAAGCCCTTAGAAGACCCCCTTGGCCCATGTCCAGGTCCCTTATACTTGGGGAGACTGGCGGCTTTCAAACCCGGGCTGTAAAAATGCGTTTAAAAATGTAGCCACTAAAAATCCTTAGCGGGGCTGTGCGCTGCGGGCTGCCTCATCCCCGGGATGGGGGACGCCCTGGGCTGCTAGCCCCACTCTCGGGGGGCCAGCATGTCACCTGCGGCAGGACGACAGCTGGGCCCACCACGGACAGGGGCTGCTCGCTGGGCCCCCTTGGAGGGGAGCAGTCCCTGACCGGTTAGCCTGTTACGGATGAGGCTTACAGGTTCACCTTTTCCCCTATTTCAAACCCCCACTTGAACCCTAAACATGGGGGGCCCGAGCTGGGGCCTGCCACGCCCCATCTCTGCTCAGCGTCCCCCTCTAAGGGCATTGGTTCCAAACACTCTTCGTGGGGTGGGGGGTACTGCAAGCCAGATGACACAGCTTGCTGGGGTGCAGGCCGAGGCACTTCTAGGGGTGCTGGACTTGTCTTCTTCCTCTGCTAACGCAGCCGAGAGACCCCTGCCATCTTAAACCGACCCATCCGCTCGCAAACCCACCCAGCCCGATAACCCTCCTTGGCAGTCCCTTTCCTGTCTGCCGCATCCCCAGCCCCTTCCGCCTCCTCCGGCCTCCTGCCAGCAAACCGTCCACGAGTTCCCCATCCCCACTCAAGCGCAAAGCCAAGCCGGCCGCCCGCAGAGTCGCATCTCCACCGCTGGCCGGCCCACGTCAGAAACTCGCCGGGGCGGGCCGTGAGCGCTAAACCCGCGCTGCTGAAACGCGGGGCGAGCGGCGGAGCGCCGAGACGGCCGTCGCCACCGCGCTGGCTGAGACCAGGATCTAGCTACGGCAAAAGCTGCCCCGCGGTAGAAGCAAAGCCAATCCCTCCCCCCGTCCCTGAAGGCCGCGGGCCCTGCAATGATTTGGTTGCGAAGCACGTTGGTTATTTATCCTTCCCCCTCCCCCATGATTCCCTTGAGCTGATTCCCCCCCCCGTCTCTGATGTGATTTATGTGCAAGCTCCTTATTGCAGGGAAAACACAATGGCAACGTCCCAGGGGGTTGGCTCCCCTTCTTCCCGGCCAGGCACGCGGCAGGAATAGCGCCCGGGCGCGCTTTGTCCTGGGCACCGTAAAGCTCCACGTTTTGCCTACGCGCCGGGGGCTCCGGCCCCCAGCTCCTGCCTCCGCCTTTGCAAGCTGTCTAAAGAACGGAATGGAGTCTGTTAGGTCGGGGGGGCTTTTAGTGCAAGAAATGTCAACCATGCATGGAAATGACGTCGCTCCCCCGCCCTGGGGGGTCTGTTCTTCGAGCAGAAAGAGGAAAAAGCAAATCGGTCCGAGCTCTGGGCGCACGGAGATGGACTCGCGGGTTTTCCCTCTGCGGCCAGTAAAGATAGGAGTCTGGTCAGACAGCACGGGGGTTAGCCTACCTCCCCGTCCACGTGAGCTGTCTCCACGTGGCCCCCCGTGGCCTGCGTCCCCAGCGCCCTCTGTCCGGGTGTACCTGGGCTGGCCCCTCTGTTCCTCCCACGCCCGGGCCGCCTCGCCAGCGCCTGCCTGAGTGGTGGCTTCCCCCACCGACCTCCCCGTCCATCCCCAGCCGGGCCAAAGGGACCAGGAGCTCTGCCAGGGTGGCCCATGCGTTAGATCTCCCACCCTCTGGCAGACGGGTGGGGCCAGCCCCTTTCCGGCCATGCTGGACTTTAGGGAGGGGAGAAGCTTGTGAGCTCATCCAGCCCCTCGCGGACTTGGCAAAAGTTGTGCCAGAGCAGCCGGAGGTGTGGAGGGAAATCAGGCCCAGGAGCTGGGACGGCTGGAGGAGGCAGGCAGGGAGCGCCCCCTACTGGTGTGTGTTCACAGTAGCCACGCCAGCCTGAAAGCCTGCGTCAGGGGGACTAATCGTCTCGGGGGGCAGGAGCTGTCGCCCTGCAGGGGAAGCCAGGGGCTCAGCAGGCAACTGGGGAGTCCTTGCTGGGAGCCCGCGTGGCCCCAGGGCTCCGATTGGCTCTGCACGCCCCCTGCTGAGCTCCTGAACGCAAGGCCGCTAGGGGAGGCTGCTGCCTCTACTTCCCCAGCCCCTTCTGCCAGACTCACCCTTCTGGCTTTAGGCTCAGGCAGGTCTGGACCAGGCTCTGGGTGCTCTATTCGGGTGATTTACTGCAGGACGTGCTTGGGGTTACCCCCCAGGAACATGCATGTACAGCACCCCCCTCTCTGCCCCCCGAGCCCTTTGTGCCCAGGCCCCAGCGCGGCCTGGCTCAGCGAGGAGACAGGGAGAAAACCCCCAGTGCTCAAGGGGGAATCCACCCACCGCCCTGCTGCTGCCTCTCGGCCGTCCCCCGGCTAGTCGCGCCCTGGCTTCCCTTCCCCCCGGAGCTCTGCCAATGCCCCTCACTCCCAACCCGCAGCCCCTTGCTAGTCCAGCCTGGCCGCCCAGCTCCACCCGTGCCCCTCAATCTTGAGCGGGCCCCGCTCGGTCAAGCCCCTCAAGACTTGTGTGACTCGGCCCCCTCGGCAATGTCCACACCCCCGACTTGCTGCCCCCTCCTCCCTCCGCCTCCTTTTCCAGCCCCCAGCCCTGCCTTGCTGCCCTCTGCCCCCCACGTCCACTCCTGCCCCTCCCCTGAGGACGCTGCGCTGAGCTGGGGCCGCCGATGTCACCGAGGCGGGGAGGACGGGACTGTCGCCACGACCAGTCCGCACCCTCCTCCGCTCTCCTGCTGGCGCCAGAGGGGGAGGGGGCGGGTATCTGAAGAGCCCCCCCACCAGCCTGGCCCATCCTCATTCTGCTTGAAGAACAGACCTGGGCTCTGAGGCTCCTTTGCCTGACCCCCCCCCCGCCCCCCCGTTAGAGTTTATGGCCTGTGCCCTCCTCCTCGGCTCGGAGTTCGCCCTCCTCCAGGCAGCCCTCGTCCTCCAGCCCGTTGAGATGGGCTTTGCTGGGCGGCAGCTTCTCGCCGCCCTCCGAGGAAGGGCCGGGCCGCGGCGGCGGGGGGGCGGCGCCATTGCCACCGGCCCCCTCGGATTTGCCGGAGTTGAAGAGTTTGCCCGGGTTGAAGGCCTTGGTGGGCGACTGGACCTTCTCGGTGCCCCCGTCCCTCTTGGTCTCCGGCGATTTCAGGAACTTGAAGCTGAGGAAGCCGGGCAGTTTGTTTTCGCTGCCGGTGGGGGACTGGGGGGAGCGAGCCGTGGCGGAGCCGGCGGCCCCGGCGCCGCCCCCCGACAGGAACTTGCCCTGCAGCGGAATGATCTGCTTCAGTTTCATGACGTTGTTGGTGGCCAGCAGCGAGCTGGGCCGCATGGGCTTCTCGGCGCCGTGGGCCGAGCCGCCGGGTTTTGGCCTGGCTCTTCTCGTGGCTCGGGTCCTGCCCGGCCGCCTCCGGCTTCCCCTCGTCCCGGCCGGACTCGCGCTCCTTGCGGGCGTGGTACTCGGCCTGCCGCTGCCGCTCCTCCTCCTCCCGCTTGCGCCGCTGCTGCTGCTGGTAGTGGTGCTGTGCCTGCCGCTCATGCTTCTGCCGAGGAAGGGAGCTGGTGAGCGGCAGGGGCCTGGTGGGGGGGGCTTTGGGGAGCCTCCTGCCACCGGCCAGGGGAGGGGCTGGGGACGTGGCCTCGAGGCTGAGACCCCAGACTCGCTCCGTATGCCCCGCCCAGCGGGGCCTTTGGAGCTGCGGCCGCGCCACCAGGACTCACCTTGAAGGCCTCCCTGCGTTGATACTCCAGCTTCGCCATCTCCTCCGCCACCCAGGCCGGGATGTCCGGGATGGCCACCTGGATGAGGTACTTCAGGAGCAGAGCAAAGTGCTGCGGGGAGGAGACAGGCTGAGAGCTGGGGGGGGCTCCGCGCGGCCACTTTAGAAACAGCCCCGGGCTCAGAGCCTGGAATCTGACCGGCCCCGGGTTCCTCGCCCTCGGATCCCAACCCGGGCGGATCCCCTGTGCGTCCACCCCCACAGCAAACACAGTGCCCGTGTGCGCGACGCAAGCAGCAGCAGCCCTGCTCCAGAGACCCTCCCATAACAAACCCCACACACAGCTCCTGCTCCAGCCAGAGACCCTCCCATAACAAACCCCACACACAGCTCCTGCCAGAGACCCTACCGTAACAAACCCCACACACAGCTCCAGCCAGAGACCCTAACACCCCCTCCACACAGCTCCAGCCAGAGACCCTACCATAACAAACCCCACACACAGCTCCTATTCCAGAGACCCTACCATAACACCCCACACACAGCTCTAGCCAGAGACCCTACCATAACAAACCCCCCACACAGCTCCCGCTCCAGCCAGAGACCCTACCATAACAAACCGCACACATGGCCCCACCACTCAGGAGAGACTCTCCCACAATAACCCTCAGCCCTGCGAGCACGTCTGTACCTCCAGCACCACCACGGAGATGATGGCCCCCTCCGGGCTGAGCCATGGGAAGAGGCGCTGCAGCTGGCCGCACTGACCGATCAGGTAGCAGTTCACCACGATGGCCAGGACGCCCATGGCCTCCATCACTTTCTGCAAGACAAACCATAGGGATGAGACACGCCACGCGCCCCGGGCCGGAACCCAGCCCATCTCCCCCAGCCAGGCCAGACAGACAGGGCTACTCTAGCTAGCTCCAAACTCGACAGATGCCTGGGGCAGCAGATTGGGCCCAGCTGCCCTTCTGGACGGGCGTCGGAGCCAAATGTGAGTGGCCACAGGGTCGGTGCACGGGGTCACAATACCACTCTCTCAGACTTGGCCTGGCCGCTGCTCTCTCCCGAGGGAGGAGTGGCCCAGCCAAGCCCTCTCTCCTCCTGTGGAGGGATTTGCCCCACTAACATCCTGTGGCAGGGAGTTCCGCAGGTGAAACAAATGCTTCCCTCAATTTTAGTAACCATCAACTGGGGCTTATTCCACTCAGCGCGTTTGCTCCAACCTGATGGGATGCGCTGAGCCATCAGGTAGAATCTCATGTAACAGGGCAGCAGGCCTGGGGCCAGCTCACGCTGGTTGATGAGCCTCCCCCACTAAGTGTTGGCAGGCTGCTGCGAGGTGGGGGCTGGGCTGCCAGGGGGCCTGGCCCGGCCCGGTCCGTGGGGCTGATCAGAGGCCGGGACAGCAGGACTGGGGCCTGCTGGCAAAGACAGAGGTTGAAGGCTGAGCCTTGCAGGGCCGTGAAGAGTCTTTGGGCCCTGGTTTGGAGTGAGCGCATATAGACCCAGCAAGAGAGCCAAGTCCCACCCCAGGCAGCGCGAGCCTGAGGAAGAGAGCGAAGCGGAGAGGCTGCAAGGCCCCGATTTGCCCCCCGCTGGAATCAAGGCCTGTACCCAACCCCTAACAAACAGCAACTCCCGTCCCGAGGGCACCTCCCGCCAGACAGCTCCGAGCACACGGTCGCTCTGCCGGAGACATGCAGCCAGCTCTGGGGAGGAGCCCGGCACAAGCACCGAGCCAAGCAAAATGCTGCGTCCATTTCAGTTGATCCCGGCACCTCTCCTGCCCTCCACGGGTCACAGATCCCAGGACTGGGCGCCTGGCCATGCCCCACAGGGATCCCCCAGCAGCACGAAGCAGGGCCACGAGCTGGCCCCTTTCCAGCCTCTCTGACACATCCCTGTGCCCCTCCCGGCCGTTCCCACTGCCCCACGGGGACAGGCGCCCGCCCGGCCGCCCCCACCTGCCACTGCCCGATGCTCTCCACCCGCTGGCCAAAGGGGCGCTGCAGCCCGGTGCACAGCTTGAAGGCGTCGCTGCGGATCTCGATGATGTTGTTGATGAGGGCGCACAGGGCGGCCAGGGGGAAGGCGGAGGAGAAGAGAACCACGTAGCCAAACTGGATGAACATCTCCTGGTAATCCTGGAACGTGTCCTGGGGGGGCGGAGGGCTGAGTCACGCTGGGGGGAGGGGGGTACGAGTCCCTGCTGCCCCATGGTCCCATCCTGCAGCCCCGTTAGCCCAGCCCTGGGTGCCACCCCCCAGCGCTGCCGGTGCCCCCCAGCCCTGACCCACAGTCCCCTACTAGCCCAGCCCTGGGACGTGTACACCCAGCTCTGCCGGTGCCCCTCAGCCCTGACCTCAGCCCTGACCCACAGCCCCTGCTAGCCCAGCCCTGGGTGCCCCCCCAACTCTGCCAATGCCCCCCAGTCCTAACCCGCAGCCCCTGCTAGCCCAGCCCTGGGTGCCCCCAACTCTGCCAGTGCCCCCCAGTCCCAACCCACAACCTCTGCTAGCCCTGCCCTGGGCTCCCCACACACCCAGCTCTGCCAGTGCCCCTCAGCCCGACCCACAGCCCCTGTCAGCCCTGCCCTGGACTCCCCACACACCTAGCTCTGCCAGTGCCCCTCAGCCCTGACCCACAGCCCATGTCAGCCCTGCCCTGGACTCCCACACACCTAGCTCTGCCAGTGCCCCTCAGCCCTGACCCACAGCCCATGTCAGCCCTGCCCTGGACTCCCCACACACCTAGCTCTGCCAGTGCCCCTCAGCCCTGACCCACAGCCCATGTCAGCCCTGCCCTGGACTCCCCACACACCTAGCTCTGCCAGTGCCCCTCAGCCCTGACCCACAGCCCATGTCAGCCCTGCCCTGGACTCCCCCAATGCTGAGCTCCGCTGGTGACCCAGTCCCACTCCGGTGCCCCTCTATCCCAGCCCTCACCTCGTACTTCTTCATGCAGCTCTCCACCTCGGCCTGGGTGAGCTGGGGGGAGTAGTTCTCCTCCGGCGGGTCAATCCAGGAGGCCCGGTTCCGCCTCCTGCCTTCCTCCTCCTCCTCCCGGCTCTCGGGCGCCGGGCCCCGCCGGGCCCGCAGGGTCACCGCCAGCTCCTTGGCTGGCGGGAGGGGGCTGCCGGAGGGCCCCTCGCCCTCCTCCTCGTCCTCGGGCAGCTCGAAGACGGAGGCGGGGTCCATGCCCTTCTCCACCATGGTGGGGCTGCCCTCCTCCAGGAAGCTGGCGTCCTCCATGGGGCCCAGCTCCCGGCTCCGGCGCTCGGCCCGCTCGATGAAGCTCACCTTCTTCAGCTTCAGCCCGCAGTCCAGCAGGCTCTCGTCCTCCGAGTCCGACTCCCGCTTCTCTTCCTCCTCCTCCTCCTCCGGGACGCCGCAGCCGCCGTTGAGACACTTCTCCCCTTGGGCCCCCTCCGGGGGCTCCGGGCCCGGCCGGGCCGCCGGCTCCGCCGCCCGGGGTTCCGGCCGGGGCGCCGCGTACCGCTGGGCGAGCAGGCGCAGGAGGGCGTGGGAGACGTCGCGGACCTGCCGGAGGCTCAGCTCGCCCCGCTGCAGCCGGCGGTACAGGTGCGGCTGCGCCACCTCCTTGACGTTCTGCAGGAACTGGCGGGTGATGAGCAGCGTGGCCAGCATCTGGGAAGGGGACAGGCGCCCGGGCAGGCGTTACGTCTGGGGAGCCGGCTCCCCGGCCTTCTGTACCCTGCGGGCGCTGCCCCGAAGCTGGGTCGAGGGGGGGCTTGCAGGAGAGGCACACGGGCCCGCAACCCCCCCAGAATATCCTCATGGACCCCCCCCAATCGCTGGGGTGAAAGGGGCAGTTCATTGTCACGCCCTCAAGTGCCACTCGAGCTCCAGTGCCCCCCGGCTGCGGCGGGGCCAGTTTGCCGTGCGCCCCCAGCCCCTCGGAGGGCAAAGCGACTCCGGACACCCTGCTGAGGCAGCCGGGATGGGGAGAGGGGTCTCTCAGCCGGCCCCCGAGAGCCTGTGAGCCCCGGCACCCTCAGCACCCCCGGGCCCCAAACCAGCCGGCACAGGTTGGCAAATCCAGTCCAGTGCCCTGGACTGGAGCCCACCAGGCCAAAGGCACCTCGCCTCCTTCCCTGCGCCAAGAGGGAAAGGCCCCCAGCCAGTCTCCCTGCCCTGGGGCCAGACCAGAGCTGACCCCCCCCCAGGGGTAAGGTCCAGGTTTCATTCCCCACCCCAGCCCGGAGTTGTTGCTCCCAAGCGCCCAGGGGGACTGGACCGGCCCCGCGGCTGTTCCCCAGGGCAGTCCAGCCAGCGGGGCTGCCCCACCGCCCCGCCGCCCCCCTGCTCCTACTTTGGCTCCTGCCAGGCTGCAGGCAAAGCTCAAGAGACCCTTAAAGGAGATGAGAAAGAGGTGGAGCTGGAGGAGGAGGAATGGGAGGAGAGCGTCTTTGAGCTGACGCAGGAGGCTTTGGGAGAGAGAGAAGATGAGCAGGAGCTGCGGAGGGGAGAGACGGACAGACAGAGAGAGAGAGAGACAGACAGACAATGAAGAGGAGAGCGCCACCCAGACCCCAAGTCAAGGGAGGGCTCAGCGAATGGGAGGGTTTGGGGGCCAAGGAGCCTGCGCTCCAGTCGAAGGCGCTGGAGCTGGGCGCAGGCAGACCCGGAACGGAGGCGTCAGTCCCCACCGGAACCGGGGGCGCGGGGCCAAGCTAAGATCCCAGCTGGATTTAGCTCAGCAGGGACCCTGCCGTCCCCTCCCCCGGCTCACACACCGGGCCCAGGGCAGAAGCCCCCCGCCTTCCGCCCCCTTACCTCCTTCAGCCGCTCCATGTCTTTGAGGTAGAAACCGATGTAGAAAAGACTTAGGTATGAATTTACAAACTGAAACTGCCGGGGAGAAAGAGGGAGAGTCAGCCTGGAACGAGCCAGCCCCCCGCCCTCGGGATCTGGGCACTCCAGACCACCCCCGTCTGACTCAGCCCCAGCTGGCATGGGGCAGCTCGAGGCCCCGAGCAACCCTACAGCTGCCGGGGCGGCTGTGACCAGCAGGGGCCTCCCCTGCATGCTGGGGCCCTGGCGCGGGGGTTCTGGGACACAGCAGTGGGCAGCCAGGTCAGCGGGGCTCCCTTCGTGGTCAAGGCTGGTGCAGTCACAGCCACCAAGCAGCAGGGGGCGACGTGCTCCCTGCACAGAGCTGGCGTCCCTTGGGCGGAACGATTCTCCCGGGCACGGCTGCTGATGGAGCTGCCCTGCACCACTGTGGCCGCTCCCAGCCAGGGCAGGTACCACCCAGCTGATTAGCAGCGCGCCCCCCGCCAGCAGCATGTGTTTCTATTGGTGGTGCACATTCCTCAGTGCAGAGAAAAAAATTTATTCCGCACATGGATGGAAAACTTCAAGGGAACACTAGGCAGGGCCCATCCGCCCCCTCCTCGGCACCCACCCCGGCTTGCTCACCAGGACCATTTTAATGATGAGGTGTTTCTCGTAGGCACTCTGCAGCCGGTAGTTTTCTGGAAAGAGAACGGAGACTCAGGCCAGAGCTGGGGGGCGGGCGGGGTGAGTCGGGGCCCGGAGGAGGATGCTCAGTGCCCAGCTCCCGTCGCGCTTCATGGGGCCCACGCACTGACCCCAGGATGCACTTGCCCCAGGGAGAACCGGCATCCCCAAGACCGGATTAGCCCCGGGGAGGAGCCAGCGCGTCTGGCTGTGCAGCGGATTGTGAGTGGCCGTGGTCCGATGGCAAACGAGGGCCGTGCCCCACCCCAGCTGGGTTCCCGGCTCCTGTAGGGGGCCAGGCCCTCGCGCTAGGAGCCGCCGGGCCCAGGGATTTGACCCCAGAGGGTTTGGAGAAGTCCCCAGCACCCCAACTCGTGGGAGGGGGCCACGGCCTTCCAGCGGGAGGCTGGCTGGCTCGGCAGAGGCAGGGGCAGGCTGGAGGGTGGGGGACAGAGCAGGCTGGGAGCGTGTGGACGTTCTGCCCCAGTTACCATGCCAGCTGCAGCTGCAGCCTCCTCCCCCGGCCCCGTGACTCACCCATGTCGTTCAGCCAGTAGGCGATCTTCCTGTAGACGTCGTCGCAGGCGGTGACGATGAGGGCCAAGGCGATCTTGGGCAGGAAGCGGATGAGCCGGGGCAGCTCCTTAATACTCAACACAAGCTCCTGCAGGGACACGAGGGGCAGGGCTGTACGGGTTGCTGTGCCCCCCCTTCCCCACCTGAGCAGACACCCCACAGCTCAGCCACCAGGGTCCACCTGGGACAGGACCTTGCTTTCAGGAGTGGCCAGTGCTTGGCAACTGCCCCAGCCTCTTTAGAATCCAGCTCCTGGCCTCTATGGTTTCATGTGGCAAGGAGTTCCACAGACTCTCTGTGCTGTCGCCCCAGGAGCTGGGGAGTCAGAAGGGCGCAGAGACGCCGAGGGAGCCCCAGAGCGGGTGGTAACTAGCCTGCCCAGATGGCGCCGGCCCCTGGCTCTGCCCAACCCAAGCGCAAGGAGGGGGGACCCGGAACAGCTGCTCCCAAGCAGGGCGTGGGGCTGGCGCAACAGCAGATGCGAAGGGGACGCTCAGCCGCAGAGTGCCTCAGTCTCCCCCCACCGCCCCTCAGGCACGATGGGATTTAACTTGCACCCGCGTGCAAGCCTTCCTACGTGTGCACGTGGGCAGACACACACTCCCACGTCCAGGGAACTACTCCCAGGCGCACGCACACGTGTGTGCATGCACACCCCCGTGCACACACGCACACGCACACAGGCGTGCAAACAGCTTCCTGTCTCCTCTCGCCCTGCCCCACTCCGCAAACGTCGGCCTCCTGCCGCGGGCCACCCCGGGATGGAACCAGGGCTTGGTGCAGCCTCCCCCGGGGGGGGGGGGGGGGGGGGGGATTCAGCGCCCCCTGCTGGCGGGAGGAGAGGTGCCTGGCCACAGCCAGAGAGGCCGGGCCGGGGCAGGGGGCAGCGGTCACCCACCTGCAGCTCGAAGCAGCCCAGCATGACGAGGAAGACGAAGGAGAGGCAGACGAGGCAGACGGGCAGGCTGACCAGGCACTGGAAGAGCAGCCGCTTCCACGGCGGGTAGTAGAACTCCTCCGCGTTGGTCACCGGGCTGATCCTCTTGATGCCCTGGCGGGGGAGATGAGCCTGTGAGCCCCCTTCCCCCTCCACAGCTCTGGGGAAACCGAGGCAGGGATCCGCCCCCCCCCCACAGCTCCCGGGAGCCCCCCGTGCTCTGCAGCCCTGCTCCTGGCGTAGCCTGGTGCCAATCAGGAGTGACTTCACTTCAGGTCAGGGGCTTTTGGGTCACCCCGGCCCCCTGGGCTGGCCCCCTCCCCCGCCGCTCACCCGGAACTGGGGGCGGGGCTCCTCGATGGACTCAGCGGGCGTGTCCAGCGTCCCCCACTTGTAGGCGAACTCGGCTCCCCGCCGCTTCCACTCCTCCAGGAAGAGCGTGGCCCAGACGACGTTGAAGATGGCAAAGACCACGCAGCAGATGTCGCGGCTGGTCTGGGAGGGGGGAGGGGTTACAAACAACAAGCGGTGAGTAGCAAAGCCAGGAATCAAACCCAGGAGTCCTGACACCCGGTCCCCACTGCTCTGACCACTAGACTCCCCTCCCCTCCTCAGCCCCAGGGCTGAGAATACAACCCAGGAGTCCTGACACCCGGTCCGCTGCTCTGACCACTAGACTCCCTTCCCCTCCTCAGCCCCAGGGCTGAGAATACAACCCAGGAGTCCTGACACCGGTCCCCACTGCTCTGACCACTAGACTCCCCTCCCCTCCTCAGCCCCAGGGCTGAGAATACAACCCAGGAGTCCTGACACCCGGTCCCCACTGCTCTGACCACTAGACTCCCCTCCCCTCCTCAGCCCCAGGGCTGAGAATACAACACAGGAGTCCTGACACCCGGTCCCCACTGCTCTAACCACTAGACTCCACTCCCCTCCTCAATCCCAGGGCTGAGAATACAACCCAGGAGTCCTGACACCCGGTCCCCGCTGCTCTGACCACTAGACTCCACTCCCCTCCTCAGCCCCAGGGCTGAGAATACAACCCAGGAGTCCTGTCCTGGCTCCCCTGATCTATCAGGCTCTCTCTCTCTCGTACCGACGTGACCCGCCTTGCATGCCTGGGGGAGAGGGACACCGCGCGGAGGGTCAGCCCTAGGGAGTACTGCAATTCCCTGCCCCACTGCAGTGCTCCCAGCCTGATGCTTGGACTCCCCTCACCCCCAGGTCTCCCTCGGCCCAGCCCCCCTCACCTGGTCGTTCTCAGTGAAGGTGTAGAGGATGGCGCCGAAGACGGCGGGGTACACCATGGCGGAGGTGTAGAAGCCAAGCCAGGCAAAGTACATGGCGATCTTCACCCCAAAGTAATCGCAGATCTCGTCTGCCGAGGGGAGAGCAGGAGTCAGCAGCCAGGGCTGGGCCGTGGATGGGCAGGGAGGTAGATGGGGGGGGCAGATGGAGAGGGGCAGGACTCTGCCTTGGGCTGGGCTCTGAGTCCAGCCACTGGAAAGTGGGGCCCCCAACCTTCCTGGTGGCTGCGTTTACTGTCTAGGTTTCTGGGTGCTCACGCCTGTCTGAGGACATGTGCATGGAGGGGATGCATCTGGTGGGGGACACGTGCGCAGCTGGGGAGAGACGCAGGCGGGGCTGGCGGGGAGCCAGTGTGGACTGGCTATTAGCAACTCGGGGGGAAATCCCCCTTTTTGGACCCTCTCCTGACCCCCTGGGATCAGGGGCCCTGGCAAGGCTGGAGCGCCGGCCCCGCCCAGGAGGGGTAACGCTGCTCCCTAGCGGGTGGGGCGGAGGCAGCAGCTACGTACCCAAGGGCTGGGCCTCGCAGATCGCCTGCACCCAGGACTTCATGAGCCGGTTGAGGATTCTCTGCTCGTGGACGGGGAACACCTGCTGGATGACACCGCGGGCCACCAGCTCAGGGACTGCGGAAGGGAGGGAGAGCAGTGAGCGGCCAGGTGCCTAGCCGGCCCCTCCCTGGCCCCAAGACACAGGGGTCTCTCCCCTCCCCTGGGCTGCGGCCAGGGGTGCAAGCTGGAGACCGGTGCCAGGGGACGATATAGGGTTGGCAAACTCCACTGGTCAGTCCCCTCCGGATGAGCAGCTCCTGACTCCCAACAGCTGTGAGGCTCCTGCTGCCACAGGCACACGCCTGCACACATGTGCACGCACGCACACGCACGCACACATGTACGCACACGCACGCACACGCCTGCACACATGTACGCACACGCACTCACCTGCACACATGTACGCACTCGCCTGCACACATGTACGCACTCGCCTGCACACATGTATGCACTCGCCGCACACATGCCATCGCCTGCACTGCCAAGGCCTGCTCAAGCTCTGAACAGGTCTCAAATGTGCAGCAGCTTCCCCTCCCAGCTGCGCAGGCGCACGCTCCCCAGCCTGCCCTGTCGGCGCCTGCTCCTGCCGCCCAGCCTGTCTGGCAGTGGCCCCATTACTAGCCCCAGAGCTGCTGGTCATTCCGCTCCCTGGGCCGGTTGGCGCTGATGGGCTGGTATGTTGTGCAGCGACTCCCCGTGCTTGGCCCGCAGGTTCTCCAGCCAGTACCGAATGATGTTCTGCCGCTCCTGCAGGCAGAGGCGGGGTGAGCGGCGGGGTCGGCCGGCAGGAGCCCCAGGCCCAGCACCGAGAGCCCCGTCCTTTGCTCCCCCCCGACAGCATCGTCTGCACACACCGGGCGGCTGTGCATGGAGCCAAGACTCCCACCGGGACCCAGGACGTGAGCTCCAAAGCCGCCCTCCCTGACGGATTCCCTGCCCCACGGCGTCCATGCCGGCGAGAAGAGCTGGGGGCTGTCCCCCCTGCACTGCCCGGGTCCCCCCGAGCCCAGAGCCCCGGGGCCGGCCCACCTGGGAGCTGAAGAAGAAGAGCTCGTTCTCGATGTTCTCGTAGATGTAATCCTCCTCGCAGGAAAAGCTGCGCGTGCCGGCCCCGAACTCCGCCTTCACCGGCTTCCGCAGCCCGATCTCGTCCGCCCCGCGCAGCAGGCTGCCCCGGAGAGAGAGGGGGGAGCCGTGAGGGTCGGACGAACCGCCCCCCCTCCCTGCCTCGCCAAGGACGCCGGGGTGGGAGCGAGCTGGAGGGAGCCCCCGGGGCCCTACCTCTCGTAGGTGGCAGTGACGAAGAAGGCGTACACCTTGGTGTGCCGGTGGTGCCGGATCTGGATGATGAGCTCCGGGATGCCCAGCCGGATGTGATTCAGCAGCCAGAGCAGTGTGTGGTCGTCCGTCGTGTCTGGAGGGGAAGAGGCGCCGGGAGAGGCAGGTGGGCAAGCCGCTCGGGCACCCCCCCATCCGGGACGTCCCGCGCTGAACTTTCAGGTGGGCGTGAAGAGGCTGCTTCCAAGGGGAGTCTGGGGGGCTGCTGTCTTCCTGACCCAGCTCTGCTGTTCCAGCCCAGCCCCCCTGCCGACGCCCCTCGAACCTGATCCACAGCCCCTTCCCTGCAGGGCTCCAGGACTTGGGCCAAAAGATTATTCCGGGGCAGGGCTTGGAAGAGTCAGTTTCCAGCTAAATCTCTGGCTGGTGCAGGACGTGGGGAGGGGGAGGAAGAGGAGTCGGCGCTGACCCCAATGCCCCCTTGGGGGCGCTGTGCCAGGCAGTGACCACCAATGAACTGAAAGAGCATTTGGGATCCGTAACCGGCCCCGGCGGTAGGGCGTGAGCCCCGGCGTCCTGCCCCATCCCAGCTGCCTCACGCCCATCCAGGCCTCTTCCTGTCCCACCGCGCTGTGCTAAGCAGCGGCCACGTCCCACCCCAGAGGTGGCTGCCCGCCAGGCCGAGCGACCCCTTACCGGCAAAGGTCATCAGCACGTCGCAGTTCTCCGTGGGCACCGTCTTCATCCAAGATTTGTGGGACATGATGTAGCGCCCGGCCTGTAGCAGCCGCTTCCCAAAGAGCTTGTCTGCCAAGGGAGCCAAGACACGGGGGTCAGTGGGGGACAGAGCTGGGCTGGAAACAGATGCAGGGGACATAGATCCCGGGGCTCCGGCCCTCCAGGAGAGGGGGGAATGGCGGGGCTGTCCCAAGAGGAGTGGGCGACGGGCTGGGAGGCCAAAAGAGACTTGTCAAAGCAGAGACAGAGCTGGAACCGCGTCTGACCCCCAGGGCACATGACCAGAATGGCTTAGAGCAGGGGTGGGGAACCTACGGCCCATGCGGCCCCCGGCTTGCCTGGATCCGGCCCCTGAGGCTTGGGGCTCCCCTCCTAGCCTGCTCCTGCGCTCTTCCTCTCGCCCAGACCCTACACCCTAAACATGCTTCCCGGCAGCCCCTTTCCACACACTGAACCCCTATTTTTGCCCCCACTCCAGAACCTCCAGGAAAACCCCACCAACTACCCAATCCAGTTCTTGGCCTCAGGGATATCATGTGGCCAGGAGTTCCACAGGCCCTTTGTGCCAGTTTAAAAAAACATTTCCTTTTCAGTGTTCAAAATCTACTAGCCTGGGCTCTGGTGTGTGAGGGGAATACAGGAAGGGTCTTTTTCCTCAGTCGGGGGCCACGTCAATGAGGGTTTCTTTGGGGTTTTTTGCTTCTCGCTTTTGTGCAGCCCCGACTGATTTTTCTGTGGTTCAGCAGCCCCCCACCCCAAAAAGGTCCCCGGCCCCTGACTTCGAGCCATGGAGACTTGGCCGGATGAGGGCCACGCAGGGGGTGCGGAAGGGGGGGCCCGTCGCTGTCCCCGGTTAAGCCTGGCACACTCTCTACAGTACAACCCCCCCAGATGCAACACAAATCACAACGCAGGCATGACACACATACACAACACACTCACAACACATACCCAAAATGCATCCCTCCACACAGGCTTGCACCAGGTCACCCCTAACCCTAGCAGAGCCATCCATACGCAAAGACACATGGGGACTGTCCCCGCATGCCCCTGCACAGGCATCATCAGCCCCCGGATCGGTCACAAACGGGCAACGCCTGGAAACGAAACCTTGGCCTGTTTGGAAGGATGTGCCAGGACTTGGAAATCTGGGGGCCAAGATCCTGAGCTCAGTTATCCTGGTGCAAATGTGGAGTAACCCCTTCGAAGCCAGTGGCGTGTCAGGAAGGCAAATCCAGAGGAGCTCAGATCAGGATTTGGCCCAGGACCTTCCGGGGTGAAAAGGAAAACCCCACCAACTACCCAATCCAGTTCTTGGCCTCAGGGATATCATGTGGCCAGGAGTTCCACAGGTCCTTTGAGCCAGTTTAAAAAAAGCATTTCCTTTTCAGTGTTCAAAATGCCCCCTTTCCCTGTCACCAAATGCCCCTCTGTCCCTGCGTCGTTAGAGGAGGCTGAGGAGAAATACATCTCCTTTCTCTAGGCTGCACATTATCTTATATGTAACGGGGTGGGGTCCTTCAGGGCAGCTATAGGCCCTGTGCATGGAACACGGGAATTGTGGGAGATGTAGTTCCCAAAGGGCCATTGCAGCAAGGCATGCTGGGAAGGAGGGTCATGGACTATATATTCTCTTGTCCCATTCGGTGTGTGCTGAGCTGGGGTCTCCATGGAGCCGCCCCCAGCGACACCCAGGTCTTTTAGCCAAGTGGCTGCTAGAACCTAGGCCTCTGCTGCAATCCCGTCTCTGTGCCCCACTAGCTCGCCCCTTTGCAGCAGGCTATGGGGCAGCCTCTCCCAGGGAGGCAGCTCCTTCCCTTCTCAGCTGCAGGTCCTTGGGGAACTCGGCCCAAAGGCCTCTGCATTTCCCCAGCTGTTCCGGATTGGAGGGGACAGCTGGGAGCCCTGTTGTGTGAAAAGGGGCTGGTGCAGGCCGCAGGACAACGTCCCCAGTGCCAGCCGGCCGGTTGCTGGGCCAGGCCATCCGGCACTGGCCAGGCTGGGTCCCCTTCCCGGATCGGCACCCGTGGGGCTGGAACCTGCCGCGCTCCGGAGGGGAAAAAAGCTCTGACCACGCAACCAGCAAAGGGGCTGCAGACCCCAACCACCCAGAGAGCTGGAAGGGCTCCGGATCGGGGAGGGGGAGGAGGGGGTGCAAGGAGCCAGGCAGGACAGTGACTCCGTGTCCCCTCCCCCCGCCCTACAGTGCCAGCCTGGCACAAGTGCCCCAGCCCGCGTGCCAGGTAGCCGGGGCTGAGCCAGGAGACGCCCCGCGCCATTCAGCCTGGCACAGCGCTGGGGCACGATTTCTCCCCCTCTCCGCCCCCTCTCGCCTCCCCCGGTCCAGACAAGGCTGCCCCCTCGCCCCCGAATGGTCACCACGGCCGCTTGCGACCCTCCCGGCACGGAGCTTCCTCTCTTACCTGTGTCCCCCCCGGCACCGGGGCCCACGGCAGGGCCCCCCCCCCAGCCGCAGCCCCTGCCTGGAAACCCGCTGCCGGGAAGCGAGGGGAGCTAGGAGGATAAAAAGCAACCTGTCTCCATGGCAACCCGCGGCAGGCCCCACGCTGCAGCCCCCCTGGGAGCAGGGGGCTGGTCCCTCTTCCCCTTCCGGCGGGTTCGGTTCCTCCTTCCCACCCCGGTTTGCTCAGCCAGGATCCCGACCTCCAGGCCGCTGCCTTTCCGGGTGCTGCTCCGAGCCGCCCGGGCAAGGGGCCGAGGAAAATCCCTCCCTTAATTCCCTCCCGCTGCCTCGCGAGGCCTCTGGCTCCCGCCCGGCTCCCCCTGGGGAGGGATCTGGGCCCCCTTCTGTGGGCAGGCAGGGTGTCCTGGCTCCCTGCTGGGCTGGGAGAAGTGACCCTGGGGTCCCCGGCTGGCTTCCTCTGCACCCAGAGGTGCCCCCGGCGCGCACACCCCCTTGCACCTTCGGGTGGCTCCCCATGAAGTCACCACCCCCAAACACGGAGCTCCCCGGAAGGGCACTGGGGGAGCTCCCCTCGCCTGTGTCCGTCCAGGGTGGGGCTCCAGACATGCACCCAGGCTGCATCCCGCACGAGCCTGAGTTCCCTTGGCTCCTGGCAGTGCCCGGGGGACCAGGGCTCCCAGCACCTTGCAGGATCGGGGCCGTGGACCAGGAGCTCTTCAGAGCGGGGAAGCTGCCCCCTGGCTGGAACTGGGGCCGGCCCCACCCTTAGGAACTGGCCGGGTCTGCTGGGCCAGCGGGGAGCAGCCCCAGAGAGCCCGGCTCAGGCCCAGGGGTAAACAGGAAGCAACTGCCCCTTCACCCCCAGCGCGAATGGGGCAGCAGGGCCGGGGGGCTCCCAGGTCCTGAGCCTGGGGCTGGAACCCCACTCAACAGCTACACCCCTAATCCAGGTAGGGGGCCTAGGAGACAGAGGATGGATAGGTCCTGCCTGAGCTCCTCTACGGGGACCTGGCGGGGCAGCTGCCTCCTGGCTCCCTGTCCATCCACAGAGCCTGAACCCCACCTCCGTGGCCAGCGGGACCTTCCCCGAGAGGCCCCGAATGCCTCTCGCTGGAATGGCTCCAGCAGGCCCCAGGCCTGGGAGCGGATCTCACCCCTTGGGGGAGTGAAGGTTTTGCAGAGACCAGCTGGACCCAAGCAGAGCGGGCACAAGAGGGGGGAGCTTCCCCCCCGCCCCCCCAGCTCTGCTGGTGACCCTCGAGCCTGCCCCCCAGCCCGCGTGGTCTCTCTTGTGCAAACACCACGGACGAGGCCCCACCGGGCTCCGACTCGGTGCAGAACGAGCACCTAGGCCGAGACCCGCCAAACTCATTTCACGTGACGCAGCGGGGGCTAGTCCCCGGGAGCATTAACCCTTTGCCTCCCTCCTCCCTGGGCACAGCTGCCCTCTGCCCGCCTCGGGCTGCGGGCCTGGCCCTCCAGGCCCTGTCCCGGGCTGCAGCCCCGGGCGTGGGTGGGAGAGGGAAGGGAGAACAGACCCGAGGCGTCTCCAGGCTGGGGAGCGCTGCTGAAGGGAGGCCCTGTTCTGGCTGGGCGTGGGCGAAGGCCTCGTTTAACCCCTCGGGCGCTGTGGTTCTGGGTGCAGTCCCCTCTGCGCCAGGAGCACAAACAGTTTGGCTGCCCTTTGCCCCGGCCGTAGGCACGGAGGGGGGGGCACGGGGCCTGGGCGTGTGTCTGGGAACTGATCCCCCCCTCCTTGCTGTGGGGGGAAATGGGGAGGGGAGAGGAGAGGCAGGCGGTCAGGGACCATGTCCTAGGGGCAGCAACCCATCGTCTCCCCAGGCGTGCGAGGCGCATTCCAGGCTGGGCCCCGCACCTTCCCAAAGCCCCTGCCTGCCCGGGCCGAGCCGCCCTTCTTCGGCCCTGGCACTGCCGGCTAGGCACGGAACAAAGGGCTCTCTGCCTGCCCGCCGCCCAGGATGGAGCGCACAGGCTTGGCATTGTGGATGCCCAGATTCGTGGGCACAGCTGCAGCGGGAAGGGGCCGGGAGAATTCCTGCTGCTGGCCTCCGGCACCGGGAGTTTCTCAGGGCTGTCCATTAGCCCAGGCCCTTAGCGCTGCCCCCTGCCCTGCGCAGACACAAGGGGCAAGGCTCCCCCATGCCCATTGCCTGCTCCTGCCACCCTCTTCCCCCACGCCCACCTTCCCGTCTGCCCCCCTCCCGTCCCTCCTCGGGCGCTTGGGCTCAGCACGTGCTGCTGGCGATGCTTCACGAGTCCCAGGGAGCCAGCCGGCCAACCCAGGGCTCGTCTCCGGCTCCGCGGCGGGTGTTTGCCTCTGTTCCAAGGCCTTCTCCCCACCCGCCCCCATTTCATTTCCAGCCCTTAAAGCTGACACCGACCCACCCACCCACAAAAACCGGAGGCGGCTGTTTCTGGAAAACCTCGGCCTTTCGCTCTCCCATTCATCCGCCACGGCCCTCAGGTTGCCAGGTGTCTGGTATTCAACCGGACAGACCGGTTTTTGGGCCTTCTGTCCGGAAAAAAAAATCAGAAAATACTGGACATCTGCAATGTCCGGTATTTTCTGGTTTTCCGGCTGGGCGCCCGACGGAAGCCTGGCGGGGGCGGGGGGAGTGACTGGGGGGGGCGCGATCGGCGCTGGGAGCCTTTGGTTGCATCTGACGTAGGAGTGATGCCTTGGGGAGGAGGAGATGCCCCGTCCGTGCTCCTGGGATCATGCACGGGACGGGCAGCGCCCTGGGATCTGCATGTGCCCGGGTCAGTCCTGCTCCCCGCCGGCCGATTCTCTCCCCAACGCTCCCTCCCCGGCCAGCCCCGCTCTCCTTAACCCCCTCCCGGCCAGCCCTGCTTCCTGCCGGCCGGTTCTCCTCCTCCTGATCTCTCCCAGCCAGCCCTGCTGCCCACAACCCCTCTCCACCAGTCCTCTTCCCCCTCTCCCCTCCCGGCCAGCCCTGCTCCCCTCCTGGCTGGTCTCCCCCACCCGGATCAAGTGTGTCCGGTATTTTTTCTGAAGCTACCTGGTAACCCTACTGGGGTACGAGGCGGGAAGCAAGGCCAGCCCTGCAGCATGCGGGCGCCACGCAGCTGCGCCCCACCCCCCCAGCTTTGCTTCCCTCCACCAGCAGCCTCTTGCTTTTCAGTCGTCCTAGAGACGCTGGCGACGGAGGGTGAGTCAGGGCGGACTTCCCAACGGCTCATTTCATCCCTAGGGAAGACATTCACCCCATGTGGCGGCGCAAGCACTAGACACTGCTGCATCTCCGGATGCATGTCACACCCTCCGTGTTTCCACCACGTCAGCCCCATTTAAACCCAGAGTTTAAGTGGGGCGTGTCATGAGGGTTAGCCAGCAGCCTGGGGATTAAGGAGTTAACTACACCGAGCCAGGTGGAGTGACCAGTAGGAATGTAGGTGGGACTTTCAAACTGGTACAAAGGAATTTGGGTTTTTTTCCTTTCTCCTTTTGTCTCTCTGGGTGAGTCCTCTGCAGCTACAGGGAGGGACAAGCATGTCTCTCTCTCTTCAAGAAACAATTCTTCACTTTCTGTAAGTAGGGTAAAGTTTAGGTAGTTTTGTTAGGCTTTATTGTTTTAAGGGTTGGGTATGGGATCTGATATCTGGCACTGCTTAAGAGATGTTTGGCTTTTCTTTTTAACTAAGTTCTAGCCCATGGTGTAATTCCTCCATGAGTATATTTTGTTACCTTCCATCTGATCCTTATGCTTGCAACAGGAATATTGTTGTAATAATAAAAGTTTTCTCTTTTCTTTTTATTAACCTGGCATTGGTTAATTGTGTGCCTGATTTTTATAATAGGGTGAGACTTCCCAAATGATCTTTCCCCTAATCTCGTTATTAATATTTGGGTGGTGGCAGCGGAAGTTTTATTCCCAAAATCTAGGTTTTTAAGATTTTGGGGGAAGTTTTATACCAAAGCCTGGTAGATAAGGCTTTGGGGTACACTTACTGGCCCCCACTTCTGAATTTATCATGCCAGAGTGGGGAAGGAGCCATGACAGGGCGTAACCTTGTAGTGACCCTCGCTCTCAGTGCTTGGTGGGCTGGGCTGCTGTCCCTAAAATGCAGCCACCTAAAATGCTGCTGTCCCTAAAATGCAGTCCCTATAAGCAGGGCTGTTGTCCCTAAAATGCAGCCACCTCTGGGCTGGAACGTGTGGCAGCTTTTTAACAGCTGCACAGCAATTCTGTACAAGAGTTTGGGACAGCAAGTAAGCTTGCGGCGGGTCTGATCACTGGCCAAAGGAGTGCCACTTTACAGGCAGGAGATGCCACCGGGGCGGTCGGTAAACACGTACCCTGTGATGACCCAATAAATTAGTACATTAAGCTTCAGTAAGATTAGCTGAGTAATATCCTCCATGTTAATACAGAGTTCAAGACAAGGGTGCGGCCTCTGATAAACAAGAGAGACAAAGCCGGAACTCAAGCTGGGTGGAAGCCTATTGATATTCTTTTGTAAACTAAAGACGCAAACAACACCTGTGTAACATCTGTGATTCCATGTAGCATGGAAATCAAGGTAGTTTGAAAAGACAGAGAGAGATGCTGGACACAAGACACCTCCCTTCCCCCGCCTCCGTCCCAGAGAAGGCACGTCAATAGATGCAGTTTGCCTAGTGGACAGAACGTTGGACTGGCCTAAGGAGACATGGGCTCAAGCCAGTGGCAGACCTGGGAACTGCTGGGTGACATTGGAAAGTCACTTTGCCCCAGTTTGATCTGCAAAATGGGGTTAAATGATCGTCCTTTGTACAGCGCTTTGCGACGAAAAACACAAGGACTCGTCTTCATTCCTCGCTTGGTTTTGCTTGTCACAACTTGCAGGCCAGCTCCCGGGGGTGTCTGTGGGCACAGCTGCCTGACTCCAGTAGCGCTGCTCCCACCGGCCACCTCGCGCCAGCTGAGGCTCCATCCCCGCCCCAGGGAACGTCACAAAGAGCATTGTTCGGAGTGGAGTCTCTGGATCGCCAGCCGAGAGGCCGTCGGAATGGGGGGGTGAGGACGTGGCGGCGGCTCTGCCTGACAGCTCCTCTGATGAGACCGGACGTGTGAGCGATGTCTGGATGAACTGGGTGATAGTATTAAAAAAAAACGAAACAAAACAACAACCCGGGGGATTCCTCCAGCACGGATGTCCAGGGGAGACGGCGGAGAGACGGGTGCAGCAGCAGCTGCGCCGGCCCCCTTCCATCTTGCCCTGGGCATGCAAATTCATGGCTTACGGATCAGCACGTAAGAACAGCCCATGCTGACATGTTGTGTCAAACCCGGCGCTCTGGCGTGGGTCAATACATCCAGGTATCTCAGACCACAGGAGACATTTCTTCCTGACCCCAGCCAGCATCCTGTTTGTACCCTGGAGCATGAGGACTGACCACCCTAGTGCTGCTGTTGCCCACATCGACACTGAGCTGAATAAAATCCTATCTTTGGCGCCGAGGGAACCTGCATGCGAGAAAGCGGGCCGCCGGGCCAAAATGCAGCCACCTCTGGGGTGAGTCGTGGCAGCCGAGTAGGACGGGAGGAAACTCCAGCGCTAGCAGGGTTATAACGAAACGGTGGGCTCCCTGGGATGTCCACAACCCCGAGGCTGTCTTGCCTTGCAGTTTCTCTGCCATCTCCTTGCAGCCACCTGGTTCATTCGAGGCACTGTTCGTCACTCTCCCCGTGTCAGTGGGTTTCTCTCGTCCCGTCCCTGGCTCCTGTGACCGGTGGCAGGTCCCGCCGCTCGCAGCCTGCGCACTGACCCGTCCTCCTGTGCGCTGCCATCACGGCCGCGGCCCTCTGCCCAGTGGCAGGGAGAAGCCAGGGGGCTGAGGAGCCCCCTAAACACGGGAGTTCGATGTCGAGGCTCGTGCGCCACGTGACAGAGTGGGGTCCCTTCGTGGGCTCCCACGCCTTGCTGCTGGGGGTCGTGGCGACGGGCTCCGCTGGGAGCTGCCTTCTCTGCTGCCGGGAGACGCTGGGGGCCGGGCGATGCCGAACTGAATCCGTTCCCCTGTGGGGCGGTCTTCTGGGGCCCATTAGCGGGGAGCTAGTTCTGCATCACACCCATGGGCAGTCGGGGCAGCTGGGGCTGGGGGAGGCAGGCCCCCAGCCCCACCTAAGACCCGCCCCCTCTGCTGAGGCCCCGCCCCAGGGAGGGGAAGAGCGCCCGTGCACCCCAGCATTGCCGGAGCAGCAGAGGGGGAAGAGGGAGCACCGGGACGGGAGGGGAGGCGGCGGCGTGACCCGAGCCACCCCAGAGCACGGGAAGGGCGGGCACTCCGGGCAGCAACACTCCGCCCCCCGCAGGTGTTGTGGGGCGGGCCAGATTGGCGGGTTAGAAAGGCAACACCTTCCCCTGCCTAAGCCACCGGACACCCATCACACCTGACGCAGGGCAGAGGCCTCCCGCCTCCAAGGGGCTGATCCGGCTCCTGCCACCAGCGCCAAGCGCAGTCAAGAGAGTGACTGTCCCTGCCCGGGACCCTGCCCAGCAGATGGGGCTCTGACAGAACCTGGCCTGGCCCCCAGTCGGTCTCCCGCTCAGCCACCCAACTTGCATTCTGCTTCGGGCCCCCTTGCTGGGGGGATGAATCAGCATCGGCCTGCCCCCAGCCCTGGGAAACAGCTCCCAGCCCGGCTCCGTCTTGTTCACGCCTCCGCGCGGGGTGGAGACCACGCTGGGCCCCCGGAGGGGTGGGGGCAGCACATCCCGCTTGGGAAGGCAGAGCCCTCTCCTTTCTGGCCAGCAGAAAAGCAGCTTCGGGTGGCTCAGCTCCAGGGCAACAGCCCATGGTGAGGGTCACGCTGGGCCGTGGACACAGAATGTCCCGGGACCACAGGGTCGGATGCAGGGACCCAGCAGCCCTTAGAGTCCCAGTTACGGAAGGACCATTCAGAAGCAAAGGGCTCCCTGCTCAGTGATACCGGCCTGAACGTGAATGCTGATCTTGGTGTTCCAAAAGCCCAAGCTGCCAGGAGAATCGCCACTCCCAGTTAGTCATATAGGGGCTATGACACATGGATGAGCGGCACGCACACACCTCCCATTCAACTCGCTGCACTGTCCTCATCACTTTACTTAGCCTGAAAGATCCATGAGCCTTCTAAACAGTCACAGCCCAGGAATTTAGGACAGGAAGTGAAGGAAACGCCTGCACCCAATCAGCACCGCCCTGCAATGGAATTGGCCCTCGCCCACTGCCACCGAGTGCAGCAGCACCCCGACTGGTGCCAGCTCAGTGCAGCTTGCAAGGGGAGAGCAGCCCCTGGTAGTCCCCTGCTGCAGCGCTGACTCAGCCCCAGGGGAGCCCCAAACTCCTGCCCTGGGGCAGACCATCCCCAGAGCCTCCTTCCCCTGCATGACAAAGCCAGGAGCCTCCAAGAGCTACCAGCGGCTGCCGCAGCGCCTGCACACAGACATGGCTTTATAATGAGCTACGGCCCACCCAACGGGCTGGAATTCACGAAGAAGCCTCAAACAGAGCAACGGCTCCAGCAGCTGGGACCCCCCTGCAGCGTGTTTCTTGGGCCTTGGGACACCGTGCTCCCAGCCACACGGAGATCAGCGTGGCAAAGAGGCTTCAGCCCCCAGGAGCGCTCTCAGCATTTCCCAGCCCGCCGTTTATTTATTTACCCGCCCAGAGCCACACCCCAGCCCCGTCGCCCCGCAGGAGAACAGGTTTCACGGAAAGAACTCCTGCTGGTGAAGGAAACAGCCCCGTGTCCTCTGGCTCCGGGTCCCCACCCTGCTTCATCTCCCGTCCAGGTTCTCTCTCTTTCCACCTGCCTTGTTTCGGGTGTCTCCAAAGGCAGCCCGTTCCCAACTCGCGTCTCAGCTTTTCCCGGCACCAAAGTACATTTGTTGTCTCGAGCGTCTTCCCGACATTTATGGTTAACAAGAGCCTGCTCACGGCAGCTCAGAAACGGAGAAATCGACGCCTGCCTGCCTGCGGCAAACCAGGGCGAGAAGAAAGTCAAGCCCAAGGGCTCTTCCTTCGCAGGCAAACGCCGGCAACCAGGGCACGGCTGGGTAACGATCCTGCCAGGCGTCTGGAGGGCGCTGCTTTGCACTGACTGGACGTAGCCCCTTCCGTGCGAGCAGCCCCAAAGGGCAGGGGAAACTGAGGCACGGAGCAGGACAGGGTCTCCCCCGGGCTCATCTACTGCACATTCTCAGTCCCGACCGCAGCAGAAATCACGAGGCAGCATCCCTGCCGATAATCCGGAAGAGAAGCCAGGAGTCCGGACTCCCAGCCCCCGGGCTGGGATCACACTTGATGCCCAACAGAATCCAGCCTCCAGGGGCCAGCGCGGGGGCCGGACGCTAGGGTTCTCCTGCCCCAAGGGCAGATCTAGCGCTGCCTGCCCTTCCAGACTCACTGCTGGAGGAGGTCTGAGCCAGGCCTGCCTGGCAGAGTCTGTGCTGGGTCCCCTTAGTGCACGGCGCACACGCTGCTTGCGCCTAAGGCCAGCATGGGTCCAGGATGTGCCAGGGTTCAAAGGAGCTGGGCCCGCCCCAGGGGTCCTCCCCCAAGCCCAAGCGGCGATTCCAGGGAGCAGATTCCTCGCCCGGGGCAGGATGAGCTCATTCTCCTGCCGATCATGAATTATTTAAGTCTCGTTCCCAGAGTTATGAATGATTATAGGCCGGGGAACAAAGGACCCAAGTGAGCCAGCAGGCGGCGCCGCTCGGGGAAGGTGGGGTGGACGGGGGGCCACCCACCCAGAGGCACACGCCACTCACACGCGTGCACACTCACACGTGTGCACACTCACACGCACTCACCGACAGGCACCCGCTAGCACTCAGGCCCCTGCACACACACGCGTGCAAGCCCGTCCTCGTGCACAGACACACACGCCAAGTCAGCACGGGAACGGATGCGAGCACACGACCCGTGCCCACGTGGAAAGGGAGCACGTCTGCGATTAGGAGGGGAGAGCCCCCGGGAGCAGGAGTCGGGCTGGCTGCATTAGCCACACAGGCTGGGCAGAGCTCCACGCTCCAGGGAGGCATGAACCAAACCTCTCCCGCCGCCATCCCTGCAAAGCAGGGCCCCCTGCAATGACCTCGCTGGGGAGAGGCCTGGTCCTTACATTCCCCCAACGTCAGCATCACACCTACGGCTGGGAGCTGGGCCCTGCGGGTGCAATGGGACCTCCAAAGCCCCCCCCAGGTTCCTTCCTCTGCAGCTCCCACTGAGACCAAACATTCGAGTGCAGGAAAGTCCTGCCAGAGCCCAGCTGCCCTCAGCGCTGATTCAGCAGCTGCCTGGCGCCCGGCTCGAAGCTGAACCCTGATCCAGAGCCCAGCTCTGGCGCTGCTCCCCGGAGGCGCTGAAAGGGCTGTAGCATCCCTCGGGATGGGAGGCCAGGAAACATTCTCCCCATGCCACTGAGAGCACCCGAGGGTGAAATGATTTTGGCCAAGGTCACAGAACGAGCGAGTGGCTAAGGCAGGAGAAGAACCCAGAAGTCCTGGCTGCCAGCCCCTCTCCCCCCCACCGCTCTACCCCTGCTCCAGCCACTATAACAGAATCCAGGCATCTCTGTTTTCACGCCTCCCCCCCCCTTCTAGCAGCACAACCACATTCCCTTCCCGCAGCCGGGCCACAGAACCCCGGAGTCCGGTTCAGTCTCCGGGCAAGAACAGACCTGACGGCGCCCGGCAGAACCCGCCCGAGAATTCGAGTCTCGTTTACGCCATCGGGACGCGGTGTCAGGGAAGCGACTCCAGGCTCACCGGAGTGTAAATGGGAACAAAGCCTGGCCTACTAGAAAGAACAGGTCCCAGCCCATGCTTGGGTGACTCCCTTGGAATCAAGGGACCCTGGGGGGGCTGGAAACCTTCTGTCCATACCATGGGGCGGGCTGCGGCTTTCGAGCCATTTCTCTTTCCCATTCAAAGCAGCACCCCGGGGCCGGCTCCCCGGCAGCTAACCTTGGGCTCACCCGACTAAGGTCACGGGAGCCGCAGAGCTCTTCGGTACCATCCTGCCCAGCCCTGGGCGCCGAGGGAAACCCCGGGCGTTGCTGTTTACTAGGATGCCATGGCCCATTCTGCACCCCTAGGTGCCCATTTACTCGGAGGGCCTCAGAGAGGTCACGCTCCGGGCCGTCCGGGAATGTCGGGCAGGGTTTTTCCCCACCGTTTCCCGGTCACCGACCCTGCGGCAGCTGGGGACCGTGGGAATTCTGGGCTCTGCCTGCCCCTTGGCACCGCTTCCCCCGCACCGACCCCTTTGGACCGGAGCGGACCCCAAACGCCGGGGAACCCCCACACGTCGGGGCCAGGCCCTGATGGAGTCAGGGGAAAGCCACGTGCCCCAGAACGATTTAGAACCCCCGCCCCCATCCATTCCCATCCTGCTGCCTGGAAGGAGAATCCCCCCCCCCCCACTTTGCCCCCCTCCAAAGTCCGACGCCGCACTGACAGCGGCAGAGCGCATCTGCAAAGCACCCTCCCCAGCTTCACCCCCCCAGTATCCCCTCCTGTGCGCGGGGCCAGGCGGGGTCCCCGCCAAGGTGCATGCAGGGGACGCAGCTCTTGCGGGAGCTGCAGGGGGGGGAGCTGCAGGGGCACAGCTCTTGCTGGGAGGGTTGCAGGGGGTGCAGCTCTTGCTGGGGAGCTGCAGGGGCGCAGCTCTTGCAGGGGAGCTGCAGGGGCGCAGCTCTTGGGGAGCTGCAGGGGCGCAGCTCTCGCTGGGGGCTGCAGGGGCGCAGCTCTCGCTGGGGGCTGCAGGGGCGCAGCTCTTGCGGGGAGCTGCAGGGGCGCAGCTCTCGCTGGGGGCTGCAGGGGCGCAGCTCTTGCTGGGGAGCTGCAGGGGGCGCAGCTCTCGCTGGGGAGCTGCAGGGGCGCAGCTCTCGCTGGGGGCTGCAGGGGGCGCAGCTCTCGCTGGGGGCTGCAGGGGGTGCAGCTCTTGCAGGGGGGCTGCAGGGGCGCAGCTCTCGCTGGGGGCTGCAGGGGCACAGCTCGCTGGGGGCTGCAGGGGGGCGCAGCTCTTGCTAGGGGCAGGGTCCAAGCCCAGGCCGCCGAGGTTTTACCGCAGCGCTGCAAGGAGACCGGCTGCGGGGCCGCGCGCACGAGCCTACCCAAGACCCCGGCCGGTGCCGGCTCCGCGTCCCCCGGGGCTCGCCGCGGCCGCTCGCCCTCCTGCGCGCCCGGGGCCGGCGCGCCCGTCTCGGGCATCCTGGCTCAGCGCGGCCCGAGGGCTCAGCGCGGGTGCGCGGGGGGGCCCGGCCCGGGCAGCGGCCGCGCCATGGGGCTGCGCTCCGGCCCCGCTGCTCCTCGCGCGGCTCCCCGAGCCCGGGGAGGGCACAAAGGAGGCGCGGCCCGGCCCGGCGAGCGGCTGCCTCAATAGTTTGGTTGGCCTCGGCCGCCCCAGCGCGATCCGCAGCTCCGGGGGAGGGGCCGAGAGGGGCGGTGGGAGGAGGGGAGAGTCGGGGTGGGGTGGAGGAGTTTGTACGGGGTAGGCGGAGGGACGGTTAGGTGGGGGGATGGACGTGAGCGGGGAGGGGTGGACAGAGCAGTAAATGTGGGGCTGATGGGTGGAAGGGCAGGGATGGGAGGGCTGGATGGATAAACAGAGCATTAGGGATGAGGCTGGATGGAAGGGGAGGTATGGGGAGGGGGTGGGATGGGGGTGGGTGGATGGACAGAGCAGTCGGGATGTAGAGGGATGGATGGGAGGGGTAGGTCTGGGGGAGGGGTGTGATGGGGGTGGGTGGATGGACAGAGCAGTAGGTGGTTGGAGGAGGAGGGATGGGGAGGGGAGGAAGGGGTGGAGGGATGGACAGAGCAGTAGGTGGATGGATGGAGTGGGGAGGTATGCGGGAGGGGAGGGATGGACAAAGCAGTAGGTGGATGGATGGAGGGGACGGGGAGGAGGGATGGACAGAGCAGCAGGGATGTAGGGATGGATGGGAGGTAGGTCTGGGGAGGTGTGATGGGAGGTGGGTGGATGGACAGAGCAGTAGGTGGATGGAGGAGGAGGGATGGGGAAGGGAGGAGGGATGGATGGATGGAGGAGGAGGAGAAATGGGGGAGTGGAGGGATGGACAGAGCACTAGGTGGATGGATGGATGGAGGGGGAGGGATGGGGAAAATGATTTTCCCAGTACAGGTTGAACCTCTCTGGTCCAGCTTGAGTTTAGTCAGCTGGATGCCCACTTAGCATGGGGGTGGCCAAGTTTCCTGCGGCCCCACACAGTTTGTTTACAGCCCCCAGGCCTGGCTCGCAGGGCTCTGGGCTGTATTTTAGCTCTATGGACTGACCCCTTAATGTCGTTGCAGAGCCCAGGAAGCAGGGGCAGTGTTGGCCATGCTGCTAGACAATTTTGACCTCCGGTGGTTCAGCAAATTCTCTGGTTCGGTACCAGCCGGGTCCCGAGGGCGCCGGACTAGAGAGGTTCAACCTGTATAACCGTGCAGGGCATCAACCGAGATGAAGTCAAACCCTGGGATGCCCCCCTTTCCCCCCTAAGCATCAGACAACAGTCCCTCTTTCTCACCCACTGTCAGAAGCAGAACACCAGGGGCAGAGCAAAGAATCCTGACTCCCAGCCCAGCCTTCGCTAGCCCCTGGACTCCACTTTCCTCCCAAATCTGGGGACAGGGACCCAGAAGCCAAGTCCTCCTGCTCTAGCCACCAGGCAATGCTCCCCCTCACAAATCTTCCTGCTTGGTATTCCCGCCTTGGCCCGATATGGCCCTGGAGGTCATGCTGTTATTTCTAGAGCCGAGCCCGGGTAGAAATACATGCAGGTAACCTGACCTGGGCTACAGCGTGCCTTGCTAATCTTCAGTGATCCATTTATAAATCTTCTTGGATCGCCTGGTGTAGGGTGTCTCCTTGGGGAGATTTTGGGGGACATGCTGTGTAATTCCTTTTGCGGACATCAGTAATGACCGGCCAAACTCTCACACCCTTACCTCCATTTCTTGCTTGAAGGCAGCCCCCTGCGCACAGGCACTGGGACGCAGATAAATACCCGCATTGCACTTGTCCGCCTGGAGGGTCACACTTCTCCACAAAGATGCCTGGTTTTGCTAATAACATCAGAACAGACACACTGGGTCAGACCAAAGGTCCATCCAGCCCAGTACCCTGTCTGCCAACAGTGGCCAATGCCATGTGTCCCAGAGGGAGTGAATCGAACAAGTAATGATCAAGAGATCTCTCTCCTGCCATCCATCTCCACCCTCTGACAAACAGACGCTAGGGACACCATTCCTTACCCATCCTGGCTAATAGCCTTTTATGGACTTAACCTCCATGAATGTATCTAGTTCTCTTTTAAACCCTATTATAGTCGTAGCCTTCACAACCTCCTCAGGCAAGGAGTTCCACAGGTTGACTATGCGCTGTGTGAAGAAGAACTTCCTTTTATTTGTTTTAAACCTGCTGCCCATTAGTTTCATTTTGGTGGCCCCTCGTTCTTATATTATGGGAACAAATAAATAACTTTTCCTTATTCACTTTCTCCACACCACTCATGATTGTATACACCTCTAACATATCCTCCCTTAGTCTCCTCTTTTCCAAGCTGAAAAGTCCCAGTCTCTTTAATCTCCCATCAAGTGATCCCTCCCCTGTCACCCATTCCCAGCTTCTGACAGAGCCTAGGGCAGGGTTTCCCAACCTGTGGGTCAGGACCTAAATATGGGTCACCATTACATTTCAGAAGGGTCGCCAAATGTCTCTCCAGGTGGCTCTGCTCCCTTTCTTTCCCCCATTTTTGAATTGCCTTGGGTCACCAAGTCTTGTCAAAATGGGTCCCCATCTGGAAAAGGTTGGGAACCGCTGGTCTAGGGACACCATCCCTATCCATCCTGGCTGATAGCCATTGATGGGCCTAATCTCCATGCATTTATCTAGCTCTTTTTTGAACCCTGTTAAAGTCCTAGTCTTCACAACATCCTCTGGCAAGGAGTTCCACGGGTTGACTGTGCACTGTGTGAAGAAAAACTTCCCTTTGTTTGTTTTAAACCTGCTACCTATTCATTTCATTTGGTGACCCCTCGTTCTTGTGTTATGGGAACAAGTAAATAACTTTTCCTTATTCACTTTCTCCACCTGTCATGATTTTATAGACCTCTAGCATATCCTCCCTTAGTCTCCTTTTTCTAAACTGAAAAAGTCCCAGTCTTGTTAATCTCTCTTCATACGGGACCCGTTCCAATCCCCTCATAATTTTTGTTGCCCTTTTCTGAACTTTTTTTTTCTGCTACACAGTTACCCAGCGTGTGCCAAACGGCCTGCGCTCTGCCAGCACCACGACATACGAGAGCAGGGCTGCTACAGCTGGTTTCCAATGCAAATCTTGCCCAATTCCCTCCGTGCTTCACACAAGATGTGGGCAACTCGTCTAATGGGGCACATTTGGCACCAGATCTGACTGAGAGGATGTACGGCCCCACCAAGGGGACTCTTTTTTCCTTGTGGCTTTCATATTTTTGGGGGGGTTGGCTCTTTGGATGGGGGGCATTGGGAACAAGGTACAAGGCCCGTCATCTCTGGAAAATACAGAATATACCTAGCTGACCCCAGTGTGAGTACAGGAATGGGAAATGGAGTGTTTCACCGCTAGGGGGTGCCAGTCCTAAACCCACCCGAGGTTGGGGGGAACCGGCTGACTAGGGGGGATCAGGGACTGGATATAGGACCTTTTCCCTCTAGGGCGCCAGTTAGTCCTGTCTGTCTAATCTCTCTGGGTATGCCTACACTGCAACCCTAGTTCGAACTAGGGTGGCTAATGTAGGCATTCGAACTTGCAAATGAAGCCCGGGATTTAAATATCCTGGGCTTCATTTGCATTTTCACGGGCTGGCACCATTTTTAAATGCCCGTAGTTCGAACTACCTGCCCGCGGCTACACGCGGCACAGACTAGGTAGTTCGAATTAAAGCTCCTAATTCGAACTACCACTAATTCGAACTACCTAGTCCGTGCCGTGTGTAGCCGCGGGCAGGTAGTTCGAACTACGGGCATTTAAAAATGGCAGCGCCCGGGAACATGCAAATAAAGCCCGGGATATTTAAATCCCGGGCTTCATTTGCAAGTTCGAATGCCTACATTAGCCACCCTAGTTCGAACTAGAGTGGCAGTGTAGACATACCCTCTCACTCTTGAGCTCCTGGCCTCTCGGGGATATGGGTGCCTGAGTGTGGCAGGCGCGGTTAGACAGGCAGATCAAGCAGGTATTGATCAAAGACCGAAATCTCTCTGCCGGCTGCCATCACAAACATCGACGATCGTACCACAGGCCGAGCGATGCGCTTTTACAATAAGCCATGCCTGTGTGTTGTAGGGATGTTAAATGTCGGTTAATTAAATAGTTGAGTAACCACACGAATTCTGATTGGTTAGCCAACTATTTTATAGTTCCTGGGGCCGGGGACGGCAGCCAGTGTGCTCCAGCCCCACTCCGAAGGAGCCCCCTGCCATTCCGCGCTGCTGCCTCTGTATCAGAGGCAGGGCCGGATTAAGGCATGGGCTAGCTGGGCAGCTGCCCGGGGCGCCAACCTATGGGGGGCGCCTGATGGCAGCTGTAAGGGGCGCACAGTGCCCCTTATAGCTGTCATCAGGCGCCGCGCGCCTGGCTCCCGGATTGCGGGCTGCAGCAGCTCCCAGTGGCCACCCTGCAGCAGCCGCCTGAGGCGGGGGCCGCGTTAACCCCCACAGCGCCAGCCAGCAGTGCCCTTCCCCCCGTGGCCGCGGGGCCCTGCACAGCCAGGCTCGGCCTGCCCCGGGCGGCCCCGGGCTGCGCGCCAGCAGTGGTAGCTGGGCCGGGCACGTGCGTCCTGCCGCCACCAGCTCCGCGCGCCTTCCCCCATGCACTGGCGCGGGGATGGGGCCGCGCATGCGCCTTCCCCCAACCCAGGGCGCAATTAAACTGTCTGCCCGGGGCGCCGGAATGGCTCGGCCCGGCCCTGATCAGAGGCAGCAGCGTGGGGTGCCAGGCGGGAGTTGGTCCGCGAGAGGAGCCACTGTAAAAACCAGCTCCCCTCGTGGGACCCAGCGCGAGCTGGAACTGAGCCAGGCTGCCTGCCCGCCTGGTCCTAATACACTTTAAATGCAGAGCCGCAGCGGGGGTAAGTCCCAGACTGAGCCGGGCTGCTGGCCAGCCTGCTAAAAATATGTACTGGCAAGGGGGGGGAGGGCAATGCCTGTAGTCTATAGCATTAACCTGCTTATCGGTTAATCGACTACACTATAACATCCCTAGGGTGTTCTCTTCCCCCTGGGGCTAGAACAGGCCGGTTGCTGAGGGCAGGAAGGGGAGCCAGGGCTCCGGCAGGGCTCTGCCCCAAGTGTTGGCAAATACCCCTGTAAGCTGTGATTTGGGCTTCCTTTCGCCCCTCCCTGGGGGCAACCTTTCCCAGGCCTCCCTGGGTTCTTCAGACCCTTTATGGGAGGGGTCGGTGCCAGGAAAGCTTCCCCAAGAACTGCAGGGCGTTTGTGTTGGGGCGGGGATGTATAAAGTTCCTTTAGAACGGCTCCATTCTTGCACCGCTCTGGTGAGGTTAGGCTGTTTTGGGGGGGGGGGGACGTGGGGGAGGTGAGCGTGGGGAACATATCATGGGTGTGTTCGATATGGGGATGGGCTGTCCTGGCTATTAAGTCCTGCTAGGAGTGGTGCTAGGAAGTCCTGCTGTGGGCGCCTCTCCCTGGGAACCGAGTTTGCATCCGCACAATCTTTGCCCTACCTCCCCCTGATCTCGACAACGCTCATCTGGGCCAGCCATCCCCATTCAGGGCCTCCTCTGGCAGCAGGGGGCAAAGGGTGACTTAATAGATCCTGCAGGAGGTAGGACGCGACCTTGTATTAAGGGGGAAACTGAGGCACGGAGCACGGACTCACCTCCAGGTCCAGTGGGAGGCAGGGTTTGAATTGGCTCCCAACCCTCTGGACTAACCACTAGACCCTCCCCTAGTTCGTGCTCCCTCGCTGTGTGGGGTGAGGGGCTCCCGCAGAGTTTCTGGGGTCCCCCCTGCGGGGGGGGGAGGGGAGCAGCGCTTGCAGCTGCCCCAGGCTGGCATAGGCTGGGCAGGCAGCACAGAGCCCGAGAGCTGGTCCTGCCAGCTGCACACTGCCACTGGGAGGATAAATTCTGTGGTTCACGCTTGCCGCAGGAGGCTGCGTTTTCCAAGTGGGCGAATGACAGGGCCTTTGAGAGGGGGGAACCCCGCAGCAGGCCCAGGTGTTAGAGAGCAGCAAGCGGAGGGTCCAGGGTGAGCCAGGCTGGTGGGTCCCCCTTTTCCTGCTGCCTGCGGCCAAGAGGCAGCCCTTGAAAGCCAGGCGAATGGGTGCTGCGCAGGGTAATAGCAGAGGAACCCTGGAAGCTCCCATCTCATGTCCATGTGGAGGGCAGAAAACAAAGGCTGTGTAAATGGCCCTTCCGCCGTCCCCTCTGGGTCTCGTCTCTGTCGCTCACCAGCGGTTCGCACCCCCTAACGCAGGGGCGGGGAATCTTTTTTGGGTCGAGGGGCGGCTGATCCACAGAAAAATCAGTCGGAGGCCAGGGGATGTGGGGAGCCGGGAGGGAGGGGGAGCTGGAGTGCCAGCCCAGGCTCCGCAATGCTGCGGGAGGCCTTAGGGGCCAGATCCAGGCAACCCAGGGGCCGCATGGCCCTTAGGTTCCCCACCCCTACCCTAGCAGATCTGTCCTCGCAGCACCGCTGGAGGGTGGAGGCTCAGCATGGTAACGGCCTGGTGTGCACTAAGTCCCACGCCGCGAGCTGTGGCAGGGGCAAAGGAAAAGACAGGCCCAACAGGCATGTTTTATTGTGGCTCCGTCCCATGGCAGCACCTTCCCCTGCCCTTGATTGGCACCATTTGGAGGGGAGACCAGGGGAGTATGGTTCAGGAGAGCATGGCAACCTTACATTCACCCTCCCCCCCAGCACCCACCGGGCTGAGCTCAGCCCCTCTGCTCCAGCTGTTGCAGCCAGGCGTGCAGGGTTACAGTCCCACTCTGGTTTGGTAACCTCAGGTGCCAAGTTGCAATGCCTGGGGCAGGACGCAGACCAGCCTGGCAGGACACGGGAGTCACCCTGGAGGGAGTCAAGGACATGGAAAAAAGTCGCAAGCCAATGGGAAAATCACAGGCGCTGTGATGTTTTTCAGGCTGTGACAATCCTGGAAGCCTTCCAGGGCTCTGTAAATTGTATGGGCCCTGTGCACCTAAACTAGCAGCCCCCACCGGCTGCTCCCTGCCAGTCAGAGGTCACTGCACTGACCTAATCCAGCTGCTTAGGCAGGAGGAGTTCCTCAGTGAGGGAAAAAGCCCTTTTGGTGCATAATGTGTCTCTGCACTACGGCACAGCTGTGTCATGCACCGACACCCTCCCACAGGACTTCCCTGAGACTCTGGGCTCTTGAGGCCCAGCTACCAGCCTTCTGAGCCCAGACACCTTTGGAGTCCCAGTTATTTTCGGTCTCTCTCAGACACGACTCTGACTCCTGTTGTCCCCTGTCCTGCCGGGCCCTGCTGTGCCATGCACGTGGTCAGGGGAGTTCCCGGTTTCTTCCCGACTCCACCATCTTTATTCTCTTTGGGGACGTGAGTGGTGGGGAGGGGCCGCTTGGACTCCCGAGAGGCACTTGCAGCCCTGGCTGGTTGTGGAAACTTCCTGGACTTGAGAGATCCAGGGCGGCCAATCTGGGAGCCCCGGTGATGTCCTCCTGGAGCCTCCTCTGTCAAGAGCTGTCTGGGCTCGGTCAGGCCACAGGCTTGAGTATGCTTGGCCCCCGTGGGGAGTTTTCCCAGCTTTCCCTCTTTCATCAGGAATCTTGTCTCTTACACATCAGTCTGATTGGCCTCGAAATTGACCAGCTCCCGGTGGGCCCCAGCCACACTCACCTGGCCTGGGGAACAGGTGGGGGGGCCCCTAAACCTTGCTGCAATTTGAATAGCACCCGGGAACAGCCAATGAGGCAGCAGGCCAGATAGGGGAGCAGAGGAGGCCAGAAGAGGTGAACGAGAACCCAGCGATCATGCTCCATAAACCTCCTGCCCTGCATCCCAGGAAGAAGGAAAGAGAAGTTTGAAAAAGGGGAACAGTGGGGTCACTAGGGGGATGCAGGAGGTGGTGAGAATTAGACAGTTAGTGGGGTGAGGATGGGACCTAGTTAGGGACCCTGGGAGTCAGTGGGAGATGTTTTCCGGGTCAAGCAGTTCCCAATATTTTATCTCAGCTTAGAAAACGCCCCAAGAGAGAGGAGGCCGAGGCAGGACCTGGCCCCACAGTTCATGCCCCAACCGGGCCCTGTGTCCCAGGTCCTTTTCCCTGACCGGGCAGTAGTGTTTGCATCCTGAGGTAGCGCCACGGGATGAGGTGGAGTCATCCAGGAGGGTGGGGCTGCCCCAAGTAGGCGTGAGGTTATCTTGTTTTGCAGCATAGGAGCCAGAAAGCTTCCTGGATCTATCAGTTCACTGCAATTAATAATTCACTCTCTTCTCGCCCCAGGGAATCCCCTCCCCCACCAGCGAAACACACGCGATCAAAGGCAAATCGCATTCTCCCTCCAGCCAGAGGGTCCCCTTGTTTTTAGGAGGAGGCCAGAAACGTGTTTTTATTGAAGGGCGGGGGACAAGCCAATGCTTCCAAACAGCACCCCGAAGTGGTTCCATGCAGGGGAGAGTGGGGAGTCCCTCATGCAGAGAGCAGGTGCCAATGCCCACCCGGGGCCTAGCCCCCCACGCTGGGGCACAGAGCTGAGATCGGGGGGTGCGGCGGCTACATCGCACCCCAGAAATGCTAGCCCTCCAACCGCAAGAGGGAAGCAATGCAGAGACCGCCCCCCCCCCCCAGGGTGGGGAGCCAGCTGCCCTGGCCAGTGGGCAGGGACAGGCGTGGGGGCCAGCGGGCAGCCAGCTCCCCCAACCCAGCCCAGGGGTTGCGTGAGGACGCGCTCAGCCCGCCAGCTGATCCGCAGAAAGAAGCCCCGCCCCCTTTCCCCCTGGCTTCGCGACCCAATCGGCGTGCAGCGGAGGCGGGGCCGCTTGCCCTCACTTGAGGCCGCCGCGCGCGTCAGCTGGTGCTGGCAGGGGCAGGCCCGGAGCCGGGGCTGCGGGCGCAGGAGACCCCCCGGGCGCGCGCTGGGGACTGCGGGAGAGGGGCGCTGCTGGGGGCGGGGCCTGGCCCGCGCCCCACCCCCCTTGCAGCTGCGCCCCGCGGGGGTGGGGACCATGTGGCCGGGCACGTGGAGGAAGGTGCTTGCAGGGCGCAGCCCCTTGCCCAGCGCTGCTGTCAGGTGTGTGGGGGGGTCCCCCTGAGCTGGGGGGGGTCCCCCTGAGCTGGGGGAGTGTCTCTGAGCAAGGGCGGCGGCGGCAGCAGAGGGCATGGGCTGTGTTAGCCTGGGCTGGCTCCTAGCCCCTAGCTCAGGGCATGCACGGAAGGGCATGTGGCTGCACAACCCGGAGCCAGTGGCTTCTCCCCCCCTTGGTGGGGTCCCCGGCGTAATGGGCTGGGGTGCGCTGTGCGACCGTAGCCCACGGGGCACTGGGCTGCCAGGAGCCCCGGGATGGGCTCTGCGCTGGCAGAGGCCCTCCGTGGCAAATGCTGCAGGGGTAGGGACCGTCCTGTAAGCAGGATGCTCCGAGCAGCTGCTGTCTGTGATTGGGGGTCAGTGCAGTCCCAGCTGGGAGTGGATGCACAGGCCTGCAGCCCTCTGTGGGTGCAGCAGCAGCCCCTTTGCTCGTGACAGAGCATCTGCTTGCCCGGGTTGGGCAGTCTGTGCACCCATGATGATCTCCCCCGCTGGGCAGGAGCCCTGCAGCCTGGGCGGATTGGATGGGATGATGGGAAGGGGCCTGGCATGAGGCTCCTTCCAGAGCTGGGACCCAGAGCAAAGATCCCAGCCTCTTGCCCGGCTGGGCAGGGGTGGGCAGCGTTGGCATGAGGACACTGGGTCTGGCCATGTATAGTGTCAGCGCTTGGTAGCTTCGGTAGAAGATGCTAAACTGGCCACCCAATGTACCTGGCCTACAGCATGATGCTGCTCATGGGGTAGGAGAGTCTCTTTGCTGCTGTGCCCGGCCGAGGGTCGCGGATCGGACGCGGGGCTGGGAATCTCTTGCCCGTCGCTCGGGGCCGTGTCACCTCTGGGTTTTGTCTCCGGTTGCTTTCAGGCTGGCCAAGCGGCTCTGTTGCCTCGCCGGGAAGAGAGACACCATCTTCGCTCTGTCTTCGGGCCACGGGAAATGTGGTGTGGCTGTGATCCGGACCAGCGGCCCCGCCAGCAGGACAGCCCTGCGGTGTCTAATAGGGCAGCAGGAGCTGCCCCGGCCTAGAGCCGTCGCCTTGCGGAGGATCCGTGACCCCACCTCTGCGGAGACCCTGGACAGGGGCCTGGTCATCTGGTTCCCAGGTTAGAGCTGATACCTGCAGCACCCAGCCCTTGTACACGGGGCCTTTTGGGCACGTTACCCGCACAAATTTCTCTATCCCTTCCACACTGTAGGGACACACACCTTTACCCAGTTCCTAGGGCTCAAGGTGCAACCCTGATAATTTATACATCCGCCCTTACCCAATTCCTAGGGCTCAGAGTGCATCTTCCTGTGGGTTTTGCTGGATCTTTAGCCACTGAAAGAGCCTCACACAGTAATATCCTTATCCTCTATTTATTGACAATTCCTAAACAAGCAGAATACACGTGCTAAGCACGCAGTGTCATGCTCACCAATGCGGGTGCAGGCAGACTTCCCCTGTTGGCCAGGCAATATCAGTCTCTCTGGTCTTAGGCTGTCTCTTGGAGGTGAGTTCTTCTTTCCAGGTCTTCCCCCTCCTCCTCCTGGTCGTCTTCCAGCCTTTTCTTCCTTCTGTTACTTCTGATCTTCTTTCTGATCTCCTTCTTGGACCCCAGTTATATAAAGAAACCTGAGTCTTGCTTAGCTATACCATAACCAATTATTTTAGTATACTTTTACTAACCAATCATAACAAAATTACCTAACCAATCACACCCCACCACCTTAATTGACTTACACTTAGCAAAATTAATTATACAACAGACAGAAACAGTTACAAACCAGACAGAGATCACGCAGTCAAACAATAGGAAAGGGTAATGACAATGATCATAGAATGATAATAGAGATGTAGCCGTGTTAGTCTAGTCTAGCTGAAACAAAAAACAGGACTATGTAGCACTTTAAAGACTAACAAGATGGTTTATTAGGTGATGAGCTGTCGTGGGCCAGAAGTGGGTCTGGCCCACGAAAGCTCATCACCTAATAAACCATCTTGTTAGTCTTTAAAGTGCTACATAGTCCTGTTTTTTGTTTCATCATAGAATGAGGATTCCACAACCTTCTCTACTGAGAAGCAGTTTCTTGCCAGACAGAATGGTGTGACTTAAGTTTTCTTTACCCATCTTGGGATCTGTTTCTTTATCTGGTGATAGTGGGGGAGCGATCAGGGCAAAGTCCCCTCCTCGCAGCCTGGACCCCTCCTCAAAGTCCCCTCCTCGCAGTCCCTTCCCCACACACTTTTTAATACAATTTAGATGTGAGTATGTGACTCCAGGCCTTACAGCTAATGGCTGCTGCTCTTCAGTCTGGCTGCAGAAGGCGGCTTTGGGTCAGGCCTAGCACAGGCCTTCCAACATGGCTACAGAAAAGCCAGATTGTTACAGGCAGCTCCCACCTCGGATTCACATGGGGACTGACAAGCAATGCGCTAACAGGAGATATTGAATCTGTCACACACGGTGACGTGTGCTCTCTGGTGGCCCTCACTAGCTGGATGGGGGGGGCTGCCCCCTAATAAACCCCTGGCCTGATCAGCTTTGCCCGCCCAGGCTGCGTTTGCTCCCGCAGCCCCTTCTACAGCGGCTCGATCTCTCGTTCCTGTCTGCAGTTCCCAACACTGACCCTGCACTGCGTGGGGACCTGCAGCGAGGTGTCCAGCCTAGCCCGCTATAGGCACGTGCTTATTTACAGCCCCTCTCTCCCATGGGGAACCCTCCACCCCCACTACATGGATGGGGTTCTCAGTTGCATCCCCCTGGTCATTAAAGACCCATCTCTGCTCTCACTGGGCTGACCTCATCTGGGGCTCTCTCGGCAGCGTCTGCAGAATTGGGTCCAAAATGGAGGCTAGTCGCACCTGGCAGTGGGTAGCAAACTAGAGACAAACTGGAGAAATGGTCTGAGGTCAATAGGATGAAGTTCAATAAGGACAAATGCAAAGTGCTCCACTTCGGAAGGAACAATCAGTTTCACCCGTGCAGAATGGGAAGTGACTGTCTAGGAAGGAATCCTGCAGAAAGGGATCTAGGGGTCAGAGTGCACCACAAGCTAAATATGAGTCAACCGTGTGACACTGTTGCAAAAAAAACAAACGTGATTCTGGGCTGCATTAATAGGAGTGTTGTGAGCAAGACACAGGAAGTCATTCTGCCGCTCTGCCCTGCGCTGATTAGGCCTCAGTTGGAGGATTGTGTCCAGTTCTGGGCACCGCATATCAAGACAGATTTGGAGAAGGTCATAACATAAGAACGGCTGTACTGGGTCAGACCAAAGGTCCATCTAGCCCAGTATCCTGTCTGCCGACAGTGGCCAGCACCAGGTGCCCCAGAGGGGGTGGACCGAAGACAATGATCAAGCGATTTGTCTCCTGCCATCCCTCTCCAGCCTCTGACAAACAGAGGCCAAGGACACCATTTTATCCCCTGGCTAATAGCCTTTTATGGACCTAACCTCCATGAAATTATCTAGCTTCTCTTTAAACTCTGTTATATTCCTAGCCTTCACAGCCTCCTCTGGCAAGGAGTTCCACAGGTTGACTACACGCTGTGTGAAGAAGAACTTTCTTTTATTAGTTTTAAACCTGCTACCCATTAATTTCATTTGGTGTCCTCTAGTTCTTCTATTTAGGGGAACTAATAAATAACTTTTCTTTATCGGCCCTCTCCACACCACTCATGATTTTATACACCTCTATCATATCCCCCCCCTGAGAAGAGCAACAAAAATGATGAGAACGTGAGCTGGGAGGGAAGGCTGAAAGAATTAGGCTTGTTTAGTTTGGAAAAGAGATGACTGAGAGGGGACAGAAGAGCGGTTTTCCAGTATCTAAAAGGGTGTCACAAGGAGGAGGGAGACAAATTGTTCTCCTTGGCCTCTGAGCATAGGACAAGAAGCAATGGGCTTAAATTGTAGCAAGGGAGGTTGAGGTTGGACATTAGGAAACCCTTCCTAGCTGTCAGGGTGGTGAAACACTGGAATAAATTGCCTGGGGGGGGGTTGTGGAGTCTTCATCCCTGGAGAGATTTAAGAGCAGGTTGGACAGACACCTGTCAGGGACGATCTAGATGGTGCTTGGTCCTGCCGTGAGGGCAGGGGACTGGACTTGATGAGTGCTATGACTCGATGATTCTACGTCATTATGACCATGTCTGGGCCAGGCCGGGGCGGGTCTGTTCTCCCTGCAGTGCCCGGACCCTTTGCTTGCACGTGGCATGAGGCAGGCGAGTTGGGTTTTCCACTTGTCTGATAAATCTGCCACCTCTCTCTCCACATTGGTGGTGTCTTGCCCTTTGGGTGCAAGGGAAGCAGAACTGCATAGCTCCGTGGGTCATAAGCCCCGTACTGAGAACCGCTTAGGAGGAGTTTTTCTTTAACTCCAGAGCTTTTGGGCCGGGAAGATCCCAGCTCTGTCCTTGGTGCTTCCACAAGGCTCCAAAGAGGTCATGGGTTTCTTACGGCCTTAACCAACAGCATTGCGTGCCCTGGTCTATTCTCTGTACCTCCCCCCCTTTTCTGTTGTTGAGTACTCTGGCCTAAAAACAGGATCTTTGCTCCCTTCTCTGTTCCCCACCCAGTCCCACAAGGCTGCCAGCAAGCAGCTGTGATATCGTGGCCCGGGGCAAAGTAAACACTCGCTGCAAGTGGCACATAGGGGCACAGAGGGGAACCTCCCAGAAAGCACCCGGTGCCCGGGCAGAATTCCAACGAGGATGTTGTCTGAGGGTGAGTGGTTCTGCTGAAGGGCTGAGAGGTTCCCACATGCAGGGAGTCTCTTTCCCGTGGCTAAATCGGAGGATAGTCAGAGCAGGGTTTGACCTCCTTGGCGATGGGAGGGGATGGGGCCGGCTGCCAGCGATACCGTAATTACTAATGAGCTAATCTATGCGGAGTCGGGATTGGGTTTGCTTTCAGCAGCCGCTCTCCCATGTGATACCACATGCCCCTCCGGGGGCAGTAGCTGTGGGGATTAGGGAGTAAAATCCCACTGAACCGGTTAAACATTATGTTTAAGGGATTAATGAATTGACTAAACGGGGGTGGCGGGGCTGGAGCAGCCCCTCCCGTCAAAGATCTATAAAATCATGCCCAGTATGGAGAAAGTGAATAAGGAAAAGTTAGTTACTTGTTCCCATCACATAAGAACTAGGGGTCACCAAATGAAATGAATAGGCAGCAGGTTTTAAACAAACCAAAGGCAGTATTTCGTTGCGCATCGCACAGTCAACCTGTGGAACTCCTTGCCGGAGGATGCTGCGAAGGCCAGGACTTTGACGGAGTTCAAAAAAGAAAGAGATAAATCCATGGAGGTTAGGTCCATCAATACTTATTAGCCAGGCTGGGCAGGAATGGTGCCTCTAGCCTCTGTTTGTCAGAGGCTGGGAGTGGGTGACAGGGGAGGGATCGCTTGATGATTCCCTGTTCTGTTCTCTTCTTCTGGGGCAGCTGGCATTGGCCACTGTCGCAGACAGGACACTGGGCTCGATGGACCTTTAGTCTGACCATTATGGCCGTTCTGTTCTTATGCATCAGCCTGGTAGGGTGATGCCAACTGGCTAACCATTCGCATCCCTAGCTGGGTCTGACCCCGGGATTCCTGGAGCTAAGCAAGCACCCGTCTCTCTTGTCTGAGCTAGTGACTCCTGCAGCTCTGCAGCCATAGACAGCTGTGCCTAGAGCGCCCTCCGGTGGGGGACAGAGCCAGCGCCGTGGCGAGTGCGTGACACCCATCCCTGGATTTCCCGGGGTCTGGGATCATCTCTGCACTAGGAAGCCGGGCAGGGTGGGTCGCGTGCCATAGAGATGGGACCCGGGAATGGTTTCCCAGAAACCCAGCCCCAGGCCTGGGCGCTGAGCCCTTGGCTCTCTGACCCCCCTCCCCAGGTCAGATCTGAAGCACTAGGAGTTCCTGGTGCCTTTCTCAAGAGCAGGGCCGTTAACTCTGTTCTGCACCCCGGCCATCGGATTCGCCTTTGCTCCCTGCCGAGCTCACCTTGGGGGCTGTCAAACCAGCTGCAGCCAGAGGCGGCTGCCCTTGAGTGGCGGGAGAAGCGATTTGCGGACGAGGCTCTGCGTGAAGGCACCTGTCGGGGAACCGCTCCCCCTACCCCGCCTCCATCCCCGTCTGGTTCTAATCTGCAGATGGGGCTTTTGATTCCTTCCCCGCCGTCCTTCGTCTCCGCCGTCTGTCCCATCCCGGCAGCACCTTGGTCCTTACTCTAACTGACGGGCCCATGTCCGATCCTGACAGCGCCAGCGCGGAGACGGACGGAGCTGCTTTGACGGTTAATCCCATGCCAGCCCCAAGCGGGCGGCTCCCCCAAGGGGCCACATGCCCTAGTGTCTGACTGGTCCTGTGCTTTGCAGGGCCCCACAGCTTCACCGGCGAGGACTGCGCCGAGCTGCACGTCCATGGCGGGCCGGCGGTGGTGAGCGGCGTGCTCCAGGCCTTGGGTAAGCGTCTGCTTCCTTCCCTCTGCAAATCAGCGAGCCGAGTTCTCGGTCGCTCTGTCCCCGCTGCGCTCTGGGCCTTGGAGGGGGAGGAACGGCCCGGGCAACGGGATGACTCCCTGGCTGGGGTGGAGCGGGTATCAGGGCACTGCCCAGGTGACAGGCCATGCTGAGGAGTGGCCAGAGCTTACCAGGGCTTGTTTTTGTGTCTCGCTAGTGCGAGAGGTGCTGAGTGTATGCTAGAGTCAACCTGTGGAACTCCTTGCCAGAGGATGTGGTGAAGGCTAGAACTTAACAAAAAAGAGCTAGATAGATTCATGGAGGTTAGGTCCATCGATGGCTATTAGCCAGGATGGGTAGGGATGGTGTCCCCAGCCTCTGTTTCTCTGGAAATGGGTGACAGGGGAGGGATCATGTGAGGATTCCCTGTTCTGTTCATTGCCTCTGGGGCACCTGGCACTGGCCACTGTGGGCAGACAGGACACTGGACTGGATGGACTGTTGGTCTGACCCAGTCTGGCTGTTCTTAGAGTGGCCTGGAGGCTCGCCAGGCAGCAGGGCCTGGGTGGGGGTCCTCTGTGGCCCCTTCACGCACTGATTCTCCTGGTGGGGAGCTCTCTCTCCCCAGAGCCGTGCGAGGAGGGGTGCCCGGGAGCCCGCTGAGGTTTGCCGCGTGTGGCTTTTCCAGGGCGCCTGCCCGGCCTGCGCCCGGCCGACCCCGGCGAGTTCACCAAGCGGGCGTTCCAGAACGGCAAGCTGGGCCTGACCGAGGTGGAGGGGCTGGGCGACCTCATCCACGCCGAGACAGAGGCCCAGAGGCGGCAGGCCCTGCGGCAGATGGAGGGGGAGCTGGAGCAGCTGTACCAGCGCTGGAGCGATGCACTCACCAAGGCAAGCGCCCCGTGTCCCCAGCCGCGAACGCCTGGGCTGGGAGCAGAGGGAGGGAAGGGGGACCCTTGCTTCTCGTCCTGGCTCTGCTACTGACTCCGACTGAGTCGCTCCATCCCTGTGGGCCTTGGTTCCCATGGTAACCGGGGTGCTGGTACCAGCCCTCCTTTGCCAAGCGCTTTGAGCTCCTTGGGGGGCCGAGGGGTTAAATATTTTGGCCCCGCCTGGTATTACCCCGTCCCCAAGCTCTGCCTTTGGCCGCACCCCACTCCCTCCCCAGACAGGGTTAGAATCAGACCAGGCCCACCCCGAGCTGGAGGGGCCAAACTCTGCAGGCTGAGGGGGGACGCCAGAGGGTCGTGTAAGAGACCTGGCCTCCCAGGAGCTTTAGACACCTGAGGGAGCTGGAGCCACTGAGCTCGGGTCTGCCGGTCGCTGCTGAACATGGAGGGGGAGCAAAGGTTGAGCCCGAATCCTGCAGTCGGATTCAGCGGGGCACAGCCTGGGTGCGGGAGTCTGACCGGACTGCAGGGTCTGGGCCGTAATTCGTGACGGGCCTTCCCCTTGTCTGCCCCTTAGGCCCTGGCCCACCTAGAAGCCTTTATCGACTTCAGCGAAGAGGACAATCTAGAGGAGGGCATGCTGGCTCAAGGTGAGCGGTGCTGGCCCGCCCTTAAAGGGGCAGCATCCCCTGGGCTGAGGCCATCCATGCCTTGCACTAGGGTGAGGCAGGGGCACGAGGCTGCTATGGCAGTGTTCCCTGCTCGTGGCGGGCTGGTGTGAATGAGGACACGGGTCCAGACAGCAGCGACCTGGGGCCACAACTTCCAGAGCCCCGCGGATCTGAGTCCATGATGCCCCGGAGTGTTAAATTGCAAAGGCTTCTAGGAAGTCTGAGGTAAACAGGATGAAGTTTAATAAAGACAAATGCAAAGTGCTCCACTTAGGAAGGAACAATCAGTTTCACACATACAGACTGGGACGCGACTGTCTAGGAAGGAGTACGGCAGAAAGGGATATAGGGGTTATAGTGGACCACAAGCTGAATATGAGTCAGCAGTGTGATGCTGTTGCAAAAAAAGCAAACATGATTCTGGGATGCATTAACAGGTGTGTTGTGAGCAAGACACAAGAAGTCATTCTTCCGCTCTACTCTGCGCTAGTTAGACCTCAGTTGGAGTATTGTGTCCAGTTCTGGGCACCGCATTTCAAGAAGGATGTGGAGAAATTGGAGAGGGTCCAGAGAAGAGCAACAAGAATGATTCAAGGTCTAGAAAACATGAGCTATGAAGGAAGGCTGAAAGAATTGGGTTTGTTTAGTTTAGAAAAGAGAAGATTGAGGGGGGACATGATAGCCATTTTCAGGTATCTAAAAGGGTGTCATAAGGAGGAGGGAGAAAACTTGTTCATCGTGGCCTCTGAGGATAGAACAAGAAGCAATGGGCTTAAACTGCAGCAAGGGAGGTTCAGGTTGGACATTAGGAAAAAGTTCCTAACTGTCAGGGTAGTCAAACACTGGAATAAATTGCCCAGGGAGGTTGTGGAATCTCCATCTCTGGAGATATTTAAGAGTAGGTTAGATAAATGTCTGTCAGGGATGGTCTAGAGTATTGGGTCCTGCCATGAGGGCAGGGGACTGGACTCGATGACCTCTCGAGGTCCCTTCCAGTTCTAGTATTCTATGATTCTATGAAATCTGATTTCCTCGGCTGCCCTGTGGTTTTTTCAACCGGGGCTGTGCCACGGATCTGATCATGCCCAGGTCAATTTTTGCAGGGCATCTCACCGTTGTGGTGGCTGAGTTCCCGTAGTGGCAGAGGGAAGAGGGTTTTGTTTTGGTTTCTTTTATTAAAATCCTAGAACAGTAGAACTGGAAGGGCACTCAAGAGGTCATCAGGTCCCATCCCCTGCCCTCAAGGCAGGACCAAGCACCTGATAGTTGTCTGTCCAACCTGCTGTTAAATAGCTCCAATGACGGATCAGAGCAATACTGGGTCAGAGCCTTTGAAAAATAGAATTACTCTTTTGTTTGGCAACTCCCCTTGATTTCATACCAGAATCTAAACTCTGAGCCCTTGAACTGGTGGCCAATAGAGGTGCTGACCTGCTTGTGGCACAGGCTTCGGACTGGCCTGATTTAATTCCTAGCTCTGCCACAGACTCACTGTGTGGCCCCAGGCAAGTCACTTAATCTAGTCTGGGTCTCCATTTCTCTCTGTGCTGCAGGAGGGGTGATCGGTCCTCCCTTTATCTCTGCAGACTGAGTGCTCTGTGGGGCAGAGACTGCCGGCAGGAAGGGGGCCCACCTTGAGCAGGGTCCACATTGTGCACTTCTGTCTTTGAGGGGTTCCCATAATGCATGAACCCTAACAGCCTGCCCAGGCAGCCGTGCCCGATCGCTGCAGGCTCGGGGCTGCTTTGGGTTTGCTCGTGTCCCTCCATCTGCACTGTGTCCCCATGTCACTTTGCTGCTTCCCTCCCTGCGCTCCGGGATGCCGACCCGTGACCTGGTCTCAGTGGACGTGGCTGTGCAGAGGCTGGAGGAGGAGGTGAGGGGACACCTGCAGGACGGGCGGCGCGGGGAGCGGCTGCGCGGGGGAGTCCACGTGGTGATTGCCGGCCCCACCAACGCTGGCAAGAGCAGCCTGCTCAACCTCCTGTGTGAGTCGGGGCCGGGGGGGGGCTCCATCCGCAGCTCTCAGGGCCCCCCCTCCCCTTCAGTGCCTTAGCATCTTGGCCGACCCCGGGGATTGGACCGGGGCCTCCAGACCCCAAAGCGCCGGGCTACGCAGCTTGCACCCGACAGCCAGGATCGGTACAGGGGGCTGGGGCGTGCTCCGTGGATCGGGCAGGGTGCTCTGGCCGGTGGGTTACCACGGTGCCCCCTTCCTCAGCACCCCAGACACCATCCTGCCACTCTCCCCACGCGCCTGCAGAATTGGACCCCGGAGCCAAAGTCTTCAGCACCTGCTGTTTGGGTTGTGTGGGGGGGTTTTTTTGTTTTTGTTTTGGTTTTTTTTGGGAGGGAAGGGAGGTAGGGGCACAACTGGAGATGCTTGGGGCAGATTCTCTGAGGGGCTGACACCCGCAGCCCCTGCAGTCTGGAGCCCGCGCCGCGGGTGCCCGGTGCTGCTAGAATTGGGCCCAAGGAGTCGCACGCCGCCCAGGGCCTGCGCTGGTAGCCTGCCGGACCAACGGCTGCGGTTGGGCGGGGGCGGGGTGTGGCTCTGGATCGGAGCACCCCCTTCCCGGGGCGGGGCCTCCACCTGCTTATTTGGGTTTGAGAGGGGCTGGGTTGACGATGGTTATTGCTAACGAGGAACCGGCTCGGGAGCAAACGCGCTGGAAAGCTCCCAGTGCCCGCTAGAGGGCAGCATGAGACTCTGTCGGGTGCAGGCTGGGCACCGAGTCCCTTGCTCGGTGTATGCGTAACCACGGGCTGTCCTGGGCCAGATGGATGGTTGATATTGGCAGCAGGTCATGGCCCCGGAAGGTGCAGGGGAGTGGTACGGCCACCTCCCCACCCTGGCTACCGCATGACGGACTAGGGGTCTCGGACTAGTATGGAGGGGCCCCCTCTATGGGTTGGACTTGGGGGAGCTGTTGGGTCCAGCCCCCCCCATTGGCCTCGCCAGGTTCAGGGTCTGATGACTGCAGGACGCCTCTGGCAAGGAGGTGGGGACCAGGGCTTGCTAGATCTCGGGGCCAAGGGAGGTGTGGCAGGGGGGCAGCGCCCCATGCTGAGGGCTCCTCCATCCTGTCTCACCTGTGTCTCCCCCCTTCCCCCCCCCAGTGCCAGGTCTCGCCACCGATTGTTCCCAGCCTGGCCCCCGGACTCCCCCCTAACCGCCCCGCTCTCCCCGTCCAGGCCAGAGGCCGGCGGCCATCGTGTCTCCCGTTGCCGGGACGACACGGGACGTGGTGGAGTCGGCGCTGAACATCGGTGGCTACCCGGTGGTGCTGAGCGACACGGCCGGGCTGCGGGAGACCCAAGACCCCGTCGAGCGGGAGGGTGTGAGCCGAGCTCGGGAGAGGTGAGACGGGGTCGGGGGGGAGACCGGTAGCCTCTCCTCGAGGCCCTGACGTGTGCCCCCCACTGGCTTTGTTTGGGGAAATAGGAATTGCGGGGAGGGGATTAAGGGGGGGTAGCCAGTCTGGGAAAACAGGGGGGCTGTGGGTCAGAGTTGAGGGGTGTTGGCAGGGTGGGGATAGTAGGGGGCCGCAAGGCTGGGATAACGGGGGCTGCGGGTTGGGGTTGAGGGGTGTTGGCAGGGTGGGGATAGCGGGGGCTGCGAGGGTGGGATAATGGGGGCTACGGGTCAGGGTTGAAGGGTGCCGGCAGGGTAGGGATAATGGGGGGAGGGGGCTGCGAGGCAGGGGGGCACTTGGCTGAGGTGAGAGGGAATTGCAAGTCTGCGAGTTAGGCTGGGGGAATCGGGGGCCCAGGCCACAAACGGGGCCGGGGGCTTGGGACAGACTTGCTGCCTCTCTCTGTCCTGTCCATTCGGGCTCCTGGTGGGGGAGTGAGGCACTGACTGTGGGGCAGGTCCCCAAACCCACTCCCCCTGGCTGTGATAGGGGGGTTGCGCTCCTTTGGGGGCACAGCACCGAGCAGGGCAGAGCCATGCTCTGTGCCCTCACAGTACCAGGAACCCCACGTTTGCCACCCGTTGGGAGCAAGCGCCATCTCTGCAGCGGGCCCCACTCCTGTGGGGCGGGGGTCCCGCTGGGCCTGGGGCTGTCTCTGTAACCAGCGTCACGGCCCTTTTCCTCTCCAGGCTGCAGCGAGCAGACATGGTTTTGGCCGTGCTGGCCGCCGTGGATCTCACCCCGGAGCCCGGCTGCCTCGCCGACGCCCTGCGAGCCATCCTGCCCCCCGGCACCCCAGCCCGGCTGGCGCCCTGCATCCTGGTCCTGAACAAGGCCGACCTGCTGGAGGAGGGGCACCGGGGGGCCCTGTTGGGAGCCTGTGGGGAGGGGGCGCTGCCTCCCGCCTGCCTGCTCTCCTGCAAGACGGGGAAGGGCGTTGACAGCCTCCTGGGCCAGCTGGGGATGCAGCTGGAGCAGCTGTGAGTTCCTGGGAGTAACGGGGGAGGGAGTGGGGGGTGGGACAAGCTAAGCCTGGCTTTGGAGGCAGGGGTGGGGTCTTGGGAGCTGGGCCCCAGGGGTTGTTCTCTGCCGGAGGGTGCTGTGGGACCCCTGGCAGGGGGGCGCAGTCTGGGGCTGGGAGCAGGGCTCGTAGGAGCTGTTGGAAATCAGGGAAGATGCTGCAAACTCTGTGGGGAGTTAACTCCGCTGCTGCCGGCTGGTGAGCTCCATCCCCTCCGTGTCCACACAGCGCCCAGCCGGGTCTTGATTCCCAGGGGCGGGCCTGCATGTGTGCTGGGGCAGCCCGTTGTCAGTATTGCAGGCGAGATCAGGACCCCGCTGGGCCAGGCGCGGCACAGATAACCGGCCTTGCCTCATGGAGCTCGCAGCCTGAATCGATAAATGGTGGGAGGGGAAACTGAGGCACAGCAACGTGACCTCACCCAACCTCGCTCTGCAGGAAGTGTCAGAGCTGGGGGTAGAGTCCAGCTCTCCGAGCCCCAGCCTGGTGCTCTGACCACTAGGCAACACGGCCTCCTTCAAAGCATAAACACTACTCCGCAGGAAAACCAGAGCCACTAGATTGGGCAAGAGCTCTGAGAGGCCTCTGATTTCCAGCTGTTCCCACTGGCAAAGCCGGCAACTGGCTCCGTGCCTGTAGTGTCTCAGGTCTGTGCCCCCTTCGGGCTCCACTCTGGTGGCAGTGGGACTAGGACTCGCCCCTGGAGCTAGAGGAGAATCGCCATCAGCTGCAAGCAGTACAGGGCTTATGACACAGCAATACAGAAGGCAGCAATGCCACCAGCTGCCCGAAGCTTCTGTTTGGTTTCCTAAGTGAGCCGGGTAATGGGCGTGACCCCTCTTTTTGTCCGCCAGGTGTGGCGACCCTCTGGCCGGCTCCCCGAGCCTGACGCAGGCACGGCACCGCCTCCACCTCACCAGCTGCCTGGCCTCGCTGGGCCGGTACCACAGCTACAAGGCCCTGGATCTGGTGCTGGCTGCTGAGGAGCTGCGGCTGGCCCGCAGGCACCTGGGGAAGATCACGGGCCGGGTCAGCGCCGAGGAGATCCTGGATATCATCTTCAGGGACTTCTGTGTCGGGAAGTGAGGGACCGCAGGGCTCCGGCCGGAGCACGTGCACGGCATTGTGGGACGAGCGAGGGGCTGTGTCAGCTGAGCCTGGCAGCCCAGGAGGAGCTGGGTCTGCGAGCTGCTATGGCTGTGATGAGTTTGCGGGTCTCAGCGGCGCTCCGGCAGCAGCTGTCCCCGGGGCAGGAGCGCAGTGAGTTCAGGAGGTGGGAGAACTACAGGGGTCTGAGTGTGGGGAGCCCAGGGCTGGGAGTGTGTGGGGGGGGGAGAGGGGGACGCTGCAGGCTAGGACTGAGGGCAGCTGCAGCTGGGGGCTCAGAGGACAGCTCCTTCCCCTGCCTGCCCCCCCGCTCTCGAGGCTGTTTGCTCCCCGTTGTGTTTATTAAACCCCCTCCGCTCCCTTTCCCTGCCCTGCGATCCGTTCTTTCCTCCCGCCAGAGGGTGGGGCCCCTCCATGGGCCTCTGGTATTGGGCCGTGACCAGCAGCACTGGGTGGGGGAAGAGGGCAAGGGGAGATTGTCCATGGACTATTTTCCTTCTTTCCAGGGGCGGAGGAGGACCTGGCCTAGGGGAAGCCGTGTGTGCAGCTGGCCCCGGCAGAGGGAAGTGGGGAATGGCTGGGCCTCTGTTCTGTACCGCCCTGAGGAGCCGAGGGGGAGGGGTAGGCTGGCTGAGGGCTTTGGGGTGCTCCCTTTAACAAGGAGGGTTAACGATACTTTGCCAGAGCCGTGTCCAAGAACTTTGCTCGTGTGAATGAATTCAGCCCCACTCGATGGGGGAAACTGAGGCAGGGGGGAGGGCGTCTCCCCTTTGAGCCAGCTGTGTGCTTAGGCCTGGCTGCTGCAGGAGGTGATAGAGCAGGCAGGGTGTGGCGGGGCAGGAGGCGCGGGACAGGTTTCCCCCTTGTGCTGCGGTTGGGGTGGGGAACTGGAGCTGCTGGGGCCCGGTGGGGGCGGAGCCAAGAATGGAATGCTACCCCTGCTCCCAGGCTGTGGGGAGCCTGCCCTGCCGTTCCTAGACTAACCAGTGGGGAGCGCTGCACCTCAGGGTGAGCCCAGGTCTCTCCAGGCAGGCTGGGCAAAAGCAGCTCCCCCAGGCTCTTCCCTGCCCAGGATCAGGGGGCAACTCCCCTTGCCCCGGGCGGTTATAGTCAAGGATGCCAAGGAGGGGAGGAGCCTGGGGGTGGCGCTCTTCCCTCCCTGTTTTCCAGAGCTGGGGGGGCCCCCGAGCGAGCAGTGGAAAAATGGGGCTCTGCTTCTCGGCCAGGAGAGTAAACGACCGGCCGTAAGGAAAAAATCGGCCTGAACTTTGTGTCCTGGGGCAGCTTCTCGGTATCGGGGAGTGACGGGAAATCCGGGGCCCTGCTGGTTGGGAGGGGTGAGCCGCAGCCTCAGCGCACGTGGCCGCAGCACCCCTGGGTGCCAGGGCCAGGGCACCGGAGGTGGGGTAGCTGGACTGCCACAGCTGAGAGGCAGGGGAGGGGCCTGGGTGTCCGCTGGGCATTATGGCGATATCGGCAGCCAAGCTTGAACTTGGCCTCTGTGCTGCGAGCGCTGGGGCTGAAGGAGAATCCCCGGTAGCTGTGTGGGGCCTATGACACATGGCTGAGCCGTTCAGCATCCAGCCAGCAAAGGTGCACCCACTCTCTGGTTGTACCGGAGCGGTGGCGGAGGGTGTTCCAGGTGTGTCCCCTGGAATTCCCCTCTTCTTCTCCCCCCTGTACCGGCTAGGAATGGAAGCCAGGATTCCTGTCTCCCCGCCCCACTGGGCCGTGGTCGGGGCTGGGTAGGAGTTGAGCACAGGGGGCTGGGCCCCTGCTCTGTGACGCAGCCTGCTTCCTGCAAGCCCTTTCTAGGGGCTGTGCCCCCTCCCGCCTTGGCAGCTGGGCTCAGTTTCCTGTCCCTGGCCTTTGGCTCCTCTGCCTCGTTGGCCCCGGGCCCTCCCCTGGGGCTCGTTAGCGTGGGGCTCCCAGCCTCCTGCTGAGGAAGCCCTTGTTTTGACGGGTTATTTATAGAGGATTTCCTGACACTCCTGCCAGTACCGAGCTTTTCCCCTGCTCTTCCATGAAGTGCAGCGGGGGGCAGAACCCAGAGCCAAGTGTCCGTCCCCCCCTCCGCCCCGGGCCCATCCCCTGCAGGGCGGCTGCCCTGGGGCCTGGCAGCAGCTGGCTGAGCGCTGCCAGGCCCAGCAGTGACAGAGCTCCTGGCAAACCGCTGCGGAGGCCTGATTGTCTGTTCCCTCCTCGTGCCGAGGGGAAGGCGTCTGGCTGGCGCTATGCCACCTTTGTGCACCCGCTGGGCACGGGCAGGCCCCTGCCTGGTGCCAGCCGCAGCAGCCTGGGGGCGGCTCTGACGTGCGCTCTGCTCCCGATAACGCCAGCCCCGGTGCACGTGGCTGCAGCCACGCAGCTGAGTTTCCCAGGGGGCAGCAGGGCTGCTGCTAGCCAGCACCCTTGGGTGCTACGCCCCAGGCTCCCGGGGAGGGTGTAGCCGCACCTAGAGCAAGGAAGGATTGGGGCGGGGGTGTCGTGGTTTCCGAATGCTACAAGCGAGGGGTGTGACGTAGTGGGGGTGCTGTCTGCTCTGTCACCCGGGGTTCGACTGCGTTGTGATGTGTGATTCCCACTGACTCACCCACACGTGTATAGGCCCAGACACCTAGGCCCAGCCGGAGCAGATAACAAGGCTCTTCCTAGGGGGAGAGACAAAGGAAGGGAGGTGGAGACGGCCACCTGGCTGGGGGACAGGGCCTGGGAGCTGGGCAAACATGAAGAGAGGAGACTAAGCTGAGTACTGGGGCCTGTGGTCCCCCACCCCAAGGGGTCTGAGGCATCCTGGCCCTGACTCCTGTAACCACATCACGTCCATGCTGTGCTGTGTCCTGGAGAAGCAATAAACCCCCTCTATTCTACTGGCTGGCAGAGTCTCATCTTGCTGCGGATGGGGGTGCAGGATCGGGGGGTACTTGCCACGCCACCACAAGGGGACAATTGTTTCAGTCGCAGCTGGGGCCGGGGGGACACCTACAGCCCCCCGCTCTGGCAAGCGCCTACCCTGTGGCCTTGTGCAACCAGAGCCAATCAATGTCGGGGAGAAGGGGCTGTTTGGGGGGAGAACCGTTCCTGCTCCCTGCAACCTTATCTGCTAATTGGGGTTCAGTCCCAGGAGCATGTAGGTGGGAAAGAAAAGGCAGGAAGGAGGGGGTTGGGAAGGGGGGGCTCTCCCCTCGCAGCCCGTGCTGGCCTCGCTGTCCTGGCACCGTGTTACGGGGGTTCAAAGAGGGGGGCGGTTCTCCCCTCAGCCGTGCTGGTCCCGACACTCTCATGAAACCATTTGTTCATTTTAACGCCCCCCCGCATGTCCTGCTCCAATGCCACCTCTGGGGGGGTCCTTTAACCCCCCTAAATCCTGCTCTCCAATTCCAAAGGGCAGTTGGATCCATAATCACCCGTTAGTCCTGCTCTGTGTTGTTCAGCTGCCGCCTCCCCCCCACGAGCATTGTGGTGGCAGAGGGAAGAGAGCAATTCCGGTGCCCACGACGGCTGGATGGAATCTAAACGCGAGGCGGATGCAGGGCCTTCCCCAAGGTGTTTGCAAGTCAGCCCAGCGAGGAAACACTGAGTACACGCTCGCACGGGGCGATAAAGTCCCGCCGTAAATCATGGCCCGGCGACAGCCCGCTGGTTGCCAGCTCTGCTGTCCTGCGGGTTTCGAAATGAACCGCCCCCCGGTGTCCCAAGGCTACCCAGCCACGCGGCAGGGCTAACGTGGTCAACAGAAGTCGCTGTGCCCCTCTCTCAGTGTCCTCCTGCCGCGCTGGTAGTATCGCGTGGAGCTGGGGAGCGGGACTCTGGGCCTGGCTCGGGGAGGGACAGTGAGGCCTAGCAGGTAGAGAGGCACAGGGAGTCAAAAGACTCCTGGGCTATGTCTACGCTGGTGCGATTATTTTCCAGAATAACGGCATTGCGCAAGAGGGTTTTTCTTGCGCCAGAAAGGGCAGTGTAGACACTCCTTCTGGCACAAGACCCTCTTCCGCAAAAATGGCGGCTCATTAGGTATGCAAATGAGGTTCAGCGATATTCCATGTTTAGTCTCATTTGCATATTTCTGGCGCAAGATCGTGCCAGTGTAGACATAGCCCTGGGTTTTACCTCCAGCTCTGCGGCTATGTGCCTCAGTTTCCCCCTCTGTAAGCGGTTCCCATGACTCCCTTGCGGGGCTGCTCTGGGACGTAAGTCGCTTTCACGGAGCACGCTGAGCCCCAGCTGAGGGGGAAGGGGCTTCGGAGGGCCAAACCTCACCAGCGGGGGCACGTTTCCTCTGGGGGGGGGACCACAGGCCATGAGGTCTTCAGGGCAAGTCCAGGCGTGGGATAGATTTCCTTGTCCAACAAGCCAAGGCTTTGGGGCTAGATTTCCGGCCTGGAGGGGGCGTCACTGTGTAGGCTTCTGGGGGGACCTACCTGGGGGACAGGTAAAGCCAGCAAGTGGGTAACTTGCTGCCCGGTACCATTGGTTAACCCAGCAAAAGGCCCATGGATTAGCCACCTGTCTCTGGATCCTTGGCCCCCTTGGGGTCACCGGCACATAGAGCGGGAGAGGGGTGTTCCCTTGCCGTGGCAGGCAGGGGAGTGGTTCCCCCTCCAGCAGCGTGTGCCACCCCTGCCCGCATGCAGCGGGAAAGGTGGGTACTGCTGCCCGTCCAGGGCTCGTTCCCTCTGGCAAGCAGCCGTGCCCGTGTCCCTCCTCCCCCATTCGCTCCCCTGGGCTGACAGCCGCCTCCGGATCTCGCCCCTCTTCAGCCCGGCTGGAGCTGGCAGCCGGGCCGGGGTCGGAGCGGTAAGGGAGCCGGAAGGAGGCCAAAGGCCAAGCACGGGGAGTTCCTGACCGGAGGCCGCTGGGCCGGGCATGGAGTCCGATCCCCGCACTTCTGGGAACGTGCTTCAGCTTTTGTTTGTTTGGGTCCCAGCTTGGCCTGACTCTTCCTGCGGCGCTGGCCGGCCCTTCCTCCGGGACGTTCCCCCGTTTGCTCAATAGCTTGGCTCTGCGCTGAGCCGCCATCCACCACGCTGCTCGGCCGGGGGGCTCGGGGGCGGCAGCGGGGGGGCTGGTGGCGTGGCTGGGCCCAAGGCAGGGAGAGCCGGCGGATGACCTTGGTGGATGGCCACGAGGCTGGGCTGGGGGCATGTGTGTTCCCTGCCCTCCCTTCTGCCAGTTCCCCAACCCCCCTTCCTACAGGGTCTTCACCCCCCTTCCCCCCCCCAGTGCAAGGGGCTTTCCAGGACCTTCAGCGACCCCTCCCTTGGCTCAGGGCAGGGATCTCTGGTGGCTCATGGGAACTACTAGGTGGGCCAGGGTCCGCGAGAGCAGAACCAGACCCACCGGCTCGTCCCCCCCCAGGGCCCAGCTTGCCAGGGGGCGAGAACAAAGCAGGCAACAGCCAGGCCGGGCTGCCCTCAGGCGTGTATTCAGCGCAGGGAGGGTGAAGTTACAGCAAAGCAACGGGGGGGGCTTTGCCTGCGGGGGGGTTAATCCGGGGGAGCAGCTGCACCCACTGCGGCGGTTCCCCGGGCCTCCTCATGCGTTCACGTTCCTGGCCGATCCTGCACCACAGAACACCCCCCCCACCCCCACCTCCCCACCCCCGGCAGTAGGGTGGCCAGGTGTCTGGTTTTGGACCGGACAGTCCAGTATTGGAGCTTTCTGTTCGGGAAACAAATTGAGACAATAGAACTGAGACAATAGAACTGTCCGGTATTTTCTCAATGAGATGGAATGGCGATTGTGATGTCATGTCAAGTGTGTCCGGTATTTTTGTTGAAACCGCCTGGTAACCCTACCCGGCAGCCCCAATGTTGTTCCCACCCTGGCCCCTGCAGCTGCCTGGGATGGGGCGAGGCCCCGGAGGCCTGGGGAAAGGAGCTGGAGGGGGGTCAGGGCGGCGGAGCGGAGCAGCGGCTGGGGGACGGGGGGAAGTGAGGTCCCTGTAGGGCCGCCTGAATGACTGGAGGAGGGAGGGGGTGAGGCTGGTGCAGGCCCAGGGGTGGCAGGACGGAGGGATCTCAGCAGGGCCGTGAGGGTGAGGGAAGCCCAGGGTGTTAGCAGGGTCAGACAAGAGGGAGTCCCAATCCCCATCCCCCCTCCCACCCCCCGGCTTGGTCGGTGTAGCAGCGCCCAACCCCCCAGGGCTACAAGTTCCCTGCCAAAGGGCAGGGAAACTAGGTCAGGATGAGCCCCCCTTCCTGCCAGATGACCCTGTGTGCCCCATGCCCAGCTGCTGCGGGAGGGGGGCTGGTGAGCCAGGGGTAGTAAGGGGGAGCAGGGAGAGGCCCAGAGAGCAGGCGCTGGGGGCGAGCGTGAGCTGGGAGTCAGAGGGTCTGGCCACGAGTGTGTGTGTGCACGAGAGGGTGCAGCTGGGGTGGGTGCGTGAGTGAGTGTGAGAGAGACGTCAGGTGTGTGAGATGGATTTCGGCTCCGCGGCACGGGGGGGGCCGGGTCGTTCACGTGCCGATGCCCGCGCCGGTCTGCGAGGCTCCAGCCAGGCCCGTGTCTGTCGGTGAGGCGGAGCGAGATTCCAGGCCGGGCCCCCGTGCGGCCCCCCCACGTGCCTTGCCCGTCGAATCGCCCCTCCTCTCCTTTGCTCCAGCGCTGCGCCCCGCCACCACACGCTTGGGTTAGCCGCTGGAGTGGGAAAGAAAACAGGCAGAAAGGCTGGGGCTCGCGCACCGCCCCAGGGCCCACGCCCGGGTTCCTGCCCTGCCAGGAAGTCGCCGGCTGCTGGGGCATCCTGCCGGCCCAGGATTTCCCGTGGCCCCTGCCCTCTCCCCCCATTAGAGTCTGGGGCGGTCGCTGCAGGCCTCCCAGCTAATTCTCGTGCCCCGGCCGGCCCCTGGCTCCAGAGGCCTGATCCGGGAGTCACTGGCCACACGGTATTGTCCGGCGCTGAGCATTAGTAACGTGTCCCAGCAACGTCCCCCCCAAGCCGCGCAGGAAACGTTCGGGGAGGGTGGTCCCCTCGCTCCCCCCCCCTCACGACACCCCGGCAGCTCCGGGCACAGTAACCGCGCCTGCCGCGTGGGCTTTGCCCTCGGCACGCCGCGTCTGGCCTCGGTGGCGCGCAAAGCACGTCGCCAACGCTAACGATCCCCTCCCCTCCCCTCCCCCCGCCAGCAGGCCGGGGCGTGTCTGAAACAGGAGTTCTGCCCCCCAACCCCCAGGAAATGTACTCGGAGCGGCAGGGGGGCAAGAGCGGTTCGGTCCGGCCCCGCGCCACCCGCACTGCCACTGCTTTGCACTGCCTTGGCGTCAGCGCCTGGGGCTTCTGACCAGAGCGGGGGAGAGAGCCCAGAGGCTGCCTGCCCTCCACTCTCATGCTTCAGGGTGAGAAGGGTCAGGAAGGGTTCTGGAGCGAGACACATGCACTGTGCTGTGCAGTCCACCGGGCGTACCAATGGGATGGGGAAGCTGCCGTCCATGCCAGAGGGGGGCGAGGGGAGGGGATGCTAGGGGGGCAGCGACTCTGAACGGCTGCTCGGGCCCTTCACGCCTTACCTGGGCTGCTCCAGGGGTTTGCGGGGGAACTGGCTGGGCTGCTTGGCCTCCTCCAGGATTCGCTGTCTCCAGGCCTCTAGGCTGGTTCGGTCTGACAGGGCGAGAAGCGCCAGAGATCACGTGGCTGGAATCTCCTGCCACTATGGGCAGGGGGGACGGGACCTCCCTGCCCCCTCACACTCCTGGACTGGACTGGCAGCTCCTGGAGGAACCTGGGGCAAGGCGGGAGCCTCGTGCCCCAGCTGCCCTAGTCTGGAGCCGCTGTAATAACGAAGTCGGGAGCGGGGCTGGGTTCTTGGAGCAGGAGCAGGAACGCGTGGGTTGGTGGGGGGCTGTGCCCACAAGCTGGCTCCAGGGGCGGGTGCCCCCTGCCAAAGCAAGCGACCCCCCCTGGGAACGCCCCATGGCAGCTGCCTTTGGCCCTTCCTCGCCCGGGCACTCACCAAGGTTCCCGAACGTCCCGGGATTGCCCAACAGCCCGGGGTTGGCGAGGATGCTGGGGTTCCGGACGATGCCGGGGTTCCGGAGGAGCGGAGGGTTGCCGAGGACGCCGGGGTTGGCGGGAATTCTCAGGCCGGGGTTCCCGGGGAAGACGATGCTCTGTGGATGAGAGGAGAGTCACACGCAGGAAAAGTTTTATGGGGGGGCGGGGTTGCTGCAAGCCAGCCCTCATCCCTGTCTGGCTGGGGGTCACAGAGGGGCAGGCAATCGGGCAGCAGAGCCCCAAGTCAGTACCCCCAGACCCCTAGATCCCATACCTGTGGGCCTGGAACCTGGCTGCCACGGAGCCCCCCACACGTGCAGCCTGGAACCCTTCGCTCTGGCCAGGGGGCACCAGGCAGGGCTGTGTGCGGAAGGAACTGGGGAGACCCCCCTTCCCGGCTGACATAGGGCAAGGATGTGGGGGGAAGACCTCTGTGGCCTGCTATGTTCTGGCCCAGCCCTGGGGAACCCACGAGCCAGCAGGAGGCCTTGGGGGAGTCGTTCGGCTTGAGGGATCTCCTCCAAGGGAGCGTGGGCCCCCAGCCAATGTTCCCTCTCCTTTTTTTCCAGCCGTGTATTGAATAAATTTTGTTTGGTGCGCCGCAGCATGTGCAGATGTGCATCACCAATCGAAACATACGCTGCGGGCACTGTGCTTATCAGCTGGCGGCGGGGGGCGGGGGGGCGAGCGCCCTGCTGACAGGAAATGCTGCCCCCGACCTACGAGGACTCACAAGGGCGTGCTCCCCCTCCCAGCACCCAGACGGGCCACCCTCACCTTCCTGCAGCTCTCCAGCTGGGCCTTCGTGTCCTCAGCCTGGGCCAGCACCTTGCTCCACTCCTGCAGCTGCTGGCTCAGGCGCCCCTTCTCCTCCGCCAGCGCCTGCTTCTCCTGGAAGCTGCGCTTGGCCTCGGCGTCGCAGGAGGTCTGCAGGGCTTGCAGCTGCTGCCGGAGGCGCTGGGTCTCCCTGTCGCTCTGCTGCCTGCACTCCTGCAGCTTCATATCGCAGCTCAGCTTCTCGCCGTGCAGCCGGGCGCGGGTCTGCGTCTCGGCCTGCATCTCCTGCTGCAGCTTGTCCCCCAGCGTCTGCAGCTTGGTGCTCACCAGCTGGGGCAGGGTGGCGCAGTTGCTGGGCTGGTAGGTCACCATCATCTTGTCCACGCTGGCCTGGATGCCCTGCCGGGCGGCCTGGATCTCAGCTGTCACCTTCACGCCCAGGCTGCAGCATCCGTCCTGGCTTTGCACTAGCCCGTTGTACTGCGCCCGCAGGTCGATGGTCTCTAGCCGGCACTGCTCCCGCTCCCTGCCGGAGGCGCTGGCCGCCTGCTTCAGCGTCTCCGTCACCTGCGAGCAGTTCTCCCGCTGCTGCTGGGCCTCCCGCAGCAGCCGGTCCCGCGCCTCCCGCAGGCTCAGCTTCTCCGCTGGGCAGGGAGAGGACAAGGTGGGGTGAGGCCGACCGGGGGAGTTGGGAACCCGCTCGCCTGGCCTCTGCTCCTCTGGCTCACCCATCCCCTGTTCCCAACTCCTCTGAGCCTCCTCTTCCAGCTCCCCCCTCCCCTATACCCAATCCCCCTGGATCTCCTCTTCCAGCTCCCCCCACTCCTGTACCCAGTCCCTCTCGACCTCCTCTTCCAGCTCCCCCTCCCTGCACACGCCCCTTGGGCCTCCTCTTCCAGCTCCCCCACTCCTGTACCCAGTCCTCTCGACCTCCTCTTCCAGCTCCCCCTCCCCTGCATCCAACCTCCCTGGGCCTCCACTTCCAGCTCCCCTCCCCTGTACCCAACCCCTGGGCCTCTTCTTCCAGCTCCCCCCTCCCCTACACCCAATCCCCATGGGCCTCCTCTCCCCTGCACCCAATCCCCTGGACTGCCTCTCCCAGCTCCTGCCTCCCCTGTTCCCAACCCCCCTGGGCCTCCTCCTCCAGCACCCCTATGCCTTGCACCCCATCCCCCTGGACACGGCGAGAGGAACAATCAGTTCCACTCATACGAAATGGGAAGTGACTGTCCAGGAGGGAGTCCTGAAGAAAGGGATCTGGAGTCATAGTGGACCACAAGCTAAATAGGAGTCAACAGTGTAACACGGTTGCAGAACAAAGTAAAAACCCCATGGTTCTGGGCAGCATGAACAGGAGTGTGGTGAGCAAGACACGAGAAGTCATTCTGCCGCTCTGCCCTGCGCTGATGGGGCCTCAGCTGGAGTGTTGTGTCCAGGTCTGGGCCCCACATTTCAGGAAAGATGGGGAGAAACTGGAGAGGTCCCGAGAAGAGCAACAAGAACGATGAAAGGTCCAGAGAACCTGAGCTGGGAGGGAAGGCTGAAGGAACCGGGCTTGTTTAGTTTGGAAAAGAGGAAACTGAGGCGACAGCGACGCTGCCAGTTTTTTGCGGAAGAGGATATGCAAATTGTGCTCTCATGTGCGTATCTTCTTCCGATTCTTTGTGCGGAAGAGGTTTCGCCCATAAAAAGCCCTGTGTAGACGGGGCCGTTTGTCAGGAAAAAACCCTTTTTCGCAAGCTCCTGTAAACTTCGATTTTCAAGGCATAAGGGACCTTGTGTTCCGTGATTCTACCTCTGCCCTGCACGTCCATCCCTTGCACCCTTTTGCACCCCCCCCCAGCTGGAGCCAGCCTTGCCGGGGGACGGAGTGGGAGGAGGAGGCGGAGTTTTCTGGGGAGGAGCAGCCAATCACAGCTGCTGCAGAAAGCAGGCAGAGCCTTCCCCCTTCTCTCCCAAAAGCCCAGAGGGGTGGCTCACTCTGGGGAGCCACACAGCATGCTCGCAGCGGGGGGGGCGGGGCTCCCGAATTCAGTGGATGAACAAAACAAAACCATCTGGTGCTAAAACTGGGGGCAGGTGGAAGGGGAAGTCCCGAGGCTCCAAGGGCAAGCACAAACTCAGCTCTGCAACGTACTACCCAGTGCCAGTGAGCCTTACAGTGCTGCTGCAGTCCCTGGGTAGGCAGTGGAATCCCCCTGCCAGGGTGAGCCCTGCTCCCAGGGTGTAGAGGTGGGGGAGTGGGGGGCAGTGGGAAGCAGGGGGAGCAGGCTCAGGCAGGTGGAGGCCGGGAGGTGGAAAGCCGCCGCCTGGGATCTTGGATGAGCTGGGGCCGTGGCAAGAGAAGCACCAGCCAGCGCGGCAGGAGAGCCAGCGGGCCCCGTGGCAAGGAGCCGGGGCGGGCACGGGCACCATGCTATGGAGAGCCAGCGGGCCCCGTGCCAGGGCACCATGCTATGGAGAGCCAGCGGGCCCCGTGCCAAGGAGAGCCAGCGGGCACCATGCTATGGAGAGCCAGCGGGCCCCGTGCCAAGGAGAGCCAGCGGGCACCATGCTATGGAGAGCCAGCGGGCCCCGTGCCAAGGAGAGCCAGCGGGCACCATGCTATGGAGAGCCTGCAATGTCCCTGCCTGGCTCCACAGATGCCATTGGGACCAAGGGGGGCAGCGGCAGCTCCCCCAACGAGGGGGGGCCGAAGGGTCTCTCGTCTGGGCCGCTCCACCGGCCGGGCGGGAAGGGAGAGACGCTGCCGATCTCACCCACCGTAGCAGGTGACGTTCAGTAAGTTCATGTTCCGGAGGCACTCGTCTGCCGTCATGCGGAGCACCACGGCGTAGTCGATGATGCCCTGGTACTGGAGCTGGGGAGAGAAGGGGGGACGGAGCGTCAGCGCGGCCACGGCACCGGGGGAAGGACAGAGATGGAGGGAATTGGCCGGCCGGCCCCCCTGTGCAGCATGAGGAGGAACGTGGGCCCTCGGGAAGGGAAGCCATTGTCTGGAAGTTGCTCCCTTGGGAACCTTCCCACCGCGCTGGTGCCCCTCAGCCCGACCCACAGCCCCCTGCCAGCCCCGCCCTGGGCTCCCCATGCACCCAGCTCTGCTGGTGCCCCTCAGCCCCAACCCACAGCCCCCTGCCAGCCCCGCCCTGGGCTCCCCAGACACCCAGCTGTGCTGGTGCCCCTCAGCCCGACCCACAGCGCCCTGCCAGCCCCGCCCTGGCTCCCCAAGCACCCAGCTCTGCTGGTGCTCCTCAGCCCGACCCAGAGCCCCCTGCCAGCCCTGCCCTGGTCTCCCCACACACCCAGCTCTGCTAGTGCCTCTCAGCCCGACCCAGAGCCCCCTGCCAGCCCTGCCCTGGTCTCCCCACACACCCAGCTCTGCTAGTGCCTCTCAGCCCGACCCAGAGCCCCCTGCCAGCCCCACCCTGGGCTCCCCACACACCCAGCTCTGCTGGTGCCCCTCAGCCCGACCCACAGCCCCCTGCCAGCCCCGACCTGGGCTCCCCACATACACAGCTCTGCCCCTCAGAGCCTCTCAGCTCCAACCCATAGCCCCCTGCCAGCCCCACCCTGGGCTCCCCACATACACAGCTCTGCTAGTGCCTCTCAGCCCGACCCATAGCCCCCTGCCAGCCCCACCCTGGGCTCCCCACACACCCTCTCAGCCCGACCCCTCAGCCCGACCCACAGTCCCACCCTGGCTCCCCACATACACAGCCCTGCCCCTCAGTGCCCCTCAGTCCGGGTTTGCATCCCCGGCCCCGATTCCATTTCCAAGGGGAGGCGTGGCCAGCTGTGCCCTGCTGCTGTGTGGCCTGGGCCCGTGCCCACGGGTGCCGCTTTGTGCAGCCCAGCTCCCCAGACCACCCTGGAACAGAGCCCGGGGGAGGTGAAACGCAGGCAGAAGGAGCCAGCGAAAGGCCAAGTCTTGTGAGCTCAAAGGAAGAAGAGTCCGGTGCAAAGTGATCAGACGAGAGGCACCACCAATCCCTGGCCTGCTAGCTCCCCGGCCGATTTCCCTCCCGCCACCGGCCTGGCAGCCAGCCGTGAACGGCGCGTTCCGCAGCTGGAGGATCTGCCGAGAGACAATGGCCAAAGGGTGGCTCCTTGTGTGCGTGTGCTTTTCTCGCGTGCCCGCTCCGGCAAAGTGCCGAGTTCCCGGCTGCCGCAGGAAAGCGCCTGAGGCCGGTCTCCGCGCCCTCTCAGCACGGTTCTCTCCTGAAATGAGACAGGCAGTGTCCCCCCAGAGCAATGTTCCCTCTAATCTTTTCCATCCACGTGTGGGTTTTTTTCCACCCAGGTGTGGAAGAATTTTATGCGCGCTGAGGCATGTGCGAATGTGCACCGCCCACCAAAACACAACACCGAGCTCTGCTCAACTGCGGGGCGGCATCCGAATTTCCCCAGCATGGCCGCACAAGCACCCAGCTTACAGGGAACACTGCCCCAGAAACCCCCTTCCCCCGTTGACCGGGAAATCTGTAATCTGCTTTGGGGCATCTGTCTAAACCCCAGGGGAACTTTGCAGGGAATCCCTGTGAGTCTGTCTGTCTGGGAAACAGGGAGCAGGGGAGTGGAGGCAGACGGGAGGAGAAAAGGAGAGAAACATTTGTGGATGAGACAGCTGTTGCAACATATCAGACTCCTGGTAACTATAAAACCCCACTGGCTCCTTTCTGATGTTCGGAAGGTGCTGACCCATAGGTCTCATGCATCCCTCTGGGAGCTGTGGGGTGCTTGGGACACGGTCCCGGTAGGATGTGTCTTTATAAGAAGACCTGAGCCGAATTCCTGGATCCAAGCCCCACAGCGAACTTGGAACCAGATCTGGTGCAGTCCTTTGTTCCAGAGCCGCTTCTCTGGGAAGCATGGATTCTCTGGCATGCGTTATGGCTCAGAATAGTTTGCTCAGCACCGTGACCCCCATGGGGGGCTTAGAGGGCACGGACTCTTTTGTTCTCTTCAGAATGGCTCACGGGAATGAGACCGGGGGGTGGGTCTCGGACCGCAGAACCTGGGAGATGTTTGCACTGGTCAGACTTGCAAGATGATACTGAGTGTTGCGAACACCTCCCTCCAATGTTCCCTCCCGTCTTTTTCGTCCATGAGCAGATTTTTTTCCCCACCCATGTGCAGACTAAATTTTGTTCTGTGCACCAAAGCAGGGGGATGTGCACCACTGCTAGAAGCACACGCTGTGGGCATTCGGCTCATCAGCTGGGCGGCACTGGACTCTCTCCTGAGCGGCCACACACGTGCCCCGCTTGCGGGGGACGTGGCCTCCCTGCCCCCTGATCCATTTTAAGCAAACCTTGTTTCGAGCGAAATTGAACATGCGTCTCCCCAAACACTCGCGACCAGCTGGGACCCCAGCTGGGTAGGACATTAGAGCAGCTGTCGGCAAAGGTGAATATTTAGGAGTCGCTCGCCCAGTGTCCTGTAGGATTTTGAAATGGGGCGGACGGTGACTGCTGTAAAAATCAGAGGACAGATGGCTGGAGGAAACCAGCCTCGCTCCGGCAGAGCTGAATCGGGCCCAGGTACAGAACGGTGTGTCTGCGGGTTTTGCATTGCTAACGGTGCCCGATTGACTCTGGGGGTTCGTTTGCCCCAAAGAGCTACAGCAAAGGTGGGTGCCGCTTCACCCGGGCCTGCAGGGACCGCCTCGGGGAGGGGAGACTGTAGCCCTCGGAAGGATGGTCCAGCGATTCGAGTGTTAGCCCGTGTTCACCTTCCCTGCTCTGGCTGAGTCACTTTGGGTACATCCCAGGGTGCAAGTAACTTCCAATTTCTTACAGGTCCGGTCCGACTGCGACCTGGGTCCCAGCCCGCTCTTTCAATAGCTCCCTATTGGCTTTTGCCGCAGCTCAGCCAGTTTCTGCCGGAGCGGCGCACCAGGGCGCCCTCCCCATGCACTGTCACCTCCGCGTACATCTGCACTGCAAATAAAGAGCCAGGGTCACAGAACCCCAGGGCTGGCAGAGACCTCAGGAGCCATCGAGTGCAGCCTCCTGCCCAAAGCAGGACCAAGCCCAACTCAATCAGCCCAGCCAGGGCTTGGCCAAGCTGGGACTCAAACACCTCTAGGGATGGAGATTCCACCCCCTCCCTAGGGAACCCATCCCGGTGCTTCCCCACCCTCCTAGGGAAATAGCTTCTCCTAATATCCAAACTAGACCTCCCCCCCTGCAACTTGAGCCCATTGCTCCTCGTTCTGCCATCTTCCACCCCCTGAGAACAGCCTCTCTCCAGCCTCTTTGGAACCCCCCTTCAGGGAGTTGAAGGCTGCTCCCAAATCCCCCCTCACTCTTCTCCTCTGCAGACTAAATGCACCCAGGTCCCTCAGCCTGCCCTCCTAAGTCCTGTGTCCCAGCACCTGCTAGTGGCGGGCGCCTGATTGCAGTAGGAACAGCCCCTCTCTGCGTTAATCCCCCACTCCACAAGTTTCAGGAGGGGCCGCCAGGTCAGTCTGCCTTTGCGGAATCAGCCAGGAGCCTTGAGGCCGCTGAAAGATTCCCGCCCACGAAAGCTGATGCCCAAAGAAACGGGTCCGTCTTCAGGGTGCGGCGGGACTCTTGTCGTTTCACCTGGACAAGGCGGAGGAGACCACCGCCCTGCCCCAGAGGCCGGTGCGGGGCTGGGCTAGGAGAGAACCAGCCCCGGGCCGATCCGGAGCTAGAGAGAGGGGAGTCTGAGTCGCTGTTCAGAGCCAATCTTGGTGCTGATTTTTATGGGATTGTAGAAACCATTTCATATTTAGCTAGAAGCCATCTTGTATAACAGAAACAATTTCAGCTTTCTGCTTCTGCACGTCTACCAGAGTGAACTTTCTGTTACCCCAGGACAGAGGCCTGCAAGATGAGCTATTGGAACGTGTTAATTGGGTTGGTTGAGAAGGAAGATTCACTCCCGAATACCTGCCCACCATCTTGCTGATAAGGCTTTGTTTTTCTAAGTTCAATTGATGATTTCTGTAATTGGATGCCCTGACGTCAGACTGTTTGGTTAAGGGTATAAAGATACTAGGACTGATTGTATTAGCCAGCCTTACTGGGCCTGGCTTTGCTGGGACCACGTTTGGCTCATGCTGTGCTTTATTAATTAATAAAGCTGTTTGTTAGCTGCCTAAACAGAGAGGAGCATTTTTTGCTTCGACGGGATGTAAAATCATCCCAGAATTGGGGAGCCCGCCCCGGCGCTCCAGGCCCCCCCGCTGCCCTACCAGCTTCTTACTTGTCGGCAGCCTCTGACCCAAAAAAGGTTCCTTGCCCCTGCTTTAAGGGCTTATCATGGTGCTTGTCACCATCTGGGCCTCATAACCGCTGGGTCACCGTGAGCAGAGTGATTACAAGTGCTGGGTCACCATGAGTCGAGTGATTATCAGCACCCCAAAGTAGCTGATATTTTCCCAAGAAAACTTGTTTGTTTCCTTTGCTCCCAAATCGGCCTTTCTTAGAAAACAAACATTTTCAACCGAAACCCGAAAACAAAACATGAGGATACTCAACTGCTCAAGATAGTTGAGACCAAACCAGACTGTGAGGCGCTTCAAAAAGATCTCACCAAACTAAGTGATTGGGCAACAAAATGGCAAATGAAATTTCATGCTGATAAATGTAACGTAATGCACGTTAGAAAAAAATAATCCCCGCTATACGTACAATATGATGGGGACCTAATTTAGCTACAACTACTACGGAGAGAGATCTTGGCATCATTGCGGATAGTTCTCTGAAAACACCCACTCAGTGGGCAGCGGCAGTCAAAAAGCAAACAGAATGTTAGGAATCATTACAAAAGAGATAGAGAATAAGACAGAAAATATCTTATTGCTTCTGTATAAATCCATGGTACCCCCAGATCTTGAATCCTGCGTACAGATGTGGTCGCCTCATCTCAAAAAAGATACATTGGCATTGGAAAAGGTTCAGAGAAGGGCAACAAAAATGATGAGGGGTCTGGAACGGGTCCCATAGGAAGAAAGATTAAAAAGACTTGGACTTTTCATCTTAGAAAAGAGGAGACTAAAGGGGGAGAGGTCTATAAAATCATGACTGGTGTGGAAAAAGAGAATAAGGAAAAGTTCTTTACTTGTTCCCATAATATAAGAACTAGGGATCACCAAATAAAATTAATAGGTAGGAGGTTTCAAACAAACAAAAGGAAGTTTTTTTTCACGCAGTGCACAGTCAACCTGTGGAACTCCTTGCTAGAGGATGTGGTGAAGACGAGGACTTTAAAAAAGAGCTAGATAAATGCGTGGAGGTTGGGTCCATCATTGGCTATTAGCCAGGATGGGTAGGAATGGTGTCCCTAGCCTCTGTTTGTCTGGAAATGGGTGATAGGGGGGAATCACGTGATGAGTCCCTGTTCTGTTCACTCCCTCTGGGGCACCTGGCATCGGCCACTGTTGGCAGACAAGAGACTAGGCCAGATGGGCCTTTGGTCTGACCCATTGTGGCCATTCTTATGTAACATATAATAGGGTTTTGTGATTTCGAGTTCTCCTTTTTCATAGGGAAAGCCCAAGACACTGAACGTGTAAGAATTTTCATGGAGACTTTTGAATCAGAGTTTCTCTCAGAAAGTAGCTGAATGAAAATCCCCCTTGGCTTTTTTTTTTAACAAAACAAAATCTCTTTCCCAGTTCTCTAGCCAGGGGCGGCCCGTCCATATAGGCGAACTAGGCGGTTGCCTAGGGCGCCAAGTTAAATGGGGCACCAAATAATGGCGCAATATCATTGAGGGGTTTGGAGGTGGGGGGCGCCGATTGCATGGTTCGCCTAGGGCTCCAGTTGCTGGCAGCTAGTCTAGGGCTGTCCCTGTCTCTAGCTAGCTCATGAGCAAGAGATAAGTTTTAAAAAATGCCACCAATGAGCATGACCCGAATGGAGAGATGATAAAGGAATAAATTCGCTCACCACCATTGAAATGCTGCCATTTCTGGGGTGGAACACGGCAGGGTTTTAACAGCATACAGCGCCCTCAAGAAGAGATTTTTTTAAAAATTTCATTCCAAATTTCCCTTGTCTAGTGGTACCATGTCTACGTACATTACAACCAAGCCCCATGGACTGGATGCTCAATAGCACGGTCCCAACATTTACAGCGCCCATCAGCAGATGAGGCTATTTCGAGATGAAAGCTGAATTGGTCACTTTCCTGCTTGGAAAAATACCTCCATGCCACAGTGAATCATATCGTCCTCATCTGTCCCTGAAGGGCCGGATGGATTGGCCAGACATGGTGGGACTCCATGGATTACCCCCAGGGCCAGATTAAGACCTTTAGAGGCCCTAAGTACTGAAAATATTATGGTGCCCCCCAATATGTAATTCAAAATAAAAACAATACTATACCGTAAAATCTCTTTTTTTTTTTTTCGTGCCCCTGCTTTGCTGGTGCCCTAAGCACGTGCTTAGTCTGCCTATTGGGTAATCCAGCCCTGTACCCGAGGGTGAATTTGGCTCTGAAATGTGCATTGCATTTGTTCTTTCTTGGCTGCAACCAAGAAGAGGTCCTGGTGGGAGCGATGGGATAGACAGCCCACCAGCCTAGGATCAAAGGATGGCGGGGTTGCTACACCAGGCTCTAGGGAGGGTGAGAGACGCCCGCGAGGACGGAGGGTTGGAAGGACGGAGTGGGCACGTGCTCCCCAGGGGATGGTCCTCCGAGGCAGGCTTACCTCTTTGCTGCTGCAGGCCCGGAGGCTGGCGTTGCATTTCTCCAGCTCCTTCTGAGTCGCCACCCTCATCTGGAAGCAGGCGAGCTTCTCCTTGGTGGTAGCGTTGAGCTGCAGGGTGAGGTTGCGGTTCTTCATGTTCAGATCCATTACCTTGCCGTACAGCTCCTGGACCTGCTCCTCCAGGTGCCGCAGGTGGGTGTCGGTGCCGGCGTGGGCGTTGCCGTAGATCATGAAGAGCACCAGCCCCAGGATGATCAGGAACTGGATGACCGAGGTAAAGAGGAAGATGTACTTGATGTAGAAGCCACAGTCCTTCTTGGAGATCAGGTTGTCCCTGGACTCCAAGCCGAACTTGGCCATGGCGTAGGCGTTCTTGTCCATGCTGCCGGCTCGGCTACTGCCTCCCGGCTCGCTGGCTCCCCTTTACATCAGCAGGGGCAGCTGGGCGGGGTCCGCCCAGCCGGGCCATCCGCCCCTTCTCCCCTGAGCTGAGTGTTTATATTGCTCTATTTAATATTTCCTCCTGCCTGGCTCCTTCCTGCCTCTCCGGACACGCTGGGCTCTGAGTTATCACGACCCAGCTGCCGTTCCCACATGTGCTATTGTTCCCAGCCTGCCACGGGCAGGGGCGAAACATGGGACAATCCCCCTCCCTCCAAGCTTTATTTGCGCTGACATCCCGGCTGCTGCTTCGAAGCAGAGTTGGGTGGGTGGGTGAGGGGTGCTCCCTGGGGTGGGCTCTCCCGGCTTGGTCCAAGGCTGGGTGAAACCAGTGCAAAAATCTCCCCTCCGAATCTGTCTCTCAGGAAACGGCCTGGTTCTTATTACAGCCCACGGCACTCCTTACGGGAACTATCTGATCCAAGAGGGGGGTGTCTGGAGGGAAAGCCACTGGGTCCCATCAGACTCACTGGAGAGCCAGACCTCTCTGTCAAAACTTTACGCCAGAGGTGGGGAACCTTTGTTGGGTCGGGGGTCACTGACCCACAGAACAATCAGTCCGGGTCTGCAGACGAGTGAGAAACAAACAAAAATCACCTCTCACCAGCACGGGCTGCCCAATGCTGGGGGGGAGCCCCACACCACAGGGGCTGGATCCAGGAAAGCTGGGGGCTGCATCCGGCCCCCGGGCCTTAGATTCCCAACCCCTGCTTTAAGCCAACCCAAAGAACGTAAAAATGTAAAAACGACAAATAGTCTTGCAGCACCTTAAAGACGAACGACACGCGTCGATGGTATCGTGAGCTTTCGTGGGCACAGCCCACGTCTTCAGATGTCTGGAGTTATTAAAGGGCCAGTTTCGAAATCAATAAGTTTTGAAGTAAATAAAAACTTTTGAAATAAAAGTTTTGAAGTGGGTTGTGCCCACAAAAGCTCACGATACCATCGACATATGCCGTTCGTCTTTAAGGTGCTGCAAGACTATCTGTTGTTTTTTACGTTTTTATGTTCTCTGGGTTGGCTTAAAGCAGGGGTGGGGATGGAGGGAGAGGAAAAAAAAGGGAAAAAATAGTCAATTAGAGCAGTGTTTCTCAACCAGTGGTACGAGTACCCTTAGGGGTACTCGAGAGAAGTCTGGGGGGACGTCAACACAACTGAAATTTGGAGAAAACTGAATTTTTGTTCTAAATTTTACAGCGCTTGATTATTTCTGTACTTTTTACACCCAGCAATTTCATCGCCCGCCTGGCTACGATTAAGTTGTTTAAACAAATGGGTTGCAATGGCAGAAAAAAATTGTGTGTGTCTGAAAACTGTAGGTGCTAGGGGTACGTATAATTTTTTTTTTTTTAAAGGGGGACCTTATTAAAAAGGTTGAGAAACACTGAATGTGAGTCTCCATGCTACATGAAGCTGGTAGAGAAGTTGCATAGTGTTCTTAAATACCCATTGTTTGTTTTTTATGTCATTAGGATGTGGAATGTAGCGCCATCCAGATAATGTCCTTATTCATACCTCTGTGATAGGAATCAAACCTGTAAATGAAGTTAAGTTCCAAAGCTTCCCTGTGTAATTGGCTTGTGGAATTGGCCTGAAACAGCTGGGCGACTTTGAGATCCATTAATGAGTTCCCCGGGCGAGTTAAAATGTTCCCCAATCGAATGTAATTAAGGGAGGATTATACCTGCGCTGCAGGTAGTAGGAAAAATCTGCTTTAGCCTCAACGGGAGTTTTCCCCAAGTCACTTGCGCTGGACTGAACATAACACCAGCAGATCCCGGTCATCCAGGGGCAGAACTGACCCTGCACCCCCTGGCGCTTAGTGCACAAGCCCCCCAGCTGGCTGTCGAGCAGACGCGTTCATCACGCTGTGTCCCTAGATGGGAAAGAGCCTCCCCACCCAGCAGGTGGGTGGGATACATAAGCAATGGATCCTACCCAAGTGGTGCATGGCAGAGCTAGGACCAGCTCCGGTCCAGCCAAGCCCGGCAGACGTGTGACTGTCCGTGGGTGACTCATCGCCTTGGCCTCGCTGGAGCTCCTCGTGTGACTAGTTACGCACGTACCGAAGGATCAATGTCAACAAGGAGCCTGAAACTCCCATACCGGGATGGGCCAGCCGGTCCCATATCCTGTCTCTAGTGGAGAGTTGAGGAATAATCTCCCCATGGGGGAAATTCTCTCCTGTCCTAACCAGCGTTCCCAGTAAGCTGAGCACTTAGGCAGCCATCCAGGAGAGATCCAAATGTCACCTGGCTGATTAGCAGAGCACCCACCGATGCACTTGGCAGCATGTGTTTTTCTAGTGGTGGTGCACATCTGCACATGCTTTGGTGCATACAACAAAATTTATTCTGCACACAGGGCGGGAAAAAAGTAGAGGGAAGAGTGTTCCTGACTCTACTCGCTCCGTGTTGTTTATGCCCTGATGCAGGTGGATTTTTAGTCCTGCTAATGGTTTTTAGCCTCTGGAATGTTGTTAGGGTTGCTCTAATGATGAATAGAAATCAGCTCAGCTGATTTTCTCTCGGTGCTACCTAGTGGCAGGGAGTTCCACAGGCTAATCACGCCCGAGTTGCTTCTGGGTTATTTTAAATCTGCTGCTTTTCACTTTCACGGTGCAATAATATTACAGCCCAGTGTCTTTCCGTATTGTATGGGTGTGGCGGCACCCTGTCTGCAGCAAGATGAGACTCCGCCAACCAGTAGTAACGAAAGGGTTTATTGCTCCTCCAGGATACAGCATAGACGTGATGTGGTTTCAGGAGTCAGGGCCAGGGTGCCTCAGACCCCTTGGATTAGGGGGTCCATTGTCAACACTAAACCCTCAGCCCTCAGCTAAGGCTGCTTCCTTCATGTTCCCCAGCCAGCAACTGACCCTTCCCCCAAAACCTCCCTTCCTTTGTTCCCTGCCTGCCCTCAACCGGTCAGACCGGTTGGGTCTTTTTAAGGCAGCCGTCCTGCTGGGCAGTGCTACAGGTACTGGCCAGTAGATGTCAACCCCAGCCCACACACAGCCACCAGTGGATACCCAGAGGGTATGTCCTGCCCACTATCTCACAATGGGGTTTTCTTTGGTCTCTTCCTAGGGCCTGTCTCCACGGAGAGGAACTGAACCTACCCGTTGGCTGCACGGTCACCTCTCATGTGGATGCGGCTACAGCGCAGCGACAGTCCCCAACAGCTGCAGATTCTCACCCTGGCTTGCTGCACCTGTCGACAAGACGCTAAGCAGCTTTCCTTGTTATTACGTTAGCGACAAGAGGCCTTGACTGAGATCAGGAGTCCTACGCTGCCTCGTGCGGCCGCCGCACAGTGAGAGACAGCCCTTGCCCCAGGAAGCTTCCACGTTTACAAGACAAAGGGCAGGAGGAGAAACTGAGGCACTGAGGGGGAACGTGACTTGCCCAAAGTTACAGAGCCAGGAATAGAATGAGACCCAGGCCCTGCAGAATGGTGTCTTCTTCCCTATGATCTACATGGCAAACTTTCTCCACCCAGTGACTCAATTATCCAGCAAAAGTGACTGGCATATAGGTATTTTTCAGAGGGATAGCTCGGAGCTGGTCGGTTAACCACACGAGTACAGGGCTCTCCTTGTTCCCTGTCCCGCCAGCCTGCTCTGTGCTCCAGCCAGGGACTGGGATGGGACGCAAAGGGGGACGCTTCTCCACCTAGCCCTGCAGCGGATCACAGGGGGTGTAAACCCAGCCCGAAGTGCTGAGCCGGCCAGAGGTGGAACCAGGGCTCCCTGAGCCAGGTGGTAAATGTAGACCTGACCATAAGGGACGTCTCTGATTGCCCAGCCGGTTTATCCGGGAGCCATACCTCCTGTCTCCCACCTGCAGCCAGCGTTCCCTGTAAGCAGAGCGCTCCAGTGGCTGCGCAGGAGAGATTCAAATGCCCCCTAGCTGATTGACAGAGCGCCGGCCACCGGCAGCAGGAGTTTGTACTGAGGGTGCACATCCACACCTGCCTCGGTGCACAGAACAAACATTATTCCGCACACTCCTGGAAAAAGTCAGCAGGGATGTCGTCTGCAGCCCTGAGGGTTTTGATGGGACAAGTGGAAACTTGCCAGGTTTGGCGTTTCGTTCTGAGAAACCAAGGCCCGATTTCTGCTGGGCTGGGCACCGGCTGAGGTTTTACATCCGCCTGGGGCCAGTCTGTGGCTCCGGCACTATCAGCACAGAATCTTGCAGCAAAGCAGGAGGACCGGGGCTGGGGTGGGCAGCAGCGGCTCATTTTCCTGCTCCCGGCATGCGGGTGGCTGGCTTCCCAGTCGCAAGCCAGACCCAAAGGGGAAGTTCCCAGCAGAAGTTGGTGCCTCTCAGGGTGGGTGGGGCTGGGCTAGAGAGACCCAGCTCCTGCAGTTGTGGGAACAGCAGTGGAAGTTCAGCCCCTCGGTGACTCTGCCTGGCCCTCAAACGCCAGGTATTTTGGTCGCACACAGGGCTTGGGCTTGAGGCCCACTGAGGTACGGTCACTGAGAGCCAAGCCACATCCCATCCCTGGCACAGTCGCATGCCTGAGTATCCTGGTTTTGGCACCTCCTCTTATGCACTTGCTAAAAGACTGGTGGGCACGGCCTCCTAAAGCGCTCGACGTGGGGTGGGAACAGCCCAGCACTATGAGGAGAGATTAAAAAGACGGGGATTTTTCAGCACAGAAAAGAGGAAACTAAGGGGGGATAGGTTAGAGGTTGATAAAATCATGACGAGTGTGGGAAAAGCGAATAAGGACAAGTTATTTCCTTGTTCCCATAACACAAGACCTAGGGGTCACCAAAAGAAATAAACAGGCAGCAGGTTTAAAACAAACCAAAGGATTTCTTCACGCAGCGCACAGTCAACCTGTGGAACTCCTTGCCAGAGGATGTTGTGAAGGCCAGGACTTTAATAGGGTTCAAAAAGGAGCTTGACACATTCATGGAGGTTAGGTCCATCAATGGCTATTAGCCAGGATGGGTAGGAACGGTGTCCATAGTCTCTGTAGCTTCATCTTCACTGTGAGTTCTTCCGGCACAAAATACGCTAATGAGAGACTCATTAGCATAAGTCGCAACATCATTAGCATATTTTCTGCCATTTCTTTTTGCGCAAGGGGTGTTTTTGCACAAAAAGAAGCAGTGTGAACTTTTTTTTTTTTTTTGCACAAAAACGATCCTTGGACAGGTGTAAGGATCTTGCTCAAAATGGGGGTTTTGCGCAAACCCCCACCTCCCCCAGCCACATGGCTTCTTTTTGCGCAAAAAGAAATGGCAGAAAATATGCTAATGATGTCGCGACTTATGCTAATGAGTCCCTCGTTAGCATATTTTCTGCCGGAAGAACTCGCAGTGAAGACGTAGCCTGTTTCTCAGAGGCTGGGAATGGGCGACAGGAGCGGGATCATGTGATGGTTCCCTGTTCTCTTCACTCCCCTCTGGGGCACCTGGCATTGGCCACTGTCACAGACAGGACACTGAGCTAGACGGGCCTTTGGTCTGACCCAGAGGCAGGGCCGGCCTTACCATGAGGCCAACTCAGGTGTCTGCCTCAGGTGCCAGACTGTGGAGGGGCGCCACTAGGACCCAGAGTGTAGAAAATTGTGTCTGCTGCTGGTGCATGTGTATTCTCTCTGCTCTAGATGCACAGAGAGGAGTAGAACAGGAAGAAGGCAGAATTGAGATCTTTCAAAGTTTTGGCCCAAGGGAGGGGGCATGGGGGCGTCATTTGAGCTCCCTGCCTCAGGTGCCAAAATGTTGTGGGCCGGCCCTGACCAGAGATCCTGTTTTTAGAATCCTAGAACTGAAAGGGCCCTCGAGAGGCCATCGAGTCCAGTCCCCTGCCCTCATGGCAGGACCAAGCACCGTCCAGTGGTTCCCAAACTTTTCGGCATCACGCCCCTTTTTCATTTTTGAGAAACCCTCATGCTTGGTCCCTCATTTTTGAGAAACCCCCCCAAATAGCAACAAAACTTGTTGAGCAAAAAAAAAAAAAAAGGAACTGACCGGGGCCGAAAAACAAAACTAGCAGCAAAACTTGCGGGGGGATGGACAGGGGGGTGGGAGGGGGAAGGGAGAGGCTGGGTTGCCTCGTGCCCCCCCCAAAATCTTTTCATGCCCCCACAGGGGGGCACACCCCCCAGTTTGGGAACCCATGGTCTAGATCATCGCTGAGAGATGTCTGTCCAACCTGCTCTTCAATCTACCCAGTGATGGCGATTCCACAACCTCCCTAGGCAATTTATTGCAGTGTTTAAAACAGGAAGTTTTTTCTAATGTCCAACCTAAATTGTTATTGCCCCCTCTCCGACCACCCACCGGTCTCTTGAATTCCCTGCAGAACAAAGGTGCTTGTCGTTGGTCATTTTTTACCTGTGTGAACTCAGGCTGGGAACCGGGACCCTGCCATGCCAGGGGCTGTACAAACACGGCTCTTACCATCCAAGTAGAACACAAGCCGGCAGACGGACACAGGCAGCCCAGGGACACAGCCGGACAGTGCTGGTCCTTACATCTCAGCGTGCCAGGGCCCTCGGGTGGCCTACAGGCCTCGCAGCCAAGGACGGGGGGAGAAGGCGGGATCTGAAGGATGACAAGGGGACGTTTACACTAAATGTCTCCCAGGCGGGGGGCGTGTGCTGGGAACCAGCTGGTGGCTGCTTCTGGGGTAAGCTGCTCTAGGTAAGCCCCTCCTGCCCCAACCTTGCCCCCCACACTTGGCCCTGCCCTTTATTATTGGCCCCGCCTACAGCGTGTCCTACCTGAGGCTGCAGGCTGCGCATCGCGGCAGCGACCCCCACACTCAGCGGGACCCTCAGCCTGCGGGAGAAGAGGAGGAGGCTGCTGCAGGTGCCAGTGGCGAGGTTGCCCCGGGAGGCCCGGCCCCCTGCACTGCTGGCCTGGGAGCGTTTTGTGCCGCAGGGGGAGCAGCTGCAGGGGCCCCGGGCCCGGTGCGTGGCCACCCACAGCCCAGACCGCAGCGCCCCATTCAGACTAGGCCCCGCAAATCATCATGCCGGCCCTGAGAGTGGTAGGGGAGAAAGCCGGGAGCAGCCCGCGAGGAAATGGAATCAGCGACGTGCTGGGCAGCCCGCTGCAAGAGATCTGGGGAGGCAGGTTTGTAAGCTCCAGGCCAGCAGTTTTCAACCTAGGGGGTCGAGCCCCAGGAGTGGGGGGTGGAATGTTGGGCCTGGGGTCTCATGGCTGCAGGGGGATCAGATGAGCAGTGGGGGGGCTAAGGCAGCTCCTGGCCTGTCCTGGCCCCACAGACTGCGCTGCGCCCCAGAAGTGGCTGCAGCAGGCCCAGCTTCTAGGTAGGGGGAGAGTGCACAGGGCTCTATGCACTGCCCCTGCCCCGAGCACTAGCCCTGCATTGGCTGGGAACCTGCTGCTGGCTGCTTTTGGGGTGCGGCAGGGTCTGCGGGGGCCAGGAGAGGCAGGACGCTGCCTTAGCCTCCCAGCTGCATCGCTGCTCAGGAGCTGCTCCAGGTCAGCCCCTCCTGCCCCAAAAACCTTGCCCCCTCCCCAAAGCCAGAGCCCCCTCCTACACTCCAAAGTTCATCCTCAGCCCCCCGCAGCCCGCACTCCAGTCACATTATGTCACGGCATCAACGATTTTCTTCAGCTGGGTCAGGATTAAAACTGTTTGGAAACCCATGGGCTGGTCAGGGTCACCGCAGGCTGGTTAGGGCCAGCTAAGTCCAATCAAGGCCTACCCGAGACCTTTTAAAACCCCTTCCCTGTTGAGCTAAGGACAGGGAGAGTGAGGGGGAGGCACTAGGGGGGTAGCAGCTTTCAGCAGAGGGGCTATGCGCCTTCCCCATAGAGGAAACAGACAAGCCTGAGCTTAGGGGAAAGACTGACTTCCTGGGGGGGCAGATAGGGGTAGATTTTCCGCAGCCCTGCTGGCCAAAGGGAGAAGCGCTGAGGCTGGTGAGACAATCAGGTGCTGGAGGGAGGCTGGTGAGAGGCCCAGAGCTGGGACTTGACATGTGTGGGGTTTTTTCTTGCTCCATGGGTCCTTTTCCTCCTCTCCCTGGGGACTGAGCCTGGCTCTGCTTACCTGCCTGCTTTCTAGCCTCTTCGGGGAGCCCTGCAGCTTCCCCGACAGCGCCGGTTTCAGGAGTGGGCCTGGGGGCTGGGGTTCTGTGCCCTTTGCTTGCAAGCAGATGGCTCAGGAAGTAGAAACTGACCGGGCTGAAACTGACACAAAGTTGAATGACCAGAAACTGGCTTGTTTTTCAAGGGGTGTGCCCAGAGAGGAGACGCTGCAGGGGCTAACAGTGGGGGGCGTGTGTCTGCGCTGCAATTAAACACACACTGCTGGCCTGGATGCGCTAGCTGGGGTTTGAGGGGCTACAAAACTGCAGTGTTGATGTAGGGGCTGCAGGGACCCAGCAGTGGGGAGGGTCCCACCAGGCTCCTGCTCTCAGCCAGCCAGCTCCGTTCCAAGGCACAACCTAGTGCATCAGGGATCTGCAGGGGGGCTGGGCAAACATCTGAGCCCTCCACGCATCTGGCTGCTCCCTCGGGGCTCTCCAGCCAGGCAGCAAAGGGCTTTTCAGCAGGGAGCGGGCACTGCGGATAGTCTCCATGTGTAGCACCAGTCTGCTCCTGCAGGCAGGATGCAGGGCAGATGTTTCCAGCTGGTAATAACTCCTGGGGCAGATGTTCCCAGCAGGGAGGCAGCCACACAGATGTTTTTAGCTCACGCCTCTAAGCTGCTTCCAGTTGCCTTCTAAGCGCGGGTGTTTGCAGCAGGTGCCAGGAGCAAAGGCCAGTGAGAGACGACGTCGAACTCCCAGGCAGCGTTCCCTCTAGCCCTCTCCATCCTTGGGCAGGTTGAATTTTCTTTTGGGCAGGCTGAAATTTCTTACGTGCCTCACCCATATTGAAGTGGATGTGAAGGCGCAGCCTGTCCCTGTAGGGACAAAAAAAAACCCCTAGGTTCAAATATACATTTTAAACACTTCAGCGGTCCGGGAGATAACGAATTAAACACAAGGGATAATTAACGATAATGAACAAGAAGCATTAGAATTAGAACTAAACATACAACATTCAGAACTTCCAGGAGCAGCCTCACCACAACCCCAGTTCCAGCGTGGCAGCTGTTGCCATCACGTGGCAGCCGTCATGTGGCCCTGGCCACAGCTCCAGCCCTGGGGACAGCAGAGAGCCACCCGGCTGGGCTGAGCCTTTTTTTTAAGTCGCCAGCAGCTTATCTTTGTCCACCTCCAGGTACAAAGAAGGACTTCATGGCTATGTCTACACTGGTGGCTTCTTGCGCCAGAAATATGCAAATGAGGCTAAGCGTGGAATATCGCCGAGCCTCGTTTGCATACCTAATGAGCCGCCATTTTTACAGGAGAGGCTCTTGCGCCAGAAGGAGCGTCTACACTGCCCCTTCTTGCGCAAGAAAAACCCTCTTGTGCAATGCCGTTACGCTGATTATTTTCAGGAATAACGGCATTGCGCAAGAGGGTTTTTCTTTATGAGTCTATGAGTCTATGAGAAGGGCCAGTGTAGACGCTCCTTCTGGCGCAAGAGCCTCTTCTGCAAAAATGGCGGCTCATTAGGTATGCAAATGAGGCTCGGCGATATTCCACGCTTAGCCTCATTTGCATATTTCTGGTGCAAGAAGCCGCCAGTGTAGACATAGCCCATTAGTGCATGGTTGTGTGCAGTGCTGGGCCAGGGAGAAGGCCCAACATCCCCTTGTAGGGCCCCCTGATTCCCCAGGAGGCTGGAGGAAACGGCTGGGGTTGTGTATCAAAATACAAGACTCATTTGGAGGCTTGTATCCCATTCTGGGGGCCACATTTCAAGAAAGCTGTGGAAAAATTGGAGAGACCAGAGAAGAGCAACACCAATGAGACATGAAGACGACATGAGCGAGGAAGGCAGGCTGAAAGAATTGGGCTTGTTTAGTTTGGAAAAGAGAAGATGGAGAGGGGACAGGAGCGGTTTTCAAGTACCTAATGGGGCGTTAGAAGCAGGAGGAAGAAAAATGGTTTTCCTTGGCCTCTGATGATAGGACAGGAAGCAATGGGGTTAAATTGCAGCAAGGGAGGTTTAGGGTGGACATTAGGAAAAACTTCCTAACTGTCAGGGTGGTGAAACACTGGAATAAATTGCTCAGGGGGGTTGTGGAATCTCCATCGCTGGAGAGATTTAAGAGCAGGTTGGACAGACACCGGTCAGGGATGATCTAGAGCAGCGGCTTCCAACCTTGTCCAGCTGGGGACCCATTTTGACAATTCAGAAAGACTTGGTGACCCGGGGCAATTCAAAAACGGGGGGAGGAAGGGGGGCAGAGCCACCCGGGGAGACACCTGGCGACCCTTTTGAAATGTAATGGCGACCCATATTTGGGTCCCGACCCATAGGTTGGGAAACCCTGCTCTAGATGGTGCTTGGGCCTGCTGTGAGGGCAGGGGGCGAGACACGACGACCTCCCGCGGGCCCTTCCAGTTCTCATGTTCCATGAGGTGGGCGGGACTCTAATGAGGTGGGCGGGACTTAAATTCTTCCTGCGCACCCGTGCCAGCTCACATCCGAGAGGGAGCGATGCTCCGGGGGGGGGAGGAGGGGTTTCCATGCATCCCACCTGGAAAATGAACACGGCTCACACGGGAGCGAACAAGGGAGCTGGGAGAGAGTTACAGCCCAATGTACAGCTCTCCAGCGAATCCGGGGGGCAGAGCCCCAGTGCTGGGCCAGGGAGAAGCTCTCCGGGGGGGATTTTGTCCCAACTTCCCCTTGTGGGGGGCCCCTGATTCCCCAGGAGGCTGGAGGAAACGGCTGGGGTCCTGTATCAAAATGGTGACAAGGGCCTGGCCTCTCCAGGCGGCCCCGGCGGGTTCCCTCCCGGGCCTGGGGAACAGCTTTCAGAGCCTACGAGAGCCCCGGAGGTTGATTAGGGCCGAGGCTCATCCTGCGAGGTGGCCGAAAACAGACCCGGTGCGTGGCGCTTCTCCTTCCAGGAGCAGATTCCCACAAGCCAGTCCCAATGCCAGCCGCAAGCCAGCCGCCCAAGGGACGGACTCCCCGGCCCGTGTCCTGCGGGGGCATGGAGGGGGGAGCGGGGTGTCCGGTGGGGTGGCCGGAGATGCAGAGCCCCCAGTGGGGCGGTCGTGCCGAGAGGCGGCTGCCAGCTCCGTGGATGGAGCCGAGGAGACCAGAGGCCCCCTCTCCGGGTGGATCTCTGAGGTTCCCACAAGGAGACCTTGGAGGACCTATGGGCATGTGACGCCACATGACCCAGACTGGGGGGGAGCCAGGTTCGGGTAAGGGCTGCTTCTTCCAGCGGGCTCCGGGAAGCTGGCGCCGTGGGGAGCGGGTGGAGAGGTACCGAAAGGAGCTAGAGGTGGGGCTGTGAGCCGGAGAGAGCCAGGCACCCGCTGGGGGGCAGGGCTGGGCGGTGCCCAGGTGCAGGGGTGGGTAGCTGGATCTCTTGGGGAGGGGGGCATTCACAAGCAGAGTGCTACCAAGTTCCCATGCTCCCACCCCGGGTCCCAGCTGGAGGCGGGGGGCAGGGGGGCGGGTTACGGAGAGGGCCTGGGCCCTGGTGGAGCAGCGTGTGTCTATGGGGGGGGCTCTGTAGGGGGCTCAGACACACCCAGGCGCTGATCCCTCTCTCCTGCGTCTTCCCAGAGGCGGCTGGGCTGGGCTGGCTGGGGGCTGCTAAGTGTCAGTAATTACAGAGGCTGCTGTCGGCTAGCTCCTGCCGCTTCCTTCCTGAACTGGGAATAGCCACTGTGAGTCACCTCCCGCCCAGCCCCCCAGCCAGGGGACAGGAGAAGGGGATCCTGCTGGCGATTGCTCTGTCCCATGCTGGGAATTCCACTGGGCGCCCCGCATGGGGGGCGCCCCGCATGGGGTCAGTGCTGGCCCCGGTGGGGTGCCAGGGGCGCTGTTTTGCAGGGGAACAGGCTGAGGGCTCCTTATGGGGGGCACCCCGTTGGGATTGGTTGCAAGGGTTGCAAAGCTGGTGGGGAGCGAATCCCACCCTTTCCCCGCCCATACAGGATCGATTGCCCCTGGGGTGCGGCGAGGCTGCTGCGAGCGAATGGGCTACCCCCCTCCTTCCCAGGGGTGCCTTGGAGCAGCCAGCCTCTCTGGGGGCACCAGGCCTGCGTTTTTCACTGAGCTTGCAGCTCCCCCCCGTGGTTTATCCGGGCAGCCAACGTGAGGCTCCCCCGAGCGTGGCCAGGCCCTTGTGCCATGGAGCCAAGGGAGCTCCCTTCCTCGCCCAGAGAGCCAGGGCCAGGGGGCGTGTGGATCCATGTGGCCTGGCGGGGAGCAGCTGCTGCAGAGGGAAGGAAGGATTCTGGGGGTGCAGCGCCCCATAGAGCCCTTGGCAGCAGGGCCCAATTTCAGAGGCAAAGGGGCTGGGCCGGGGCAGGCAATGGGCAACGCAGTAAAAATCGCCTTCTTCCATTATTATGTGCATTGGGGTAATATCTAGAGGCCCCAGGGGAGGACAGGGCCCATCCGGCCGGACACTGCAGACACCAGGGGAGAGATGCCTTTCCTCACACAAGGGGGGAGAGAGAAGGGAATAATCCCTCTCCAGGTAGGACAGCCGGGGCCCGGAGATGCCAAATCTATTTCCCAGCTGGGAACTGAATTCACTCTCCCGAGCCCCCCCCCAGCCCAACACCTGCTCCGCGGGCCAGTGAGAGAAACTCCCAGCAAAGATCCTTCCAAGAAGATGTAATTATAGACCAGGGAAGGGAAAACGCAGGTTGGAACCCAGCCGTGAAAGTGAGTCTCTGGGGGCGTTTGCCTCTCTGGGAGGACCTCCAGGGCCGTGAGGGACATATTAGCTCCGTGCACTGTCCCATCATGATAAAAGACCGAATTAGCAGGGTTAAAAAAAAATCTGTGTCAGTGGGGGGCATGAGCGTGAGCGTTTCTAACAGCGTGTACCTGCTGTGTATCTGCGTGGGGGCGTGCAGGGGCATGGATGTGTATATCTATAACTGTGTATCTGTATATCGGGGTGGGGAACCTTAGGCCTGGGGGCCAGATGCGGCCCCCAGCTTGCCTGGATCTGGCCCCCAAGTCTCCACCCTTCCCCCCCACGGCAAGGCTGGAGCACACAAAATCTAGTGGGCTTCCCCGCACCCTCCCGAGGCTCTGGTGTGGAAGGAGGACTGTGGGGAGGGTCTTTCTCCTTCTCAGTCGGGGATTTTGGGGGGGGGTTTTTTGCTTCTCACTTGTGTGTGGTTCCCCCCGCAACTGATTTTTTTGCGGATCAGTGGTCCCCGACCCCAAAATGGTTCCCCACCCCCCGCTGTATAAGGATAACTGTGCATACATGTGTGTGTGCGGCCCCTGACTGATTTTTTTGTGGATCAGTGGCCCCCCCAACCCAAAAAAGGTTCCCCACCCCTGCTGTATATGAGAACTGTGCGTACGTGTGCGTGGTTGTGCTTGAGGGTAGAAGTTTACATGCATGAGTTCAGGGACTCTGGATTTACCATCTTGGCCTCATGTCCGATGCATCACGAACAGGTGCAAGCGCCCTCTACACATCCCGTCAGCGCTGCCCACGCGGGGGAAGAATTCCCTCCTGACCCTTGCAGTGATCAGCTGGGGGCCTGAAGCATGGGAGTGGAGAAGCCCCACCGTCGCACGTTCATGGAAATGCTATGACTGCTCACCCAACTGGGCATGCTTGGTCACAGCCTATGCACGGGGGAGCGTTTGTACGCGTACAGCCACACTGCATGGAGCGGGGGTGGGCAGACCAGCCTGGACACTTTTGCCCGAGTTGGACCCTGCTTGTCCATTGCGCTGTGGTTCTCAGAATTCAGTGCGGTGCGTGGAACTGGCGGTTTGTGCGGGCTGCCGGCCAGAACCTCTTATGCAAACAGTAACCGCTTGCCCTCTGCATAGGAAGTTGCTACAGCAGTGGCAGAAAAATCTATAGCTTTCCTGGAAACCTGTGGTGTTCGGTTGAAAGTGCGGCTAGAAGCCGATAAATAACTCTGCGACAACAATGCCAGCCCGTGTATCCCTCATCTCTGTTCTCTGGGGCCTGTCCTGCTGCATTTTCGCCCCTCCTAGTCCCATGGGAGCCAAGGCAGCTTCCGGGGGGCGAGACAGCACCTATCCTGCCAGCAACGCAAGTGGTAGCCGACGTCCCATGGCAGAGTGCTTTGGGAGGCAGAGAACACGAGATTGGATTAGCAGCACCCAGGTGGCATAAGAAAAATGCTTGCGGGTCATAAGTGATCTGGTTGAATCGGGGGAGTCTGTGGAATTTCATCTGTGCAGTTGCTAGCCCTTTGCTTCAGCAGCAGAGAATTCACGGGGGCTTAGACACCGAGAGAGCAAACATTAAAATCCAGCCACCCCTCAGGTTTAACTTTGTGACCTCAAGGCCATGACAGACAGGACAGACCTTGGGGAGAAGATGCGATTTGCTTCACAGATCAAGGCATTCTTTCTCTGTAAGACAAACAGGCTGGCTTAAAACAAACCAAAGGCAGTTTTTCTTCATGCAGAGCACAGTCAACCTGTGGAACTCCTCGCTGGAGGATGTTGTGAAGACCAGGACTTTAATAGGGTTCCAAAACAGAGCTAGATAAATTCATGGAGGTTAAGTCCATTGAGACTTATTAGGCAGAATGGGTAGCCTCTGTTTGTCAGGGGCTGGAAATGTATGGCCAAAGAGGGATCATTTGATGTTTGCCTGTTCTGGGGCAGCTGGCATTGGCTGTTGTCGGCAGATAGGGTGTTAAGCAAGATGAACCTTTGGTCTGACCCAGTCTGGCCGGTCTTATGTAACTGACCTGCCTTTATTACAAAACTGCCTTCCTGTGGGCAAAGTCTGACCAGGGCACTAAATGCTCACGGGTATGAACCACAGGAGTAATTGGGCAGGGGGGAAGCAGATGTAGGGGACACCGGGACCGAGTCCCCAGCGACAGAACAGCACAGTTCTTTGCTTCTAACGTTTTAGCTGATAAATGGCAGTTCTAGGACTTGTTCCGTTTCCCACCTAGCTAAGTAACCAGTCTTCCGAGGGCGATTCATTACCCTGCCCCTGCAGAGAAAGCTGGCCCATGCGGTGAAAATAGAAGCATCATATATATAGTAGCCCAATGTCTGTGATTCTGCAATGCTGAAACGCTGGCTGTGCTGTTGCCCTTGCCGTGGCGCTCAGCTGACTTCTGCACCGCTCAGCCGGGCCGCCACGGGGAGCAGCGGCGCAAGCAGCCGCTTGGGGTCCACGGTCCCCATGCAGCACCCCGCTGCTGCATGGGGAGCGCGCCCAACGCCGCTTATGCCGCTTGCTCCCGCGCGCCGGCCCAGCTGAGCAGCGCAGAAGTCAGCTGAGCGCCACAGCGGGAGGGGAAGGGGGGCGGGGCGGTAATGTACATGGCCAGGGGCCGGGGCCTGGAGCCGCTGTCATGCTGCACGTCACCGCCCGGCCCCTCTTCGCCTCCCGCCGTGGCACTCAGCTGACTTCTGCGCCGCTCAGTCGGGCCACCTCGGGGGAGCAAGCGGAGCAAGCGGCCGTTTGGGCTCCCCTGTGGTGGCCCAGCTGAGCGGCACAGAAGTCAGCCGAGCGCCACTGCGGGAGGAGAAGGGGGCCGGGGCAGTGACGTTCACGGCCGGGGGCGGTGACATGCGGCATGACAGCGGCTCCAGGCCCCGCCCCCAGCCATGAACGTCACCGCCCGGCCCCCCTTCTCCGCCCGCAGTGGCGCTCGGCTGACTTCTGCGCCGCTCAGCCAGGGCGCCGCGAGGGAGCAAGTGGCGCAAGCAGCACAGGGAGCACGGAGCCCAAATGGCCGTTTGGGCTCCGCGGTCCCTCGAGTGAGAGGCAGGAGGGAGAGGAGAAGAGAAAGAGAGAGACAGAGAGAGAGGCAGGAGGTGGAGGAGAGCTGAGAGAGAGAGAGGGGGAGGCAGTAGGAGGAGGAGGAGGAGAGAGAGAGAGAGAGAGACGGAGACGGAGACGGAGCGAGAGACCGGAGGCTCAGGAGAGAAGACCGATGTGGAGGAGAGACCCTGAAAATCCCGTCTTAAGACAGGCTAATTGGCTAGTTATTTAATATGGATGGAAATGACTTTTAGAAACTTTGAAAAGAGGGGAATGGAGTTACCTGGGGCTGGGCTTCGAGTCGGAGTTGGACTAATGTCCTATCAAGCAGCACCTGCTTGCAGAGACAGAGCGAACGCCTACGTTCCAGCTGGCGTCACTGTGCCCCAGCTGTGACGGGGGCACAGTGGATGTGTCTAGACTACAGGGTTTTGTCGACAAAACTATACCTGCGTCTACGCTGCCACTGAGTTCTGTCAACAGAACTTGGCAGTTTTGTCGACGGCTGTAAACCTCATTCTACGAGGAATAACGCCTTTTGTTGACAGAGTTCTGTCAACAGAAGGTGTTATTGCATCTACACTGTCCTTTGCGTCTACACTGTCATGTCGACAAAGCGGCTTGCTTTGTCGACAGAACTGGATGTAGTTTAGACGCTCTTTGTCGACAGAAGCTTTGTCGACAGTATCTGTCGACAAAACTTCTGTCAACAAAAGCCTGTAGTCTAGACGTACTCAGCATCTCACTAGCTCCTCAATCAGCGGTGTGTCCCTGGGGGTGGTGGCTCTGACTGCTGCCCGAGAACATGCCCGCCCGAAGCTGAGCGGGGCTAGCACTCACAGCAGTAGCTAGCCCATGCCAGCGGGTGCTGTATTTTTAGGCGTACATGTCCAGCTAGCGGGCAAATGCCCACACGAGCGGGGGATTCCAGCTCAAAAGCAGCCGTACCCACAGAACAACACTTCCAACCCACGTGGGGCCCTCCGCCAGACATCCCGACCCCCTCCGACCTGGAGCATCGAATTCTGCTTCCCTGCCACTTGTGCTGGAGAGTGTATTCCTGTCCCAAACCCGGCTGTGGCACTGCTGCCTTGCTTGGTGCTGTTAATTGTGACGTTTTTCCCCAGCGGTGGGTGGATTTCAGTGGTGGGAGAAAGATCCCTGTGGAGACGGGGCCAAATCTTAACCCCCGTTAACACCCGTACAACCTGCCAGACTTACAAAGCAGTGCATGGAGGTGTGGGGCAGAGCCAACATCTTCTGTTTGCCAGACGCTGGGAATAGGGTGATGCGGGTGTCACCAATGAGACCTTGCAGGCAGCTACTTTTTGAATATTAACAAGCAGATCTGCATACACAGGCTATTGCGTGGGTGAGTCCAGTCCCGGAGGGAAAATTAGCATCAGGTGTGATTTTTCTCACGGTGAATACACCAGGCAGCTAGGACACAGACGCCAGGCAGAAGCACAAGGGAGGACCAGGAACAGGGTGACAACAGAGCCGGGATGCAGAGAGAGAAGTCCGTGCCGCAGACTCCGAACAGGACAATGACAGATTTCCCAGCATCCCTTGGGGGTGCTTTGCCCTAGTGGGATCCAGTGGATTCGGCGTCGTTTCAGTTCATGGATGGCTGTTACCGTTGCTGGAGGCGGCCGCTGGCTCCAGGGGAGGGATGGGGCAGTTCTGTGCTGCCGCTGTGTTTGGGCCCTGGCAGCTGACTCTGGTGTGGAGCAGCCCCGCTCTGGAGAAGAGGAGACTGGAAACGGTTTCTCAGGTAGCCCTGTCATCTCCGTGCTGCCTGGCTTCCCCGCGATGCCTCAGGTGGAAGATTTCAGCCCTTCCTACATTAGAGAGAACATACATGGTCACGTGAGTAATTCACATCTGGACACAGGCTGTACACGGCTACGCCCAGGCTGTTTGTATCATTCACACACACAGGGGGTTAATGGTTCACTCAAAGTGAAAGCAGCAGCAAAAGCCTGTTGTGCTAGGTAGTCTCCGTGCAAAGCCTCATGTGACAGGTCTCTGCTAGGGTTGCCAGGTGTCCAGTTTTCGCCCAGAATGGACGATATTTGGCTCTCCCCGTCCAGTAAAAAAAAACCAGAAAATTTCACATGTCCGGTATTTCCTGTTTTCCTCGGACGGAAGCCCATCGGGGACAGTTTTCCCCTGCTGCATGTGGCGGGGGTGGGGGAGTGAGGAGCTTGGGGCCATTTAAAGGCACAGCGACTTTTTTTTTTTTTTTTTTTTGGCTCAACAACTTTGGTCCCCCTCCCCTCCTCTTTTTTTTTTTTCCACAACCAAGTTTACCATGTTCGGGATTTTTGTTGAAAGCATCTGGCAAGACTAGTCTGCGCATCCAGGCCCGTGTCTTTGGCGGGGGCACGCCGGCAGGGTGTGGTCAACGTAGCTTCACCATGTGAAACCAGCTGAGGATAGAACTGGGAGGCCAGCCCCATCCACCCTTCCAGCCATGGCAACCAGGCCGATTTCTAGTTGGCGCCATGGCAACGGGCCTGGATGTGCAGGGAGAAACCAGAGGCTTTCTGCGCACACAGGAGCGGGGTTTAGGATTAATACGGGCAGCAGTGAAAAAGGCAGCGACCTTCCCGCTGTGTGTGTCTGAAATCCTTGTGGGTCCAGGTACATACATGCCTGTTTGGACATGTGTGCAGGCATGGCTGTGTACACAAGGCACACGTGCATCCATATTTGGGCTGATGTTCATGCCTGGGTCTGTGAATATACATAGAATCATGGAACACTACAACTGGAAGGGACCTCGAGAGGTCATCAAGTCCAGTCCCATGGCAGGACCAAGCACCATTTAGATCATCCCTGACAGGTGTCTGTCTAACCTGCTCTTAAATATCTCCAGTGATGGAGATTCCACAACCTCCCTAGGCAATTTATTCCAGTGTTTCACCACCCTGACAGTTGGGAAGTTTTTCCTAACATCCAACCTAAACTTCCCTTGCTGCAATTTAAGCCCATTGCTTCTTGTCCTATGCTCAGAGGCCAAGGAGAACAATTTTTCTCCTTTCTCCTTGTAACACCCTTTTAGATACTGGAAAACCGCTCTCCTGTCCCCTCTGTCTTCTCTTTTCTAAACTAAACAAACCCAATTATTTCAATCTTCCCTCATAGCTCATGTTTTCCAGACCTTTAATCATTTGTGTTCTTTAATCATTGTTTTTTCTAGACCTTTAATCATTTTTGTTGCGCTTCGCTGGACCCTCATCTCCAATTTCTCCACATCTTTCCTGAAATGTGGCACCCAGACCTGGACACACGTCTCCAACTGAGGCCCAATCAGCGCAGAGCAGAGCAGAGCAGAGCAGAAGAACAATTTGCTCACAATGGGAATGCAGCCCAGAATGATGCTTGCTTTTTTTTGCAACAGTGTCACGCTGTGGACCCACTTTTAGCTTGTGCACGTGCGTTCACGTGGCTGTGTGTGTAAGTGTGAGCGCACGGACCAGCAAGCGTGTGCATGTCCACGTGAGGGTATTTGAGTGTGCGTGCGCATGTCTGTGTGCATACGGGCGCCGGCTTTGTCTACCCAAGTCCAGCGCTGCTGTCCAGCCGTATACGATGCCAGCTGTTTTCAGGACCCAGGAGTGGGGCTGAGTGTGAGGTTGAGTACCAGCAATCCCCATGTGATCTTGTGGAGGTGACTGATCCCAGCTGACCCTCTCCGCTCAGTCCCCTCCCCCCCCCAGTACACATGCTGTTATTTCCAAGTCGCTTGTTTCCTTGGCACTTACGAGCGAGAAAATAAAGCAAGAAGCGCTTGCCATCACCCACACAAAATACCAGAATGGGGGGGCACCTGCGCCCGGTGGCTCGGGAGCTCAGCCGCCGATGGAGGGCGTCGATTTCGGCCCTGCAGTCCCGCCTGCCGTGGGAAAGTACAGGAGGGTCAGGGCATTCCGGCCAAACTCCCTGGCTCCCCCAGGTCCCTCCCCAAGAGCCAGCTGCCCTGCATCCCCCCCGGGGGGGGCGGAGAAGGGGGGTTCTGCCTCCAGATCCCTGCAGCGGGAGGAGCCTCGGGATTGGCTGGGAGTAGGGGAGAACAATTCCGGAGCCTGTGATTGGCTGAGAGCTGGGGGCTAATGATATGATGGGATAGGAATGGGGTTCCATGATGATGCGATTGGCTAGGAGATGGGGGTTAATGCTTGGCCAGGATATGATTGGCTGGGAGCCACGAAGTGAAGGCTTCCTGATGATCCGATTGGCCGGGAGCTAATACCTCCCCAGGATGTGATTGGCTGGGAGCGGGGGCACCGGTTCCTTACATGCTGCGCTGCAGCTCGCTCTGCCGGGCCTCGCATTCTCCCCTCCATGCCTCTGATGCCTGGTGCTGCTGCAGGGCCTCCTCCAGCTGCTGCTCCTGCTCCGTGGCTTTCCCCTGCCACTGGGTCAGCTCCACTGCGGGAGGAAGGCAGACAGCCAGGCTCACTCCCACTGGAAGGCAGGGGGCTGGGTGAGAGGGTTGCCCTCCCCTCCTTTAATGTGTCATCTCCCCTCCACGCCTGCAGCTTGAGGCCTCCCCCAGGGTGAACAATGGACTGAGGCCAGTTTCCATGATGCTTGAGGCGGGGGTTGGGCTGCCACCGGGGCCCCGCCGGGATCTCCCAGTGCAGCCGGACCCATGCGGGGCGCCTAGCCTCTAAGGGTAGGATGGGGCTGATGCAAGGTTCCCTCTAATCTTTTCCAGGATTTTTTTTCTATCCATGTGCGGAATAATTTTATGTGCACCGAGGCATGTCCAATGGGCACCACCAGCACACAGGAAAAACCGAGCGGTGAGTGCTTTGCTCATCAGCTGGGTGGCGTTTGAACCTCTCCTGCATGGCCTCCCAAGCACCCAGCTTACAGGGAACACTGGTCAGAATGGAACACAGCCTGACCGGGGGCGGGAGGGGAGGGTGTATTTCTTCCATCCCATGCATCCCTCACACTGGATGCCCCTGCCCTCCCGCACCTTGCAAGGCGATGTTCCTGGTATCCATCTCGCTGCCCTCCAGCTGGGTGGCCGCAAGCGCGCGCAGCAGGGCGGTCACGTTGGCGGACAGCGTGCTCTGTGGGGAGATGCAGTCAGCAGAGACAGGAGCAGGCACAGGGCTTAGAAACAGCTGGCTGGGGTGGGGTGGGGGCGTGTGTGTGGAATGGGGTTGCCACCAGGTCAAAAAGGCATCACTGAAAGTCCAGCCGGCAGCACAGCAGCTCCCTGCCTGTCTTGGCCTCTTGGAAAGTGCCCGGCACGTCCCTCCAGCTCCTAGGCTCAAGGGCAGCCACGGAGGCCCCATGCCAGTGGTGGGCAACCTGCAGCCTGCGGACCCTTTGTCTGCTCCCCTCCCCCACATGACTCTTGTGCACAGGGGCACCGGAGCCCAGCACTCCCTGCTCCTCCCCCTCCCTCCCAGCACTTTCGGAGCCCCACGAATCCGCTGAGTCGCGCTCTGTCCCCTCTTCTTCCCAGAGCTTGAATGTTGGGAGTCAGCTGTTTGCTGGCCACTTCCGGGAGCCACCCAAGCCCAAAGTGCTGCCTGGAGCCTGCACCCTTCACCCTCCCGCACCCAAACTCCCTCCCAGAGCCTGCACCCCAACCCCCTCCTGTACCTCTCCTGCATCCCGAGCCCTTATCCGCAGACCTCTCCCCTCCTGCATTCCAACCTCCTGCCCCAGCCCTGAACCCTCCCACATCCCAACCTCTCTCCCAGCCCTGAACCCCTCCGGCATCCCGACCCCGCCCCTGCTCTGAACCCCTCCCGCATCCCAACCTCTTCCCCAGCCCTGAACCCCTCCGCATCCCGCCCCTCTTTCCCAGCCCTGAACCCTCCCGCATCCCAACCCCTGCCCCAGCTCTGAACCCCTCCCGCATCCCGACCCCCGCCCCTGCTCTGAACCCCTCCCGCATCCCACCCCTCTTCCCCAGCCCTGAACCCCCTCCCGCATCCCGACCCCCTTTCCCCAGCCCTGACCCCTCCCGCATCCCAACCCCCTTTCCCCAGCCCTGAACCCCTCCTGCATCCCAACCCCTGCCCCAGCTCTGAACCCCTCCCGCATCCCAACCCCTGCCCCAGCTCTGAACCCCTCCCGCATCCCGCCTCTTCCCCAGCCCTGAACCCCTCCCGCATCCCGCCTCTTCCCCAGTCCTGAACCCCTCCCGCATCCCAACCCCCCCCAGCCCTGAACCCCCTTCCGCATCCCAACTGCCTGCCCCAGCTCTGAACCACCTCCCGCATCCCGCCCCTCTTCCCCAGCCCTGAACCCCTCTCGCATCCCAACCCCCGTCCCCAGCCCTGAACCCCCTCCCGCATCCCAACCCCCGTCCCCAGCCCTGAACCCCCTCCCGCATCCCAACCCCCTGTCCCAGACCAATGAAAGTGAGGGTGGGGGAGAGCGAGCAAGGGCGGGAGGGGGAATGGAATGGGCAGGGGGCGGGGCTTTGGAAAAGGGGTGGAGCCTCAGGGAAGGGGCAGGACAGGGTGCAGGAGAAGGGTGTTTGGTTTTGTGCGATTGGAAAGTTGAGGTACCTGTAGGGCTGGAGGGGGGCACGTCAGGTGGGTGAATGGGTAGACAGGTTAGATACTGTCGCCAATGTCTGGAGACTGCCTACGTCTTCATCCCCCGCATCTTTTGATTTAATTCCAGCCTCCTCTCCTCCCCACCCCCTGCCCCGCATCTCCTTCCCCCCTGCTGTGCCCCTCCCACTTCTCTGCCATGTGGTCTCAATGCAGGGGGCATGCTGGGTTTCCCAGCTCGAGGCTGTTTGGGCAACCAGGCCTTGGAGGCAGCATGAGGACTGGGGCGGCGTGACCCAGCTCCCCTCCGGCCCCTAGGAGGAATCTTGAGCCAAACCGTTCTCGGGCCGCCCTGGGGCAGAGGAGGTGTGTGATCCGTGGGGCCAGCAGTGCCGCGCTCCCCAGTGGCAGGGCAGGTTGCCCCATGATTTCAGGCAGACGGGTTTTTACGGGGCCCGGCGGCTGGAGCGTTTGGGGCGCCCGATGCCAGGATGAACCCACCTGGATTGGATCCGGGTCTCCCAGGCTATAAGACATTGCAGTAAAGTGACGGGGGGAGATTGCAGCTCGGTCTGGAGGTACCGCCGGGAGGAAACAAGCGCTCCAGGCAGGCGAGAGTCTGCCAGGGCCCGGCTGGGAAACAGGGCAGCAGCCAGGCTCGGGGAGCAGGGCCAGGCCCCGCGGACACTGGGGGGAAACCCGTGAGAGTTTATGGGTTCTTTTCCAAGCCTGGATTGTTTGGGGCTGGGGGAGACAGGAACCGAGCTGGGGGGTGCCACTGTCGAGTGCCCGGCCTGGTGGCTGCCTCGCCCCTCCAGGGGGGCTGGCAAAAATGGAACCCCCCAAACACCAGCCGACCCCAGGCCCTGGCCGCATCCCCTGTGCCTCCGGCACCTGGACGGGAAGTGGGGCTGGGAGAACAATGGGATTTTTTCCAGACCCTTTCGTTGCCATTGTTTGCCAGGAAGCAGCCTTGGTCTCTGTCCAAGGGGGCCGGGGTCTGGGAGCAAGGAGGGGGGCATGGGGCTGGTTGCCCCCTGGGACAGGCCCTTTCCCAGCTGGGAGCTGGAGCTATTAATAGCAGGGGAGGAGGGGCACAGGCTGCGAGACACCAGGATCCAGCCCCCACGGCTGCCGTGAGACACCTAATTATACGTGTCCCGAATGGCTCTGGTCTGCGTCTCGGCTAGGAATAGCTGCTTGCCTCCTGCGCCCGTCTCTGCCTAGCGGCATCCTGGTAGCTCCCAGCCCCACGCCAGGGCAGGGCTGGTCCTGAGCAGGTCACGCCGGGGCTGGGTCCTGAAAGACCCTCCGCAGCCCCGGGGCCCAGTGATCTCAGGGCCAGGAGGGAGGGAGATTATTGGGGGTTCTCAGTGATAGGGGCTCCCTGCCCTGGCTCCCCTCTGTTGGGCAGAGGGACAGACAGGAGAGAGTACCCCTCCCTGCGTCCCCCGGGAACCCCCCCCCATGTGCTGTGTCTGTCAGACCCCAGCCAGGGCAAACCCATCAGCTGCACTGGGGACCCCTCTGGGGGTCACCTCCTCTCCTAGAGGGGGGGGGGCGCACCCCAGCACCCTGTTTGTCTCCTGCTCCCGGCCTGTCCAGGCTGTGAAATCCAAGGGGGGACGGGGCAAAGCCAAGGCAGCTTCCGGGGAGCGGCGCTGGGTCTGCAGCCGCGTTAACATTTTTCGCTGACCTTTTTCATGCCCCCGGGACCCTTGTGGAGCCCAGACAGCAGGCGCTCTGGTCTCCTTGCTTGCTGGATGCCATCCCTCCTGGGGAGGCCAGAGCCCCCCTTTCCCCTGCTCAGCCCCATGCACATGCCTGAGACCCACCAGCTGGGAAAGCTGTTATCATGGGACAGGGGGGACACAGCTGTTACCAGTGAGGTGGTACCCAGACCCCCAGGCTGGGGCATTTCTTACGGCCCCTTTGCCACAGCTGGGCACTCCGACTGGCAGATGCCCCGGCACATCTGTAAGGGGCCAGTTTGGGAGCCCAGTGTTATCCCAGGCTCCCTGCACCCCCCTCCCCGGAGTCCCCCCGAGCCCGGCTCCTACCTCGTGCTCCCGGCAGGACTGCAGGGTGGCATTGAGCATCCTGCCCTCATCCCTGGCCTGGCCCAGCTGCCTCTGGAGCTGCTTCTGCTTCCGGGCCCCCTCCTCCAGCCGCCCGGTCAGCTCGGCCATGGCCTGCTCCAGCTCGGCCAGGCGGCCCCCCAGGGCAGCACTCTCGTTGGCCGCCTGCTCCCGGCAGCCCTGCAGCTGGCGCCCGGCCTCCCAATGCCGCAGCATCACCGCCACGGAAACCGTCACCGCGGCGACCAGGCAGAGCAGGACCACGCACAGCCCCAGCACCTTCAGGGTGGCTTTGATCCCCGCGGGGTCCATGGGGCCCGGCTGCGACCTGCCGCCTGCCGCCGCCGCGGCCGTGTGCTGGGAGCCAGCAGCCAGGTCGCTTGCCTGGGGCACGGTAATTACTATGTGTGGGCTTCTCTGGCCTGAACAGCTCCTGCCTGTGGTTTCCGCGGGCCGCAGCCCTGGGACCATTATAGCACTGGCTGCAGAAGGCCCTGGCGGCTCGGTGCACCCCAGAGACGGAGTTTGCAATGGGAGGGACAGACCCTGTGGCCAGCAGGGCGGGGAAGGAGTTAAAATCCCCTGGAGTAAGCGCTTCCAGGCTCAAATTCTGCCAGCTCGGGGTTGGAGAGCAGCAGGCACTAGCTCTCCTGGCAGGCAGCGCTGTAGGGACCGAGGGGGAAACTGAGGCATGGAGCAGGGATGTGATTCCCCCCCCCCCAAGGCCACACAGTGGCAGGGCTGGGAAGAGAGCCCTGAAGCCCTGGTTCCTAGGCCCCCTGCTCTAACCGCTGCCGCCTACAGCCAGGGAGAGAAACCATGAGAGCTGCTTCTCAAAACAGTGCGCTAACCATTGGACCATCCTTCCTCTCCCTGAGGATTCCTTCCTGAGCTATCAGCTGTTTGTGGAGGTTGCAAAGGGGCTGGAACAAGCTGTGCCGTGGGGGCGCCAAACCAAACCGTCACCCTTCTACAGAATGGAAACCAGTTCCAGCAGCGATCCAGGGGAGATTTGGCTCTGGTGGCTCCACCCGGCACCCTTGATGGTCCCAAATTCTTGCATCATGTCAATGCCCAACCACCAGACCCATGGGCTGCTCCCAAAGGGTCCCTCCCCTTTGGGTGCCTGCCCTGTCCCTTCCCCTGCTGCAGAACACTGTCCATGGCGGGGAGAGAGTGGGGGCCTTTTGTTCAGTGCCGGGGGAAGAGCTTGGGTGAGGCTGGCGGTGGGAGGCGAGGAGGGGGGCAGAATCAAGAGGCTTTCCTGTGTGGGAGTGGGCTGAGATTGCCGTAGCAGGGGGGCAGCCAGCTGGCTGGTGAAACATCCTCACCTCACCCTGCAAGATGCTACTCAGCACCCTGGTCCAGCCATTCCTGTATCCTGCCTCTGGCCCGGCCGAGGGCTTTAGTGGGAAGCCTTCCCAGTGGGCACTGAGCTGACGGGGGAAGGATCCTGGTGCCAGGGCATCTCTCCTCCCCCCTTTCAGCCTGCAGACAGTGGCAGAGGACAACGGATTATCCAGCCTGTGTGAGGAACAGCTCCGCCCGAGATCTGTGAGTATTTCCCGTTCCTCACCAGGAGCTTCCATCCCTACCACGGCTCCCCATCCGGCTGTGCAGGAGAGATTCAAATGCCGTCCCGCTGATTAGCAGAGCACCCACCACTCGTTTTTTTGTTCCTACCAGTGGTGCACATTCACACTTGCCTCGGTGCACATACAATTTTATTCTGCACATGGATGGAAAAGATTAGAGGGAACCTTGATCCCTGCCACTCAGTAGCTCTGATGCTTGGTCCCCGGTGCCTCCACCTTCCTCCTGCAGCAGGGCCCGTGATGGCCAATCCAGACCCCACAAGGTTCAAACGGACCCCTATGCAGAATGGGAGCAGGACGCACGGTGGAGAATGTCCAACCCATTTACTCTGCAAATGTTCTTCCTGCAGAGGGTTGGTCTGTTACAGGGGCTTTAAATCCTCCCTCCCACGTGGGGGAGCAGGAGATGCTGCTGCTGGGCCACAGACTGGGTGTGACTCATATGGGGCCCCCCCCAAAGCCGTCACCCCAAGTCAGTGGCCACCTCTCAAAACCTGTCCGTGGTCCTACCCCAAGCAGGACGTCACTGGCTCATCTGGGTTTCGGGGGTGTGTGCCTGAACTGCAATGCAGGCCACCTCGATCTGAGGCCCCTTCGCTGCCTCCCCCTCGTCCGTCACAGCTCCTCTCCCTCTGTAAACAGCTCTCTGGCTGCAGAAGAGGCTTCCTCCGCATACCTACCAGCCGGGAGCCCCTCAGCACAGAGCCGGGGGGAGGCACGAGGGATGGCCCCGGGATCCATTCCTCATCTCCCAGCTGGGCGACTCTGTCCTGAAACAGACCAATCAAACAAAGGGCTGTCAGGTTGGGATCGTGTTGCCAGTGACTCCCTGGGGCTCTGCGCTATGCTGCCTGGCCCAGATCGACACGGGCATTTAGGCGCCAGGTCCCCATTGATGTCGGATGGCTCTGGGCCTTTGTTCACACACAGCCCAAGCCTCCGCGGAGCAGCAAGGCCAACCCGGCACAAACCAAAGTGGGATCTGGCTCCGGTGGAGCTGGGCCCATTTACACCAGCTGGGGAGCTGGCCCCACAGGTTCTGGTGGAGCTGGGCCCATTTACACCAGCTGGGGAGCTGGCCCCATGGGTTCTGGTGGAGCTGGGCCCATTAACACCGGGGAGCTGGGCCCATTTATGCTGGGAGGGATCTGGCCCCACGGGTTCCGGTGGAGATGGGCCCATTTACACCGGGGGGGAGCTGGGCCCATTTACGCTGGGAGGGATCTGGCCCCATGGGTTCTGGTGGAGCTCGGCCCATTTACACCAGGTGGGGATCTGGCCCCATGGGTTCTGGTGGCGCTCGGCCCATTTACACCAGGTGGAGATCTGGCCCCATGGGTTCTGAGGGAGCTGAGCCCATTTACACCAGGGGAGGATCTGGCCCCATGGGCTCCGGTGGAGCTGGGCCCATTTACACCGGGGGGGATCTGGCCCCGGGGGCTCCGCTGTCTGGATACCAGTGTGACTGGAGAATCAGACTCCTTCCCCGCCATTAAGCTGAGAACCAGGGTCTGCCTGTGCAAATGCAGCAACCTCTGGGTTCCTCCCACCCCGGGAGGGGCCCGAACCAGCCCCAGCCGCTCTGTCTAGCGCGCCCCAGGCTGAACGAAGGGCCAGAAAAGATGCCGGCCAGCCCGGGGCGCAGGGCCGGGCTGAGCGGAGAAGACAGGAAAGATGGGTCCACAGAGCAGGTGCCAAGCCCCCCCCCCGTACCTGGGCGCCGCCTCTGCTCCCAGGCCTGGCTCCCTTCCGACAAGCAGCCCAGCCAGGGAGGCTGCCAGCAGGGCCAGGAGGCCGGGCAGCTTGGTGCTGCCCACGCTGGAGCGAAGGCTCTGGTGTCTCTGGAGCTGCTCCTGCAGCCAGCTGACCTCCCGGCGGTACTGGTCCCTGCCGGAGGGGGAGGGGAAATGCGGATGAGTGAGTACAGCCCGGGAAAGGACAGGAGTTACCCCCTGCCCATGGGCGGCGGGTAATGCAGGCAAGGGAAGGCGTTGCCCTCCCCAAACTGCCTACACTGCTCAGCCACCTGGCTCCCCGGTGGCCAGGGAAGGCTGGGGCTGTGCCACAGAGCAGCCCCAGTCCTCTGCTGGGGGTGGGCAGGGCTTGGCCGTGGGGGCCGTAGAATCTAAAGGGGTGTGGTCTCAGGGGCAGAAGGGGCGGAGCTCCAGTTGCCTTCCCCAGCTGGGCATTCACCCACAGCCCATGCCCTGCCCTGGGGAGTTAGGTGTGTGTGTGTGGGGGAAATCACTTATTCATTCCAGGAGCCCCCAGGGAAGGGTGACACATCCTGTCCTTTTGCACCCATTGCACCGTGCTGTCCCTGAGAAGCCTGGCTGGTTTGTTCCCAGAGAAGGGCAATGGGTAGTGGGACTCATGGGGCAAGCACAAGGTGTTTAACCCTGAGGCCTGGTCCCAGGAGAAGGGCCCGGGGGGGAGGGGAGGGGATGCAGCGTGGGGATCACCCCAGGGTGCACCTGGGCCTTACTTTTGCTCCTGGAGATGCTGGACTGTGTTTTTCCAGGTGCTGATTTCATCTGAAAAACAGGTGTGGGAAGCAACGCTGGGATCAGAACCGCCACCAGGCTAACCCTCCCGCTGCAATGATCAGGGCCAAACTTACCCCCTTCCACGCCCCACCCCTCCCAATGCAAGCACTGGAGGGGGCTGTGCGGGGCGGAGGTGCGGCTCGGACCCCCATCGCGTGCCCGCCCGAGACCACTGGCCAGACTTCTGCGTTGCTCCCAGTGACTCTCCCGCTGCCCGTGAAGCCCGTCCTGTTTCTATAGCAGGGCCACTGGCCCGTGCACTTGACCCTGGATGAGCCCTTCCAAGAAGTCACCAGCTAAGTTTCCCGTAAGCGGTGCGGCCACGCAGAGGCTCAGGGCTGCAGGGGAAGAGATCTCTCTCCCCAAGCTCTGAAATGCCGGGACTGCGGGGGGAGAGGGTGATGCTGAGGGGCAGAGCCAGGGGCCTGGTTTTGCAGGGCGGTGCTGGAGCTCTGAGCAGTATGGGCCATGACTGGCACAGAGCAGTGGCAAGAGAACCAGTGTGTGGAATCCTGGGACATGCGGGCACCAGGCGTTACCCCAGGGTGGCCTCTGCCTGTCCTAGCCCCTCCGTGAGGCCCCCGGGAAAACTTCCCATGAGCCCCTAGGCATGGGAACCAGGCACAGGCTCTCCCTGGTAGCAATTGTCTCACCTCGTAACTTGTCCTTTTCCACCTCCTGCTGGGTGATGTTGCCCTTTAACCGGGTGACCTCCTGGGCCAGGTTTGTGATGTTCTTCTGCAGGCCATGCTGCAGGAGGAAGAAGGAGAAGCCCCTTTGATTTTCAAAGAGTCCTGCGCCCTCAGAGCATGTTCCCAACTGCCCTGGGACGCCTCAGCGAAATGTAGCCACCTCTGGGGTGGGACGAGGCCAACAGCTGACAGAACAATTTAGTCTCATTCTTCTCCATGTGCTCAGTCACTGCCCAGGACTGAAACGCAGCGGGGCGCTGCAGGCGCCAACGATCTGGTGAAAAGGAGCCTTTGACCGGATGTGTAGGGGGCCGGGAGGGGCAGACCAATGTGGCTGGGGGCTGCCAAACAATTCCGTGTCCTGGTCTCTTTCTTGCTGAGTCCCTCCCGCCCCCATGGTACCCTGCTTCTTGGCAGTGCGCTGCTCAGCAGGCATCTCCTGGGAGCTGGAGGCAGCAGGCAGGAGCAGGGGTGGGGGAGGGAAGCAGGGCTAATCTTAGCACAGCAGCAGCCTGCCCTGCCTGCCTCTCGCTGCTCTTTGCCCCGGACTTGGGGTAGGTCTGGCTTCCCTGGATATTGGTTGGGAAGGGGATGAGGGAATCCTGGCTGGAGGAGCAGGGGGTGAACGGCTCCTCTTCTGCACCCATCTGGCTGCTGGGCCCTGCCCCCGCATCTCCCCTCCCCCCCGCCCCCATGACTGCTGGACCCTGCTCAAGACTAGTGCCCCCGCCACCCCTCGTGCCAGGCAGCACCAGCTCCCACCACCAGCGCAGCTGGGCAGTCCTAGCATGCACGCGCGCGCGCACACACACACACACACACACACACACACACACACACACACGCCTCTGGTCCTAGAAACAGCTGGGCAGCCCCAGCTCGCCCCCACCCCCGCCCCTGGAGCAGCCAGAAGGCAGCCGTCCTTGGCTAGCCAAGGACTGTCTGGGAAGCAGAGGGGAGCGCTGATGCCAAGCTCAGACCCAGCTCCCAGCAGTGTGGCCTGCAGGCAGGGGGCACTGCTGTGCCAGGCTGTGCCGTGCTATGCCATACGGTGTCGTGTCATGCTGTGCTGGGCTGTGCCAGGCCATGTTGTGCCTGGCCAGGTTGTGCCATGCTGTGCTGGGCCATTCCATGCCAGGCTGTGCCATGCCATGTCATGCTGTGCCGTGCCAGGCCATGCTGTGCCATGCCAGGGTGTGCCGTGCCAGGCTGTGCCATGCCATGTCAGGCTGTGCCATGCCAGGCCATGCTGTGCCATGCCAGGCTGTGCCGTGCCAGGCTGTGCCATGCCATGTCATGCTGTGCCGTGCCAGGCCATGCCATGCCAGGCTGTGCCATGCAGTGCTGCACCATTCCAGCCCGTGCCGTGCCAGGCTGTGCCATGCCATGTCATGCTGTGCCGTGCCAGGCCATGCTGTGCCATGCCAGGCTGTGCTGTGCCAGGCCGTGCCATGAATGCCGCAACACGTACCGCATGGTCCTTGCACACGTCCCAGGCCTGCCGCGTCTCCTGCAGGGTCCAGTTGGCGCTGGCCATCTCCCCGCGCAGGGCCAGCAGGTCGCTGTGCGCCCCGCGCTCGCACTCCTGCCACCGCGCCGCCAGCCCCCGCTCCGCCGCCACCAAGTGGCCCAGCCCGGCCGCCAGGATGAGCACGACGGCGAGCTCGGCCGTGGCCACGGCGAGCCAGACCTTCCTGCCGCCCACGGGCATCGCAACCCGGCCCGGCCCGGGGGGGCCCGCGGGCTGCGCCGGGAGGGGACCGCTTGGCTCCTGGGACTTAGCGCTCGGGGGTAGCATCCTCGGACTGAGCCCGGCTTCACCGCGCCGGCCGTACTAGCATAGCCCTCGTTAGCATACCACCCCAAGGGCGAGCCGTCCCCGGGAGGCGGGGCCTGGGGGCTGTCTCCCGCCCCGTCTCATCTCGGCCCCGCCCCGCCGCAGCTTCGGTTTCGTTTCTCTGCAGACGCCGCCGCGGGGAGACGGGGCTGGGCCGGCAGCGAAGCCCCGGGGCCGCGCGGGGGCGCTGCGGAGCTCACGGGGTGGGGTCCCCCAAACGCGGGGCAGCGGGGGCAGCTGCTTCAGGCATGGCTCCCCCCCCTCGGGGTGAAAGGGCCCCCCAGCTCCCAGGCGCAGCAGCAAAGCCCCCGCCCCAGAGAGCAGCTGGGGTCCCCTCTCGCTGGCAGGGGAACCCCCGGCCCCGTATTCAGCGGGGGGCTTCGCTGCACCTCTCTCCAGCTAGACCCAGAATCCTGCCTTGGGGGGTTGGCAGAGTCCCCCCCCAGCAATGCGGCTGTGGGTTAGCGCCCCACTCACATGCAAGGGGCACCCCCCTCTCTGAGCCAGGGGCTCAGGCTGGCTGCAGACTCAGGCAGCGGGGCTCACGCCGGCCTTTCACCTCGCTTTAGCCTCAATGAAGCCCCGGTCGGATGCCATCCCTGTTGCGCCCCCCCAGGAGCGCCTGGGCTGAGCACTTCACGCCAGGCAGAGGGATTTGCCCCGGGCCCCAAACCAGCAGCCGAGGGCGCACTGCCCGGTCCCTGCTCCCCGAAGGCAGGGCAGGCGTGCGAAGCCCTGAACGCGTCTCCGGGAGGCTCACGCTGAGCCCCGTGTCTCTCGCTGGGCAGGATGGGGGAGACCATGGGACACCCCCACGCCCTCGAGGTTGGCACCATTTTATTGGAAAAACAGAAAACAAGCGTCTAAGCGAGCAGCAAATACCCCAGCGGGGGCGGAAGCCCACCCCGGGAACCGTTGTCGGGGGTAATCTCCGGCCATGGAACCCCAGCAGGTCTGGGGGAAGCGGCCCCATCCTCCCTCCCCCAGCTGAATCGCCGCTATTTCTCCGACATCTTCAGCGCTGGGCAGGACTCTGTCCCTAGGCACGGTCCAGGGGAACGGCCAAGGCTGTAGCAAACTGTGGCTCAGAGGCACACAGGTCAGACACCGCCTCTCCTCCGTGGCCATGCAATGCCTACCGCAGGGCGCTGATGGGACTCTGCTTGCAAAGGGGCGGAAGGCGCAGTGCAGCCAGGCTGGGCAGCAGGAGCTGCGTAGGAGAAGGCTCTCCCGCCTGCAGGGGGATGATCAGAGAGGTGCAAGCAGGACAGACAGAGGCAGGGGGGGCTGAAGGCAGGAGTTGTTTGGGAGGACGAGCCCCGAGAGCCAGGGGGTGAGACAGCACGACGGGGAAGCGCCCCGGTGCCTCTGGCCAAGGCTTAGCCGGGGACTGACACGAAGGTGCTCCTCTCACAGCAGGATCCCAGTGAGGGACAGAGCCAGCGGAAGCAGGTAGCCGGCTACCCCTGGGCTCCATCCCTGGGCTTTGGAGCTGCTGTCCCAGGTGCCAGGCAACTGCATGGGGTTTGTCTCTGGGGGAAGAAGCAAAAGAGAACGGGGCTGAGCAGAGAGTCCTGAGGGAGGTCACCCCCCATGGCCCCAACTGGCTGGTCTCCCCTCAGCTTGTGTCTTTCACCACGTGGGCAGTAGAAGGGACATGGAGGCCAGCACTGGCCAGATGAGGGAGCGTAGTGCTCCCCGCGCCGTGCACCCCTTCCATGGGCGCATCCCTACATCCCTTTATCTTCCAAGGTTTCAGCCACTTGGACCTTGCACTGAAGAGACCAGCCCCCTTCCCTAAGGGATGGACAGTGGCTCAGCCTCTGGTTCTCGGTCCAGGCCTCCCTCTCTCTGCTGGGGCTGCCACTGGCTGCTGGCTCTGGTGGGTGTCGCCCTCTTCGAACCAGGCTGAGCTTTGAGCAACCGCTGGCAAACGCCTACAGCCTGGCCCCAGTGAGCTTGGGGTGTGAGGCTCCTTAGCCAATTACTGATCCCATGAGCCAACGAATCCTTCCCCCAACCCCCATGATGTGCAGGAAAGTAGGTCCCAGCTCAGGGCAGAAGAAAACCACAGAGCCAGAGCGCCTCTGGCCAGGCTGGTTTCTCCTGGTGCCACCAGTCCAGGAATGTTCCTTGGATCCGGCTGGGAGCATGAAGCCAAGCTCATGGGGCGCAGATGTTCCTGCCCCTGAGCCGGGAAGCTCTGTGCAAGCACCCCAGGCAGAAGGCACCGCCTGTCTTACAGAGGATCCATGCTAAGCCATCCATTGGGACCGGGGAGGAAGCAGTGACCCAGAGTGATCCTCTCACCTTGCTCCTCTGGACCCTCAGCCTCCAGGTCGGCGTAGCTGCCTCCCAGCTGCAGGACCCTGGCCTTCAGGGCAACGGTGCTGTTTTGCAGGACGCGCTGTGCAAGAAGGCGAGAGAAAGGAAAATCAGCCGCTTCGGCCCTCGCTCCTTTGTGACTTGCGGCTTCCTCTGGGGCGGGGGGTGGCAGCGGCTCAGCCGCTCATACAACACCACCCGGCAGCCTGGAAAACGCTGACACGCACCCACCGACCTTCCGGGGGGGGGAATGGAGGTAACTGAGAGGGATTCATGTGCCGAGAACAGTCCAGAGGATGTGTCCCCACCTGATGTAAGAAGGCACCTCCAGCAGCCCCGTCCAGCCATACCACCCGACATTATTCAGCTGAGTTAACATTTGTATCATGGCTCCGGACTTGGGGGCTTGAAGGGCTGGACAGACACCAGGCATGCTGGCGGCCTCTTGCCATAAGAGCAGGGAATCTAGGTGGGCGGGTGTAGTTACCCCGGTACTAACCCCGGGGGGACTCAGCTCTGGGAGGAGGGGCATTCCTTGGATTAGCGTACGCCCCTTCCTGGGGGACAGAAAAGAATCTGAGCGCCCACGCACGGGTTACACTGGGAAAGTAGATCGACTGAAAGTCAAACGTCGGGGTACACCTCCATGGAGACAGGTGCAACCGAGATCGATAACATCCCCAAAACACCCTGGTAGTCAGTCCCCAGGGCTTCCCCAGTGTGACGACGCGTTGGGGTCCCCTGACTCCTGCACCCCCGTAATGGCACGAACAGACTCCACCAGCCCGTAGAATGGAGGGAGTTTATTGTTTCTCCAGGATACAGCACAGCCCAGCACAGATGTAATCTGGTTACAGGGACTGCAGCTAAGAGGCCTCAGTGCCCCCCTCTGAGATGGGGGGGTGGCTGGGCCCTACAATCCCAGCCCTGGCTTAGGCTGGTTCCTCCATGATCCCAGCCAGAAACTAAACTCTCTTCCAGCCCTGCCCCCAGCCCGGGCAGCAATCCACCTTCCTTTGTCTCTCTCCTGGGGGTAGCTGGTCAGACAGGTTGAGAGACCCTCTTGCATAATGACTCATCCTTCTGGGCTGTGGTACCGATGGCAGCCATTGGGGATTACCACAGAGCCAGCATAGGAACTAGCCAGATACCCCCACTACGTCACAGTTCTCCCTCCGAGAGCGAACTGAGCAGGGTCACTCCGCCGTGACCTAGGGAAGTTCGGGTCCTCTGCGTGGGAACCCGCCCTGGGGACATGGGTGCTCCCTTGACTCGGGCCGGCCGCGGCGAGGTCCCCACATGAACTGGCTTCCTCTGTCCACTCGCCGCATCGCTCCAGGGCGACTGGCACAGGCCTGTCCTCTGTGGTCGCACCCATCCTTCCGCTGGCCTTGATCTCTGGCCAGGGTCTCTCGGCCGGGCCATGAGCCCAGCGAGCCTTCTCTGGACAGCCAGGGCGGCCTCCACCCCGACGCCCCATCCCGGGAGGTCTTCCTCCCATAACTCTCAGCAAGCCCAGAGGCTCCTCTATACAGGGTAGGGGCCCTGAGCAGCTTTCTCCTGTCTTGGGCCTTCCCGCCTCTGGCAGGAGTCGCAGGACCGGCAGTACCGCTGCACGGCTGCGAATATTCCCGGCCAGTAGAAGTGTTGGAGCAGCCTCAGCCGGGTGCTCCGGATCCCCGGTGGCCCGCAAAGGGGACATTATGGGCCAAAAACAGCAGCTTGAGGTGATACTTTGGGGGACGACCAGCTGCCGCTGGACCCCATGCCCTCACCTTCCTGGGGAAGCCATTCCCGAACAGGAATCCCCGCCCCACAGGAATCTCTCCTGGCCTCCTCTCCCCAGGGGCTGAGCTGTACGGAGGCCAGCCTCGTCCCTCAGCCTCTGCAAGGAGGGGTCTGCCTGCACCTCAGCCTGGAATTCAGCCGCTGGGGCAGGGATCGGGACCTGTTCCCCACCTTTGCCTAGGTCCGGGGTCCCAGTTTGGCTGGACCCCGTGTCCACGGTGATGGGACCCTGGGGACCCTGCCAGGAGTCCTTCCTGATCCAGGTTGCCAGCCCTCGCTGGCTCTGGCTCCGGCAGTGACTAGAGCCCGCTGGGATTCCTGGGGCCACTCCTCTAGGTCATTCCCCATTAGCACCTCCGTGGGCAAGTGCGGGTGCACCCCACTTTCTTGAGACCTTCCTTGGCCCCCATTTCAGATGCACCCTGGCTACAGGCACCTTAAACGGGACCCGCCTCTGCCCTTCAGGGTCAGCTGCGTGTGGGGTAGTATCCGGTCTGGGGCCACTATGTCAGATCGGGCCAGCCACCTCCGCCCCGTGTCCCAGAAACCCGTCACCTTCCTACCATCCACCTCCAGGGGTATGAGGCACTCGCCCGCAGGGGCCGCCCTGCCCCCACCCGGCACACGGAGAAATCCGCCTCCCGAGGGTCAGACCTCCCAGGGGGGGTGCACTGAGCATCCTTCCCCCCACTCTGAGCTGAGGTTTGCCTGCCAGCCCCTGCCTCTGGGGCAGCCTGCCCTTCCTCCAGCCCCAGCCAGTTAACCCTGGAAAGTCCCAGGTCATGGGACCTGGTGCACTGAGCCCTCTTGTGGCCTTTTTGCCCACAGCGATGGCAAGTTAGGCTTTGGGCTGTCTCTGTCCAGGCCCTGGCTGGTTCTCTGGGGCACAGACGTCCTGTTCCTTGGGCTCGCCTCGTAGTTGACTCCTCCGTCGCTCAGCCGAGATCCGGCCCTGCGCGATTCCCTTTCTCTCCGGGACTCCTGCTCACACCCGGACCGGCTCTCCGTGAACTCATCTGCCAGTCTCCGGCCTCCTGGGGTCTCTGGTCTTCGGTCCTTGAGCCACAGCCTCAGACTGGGTGTGCATGCTTCATAGAACTGCTCCATCATGAACAGCTTGAGCAGCCCTCTGCAGTCTGGGCTCCGCCTCCAGACACCCACTTGCGGCAGTATTGCGCCAGGCGGGAGGCCAGGTCCACATAGGTCTCCCGTGGCCCCTTCTGCAACTCCCGGAAGTTCTTCCTGTACATCTCGGGGGTCAGCCCGAACTTGTGCAGCAGGGCGTCCTTGACTCGGTTGTAATCCCCTGGCTGTAGGTCCTCCAGCTGATTGAGCACCCCGGCAGCTTCCTGGTTCAGTGCGGGGATGCGCTCCTGAAGCCAGTCAGCTGGGGGGACCCGTTGCAGTCCACAGGCCCTCTCAAAGGAGCTGAGGAACCCATCTACATCGCCCATGTCCTTCAATTGGGCCACCACGAGCTTCTCCAAGCATCTGGCCGCCCTGGGCCCTTGGGGCCCGTCCGCACTGGCGCATCCGGGGCCCCGCCGCTTCTCCGCTCTGCCATGGCCAGCTCATGCTGCCGCTGCTCTCTACGGTCCTGGACTTCCAATTCCTTCATCTGCAGCTGGATTTCTAGCCGCCGCAGCTCCACTGGGCTGGCCCCTGCCCTAGCCAGACTACGGCTTGCAGGGCTTCCCTGGGAGGCAGTCCGGTCTCTTCGGCGGCCTCCAGCACTCCGCCCCCTCTCCGAGCCTGACACGCCCCAGTGGGGTCTGGCTGTTCCCCACGGGACAGGATCCCAGCCCTGTGGCTGGTCATTCTCTTCCAGCCGGGCAATCAGCTGGGCCTTGGTTGCGCTCCGCACAGGCAAGCCCTCTCTCTGCACAGCTTCACCAGCTCTGCCTTCAGCAGTTGGGTATAGGCCATCTCCCGCTGGTCCCCTCGGTGCAGACTCACCAGTCTAGTGCTGCTGCGCCCACGATTCTCAGGAACCGCTGCTCTGTTTCCAGCACGCCTGGTTCCATGGCTCTTGCTTCTACTGCGCCTAGTCGCCGCCGCTGGATGCTCCATCCACGGGGTGCAGTGCATCCCACTCCTGACACCAGTGTGACGACGTTGGGGTCCCCTGACTCCTGCACCCCGTAATGGCACGAACAGACTCCACCAGCCCGTAGAATGGAGGGAGTTTATTGTTTCTCCAGGATACAGCACAGCACAGCACAGATGTAATCTGGTTACAGGGACTGCAGCTAAGAGGCCTCAGTGCCCCCCTCTGAGATGGGGGGGTGGCTGGGCCCTACAATCCCAGCCCCTGGCTTAGGCTGGTTCCTCCATGATTCCAGCCAGAAACTAAACTCTCTTCCAGCCCTGCCCCCCAGCCCGGGCCGCAATCCACCTTCCTTTGTCTCTCTCCTTGGGGGGTAGCTGGTCAGACAGGTTGAGAGACCCTCTTTGCATAATGACTCATCCTTCTGGGCTGTGGTACCGATGGCAGACATTGGGGATTACCACAGAGCCAGCATAGGAACTAGCCAGATACCCCCACTACGTCACACCCAGCAACACAGCTGGGTTCAAATCCTGCGTCAGGGTAACAAGCCAAGCAAGCTGTCTGGGTCTCAAAGCTGGCAGGGTACTCCCATCCCCAACCCCTCCCCAGAGCAACAGGCCTGAAAGGCTCCAGGGAGAGGACACCCCCAACTGGACAAAGCAGGGTGGATTAGCAGAGGGCAGCTTGCCCAGCTCTGGCTCGCAATGTGCATTAGCCGGCCCATTCAGCAAGCCAAAAGGCAGAGGTATGTCAGTAGCCATGTGGCTCGGAACCTACCATCCGCCTGCTGCAGGACTCCCGCCGTTTTTGTGTCTCCTGGAGGTCCTTCTGCGTGCGCAGCAGCTCTGACTCCAGCGTGGTGACCTCCTCCTTTGCCCTGTCCACTTGCTCCCGCAGCACCCTCCCCTGCTCCTCGAGGATCTTGATCTGCCCCTGACACTCCCCCAGCTTCTGGCTCACGTCGGAGTGGGCTTGCACCACCAAGTAGATCACAGCCATGAGCAGCCCCAGCGAGATGCAGATGAAAACAACCAGCCCGACGCACATTTTACTCCACTTGCACATGCTGTGTTTTCTCTCCTGATCCTGCTCAGGTGGGAGGGTGAGAGGCGAGACGGGGTCCTCCCGGGATGGATCACTGTCCTGTCTCCTGTAACGGAGCGACCGGAATGATGCTCCTCCACCAGCACATCTGCAAGAAGCGCGCTTTTATGTTGCCCTCTGCTGTCGGTAGGCGTGCTGCTCGTGAGCCTATCGGCGTGTTGGCCTCGGCGCCTCTGGTTTCCTGGGCTGGGGGAAGATGCAATGTGACTTACCAGTGAATGTGTGGTTAAGGGGAAGCTGGCGGATGGGGGGGGGGTTGGCTCCAGAGTGAGTGAAGCAGCAACAATTTGGGTCTCCCCGTGCCGCTGTTGCTGGAAATTGCCACTTCCCTGGCATCTGAAGGCCGGTCAGCCCAGACGTGTGACAGCATCTGGGGATTCAGCTCAGGGGCTGCTCATGAGGCAGGACAAAATATGCCGCAAACATTTAGGGTTGGCAAAATTAGCAGCACATAACCCAACGGGGGCTGAACCCCACTCAGGACAGCTGTTGTCCGGGGGAATCTCCCGCCATGAAACCCCGCAGGCTTGGGTGAAGGGGCACCATTCAATGGAGCTTCTTCACCGTTTCCTCCTGAGCCTCCAGTGCCAGGCAGGAGCCGAGATCCGTCCGCCAGGGCACAAACCAGGGGAAGGATCAAGACTGGAGTGAGCGAGTGGCTAAGCAGTGTGGGTCAGAAAGGGGAGTGAGCCGGGTGACGTGCCACATTCCCACGGGGATTGCCTGCTCCTGCTGCATGGGAGCAGCCCTGCAACACACACCCCAGGCCGCAGGCAGGGTGTCGGGGACGGATGAGGGATATGGAGAGCCAGGGGCTTTCCACCTGTGGGCAGCAAATCCGAGCCAATGTCTGCGATCCCCAGAGGGGTCTGCGGCTGCGTTAGGGGGTCTGCAACTGAAAAAGTTGGAAACCCCCTGAGCTAGAGAGTCCGTCCTGGCCCAGCCCCCGGGCCCACTGCACTGAGCTAAAAAATAGGCGAGTGAGAGGGGAAGGAGAGGTATAGACAGGAGAGACTAGAGAGGAAGAATGGCCTTGTGCGTGTGAGGAAGTGGGGAGTTTGGGGGGCCCAAAGAGGGGGGGTGTTGCATACGCAGTGCCCAGAAGTTACTGGTTTAATGTGACAATGGTGGGGAGTTTGGGGGGTTCAAAGGGGAGGGTGTTGCATACTCAGTGCCCAGAAGTTACTGGTTTAATGTGACAACGGTGGGGAGTTTGTTGTTTCAGAAAACAGCCCAGAGTTAGAGCTGTGGTGTCTGGGACCCTGGTGACCCCGACCCTGCTCAGAGGACACGGCCGGTTCTGGCCAGACCACAGACAATAGGCTGTAGAGAGCGACCCGGGCGACCAGTCCAGCTGACCCCAGCATGGGGAGAACATTGGACGGGGAGGGAGGTGGAGAAGAGAGGGGCCAGGTGACCCTCTTACCTGGGGAGAAGACAATGGATGGGGGAGGGGCTGTTGCGGGGGATATTGGAGGCTCTGCTGGGAGACTGGGGCTGTTTTGGGGGGACTGAGAGCAGAGCAGGCAGGACTCAGCTGGCTGCAGGAGAGACAGAGTACGGGGCTGAGGGGCCCAGGCCGACTTGCCTGAGGGATCCTTTGCTGTGTTCAAAGCTCAATAGACCCTCCTGTTTGGTGCCGGCTGATAGTTGCTCTGGGCTGGAGAACAGGGCTGTGCTATTCCCTCTGGGAGGGGCGGCCCCAGGGGTCCAGAGGGAGGGGACCCCCCGAAGGGGCTCACGGCAGAGGCAGGCGGCTGAAGGCCCTGAGAGGCGCCGTCCCGGAGGCGGAGGGGCAGGACCCCCCCCCAGGTGAGAGTGGACCCCCCTATGAGAGGGTCACCGCACTGGATTGGACTCCCTGAGAAAGGGCTGTCTCACTGCCGCTGGCGTGGAAGGGGCTCCCCGAGAAGGGGCTGCTGCACTGGAGAGGGGGAATCTGCCCGGGGAGGGACGGGCCGAGCGTGGGCACGACCTGGAAGCCGTGACAGTGGGTAAGACGCTAGCCCAGGACTCCACCCATCTGGCTTCAACTGGGGCTCTGCCGTGCATTCCTGGGGGGAGTCAGTTAATTGGCTTGTACTTTGGTTCCCCATCCACAAACAGGAAGGACTGTTGAGACTAGGATCAGGTGGAGGCAGGGGCAGCGTCTTGCTCCCTGTCCGTGCAATGCGCACCCCAGAGCGCTGATGGGACCCTGCTTGCAAAGGGGCGGAAGGCACAGTGCAGCCAGGCTAGGCGGCAGGAGCTGCGTAGGAGAAGGCTCTCCCGCCTGCAGGGGGATGATCAGAGAGGGGCAGGCAGGACACACAAGGCAGGGGGCTGAAGGCAGGAGTTGTCTGGGAGGATGAGCCCCAAGAGCCAGGGTGTGAGACAGCACGACCGGGAAGTGCCCTGTGCCTCTGGCCAAGGCTTAGCCAGGCTGCTCAGGACCGGCAATGTTATACCTGAAAGAATTTCACAGGGTCTTTTTAGGCCGGGGGATAAGGCAAAATGCCACATTTATTGACAATGTATCATTGCTCAGTTAGATACATATTCACACTTACCCTCCCTCCCCCCACACATATATAGTCTTGTCCTTGCTTAACGTTACCAGTCTGTTGCTCACTGTGACGGGGCGGCGGGGATCGCGGGCCCTAACCCCGTGCTCCGCACTTGGGCGCCGCGCGGCGCAGCCGCCGGGGAGCCCAAGCGGCTCTGCCGAGCCTGCTCGGTGGCGGCGGCCCACGCAGGCGCAGTAGCCTCCCCCGCGCCCGGCTCTGGGGAGGACCCGGCGTCCCAGGGCGCATGCGCCGGCGTCCCCGGCAAGGGGCGCCGGCTTCAAAAGCCGGCCGGCCGTGAGCCCAAGCGAGGGGGAAGAGGAGAGGCGCTGAGCGGCACGGAGGCAGGAGCAGATGGCAGGACCGGCAGAGACGCCAGGACTGGCAGCGGAGGACCCCCTCGGCCGGAGAGAGTGAGTCTCGCCTTGTGCCCCACCGAACCCAGCGCGGCAGGCAGGGACCGACGGGGTCGGAGGAAGCAGCCCAGGACGGGGTCGGGGAACCCCGGGGACCGGTGAGTTGCGGCCGTAGCCCCCCTGGTCGGGCGGGCGTTTTGGACACCCACCCTTAGGGTCCTAGGCTGGGACCTGGAGAGGGGGTGGGCCCAGGTCCCCCTCCGCCCCGGTCGACAGCCGGAGAGCCAACTGGGACTGAGACTGTGAGGTGCGGGGGTAGACCCCTTTGGAAGGGGCCCCGATGGGAGGCCCGTTGGGGCGAGATGTTACACTCACAATAACTCACGGGCCAGGCGAGTTAAATGCGAGGGGGACGAACTGACGAGATGCAAGATGCCCCATCTTTTATAGGTCTTTTCTTCCACTCAGGTCTATGCGTTTTGCTGCGTCAGCGCTTCCATCAATCACTGTTTTAACATCTGTTTATTTGGAAGTCATTCTTCTTTGCTATCTGACATCGGTATGTTGGTGCCTCCTTCCCAGGGTTATTTCAAGGCTGGATTCTTTGTAAGAGGGCGCCCATATGTCCTCCCTCCCTCTGCTTTATATTGGGCCCGATTGATGGTAGTTTTGCACCTCTGAGTTTTACAGCTTCTTCTCCAAACACTCACATTTCAAACTCATTCCCTCCCCAGGAACAACACAATCATTTCACACATGGGGAAAAGGGCTACAATTGTCCCTACAAAAAGGTATCAATCTATTTCAGTACAAAGGTTCGAGTAGTACAAACTTTTAGTCGTTCTTCATATTTTCTTTTATAACACACTCAATAGTCTAGACTGTGAATGGCTAGCCAAATACAAAAGCAGTTTCTCCTCTCTTGGTGTTCACACCTCCACATCAGCTGCTAGAAGTGGGCCTCACCCTCCTTGACTGAACTAACCTCATTATCTCTAGCCTTATTCTGGCCTGCATATTTATACCTGCCTCTGGAAATTTCCACTACATGCATCTGACAAAGTGGGTCTTTGCCCATGAAAGCTTATGCTCCAATATATCTGTTAGTCTATAAGGTGCCACAGGACTCCTTGTCACTTCAATAGTGTAATTACTCCTAAAAGCAACAGCGTGATCATGCTGAACCCCAAGGATCCTTCTGGTCACTTTCTGTCTTGACATCGGATACAATCACCAGGGCTATGTCTACACTCGGCTTCTTGCGTCAGAAATATGCAAATGAAGCTAAGCGTGGAATATTGCCAAGCCTCATTTGCATACCTAATGAGCTGCCATTTTTGCAGAAGAGGCTCTAGCGCCAGAAGGAGCTGTCTACACTGCCCCTTCTTGCGCAAGAAAAACCCTCTTGCGCATTGCCCTTATTGCTGAAAATAATCGGCGTAACGGCATTGCGCAAGAGGGGTTTTCTTGTGCAAGATGGGGCAGTGCAGACAGCTCCTTCTGGCGCAAGAGCCTCTTCTGCAAAAATGGCGGCTCATTAGGTATGCAAATGAGGCTCGGCGATATTCCACGCTTAGCCTCATTTGCTTATTTCTGATGCAAGAAGCTGCGTGTGTAGACACAGCCCAGCAGTTTGATGCATCTTTATTAAGGGCCTAGGAGGCTGTTCTTCCCTGCTCACCCGAGAGGGGCGGCCGACGGAGTTAGAGTTTTTTAACATTTATTCTCATGCTCCCCATTAAACACATTACACAAAACATTACACAACTCTGTTGTCTACAGCACGAAGCTGCTCCTCTCACAGAAGGATCCCAGTGAGGGACTGCAGTCCGAAGTCTAGCCCCTTGCCTCAAGAGCAAAATCTGAGATGGTGTCGGGGGGCAGCAGCAGGGTTTTTGTGGGCAGCCTTTCTTCTGGCTGCTGTGGAGATCAGGTTTGTCTGGCTCATAGAAAATGTCCTTCCACTTCTTTCACAAGCTTTGCCAAAGTGTTTTCCGAAGTGTTTCCCTTTTTAATAGGTAACTAGCACATTTGCCCAGCCTTGCTCGGGTCCTTGAGGGGCTCAGGGCAGAGGGCTGGGTGTGTGTGTGGGGGGGGAGGACACAGGAGTCAGGGTGGGGTGGTGAGGAGGGACTCTGGGTAGGGGACTGGGTGTGTAGGAGGTCAGGAGGGGGAGGTAAATCCCCCCCACCCCCAAGATTCATACCAGGCTTGCTTGCTCTTCCCCAGGGAGTGAGAGCAAAGTGCATAGTTCATTTGCCCCTGCAGATGAGGAACGGAGGGTGAGTGCAGCTAGAGTGAGGAATGCAGCAAACTGGGCACTTTCCCCTTGCTCCCTAATGAAGGAGACCAGCCAGCAATGTTCCCATAGGAATCCAGTGAGCAGTGCGGGGTGGGGTGGGGCGGAAGAGTTTCAGCTTTGCCCTCCCTAAAGGGGGGGCACCTGGGGGTGGGCAGCTCGGGGATGGGTCAGTCCCAGCTGGAGGGGAGGAGGGGGGGCTCATCCCCTTCCAGCTGCCTGATGATTCTGTCGCTTCTGCATGTTTTATGAGAAGCACTCTCATTCCAGGCACTGCCCAATATCCCGGCACAACCCAACCCTTACAGTATGAAAAGTTATGAAAGCTAGCAAAAGAAGTGGTTCATTTTGCCTCTCTTTGAGAAATTCTGGAACAAACAGAAAAACAGACAGACGGACTCTCTCCAATATATAATAGTCTCAAATCAAAGCATAACTCAGAGTAACCTCTAATGGGCTACACCACTTTCCCCAGTAACAGCGGCGAATTCATAATGTCTGCCTGTCAGCAGAGCAACGTCTAACGAGAAAATGTATGGACCCAGGCGCCCAGACCATGGTCAGAGCCAAAAATCCCTGACAGGCTCATGGATCTGTCATTTTTGCTTTGTTTATCTTGTTAGTGATGCTGCGGCGACAGCCGGTGTTTGTTCTGCCCATCTAAACCCCAGCCCGATTTCTTCTCTGACTCTGCGGTGTAGTTTAGTTCCAGTCTCACTTTCCCCCCTCGGCCTCTCTGCCTCCCAGCTGGGTGGTCTGATCCCTCAGTGTAACGGTGGGAAACTAGATAGACTGAAAGTCGAATGTTGGGTTGCACCAAAAAACCTTTCCTGCACAGATCAGGTCTGATAGCCGGCCCAGCACACGGCCGTGGAGGGAGGGTGCAAGTAACCCTCGGTATCTCATGCCCAGGAAACACTGGTAGCGCCCAGGGCTGCTGAAATCCTACATCAGGGTAACCAGCGAAGTAAGTTGTCTGGGTCTCATCAAAGCTGGCGTGGTACCCCCAGCCCCAGCCCATCCCCAGAGCTACAGGCCTAAAGGCTCCAGCCAGGGGACCCCCTAACTGGTCAAAGCAGGGATGACACATGTTAATGTGGGGGGCGCAGGGAGGATCAGCAGAGGGAAGTTTGCCCAGCACCCGCTCCTAGTCAAGCGCCTTCTGCAAACAAAACGCAGAGGGATTCCAGTAGCTGGGTGGCAAAGAACCTTGCGACTGCTCCCCCGCTGACCTCCAAGCCCATCCCCCTAGCTGAGCGAATGTAGATTGTGGGGGGGAGGCAGATGAGGATGTTCTCAGTCCACATGGGGGAAACTGAGGCACAAAGCAGCTCTGGCTACCAGCTGCCAGCCTTTGTCCATATCTAGACTCCTTAGCACTGCCCTGTGATGCTGCACCCCATATTTTTGGTGGAAATGTGCCTAGGAATATGCCTCACTCAGATATGCTCCATGCAAAATACATTGTGTCACCTATCACTGGTTTATTGGGGGCCCTGAGAAAGGCAGCACAGCCCCTCTCTTCTTGGGGGCTCCTGTCACCTAGGGATGGCACTAGTCCACCTCACCACCACCCCAGTTAATCCCTGAGGGTGTTGGTTTGGGAGAGGACGCTGAGCAGTAGGACTGGGGGATAGTGTAACCCACACCCCTAGTGTGGGTCACTGTCCCTTGGAGTGACACCTAGACCAGTTACAGGGAGCGAGATGCATAAGAGAGCTCTACAGTCTAGCTGAGTGCTAGCTGGCTTTATAGTTCCAGGTTCAAATCCACCCACGGGTAGTTGCAATAGCACCTCACTAAAATGTCTGGGGCAGCTCCCCCAGTCAGAGGGAGGCAGTGGTGCTGCATCCCTTGGAAAAAGGCAGAGATTACAAAGTAAAGCAGGGACCTGGGATGATAAAAGTGACCAGAGGAAGTCAGAGACTTTTCTGGCCTCCCCATCAGGGTAGACAGCTTCCCCTGAGCACATATTCCAGTGGCCCAGGCTGGTCCTTCCTGGCAGAGTCAAATGCCTAAAACATAATGCTGCAGACACCACCTATTGCCATTAAACTAACATTCATATTACATGGTTCCTGACTTTTTTAATGTCCCGTGTTTCTTATCCGACATGCCTGGATTGAATACAGTCGCTCTACACACATGGGTCGCTGTGCGTGGGCTAGAAGCTGAGTTTGGATTTTTTTACATTTTAAGATGCCCCCCGCTGGCCCCCTGGCCCTTGGCATGGGCCTGTCGCGCTTTCTCCTCAGAGCACCCTGGCCTGAGCACGTCACCAGCCCAGGGCAGGCAAAGGGATTTGCCCCAGGCCCCAAGCTAGCAGCCAAGTGTGCAGCCAAGTGTGCACTGCCTGGTCCTGGCTCTCCGAAGGCAGGCCAAGATGGCGCCCAGGAATTCGGCTCCGGGGCGACTCACTTTTGACGGGGCAGGACAAATGATACCACAAGCGGCTGGGGTTGGCAACCTTTTATTAGACAAATAAAACCCCTAAGCAAGCAGCAGGGACTTCACCCCACTCAGGGCAACCATCGTCTGGGGTGATCTCCAGCCGGGAAACTCCAGGGCCTTTGGCAAAGCCGCTCCATCCTGCCTGCGCCTTCCATCCCGCTGCATCTTCACCCTTTCCCCAGCGTCCTCCCGGGCTGGGCAGGAACCCGGCTCCAGGCACGATCCAGGGGACTTGCCAAGCGAGCTGGTAGCTTAGACTAGCTCCCGTGAGCGTTTCGGGGCTGGGGGGCGAGCTGGCTGCGCTTTGTAGTGCGGTGTGTTCCCGGGTGGGGTGGGGTTTCTCCACTCTCCCTGCTGTCTGCTCAGCCCTGGAACACAAATCCCGAGGGATAGATGGAGTAGCAGAAAAGAGAGAGAGAGAGAGTCCTGGCGCCCGCACCCCTGCCCAATGGCACTCAGCTACCCCACAGAGGGAGAGAGAAAGGGGAGTGAGGGGCAGGAGAATTGAGATGGAGGGTGGCTTTATATTACAGCACAGGGCTGGTCCTCTGGGGAGCTAGGGTCAAGTCCAATGTTCCCTCTAATCTTTCCTATCCATGTGTGGATTTTTTCCACCCATGTGCGGAATAAATTTGTATGAGGCATGTGCAGATGTGCACCACCCATAGACACAAAGAACCTACCCGTGGGTGTTCTGCTAAGCAGCTGGGCAGCATTGGAATCTCTCTTGAGCAGACACACAAGCACCCAGCTTACAGGGAATGTTGGTCAGCACCCTCGCTTTGTCTGGCTTGGCTGCTCTCCTAGCCGGGCACGACTAGGAGTCCGTGCCTGGGACAGCTGAGCCCTGTAAGTGCTGCTGTGCGAGGGTAGGGGCTCTCGTGCCCACCCAGGCAGTGGCTGGAGGCAGGAGCTGTCTCAGGTGGAGGTGCCCTAGCTAGGACCATGGGGTGAGCTAGCCGGAGGACGAGGAAGTGGACCGACTCCATATCCAAGCTCCGCCATACCTGTCCACACCTGTTCCTCTCACAGAAGCAGGATCTCAGTGAGGGACAGAGCCAGCAGGCTCAGGTAGCCAGTCACGACGGGGATCCAGAGGCTGCTCCCCCCAGAACTCTGATTCTTCAGGTTTTGGGACAGCTGCTGCTCCAGCCGCCAGACCTCAGCTTTGAGTTTCTCTCTGGGAGAACAAGGGAAGGGCATGGGAGCAGGGCGCTCTTGTGGAGAAATCCCTGTAATATTATCACTCTCATATAACTTTGTATTAAGATCTTGTCCTTTTAGATATATCTTTAAGTGTTCGTATAGAATCTCTGTAACATTTCTCCTATAACTTTGTATTAAGAGAAACTTTCCTTGTAAGAAAAAAAATGTCTTTTGAGCTCTCCCCTTTCCTTGATTGCCCTGTTGAAATGAATGAGGTGGGAATGGAGAATTAAAGGTGAGCACCTCCAGCAGCAGTTGCAAGGGTGGAGAAGGTCTGGGAGCCAGATCCAAGACAATACCTGTAAAGTGAGCTCATTAAGAAGAATGGACAGACAGACACCTTGGGAGTCAAGCAGCAAGTGCCTGCCCTTGGAAGAACTCTCTTTGAAGCAGCATTAAGAAAGGCAAGGTGATGACTAATTGGCTGCATGAGAGGGATAAATAGGAGGCATCTTGCAGAGGGACCCCGGGTTTTCATCTTGTCAATATGGGAGCATCGATCCGGATTGGCAGAAGCCCGGCTCCACCCTTCCCCCATCTAACTCACCTGGCCAGTGCAGTTAGGGGGAGCAACTTTGGGTAACAACAAGATGGAGTGTGCTTGTGTATGTGTGAGAGACTGCATGAGTGTAATGTATCATATGCATATGATAAATATTGATTGATCTATGTATGTTCAATAAATGTGGCGTGTTGCCTTATCCCCCTGAAAAAGATCCCGGGTGCTTCTTTTAAGCATAACATTTTGGTGGAGAATTGCGAAAGGGGGAAAGGTACCACGGGCATTTATTGAGTAATGGAAAGGTGTTGAGAAGTATGGAAAAGTGATCATAACCTCGAAAAGTATTAAAAAGTGATCGATCATTAAGGTGTGCACACCCCCGGTGGTAGAAGGCCGGGTAAAGAGAGGAGGAGAAGTAGCTTTCTTGCTCCCCCAGTTGTAGAATGCCGGCATTAGAAAGAAGGGAGGAGAATTAAATTTCTCGCTCCAGGAAAAAGAGGCATTGGTAGATAAGAGTAAAAAGTATAAGCATTGCTATTTTAGTCCCAATAGGAGGTTGGGTATACTAGAAAGGCTACGTCTAGACTGGCATGATTTTCCTCAAATGCTTTTAACGGAAAAGTTTTTCCGTTAAAAGCATTTGCAGAAAAGAGCATCTAGATTGGCATGGACGCTTTTGTGCCAAAGCACTTTTTGCAGAAAAGCGTCCGTGCCAATCTAGACGCGATTTTGCGCAAGAAAGCCCCGATCGCCATTTTCGCCATCGGGGCTTTTTATAAAACAGTCCTGAGCTGTCTACACTGGCCCTCTTGCGCAAATACATTTGCGCAAGAGGGCTTTTTCCCGAATGGGAGCAGCATAGTATTTGCACAAGAACACTGACAATCATACATTAGATCATCAGTGTTCTTGCGCAAATTCAAGCGGCCAGTGTAGACAGCTGGCAAGTTTTGACTTGCCAGTCTAGACGCAGCCGAAAATGTTTAAACGTAAGCAGTCATTTAAGAAGGCTCCCAGAGAGGAGGCTGAGAAATTGGCATTTGTAAAAGATATTACCCCTTTTTGAACAAATATTGCAAAAATTCGGACATAGCCCTTGGTCTGATCAAGTGTTAGCTGATGTCCATACAATTTCAGACCTAGAAGACAAATTGGCTAACTACTTATGGATATATAAACCCTCAACTCCAATGAAAAAGGAAGCAGCTGCAGTTTGGCTTCTATGGAAAACCTGTAATGAGGTGTTCCTCAAATTGACTGAATATAAGAATGCAAATATGATACTGCAAAATTTAAAAGCCTCTGCTGAAGAAGTGGAGAGGTAGAAATGCATGTCCCTCAGTACCCAGACACAACTAGAGTCCCTTAAGGATGGGTACTGAGAGTTAAAGCAACTCTCAGATTTTTCAGGAATATGCTTAAGAAAAAGGACCAGGAGGTGTGGGGCTTAGTGAACAAGGTCACCCTCCTTGCTAAACTGGTAATGGGACAAAGCTTGAGTCTGTGGAAAGGAGCCACTTTCCATTTAGCAAGAAAAACAGGGTCAGGCCCAGACAAGCAGGCAGGTAAAAGATAGATTGAAGGCCTTGTGGTAGAACTGAGAAAAAGCAGTAAGTACAGGTACTGGAAATCTAAATCCTTAAAACAATACTTACAAGAGTAATATCTGAAACAAGGCCAGTTTTCATTTTAAGAGATAAGAAAGTGTTTTAAGAAAAAGAAAACCCACAGAGAATTTAACTCTACAGAGAATGGAGGGAATTGAGCAGTTGTGAAAATGCTAAAATGGTATAGGAAAAAATTGTGGTTTCTTTGCAGCCATTCTGAAGGAAAAATGGGCCCTTTTCCAAAAGAACGTCTGTAAATAATCCGGGCAAATTTGACTCAGATCCATACATTTGATTATAGATACTGCTAAAAGAACTTGAAGGGGATTTCTATTGGAACTTAACTACCCCAATGAATAAAAGGGAATGTAATCTCAGCTATGTAGAAATAGTGTAAGAAAGGTTCAGAGAGAATGTATGTGTATCTGTGTAAATATATATATAGTGTAAATAAGTGAGGTTTTCAAGGTCCAGTAATCTTGTTTTGTAGGTTAGTGAACTGTTTTGTAGGCTTAAAACAAATTGGTTTGGTTTATTTTCAGTAAGACCATTTCAGTCCAAGTTGTTCAATGAAAGTACAGAAAAACTGTGAGCATAAAAGAAACAGTTACACCCTATGCAAAGTTTAATATGGCTAAGTAATGTTATAAACAAAGAATGCACATTTTCCTGTGACATGCCATATATATTGTAGAAGGGGTAAAAGCTGCAAACAAATCAAAATCCTGTGAAGGCTCCAGGAGCCACAACAGGTTGTACTTTCCTTTTCAGGTTGCTGTGTGAGAGAGCAGGATTTAAAAGTAAAAACTCAAAACTCTAAATCTCTGGCAAAAGTTATTGTGTCCCTTTTTAAGACAAAGCTACAGACAGCTTTGAATCTAAAAGCAAGCCAGAAAGTGTTCTGTGGTGCAGATGCCCTAGCTGGCAGCACAAAGAAGCTTTGCAGGTAATAGCTAGTTTGATCAGCAAATTACCTGAGATCAGAAAGTTCAAATTGTAGCCCTCCAGAAAGAAAGGTGGGAAAAAGGAGTCAAACCTAAAACTGAGAATTTAAAAATCAAAATAAAAAACCCTGAAAAAGATCCCGGGTGCTTCTTTTAAGCACAACACTCTGGGTGACCCCCCCACCGCTCATGGGGCAGGGACGAGCTCGGCTTACCTCTGCTGCTGAGCCTCCAGGAGCTGCTGTCGGAGCATGTCAGTTTCACCTGGAAAACAACAGACCGGCCAGGGCCAGCCAGAATCAGCGAGCTTCTACCCCAGTGTGCGCCCCCTCCCAGCAAACTCATCCCGCCACACCCCAGGCCTCGCGGGGGACCGCCGCCTGCGTGGCACCCCCTGCCGCTATCAGACAGGCCAGGTGCCTGTGCCAGTGGGGCTGGGGTCCGAGGAGAGATTTGGGGGCTGCCTGTTCACCTCCCGCAGCCCTTTCTCCACAGGAAGACTTTGGCCCCCTGTGCTTGCTGATGGTTATAAATGTATTGGATCATGGCGGCACCTGGGAGCCAGGCATGAGGGCTCCCTGCCCCACGGCGGTACCGATCTCGTGAGCCAACCATGTCCCCGTCGGAGTGGCAAAGTGGGGCCCATCGCCGGGCAGCAGAAAACCACCCGACTAGCATGATCCAAACTCCTATTACTCAGATCCGGCCGAGGGTAGTGGGCCCAGCATACGGGGCCCAGTTCTATGTCCCTGGCCCAGCTACGTGCATCCCTCCTGCCCCCAAAGGCATTTCCTGTCTTAGAAGGGCTCTTTCCTAAGCCACCCAAGGGGGCTGGTGGCAATCAAGCGATTTAGAGCAGTCGTCTCACCTTGTCCCCCTCCGGCCTCTCTGCCTCCCAGCCGGGTGATTTCCTCCTGCAGGGTTGTAATGTTGCTTTGCAGGATGCCCTGAGCCAGAAAACACAAGGGAGAAGGATCAGATGCCGGCAGGGAAGCCCTGGTGCTGGGCAGCTGCCTCTGGGGCAGAAGGGAGCAGGCCTGAAAAAACCCATCCTTCCGGCCTAAGTGAAGGGCCCGCATAGGCAGTTATCTGATCGGTTCTTATTTATTCCTAGCTCAAGGTTTCTCTTTTCCCTTCTCTCTCCCGGGTGCTGGGGTCCTGGGGAACTGGACCGGCCTGTGGAGGGAACATGGGGGACTAGACCCGCTGCCTGTGTTCCCAGTAAGTGGGGTGCTTGGAAAGATCCAAATCCACTCGGCCCATTAGCAGAGTGCCCACTGCCGGCAGCGTGTCTTGCTAGTGGTGGTGCACCTCCGCACCTGCCTTGGCGCACGTAACAAAATTTATTCCATACACAGATGGAAAAAAATGAGAAGGAGCACTGGCTTTAGGACATGTGGGTCTCTGCTCCGGATCTCTGGGAGTGCGGGAGTCGATGACAGGAGACAACCGGATCCGATGCTCAGGAACAAACAGGAAGGGAGACTCGGGAACAGGCAAACATGGACTGAGGGGACCGCCCAGCTATAACCTAAAAGGGAGCCTCATCCACACGTCTGTTTGTCCTGCTCAACCCCCATCTCTTCACTTACTCTTGGTCCCCTCCATCCCTCGCCTGGGCCTCTCTCCTTCCCCCTGCTTCTCCCAGTTCAGTCCTAGACTCAGTTTCTCTCTGTCTCTGGCAGGCTCCATGCTGCCAGCTGGTGCCCCTTTTGGCCCCTCCAGCTGTCACCTGCCCTCCTCCCCACAGTGCATTCCCCTGCCCACCCCGTCGTAGCTCCCCTGGCGGGGGGCGGTGGGGGCAGGCGTGCAGAGAACAGGAAATTGAACCCCTCGGGTAACAAAAAGCGGCCAGGGACCCAGGTGGCACCCAGGGCTGCATCGGGAGCGCACACACAGCCCTGGGTCCAGCAAACTCCGGGGTGGACAAATAAGAGGGGATGCCCATGTGGGAGGGACCCTGGAGCAAGCTCCCACCCAGACGAACCACTGAGGGGCAGGGCCTGGCGCTGGAACCGTTTCTCTGCGCCCAGCCCCCTGGCACCCTGATCCTGGACCGGCGCTCCTGGGCGCCACCGTACCCCCGTATTAAACAGCAGCCCCCACCGTCAGGCTCCCGCAGGACTCCCAGCGCCCACGCATCTCCCAGAGGGTCTGGTTGGCCCCCGCCAGCTCTGCCCGCAGCTCCGCGACCTCTGCCCTCGTCCCGGCCTGCTGCTCTTCCAGCGTCCCCTTCTCTTCCTCCAGCGCGGTGAGTTTCCCCGTCAGCGCGGCGGTGCCGTTGGCCAGCTGCTCCTGGCACTGCCGCAGCTGGGTCGGGGCTGAGGAGATATGGACCAGGCAGGCGATCAGAGCAACTGAGACCAAGGAGAAGGCAACTGTCACGAAAACACAGCCCGTCCTCCAGCCCCCCATGGTGCTAGTCTCCGGAGACACAGCGGCGGGGGCTGCGCATCCCAGGGGGCCCGGCGCCTTCTCCGCGCTGCGCCTCGCCCTGCGCAAAGGAAGTTTCTTTCGCCCTCTCTCGTGTGTCAAGCGGCGGGTCTCGTTAGCATAGAGACGAGTTCGCCCCGATTTCCTGCTCTGGGGCGGGCGGACGCCCTCGGGAACGGGGCTTTCCGGGGGAAGAATGTGGCCGCACCCCCCGCGCCCCGCCCCTCCTTCCAGCTGCGATGGATCGGGGAGGCCCGGCGGAGCTGTCGGCGCTGCCCCGGGGGAGATCTGGGTGGGAGTCCCTGGCCGTGGCTCTGAGCCTTTCCCCGTCCGATCCTGGTGGTTAGCGCGGTGCCATGCCGGGGGCACGGGGTGTGAGCCCTCCCGTGCTTCCCCTACTCAGCAAGGCCCTGGCTACTCTCCCGCGTGGCTCCCGGCCCGGGGCTGGCAGAGGCTGGAAGCACCGGCCACCCGTGGTGCTTGCCACCGAGTTCCTGGCTGGAGGCTGTGAGGGGCAGGGCAGGGGGCACCGAGCGGCGGGTCCGGCCCGGGGCAGCAAGGGGGTGTCTGGGGAAGGCCAGGTGCTCTGAGGCGCTGGCGGGGCTCCCTGCGCTGGGGCTTGCGCCTAGGCTGGAGGCAGAACAGGAGCTCCGTGTGCAACCCTGCAGGCACCGTGCCCGCCCCAGCAGATACTGAATCGGCCCCTGCCAGCAGCGCCCTGAGGGTCGCTGGGGCTCCTGGGGGCCACTGGGAGCCACCTTTCGGTCTGTTTCCGCTCCCTGCACGGTGATGAAGGCCCATGGATAAGGCGCTGCCCCCCTCCCACACCAGCCCTCCCCTGAATTCACCCCCCAACCACCCCCGTTTCACATGGTGGGGTGACGGGGGGGGGGGATTTCGGGCTGCCGGCCAGAGCTGTCTCCTGACGGGGGCGGCTCAGCTGGGGCAGAGGAGGACCGGGGGGGGAGCGATTCCCAGCAGCCCCAGATCTCCCCTCCCACCCGCACCTTGCTGCCAAGGGCTGCCTCTCCTCAGTTTCGTTTCTCACACCCATAGAGAGAACAGCTGGATTTCACTTCTCGGAAGAAGCTGCTGCATCGGGCGGCCAGGCCGGGCTGGAGGGGAGGGAGTCAGAGAAAGGGGGAGACGGGCACCGGGGGAGGGGGAAGGGCCGGCAAAGGGGCTGGTTTACCTGCAGCTCGGACTTTTTTTTTTGGCCTCTTATTTGTTAGTTCAGAGAAATGTTTTTAGACCCCTCTCCCGACACAATAAATAACCCCAGTTCCTTCCTTCTGCGCTGCCGAGCCAGCCCGCCCCCCTTCGGGCCTTCCCCTGCCCCCAATCTACACCAGACCCCTGCTGCAGCCTGGCGGAGGGGGTTGCTCATATCAATGGGAAGGGGCTGGGCTCGGGCTCAGGTAGGGGGAGTGAGGCAGACACCTATGTCCAGACCTATGTTCCCTCTAATCTTTTCCAGCAATGTGCAGATTTTTCCTCCATGTGTAGAGTACATAAGAACATAAGAACGGGCCAGACTGGGTCAGACCAACGGCCCATCCAGCCCAGTGTCCTGTCTGCCCACAGTGGCCAGTACCAGATGCCCCAGAGGGAGGGAACAGAACAGGGAATCCTCAAGATCACTCTCCTGTCACCCAATTCCAGACAAACAGAGGCTAGGGACACCATTCCTACCCAGCCTGGCTAATAGCCATTGATGGACCTAACCTCCATGAATCTATCTAGCTCTTTTTGGAACCCTGTTAAAGTCCTGGCCTTCACCACATCCTCTGGCAAGGAGTTCCACAGGTTGACTGTGCACTGAGTGAAGAAAAACTTCCCTTTGTTTGTTTTAAACCTTGTGCCTATTCATTGCATTTGGTGACCTTTTGTTCTTATATGGTGGGAATAAGTCAATAACTTTTCCTTATTCACTTTTCCCACACCAGTCATGATTTTATAGACTTCTAGCATCTCCCCCCTTAATCTCCTTTATTCTAAGCTGAAAAGTCCAAGTCTTTTTAATCTCTCTTCCGAGGGGGACCCGTTCCAAACCCCTAATAATTTTTGTTGCCCTTTTCTGAACCTTTTCCAATGCCAAGAGATCTTTTTGGAGATGAGGCGACTGCATCTGTATGCAGTATTCAAGTTGTGGGCGTACCAGGGCTTTATATAGAGGCAATAAGATATTTTCTGTTTTATTCTCTATCCCTTTTTAAATAATTCCTAACATTCTGTTTGCTTTTTTGACAGCTGCTGCACACAGCCCCTGGCTCAGTGAGGTCCTGGCCCATTGCTGGGGCTCTTTGGCACAATGGCTAGACCTCTGGGACTGATTGTTCACCTGTCCTCACCCAAAGGGGGCCAGGTGGGAACTGAACCTAGGGAGGGTTTAATGGGAGCACTTGGGCCGTATCCTCAGGCCTACTCTGTACACCTGGGGAGGGGGAGGGATTGGCAGCATGGAGCAACGAGGAGGAAGCTTAGGGGTGCTGGGGTAGGCAGTACATTAGGGCTTGTCTCCTGCTCAGTAGGGTTGTGGCTCGGCTCAGAGTATGGAGCAGAGGATGAAATTACCAGGTGGAATGGGCCCCCTCTTTAAACACACAGGTAGGTGATGCTCTTCCGCTTGGCTAAGTGTGGACCCCTCTTGCTTTCCTTATGCTTGGAATGAGCCCTGGGGAAGTCTTGGGGGGTCTCCTAGCCCTGGGAAATGGGAATCCGAGCCCCAGATGTGGTATGTTTTGGGTTCAAACCCTGATACTGGATCTCTGGTAACCCCTGAAGGAGGAACCTGTGGCCAGGGGGGTGGGGCTGAGTTACAAAGAACCAGGTGATTCCAGGGTTTGAACAGCGGTTCCTGCATTGCTGACCTAGCCCTAAGGAGACATATTGCCCAGTGAGATGCTCCTCTATAAGTCTACTAGCTAGAATATGCTCTACATTTTTAACACTGAGCATAATTAACCACTACAGCTTTTTACTAGAGGTCAGGGTGGATTCTCCATCACTGGCTGATTTTTTAGGGAAAAAAAATCTTCTCTGGGAATGATTTGGGGCAGTTCTCTTCCTCTTCATCCCACAGCCCTGCTTTTCTCTCCCCCCCTCCCCCCCCCATCTCCTCCCCTTCTGGACAGAGGGTGGGTAGCTGGGGTGTGGCTGTTAAAGAGACAGGATGGTATTGGTGTTAGCGGTGGGTTTTCCATCTCACAGTGTCAGCCAGTCCAGACCGGCTGCTTCCCTGGAAGCTGCTTTAGTCAAACATGTGACTGGGCTCCACAGAGGGGAAGAGGGTGAAATGTAACATTGGGAGTATGCAGGCGAGCAGACGAGCTGATTGAATATTCCCTCCTGGACTAAACCTCTAATCGCCTGTGGGTTAAAGCACCAGAACCAAGGAGCCAGGGCACCTGGCTTCTATTCCCAACTTTCCACTGAGAGTTCTTGGGCATGTCCCTTTTCCCTCTTATCTGCTGCACTTTCCCCATCTGTAGAATGGGGCTAATGGCTCTGACTACCCACGGAGAGCCACCAGGTTTGGCTTGCTGGAGAAGAGAATCGGTTGTTCTGCTAACCCCCCAGTTGCAGGGGGGCTCACCCCCCAAAGTAAAGGCACTCAGTAATGGTAGGGAGGAAGGATTGCTGCATTGGCCATTGGCTCCTGCCCATTCAGCCCAACAGATTCAGGCTCTCTGCAGACTCAGGCAGCGCCATGGCTCACTGGGTGAGCTCCTCTTGGCATCCTTGAGGATTAGAAACTGACCGACATGAAAGCCCCCGGTCCGGTGCCATCCCCTGGCTCTGGACCCCCAGCGTGGGTCTGTACCACTTTCCCCTAAGGACACCCGATGCACTGCTAGTTGCCCCAGTGCCGGGCTGGGAGAGGGATTTGCCCCGTGTTCCAAACTAGCTGTAAAGTTCCAAGCTGCCTCTTCCCCGCCCTCCGAAGGCAGGTGGGGCCACGGGATGGCCACGAATGCGGCATGGGGGCCGCTCACCTGCACGCAGTGCCCCGCCTGACGCAGAAGGACCAACGACACCACAAGCCTTTGGGGTTGGCAAGATGTTATTAGAAAAAGAGCAGCAGGTGGCTAACAGGCCTGCAATGGCATGACCCCGCTCAGGACAATGGCCTGGGGTCGTCTGAACCTGAGAAACGCCCAGGCGCTGGCTCTTCCTCACCGCTTCCCCATCATCTTCCAGTGCTGGGCAGCAGCCAGTAGGATCCCTCCTCTAGGGACCGGCTGGGCAGGAGCCCGTCTCCGGGCCCAACCCAAGGTTGTCGCAAAATCATGGTTCAGAGCTGCCCCCTTGCAGTCTGCTGTGTCCCTATAGGGATTCTCCTTGCTCCCCGGGGACTGGTCAGCCCTGGAACACCCCCCTCACCCCGACAGAACAGCAGAGGGAGAGAGAAAGGCGAGATGGGGCCCAGGCGTGGAGGGGAAGGGTGGCCTTAGGGTTACATGTGGTTGCTGAGTTCTAGTCCTGACTCTACCGCGTGCTCTTGGGGTGACTCGCTAATCTCGTGCCTCAGTTTCCCACCTATGAAAAGGAGATAAGAGGTAGCTGGTGGAGGTGACAGAGCAAGACCCTCCCACTGCCTGGGAAAGTCAGATAGCTGGTGGGGTCTCTGGACAAGTCTGTATCCAAACTCCTTGATCGCAAGACGAAGCTGCTCCCCTCACAGGAGAAGGATCCCAGTGAGGGACAGAACCAGCAGCACAAAGTAGAGAGACACCCTCTGACGGAGGAGGCTGTCCTCACTGGAGCGCTGATTTCTCTGGTTTTGGAGCTCCACATTCAGCCAGCGGATGGTCCCCTGGAGTTGATCTCTGGAGGGACAAGCAAACGGGAAAATGCTCTTTAACTCAGAGCTTGGGGGGAGCTCCTTCCCCAGCCCCCCGGGGTTGGGACTGGCAGGGCTCACCTTTCCTCCTGGAACTTTCTCTGGGAATCCTGCAGCTGCTGGGACTGGCTGGAGAGTTCATCTCGGAGCTTGTCAATTTTCTCTGGACAAGGAGGTGAAGGGAAAGTGATCAAGTGTCTGTGTGTTACCCAGCCAGGCTTTAGCCCCCAGGCCTCTCCATTCTCTAGCACCATGGACACCTCTCCATCCATGTTCCCTCTAATCTTTTCTAGCCACATGCAGATTTTTTCCCCACCCATGTGCAGAATAAATTTCTAGGTGCACCAAAGCATGTGCACCACCAAGAGAACAGCACTCTGCTAATCAGCTGGGCTGCATTTGAATTTCTCCTGAGCGGCAGCACAAGCGCACAGCTTACCGGGAATGCTGCTCTCCATCTGTCTTCACCCCAAGATCCCATTCTGTCTGCCCCCATCCCCCTCTGACACAAGGAGCCTCTTTCAAGCCCTCTAGGGCATTAGCTGGCACTCACCTTGTAACCCTTGTTTCTTGGCCTCCCGCTCCAAGTCTCTGTGTTCCAGCTGGGTGACTTTGTTCCTGAGGGCAGTGAGGTTGCTCTGCAGTTTGTCCTGAGTGGGAAGAGGAGGGAGACGGGGGGGGAAAGGAGCGGTTATTTGGGATTGTGCAATTGCAGAAAGCCTGTGAAACTGTTTCTGGTCTTTCCGATTTAAGACCCTATTCCCCTGTGTACCCTTTCCCTGTTTTTTCAACTCCCAGGGGTTTTCTCCACGTGAAACGAACTCGTCCTTGAGCTGAGCTAGGGAATAAGCCAAACAGAAGACAATATTTTTTCCTCCGCACGTCCAGAAATGGCTACTAATGGCAACAGCTGAGTCAGCATGCCAGCCCGCTCTAGGTCCAGTGCCTCCCCCAGGAAAGTGGGCGGCTTTTTTTAATGCCCGCCAGAAAACAGAAAATGCTTGGCTTTCCTTTCAGTCGGTTTCAAGGATTTGCCTAGTCGCTAGTAAATTGACGCTCAGACCAAGTTGTCCCATCTTGCATCTAATTTGAAAGAGGGTTATTTTTTAAAAAGGAAATTATATTCAATTTATATTCCCAAAAAGCTGGCGGGAGAGGAGGTGGGGTGGGGATAGATGAGGTGTGGGGGATAGACAGACAGAGGGGTTGTGGGGATAGATGGAGGCGTGGGGATAGACGGAAGTGTGAGCGAGGGGGCGTGGGGAAAGATAGATGGGGTGGGGATAGAGAGCGGGGGTGGGGAGAGGGAGGCCTGGGGATAGATTGTGGGGGGAAGAGGAGGCCTGGGGATAGATCGAGGGGGCGGGGTCATGGGGGAGAGGAGGCCTGGGGATAGATTGGGGTGGTAGTGGGAGAGGGAGGCCTGGGGATAGATCAGGGGATCGTGGGGAGAGGAGGCCTGGGGATAGATCGAGGGGAGGTCGGGGGGGAGAGGAGGCCTGGGGATAGATTGGGGAAGAGGAGGCCTGGGGGATAGATCGAGGGGGCATGGGGGAGAGGGAGGCCTGGGGGATAGATTGGGGTGGTAGTGGAGAGGGAGGCCTGGGGATAGATCAGGGGATCGTGGGGGGAGGGAGGCCTGGGGATAGATCGAGGGGCGGGGTCATGGGGGGGAGAGGAGGCCTGGGGATAGATTGGGGTGGTAGTGGGAGAGGGAGGCCTGGGGATAGATCAGGGGATCGTGGGGAGAGGAGGCCTGGGGATAGATCGAGGGGAGGTCGTGGGGAGAGGGAGGCCTGGGGATAGATCGAGGGGAGGGGGAGAGGGAGGCCTGGGGATAGATCGAGGGGAGGAGGTCGTGGGGAGAGGGAGGCCTGGGGGATAGCTAGAGGGTGTGGAGGATAGCTAGAGGGGGGTCATAGAGGGGTCATGGGGGAGGGGGCATGGGGATAGCTAGTGGGGTTGTGGGGGGGGGGTCGTGGAGGGTTGAGAGGGGCTGTCTAAAAATGGGGGGGCCTTTTCCCATGGGCCTCTGAGTTCCGTCCTGCAAGCCAAGCCTCGGCAGAGCCTCACAGCGCGATCGGCAGACACCCCCCGACCCCCCGAGCAGGCTGGGAAGGAGCCTCGGCTGGCAGCGTGCCCGGGCAGGGTCAGGCACCTCTGCAGGGCACCCAGCGCTGCCCGCCCCGCCCCGTCCGTGCCCCGGTACTGAGCAGCGCCGCCGCGCCGAGCCCCCACCGTCAGGCTCCCGCAGGCCTCCCAGCGCCCGCGCGTCTCCCCGAGGGTCTCGTTGGCTCCCGCCAGCTCTGCCCGCAGCTTCGCGGCCTCTGCCCTCGCCCCGTCCCGCTGCTCTTCCAGGCGGGCGAGCCTGTCCTCCGCGCTGGGGGGGGCCCTGCCCCCCTGGCACTGGACCAGGCAGCAGGAGACGGCGACCCCGACGGCAGCCAAGATGCAGACGAGGGCCCCCGCCAGGCAGCCGTAGAGTTTCTTCTGCCTCTTGCTGCAGCCTTGGCTCCCGAGACAGACGGGCCCGGACATGACCCGGCCGGCCCCCTCCACAGCCTCGCAGGGCAGGAGGGGGAAATGGACCCCGGGCTGAGTCGCTGGATGCAGCTGGCGCCTTAGTGCCCGCCCCACGGAGCGGCTCCCTGGCCTTCTAGCGTTCCGCGCTGCGAGCCGGGCTCTCGGCTCCGGCTTGGCGGGGGGTTGGTCTCCCCCAGGCACGGGGCTTTCCAGGAAATCACATGGCTTTCCTGTTCCAGCGAGGGCCGAGGTCAGATGCCTTTGGCTGAAGACCCAGCTCCCCCCCCCCTTCCCTTCCCCCCACGCCCTCACTCCCTCACTCTGTCCGCCCAGTAGCCGGGCTGGGGGGCTGGCTCCGAGGCCATCGCTGGACTTGGGGAAGGGGGAGTCTACAAGGCCGGGGGCTGCTCTATGGCCTGGCCGGACCCCTTCCCCTCGCTGGCAGAGTCTGGGGGCCCGGCAGCCCCTGGTTCCACCTTGCGGCCCTGCCCCCCGAGGCTGGTGGCGGGGTGGGCGCCCTTTGCCCCGCTGTGGGAGAAGTTAGTGTTTCTGTCGTTACACCGGACCCTAGTCTGTTAGCGGCAGCGGGGACCGAGAGAGGAGCCCTACCCAGGGCAGCAGGCGGGGGAGATGCCCTGGGGGGGGGGGACTTTGTCTGGGGAGCCCGCTGGAGAAAGGGGGAGCAGCTGGGGTCCCGTGGGGAACCGAACCAGTCCCAGCCGACGCTGCAGGGAGCAGCCCCCGGGGTCTCCGAGCCGTGCGCTCCTGGGGCTTACTTTGAGCCCCACTTTATTTTAGCCCCATCCCCTGCACGGTGCGGGTGATAATGGGAAGCGATCAGTGGAGAACACGCTGCTCCCTCGAGCTAATCTCCTGCTGGGATAAATCCAGCCCCCATCGGGAAGCGGGGCAAGTGAGGATCGTCCCCGCTTCCCCGGGGGGGGAGGGGTAAACTGAGGCACGGAGAGGCTGTGGCTGCCAGTCAGAGCCCTCTGCAAACACAGATGAGGGAGCTCAGCAGGGCAGGGCTGATCCCTCATCAGCCGCAACCCCCCCCCCGCATCAATTTGCCCCAAGGGGTTCTCCCCCCCCGTGATTACATCCACTGGGAGCAGCCAGGGCTCATCAGTTTCGGTCCTCCCCCCCCCCCCCCTTTCGGTTTCGTTTCTTGACAGAAGCTGCTTCTGCTGCTCTAAGCAGCTAAGCCAGGGGGGCGGAGAGAAGAAAACCCGGAGCGAAGTGGGGGGGGGGGGGGCTCTTAGCTACAGAAAGTTTCTCTTCATTGCGCCAGCCTCCCTCCCCTGTACTCAGGTGCAGCCGGGGGAAGGCTGGGGTTGATTCCTCCTTCCCCAACCCCCAGGGAGGCCAAGGGTGGGGCTGAGCACTCCTGGGGGTGGGGGGTGGGAAATCAGCCCCAGTCTTCTCCCAGCCGGCCAGAGCATGCTTACTTGGGGGACCATAGAGGGGTGAGTTCGTACCCTTGCCCTCCACATTTACCAAAGAAGCCGCTCCCCCGGAAATTCCTGCCTAGGGATCTTTTTCTTTCCTTCCACACAGCCATTGATGGGCCCAACCTCCATGGATTTCTCTAGCTCTTTTTTTGAACCCTGTTACAGTCTTGGGCTTTCCCAATGTAGCCTTAGGCAAAGACCCCCCTCCTGAAAGCAGAAAGGACCTTTACCCTACCGTTGGTAAAGGGGCACCAGCCAGAAAATTGTCGAAAGCTGATTCCAAGGCAGGGCTAGAGTCTATTACTTTGTGCTAAGTTTTACAATGACTATTGTGAAACAAGTAAGGATGTGATGATGGGGGTGGGGGGGCAGTTTAATTGTAATTTGATGTCCTTGTTCAAATGTGCCTGTTGCTTCTCCCCTGGCACAGAAATCATCTTTGCTCTGTGTGTGTGAGCGAGTGAGGCATGTATGAGAGATAAGTGCGAAGGCCAAATGTTCTAGGAAGAAGCCCAGAACAGACGTAAAGATGCCAGAGATTGCTGTATATTCCCCATCAAGATAGAAGCAGTGGGCAAGTCACTGGCTCTGGAAGAAGGTGGGCATTTCACAACTGGGACAAAATAGTTGTGATCAAAACCAGCTTAGCACGGCAGAATGAAGATGATAAGGAGCAAGAGAAACAACTGAAAATAAACATCCGTTGGAAAAGCAGCCTGATGATGCAAAACCCACTGATCCCGATGGGAAAGAGCTATGATAAAAGGACAACTGTTTTGCTTCAAGAGTGGGGACGTCCTGCCATGACTGGAGCATCGGACCAGACCAATAGACCCTGCTCCTCCGCCTGTGATCGATCCCCAGACTGGTAAATATAATGGTGGGACTGTGTGTATCTGTCTATGTAAGCATATACTAACTGCTTTGCTTTGTCACTGTATTCTCAATAAACGCAGTGTATTGCCTTTTCCCCCTATAAAGATCCCCTGTGTTGCTTATAACAACATCCTCTGGCAAGGAGTTCCACAGGTTGACTGTGCACTGTGTGAACCCCCACTTCTGGTGTTATTGGAAGGAGTAAAAACTCTTCATTATTCACTTTTTCCACACCAGTCATGGTCTTATAGACTCCTATGATATTCCCCCTTAGTCTCCTCTTTTCCAGGTTGATAAGTCCCAGATTTATTAATCTCTCTCCTCATAATGGCAGCTGTTCCAAACCTCTAATAATTTTTGTTGCCCTTTTTCCAATGCTCAGGGCATTTCTCCTACCCTGCTGAGCCAGACCCCTCTTCTACCCCCTCCCATCCAAATAAGCCCCCATGCTCCAGCCTGGTGGGGGATAGAGGGTAACTCAGATCCATGGGAAGGGGCTGGCTTCAGGCTCAGGGCGAGGTGCACACACATTAGGTCCAGACCCCCTTGAACTGCCCCCAGTTCTGGGGCACCCGGCCAGCGGCTGAGAACCCCACAGGCCAACCGGCCTGCTGCCCGTGCTGGCCCGGCAGGAGCTGGGGGCGTTTGGTAGAGAATGGACTTCGCGTTGATGATTCTTGTCACGTACAGCTTCATGCGCAGTGAGGTCCTGGCCCATTGCTGGGGCTCTTTGGCACGACAGCTAGATAACTAATAGCTGTCACAGGGCAGCTTCCCCCTTTAAGGGGAGAAGGCTTTTCCAGGCCCCTGGGACTGATTGTTCACCCCTACCCACCCAAAGGGGGCCAGGTGGGAGCAGAACCTAGCATCAGGTTAATGGGAGCACTGGGCCCTAGCCTCAGGCCTACTCTGGACACCCGGGGAGGGGGGCCTCTAGCAGGACGGAGCTAGGAGGGAGCTCAGGGGTGCTGGGGCAGGCAGTACCCTAGGGCTTGTCTCCTGCTTGGGGGGGGTTGGGGCTGCCGGAGGCCAGGCAGCCCCTGTAGTGGGCATTGGAAAGAGCGCCCTGGCTCTGGCTGCAGGAGGGCCGGGTCGCTCGGCTGGGTCTGAGAGGAGCAGGGGATGCGGTCAGAACCTGGAACGAGATCCATCTCCAGCCCACCGGGGGGGTGCTGCCCTTTGGGATCAAGGCTGGCCCCTTTGAGCTGGTGCGTGGGTCCCAGCCACAGGCCAGAGATGGCGACTCCAGCACCCCCCTAGGCAATTCATTCCAGTGTTTCCTGCCCCCCGCGCTCCTCTGTGCCCTGGGAAGTTGGTATGTTTTTCCTCATGTCCAACCTAACCAGGGGGGAGGGATAGCTCAGTGGTTTGAGCATTGGCCTGCTAAACCCCAGCTTGAGAGTTCAATCCTTGAGGATGCCATTTAGGGCAAAAATTTGTCAGGGATGGTACTTGGTCCTGCTGTGGAGGCAAGGGACTGGATGGACCTTTCAAGGTCCCTTCCAGATCTAGGAGATAGGCAATCTCCAAACCTCCCTTGCTGCAATTTAAGCCCATTGCTTCTTGTTCTATCCTCAGAGGCCAAGGACAATTTTTCTCCCTCCTCCTTGTGACACCCTTTTAGGTACTCAAAAACTGCTTTCATGCCTCCCCTCAGTCTTCTCTTTTCTAAACTAAACAAGCCCAATTCCTTCAGCCTTCCCTTCTAGCTCATATTCTCTAGACCTTTCATCATTTGTGCTGCTCTTCTCTGGACCCCCTGCAATTTTGTCACATCTTTCCTGAAACGTGGTGCCCAGAACTGGTCACAACACTCCAACCGAGGCCTGATCAGTGCCAAGCAGAGCGGCAGAATGACTTCTCCTGCCTTGCTCCCAACACCCCTGTCCATGCAGCCCAGACTCATGATGGCTTCTGGAGCAGGCAGGAGATCCTGGACCTGGTTGCTGTGTGGGGAGAGGAATCTGTTCTCACAGAACTACGAACCAGCAAGAGCAACGCAGCTCTCTATGCCAAGATCGCCCAGGGCACGGAGAGGCCGGAGACACCAGGGATGCCTAGCGGGGCTAAGTGAAAATAAAGGACCGGAGGCCATCGTACCAAAAGGCAAAGGAGCCAGACGGAGAGGCTGGAGCATCGCTGCACGTATTCTAATTCTCTGAGCAGCTGCAGGTGATCCTCAGGGCGGGGGGACCCAACCAGCTTTCCTAGCCAGTTTGTGGATTCCTCCCAAGACACTCAGCGAGCTTTGGGCAGCAGCATGGAGGAGGAGGAGGAAAATGGTCCATGGGCGAGCGGGCCACCCGAGGTCACCGAGAGCCAAGACCATTTTTGAACCTTGGAGCCAGTCCCCTCCTCCCAGGACGTCTCACAGCCGGGCCCTGATCCCGGGGAAGGGCCCTTCTGGTGAGTTCACGTTTTTGACTCTTGCCACCAGTGGGTTCAGGCGGTTGGGTGAGATCTGTGGCGGCCTGGGTGCTGACCCAGCGGGGTCCCCAGGACAGCCTATTGGCGTGTTTGGAGACGGAGCGGTGGCAGCAGAAAGCTTTGATCCAGAACAAGACCTGGTGCGGCACCTGCACGGATAACCAACCAGAGAGAAAAGGGCACCACTAACCTGTTTGCCATTGCTGGAGGGGGGGGCAGGGGCAGGGGAGAAGTGCATTATGGGCCACTGACGACATGTACCCAGAACCACCCGCTGCACCGTTTTGGTCCCCGCGCATCCGGCAAGGTTGCCAACCCACAGAAATTTCATTTACAGACAAAATGGGAAAAATTTACAGACAGACACATTTTTTACAGATATAATTTTTATACTATATTAAGACGACCTAAATGGCCCAAAGGGCAAAGGAATCATCGTTCGTACATGACTAGAACAACATGCTATTTAACTCACTTTCATTTAGTTAGTCATGGTCCCGGAAGCTTTCCATTTTGTGATCGTACATCTGAACACTGAGCTAAATAAACAACTGAAACGTCCAATTTCCGCTGCTCCACAGTAAAATGGCTGACGCAGCACAGAAGAAATTGAATTGCCCTAGAATAATTGCTGGGTTTTGGAAATTTTATTGCACTTTTATGAAATTTACAGACACCTAAATTACTTTACGGACATGTCCAAATTGGCTAATTTTTTTACGGACTGTCCGTAAATTTATTGACGGTTGTCAACACTGGTGCGCAGGGAGCATAGCCCCCTGGCGGGTTTTTTTGGGGAAGGATAAACTTAAACCTCGACGGCAGGTGCGGGTAGGGAGATGAATCTCTCACCTGGTCTCCAGCCAACATACCCGTCAACACAGAAAGCCTCAAAAGGAGGGCAATGTTCGTTCTACCCATCCCCCAGCTGCGGGGAACCGGTCCTCGCAGGTCTGCAGACAGCCCTGAATTTAACCCCAGGGCCTTTCTCCAGGGCCCTTCAAACGTCTCAGACACTTCGCCAAAGAATCAATGCACACAAAACAGATATCAGACAGTATCACAAAGAAAAAACAGTTTCTTGCCATTTCAACCAGAAAGGGCATTGTCTCAAGGACTTGATTACCTGCATCCTGCTTCAAAGACATTTTAACACCAGATTTGAAAGAGAAACCTCTGAACTGTCATTCATGCTTAAATTTAACACTTTACGCCTTGGTCTCAACAAAGATGCTAATTACCTTTACCCATTACAAAGATAGCTTCCCCAATTATCACCTGTAATATCATTAGCTCACAGACATTAACCTCCCCCCCTCATCCTCCCTCTGTTCTGAAATTTGATTTGTCCTTTTAATATGTGTTCACTTTTTTTTGATTGTATCCCTTTGGTATATATGGTTGTACCAATTTTCTTCCACAATTTGATCTGAGGAAGTGGGTCTGGCCCACGAAAGCTCATCACCTAATAAACCATCTTTGTAGCACTTTAAAGACTAACTAGTCTTGTTTTTTGTTTGTTCAAGATATAGGCAAACTAGATGATTACCTATGCCATCAAGCTTTAAGGTGTGGGGGGGGGACCTTTGGTTGGGGGCTGCTGACCCACAGAAAAATCGATCGAGGGCTGCACACAGGTGAGAAGCACAAAAAAACCTCAAAACCCCAAGCCTATAAAAAACCCCTCACTGACATGGCCCTAACTGAGAAGCAGAAAGATGCTCCCTATATTCCCCCCTCCCACCAGATCCTAGGGGAACCACGCTAGTAGATTTTGTGTGCTCCAGCTCCGGGTGGGGATGTCGGGGGACTGGAGTGCCAGCACGGGCTCCCCGATGCTGAAGGGGGGGCCCAAGCATCGGGGGCCGGATCCAGGCAAACCAGAGGGCCGCATCCGGCCCCTGGTCTTTTGGTTCCCCACCCTGCTTTAAGGGACACCAAACTAGACAGAAGTGAATTTTTTTCCCTCTAATTAAAAAATATGAATAGGTTATCTCTTATAAATTAAAACATCACATACTGTGGTTGTGTACAGTGACGCGCCGTGATCCCAAAGACGCTGCGCCCACCAGGACTTTGTCCTTGCCACGTGGGGGAAGAGGTTTTAACGAGACTGCAAAAGGAGACTCGCAAGCACTTGTACGCTGATGTATTGCAGACGGTTAAAGCAACAGCAAAGCCCTGATTTTCAAACCCCTGACTGCTCACGTGGACAAGCGCCGCTTGGCACGTCCGTACGAACTGCGCTGATGTTCAATAATAGAACCGCTGGCCTTCTGTTTCCTCTTGCCGATAGTTTCAAGGGAAGGTGGCAATGATGCAATACATTGAAACGGACCAGATTCATGTGACGATGATGTCATCGCTGGCGGGGTAACGTCTCGTTGTTCTCTAGATCAGTGTTTCCCAACTGGTGCTCCATGAAACCCTGGGGTTCCACGAAGCAAAAGTAGGGGTTCCACGAGGAGCCGGCCCTCCCCCGCCCCCTCTGAAAGAGAGAGCGCTGGCTAGCCAGCTTTTTAAAGAAGCAGGACGCTTGTTTCTCCTTCCTCCCTGGTAACGCAAAGGCGTAGCGAGGTGGGGGCAGAGGGGAACAGTTGCTCCCAGCCAGCACGTTAGGGGGATTCCAGACGGGTGACCCCACGTGACCCACAGCAAGGAGGGAAGCACTTCCCCTCCCCAAAGGGGCTGGCGCGCACTGCCTGAACAGCTGGGGCTGTGGTACCCGGTAACTTAGTTGCGTGGCCTTTCTGCGTGGTGAGCGGGGGAGGTCAGGAGACCCGGGCCAGCATCCCCTTCTCCTGCATCCAAATTCCCCCCCAGAGCTTGCATGTCTCACCCCTTCCCACACCCAAATCCTCATTCCCACCACAGAGCCCGCACCTCCTGTCTCAACCCAGTGTGAGTGTCTAAGGCAGTGGTCCCGACGTGGTGCCCGCGGGCGCCATGGCACCCGCCGGGGCATTTATGTGCGCCCGCCAAATGATCTGGGCCGGTCCCACCCCCGGCACGCAGCGCATGTGCGATGCCGGCCCCAGGCGTGTGGCGCGTGGGTGGCCCCGCCCCCGGACACGCGGCACATGTGCGGCCCGGCCCCCGGATGCCCGGCGCGTGGGTTCCTTTCTGCGCGGTGAGCGGGGGAGGGTGGGTTCCCTTTTTTTTTTTTTTTTTCTGGACAAACCTAGGGGTTCCTGGAAATTCTGAAAAGCTGAAAAGGGTTCCATGGCCAAAAAAATTGGGAAACACTGCTCTATATGAATGGGGGGGGGAGACCCATGTCACAGCTCCCCCAGGGCACCTTGGGTGGGCCTTGCCTTTCTCTCTGATGCTAACCTGGCCCTTTCCCTGGGAAAGGAGAGCCAGCTGCAGGGAGCTCAGTTTTGGAAAATGACACCCAAGGGCTGGGTGGGAGCAATACTGGGCTGGGGGGGGCGCTAATACTTTCCTGTCCCCCCCCCAACGGCTTTGAAAGTGCAGCCTCTTGCGTCTAATCCTTGCAATGCTGCACGGGGCCACCAGAGGTCTGTGCAGGCCCGCGAGTGGAGTGGAGGGAGCCAGGCAGAGCCAGGGCGGGTGTAGATCAGATGCTCCCCGGGGGGCATTTCTCTGCAGTGTGCCAGGCCCAGCAGGGGGCGCACAAAGAGGGAGGCTCAGCGTTAATATGTGCAGCAGCGAGAACACTAGGCCCTGTCTGTGCTCCTTCCACCCCCAGTTCTGGGACCCCCCCATCCCCATGCAGTTCGGAGAGTCTCAGGAAGTGGGCGTCTCCCGTGCTGGCTCATCAAGGTGATGAATTGAGCCCGTTGTCTGTGATGGTCCCGTGGGCTCGGCAGTGAGCTACTGGGTGTCGTCAGTCGGGGTTTCGGGGTTGTCCTGGTGGGTTCCTGACAGGTCCTCGATGCTGATAAACTTTCAGCTGCGTGCGTGCGCGCCCTCTTTCTAAAGCGTTAAACCCCATGCACTTGGGTCCACACAGTAGACCTCTGAGAGCCCCCGGACACGACAGATTTCAGGCAAGGATGAAACCCATCAAGTGGGTTTATTGCCAAATGCCAGGCATTAGCAGTTGTTAGCAGACAGCCTCAATGCTAAGCCACTGCTCATTCTGTCAGCCTTGGCCATGACCCCCACCTGTACCAGTGCCTATCGTGCACACACCCCCAGGGCGGTCGGCACTCACGGTGTGCGGTGCCCTTTTATTGACACGTACAAACAAGTTACATCACTTCTTTCGTACCAGGTGGCCACCCTCGGTTACCTAGTTACCCAGCTTGCAGAAGGGGGGGCCGACTTGCTGTCAACTTCGACCTGGTCCTGAACCGAGGTCGGTATGTCCATTAGTTTTGGGGGAGGCGGTTGGTACCGAGATGTTCTGCTACTCCCCTCTGGCTCACAATCAGCACCCGGTGTTCTTTCACACGCCACCGAACTTACACAATCACACGTTTATCAATAGGGCCTCTTTCTTGGCTGCCGTGCTACTGACCCAAAGTCTTGCTCACTCGATTCCAGGCCTGTTGCTGTTTTCATGCGTCAGGCCTGCTGACTCCATGTTATCGACCCTCAACTTACTCCACTGGGCTCTTTGGGGCCCTGTCCTGCTGCCCCTTTGCCCCGATTGTACATAACTCCTGATTCCTGCGTACAGGGTCTGTCTGAGCCAGTCCCGGGCCACGTGCAGACGGAGCTGGCAGTGTGGTGGAGTGAGGCCAGGAGCCCCTGGCTGGCTGTGTGGGGCATGGCCTTCCTCAGTCAATGTCTTTGGCTGCAGCCAGCGGGCGTCACCTGCAACAGGCACAGGGGAAACCCAAGTGCACCCCCCCCGCCTTGCTGTTGCCCCCTCTGGCTGGGCAGGAGGCAGCACACGGGATAGCTCCCCACTGAGACACCAGCTCCCTCCCTTTGTCTCCCAACCCCCTTGCAGCCTGCACCCGCAAACACCAGCACCTCCGTGACACACACGTGCGTGCGCACCCGCAAACACCAGCACCTGCGTGACACACACATGCGTGCGCACCCACAAACACCAGCACCTCTGAGACACACAGGTGCAACACCCCCCCCCCCGTGTCTCTGTGACACACACACGCATGCGTACCCGCAAACACCAGCACTTCCGTGACGTGTGTGGACACACGTGTCTGGACACACGTGTGTGCGCACACCTAGCACCTCTGACACATACATGGGTGTACACACACACACATATACACCCCAGCACCTCCGTGACACACATGTGCGTGCACACCCACAAAGACCAGCACCTCCGTGACACACAGGTGCACACACACACACACACACCAGCATCTCTGTGATACACATGCATGTACACACACCCACACACCCAGAACTTCTGTGACATACAGGTGCGTGCTCCCCCCACCCCCAGACATGCATCCCCTACACTGGCACAGACATGCTGCCCCCATCCCGCGGTTGCATCAGCCCCCTGCATTCTGAACAGGGGTGTTTTTCTCCTCCTGGCTATTTTGGTGGGAACTGGAGCCCGGGCTGGCCAGCCAGCCGGCCTGTGTTTGCTTTGGCGGCCCCAGCAGCTCCTGAGGAATCCGCCTGCCTAGCGGCTGCAGCATTTCAACACCGTGCCACGGTGGGAAAACAAGGCGAGGCGAATGTGCAGCCGTCTGTGACCCCAGGGAGGAAGTGCGCATGCCCCAGGGGAGACCCCCGCAGGGGCCTGCAGCGTGAGGTCCCTGCCATGGCCCCGTGCTGGGGGGAAAGGGGTTTTCCTTCCCTCTAGAAGCTGTGAGAGCTGCATTCTCCTTGATGCCCCAGCCCGGCACTAGGGCTGAGGGCAGGGCGCCCAGTAGGAGGCGCTCTCCTCACGCGCTCTCGGCTGACTCCAGGCTGGGGGCGCTCTGCTGTCAAGGGGGGGAGGTAAGCGCTCGGCGGGGGCGCTCGTGGACACAGCCCGGTGATTCAAAATCCGAGCCAAATGGGAACTGCCTCGCTCCACCTCTGTCTGCCGGCCAACCACGGAGTAAAACAAACGGCTTTTTCTCTACCCGGCTATAAATAGCCAACATTCCTGCCTTGCGTTGGTGAGTGACACCGGCCGGAATTTCACTTAATAGTTGCTTCACTTTTGGTGAAATTTAAACCTTTTTTTTTTGTCTTGGTACGTGGGCTAAAGTCCTCTTTTCTGTTTTGTTTTTAAATTTCCTGCAGACCGTTTTTAGTGCACAATGGAGGCGGGGAGGAGAGGGGGGGCACACAACCCAACCAAAGTCAATAATCACCGTTCCGTCCCCCAAAGTCTTGTGGCTAGAAGAGGCGGAGCGCTCTCCTTTCTGAATGCACGGGGATGGGTTTTTGAAACGATGGGGGATTGGCCGGCCTGGTGGGGACCAGGAAGGAGATGACGTGTCCTTGCCGCTAGGTGGCAGAAGTGACTTCAGCTAGAGGACCCAGGTGATCCGGTCTGAGAGTTTTGCCCACAGGCAGAGGGGCATAGCCTGAAGGCAGGGGTCTCCAACCTTTTTAAGCACACAATCACTTTTTGAGTTGAAGTGCAATCTGGGATCTACCTCAAACCCAAACACCTTGGCCCCGCCTCCTTCCCGCCCCTTCTCTGAGGCCCCGCCCCTGCTCGCTCCGTCCTCCCTCCCTTTCACCAGGCTGGGGCAAAGCGTTGGGGTGCAGCCTCTGGTCTTGGGCTAAGGGATTTGGAGTGTGAGAGGGGCTCTGAGCTGAGCCTGGGGCAGGGAGTTGGGGTGCAGGAGGGGGTTCAGGATACAGGCTCTGTAAGGGAGTTTGGGTCCAGGGGGCTCAGGAGTTTGGGATGCAGGAGGGGGTGCATGACTGGGGCAAGGGTTCGGAGCTGGTTCCAGCTGGACACGGCTTACCTCAGGTGGCTCCTGGGTGGTGGTGCAGTGGGGCTAAGGTAGGCTCACCCCGGCCCTGGCCCTGGCCCTGGCCCTGCACTGCTCTCCAAAGCAGCCAGCAAACTCCCTCCATCCCAAGCCCTGTTGTGCACCCCCACCCCCCGTTCTGTGGAGATAGAATACAGGGTGGGAGGGGGGCACCTCGACATCTGTGCCCTTCCCCTCCCTGCCCTGCCCTGCCCAACAAGCACGGCTCCCGGGGAGGAACAGCTCCAGGGCAAAGGAGAGGAGATGAGCAGCAGTTCAGGGAGGGGCAGCTGAAGTGCTGCACTTGAGAGCCTCTTGGCCAAACCAGTCAGGATCACCAAGATCTACCAATCGATCCCGATCGACTGGTTGGTGATCACTGCCTACGGGCAGGCAGGGTTTAACGCCGACTGAGCCGCCCCACTGCTGACGGCCGTGTGGATGATCTGATTTCATTTTAAACCCGGCTCATTTCTCTCAGGCTACGTCTACGCTGCAGCGCTATTTCAGGATAATGGAGTATGCTGAAATAGCTCTCCCGCGTCTTGCCAGGCCATTATTTCTGGGGCACTATTCCGACGTCCCTGCAAACCTCATTCTATGAGGAGTAAGGGCCGTTTTGGAATAGCGCTGTATTTTGAAATCCGTGTAGACCGCGCCAAATGACAAAAGAAGCTATTTTGAAATGGACTCGAAATAAGATGCGCAATTTGCATCACTCCAATTGCGTCTCTTATTTCAAGTTACGGTGCAGTGTAGACGCACCCTCAGTGATTAGGAACTGAAATAAGCTACCTTCATAGGGCACCTCTACACTGCAATTTGAGTGACACAAATTGTGTAGATTATTTCGAGTCTATTTCTAAATAGCTTGTTTCATCGTTTGGCACTGTCTACCCAGCGCCCAATTTCGAAATACACCGCTATTCCAAAACGTCCCGTACTCCTCATGGAACGAGGTTTACAGGGACGTCGGAATAACACACCTGCTCTATTTCGAAATAACAAGCTTGTTTGAAAAACGCGGAATAGCTATTTTGGGATACCAGAAGTATCCCGAAATAGCACCACAGTGTAGACGCACCCATACTGAAATGAGGGTGCCCACCTGGCGGGGAGGGGTTAAACCGATTTAATCAAAGCGGAGTAAGTTTGTGGGAACGCTTGAATTTGCTCCCTGTTCTGTACTAATCCAATGGGTTGGATTCGCTATCGCTCCATGCAGACATTTACAAAGTGAGCATGGAAGTCTCATGACATTGACTGGGTTTCTTAAAGCCCCCACTTAGGGTATGTCTAGACTACAGGCTTTTGTCGACAGAGGCTTTGTCGACAGATACTGTCGACAAAGCTTCTGTCGACAAAGAGCGTCTAGACTACATCCAGTTCTGTCGACAAAGCAAGCCACTTTGTTGACATGAGTGTAGACGCAAAGAACAGTGTAGATGCAATAACGCCTTCTGTCGACAGAACTCTGTCGACAAAAGGCGTTATTCCTCGCAGAATGAGGTTTACCGCCGTCGACAAACCTGCCAAGTTCTGTCGACGTTATGTCGACAGAACTCAGCGGCAGTGTAGACACAGGTATAGTTTTGTCGACAAAAGTCCACTTTTGTCGACAAAGCCCTATAGTCTAGACACACCCTTAAAGCCTGGAGTCTTACTATGTTGAGATGTTCAGGTTTTTTTTCCCCTATGATGCCAGGTCCACACTTCCTGCGGCGTGAGCTGAAAGGTAGAGCCCTGCAAATCTGTGGATAGACCCGCTCCAAATGCACAGGGATCCGCATCTGCAAAGCAAGCAAGGTAAGTTTCTAGCCCCGGTGAATGCAGAGAGGAGCTTGCAGACAAGAGCCGAGTGCAAATCCAGGAAATAAGGACGAAGGCGGCCAGTCGAAGGAGCCTCTTGCTTATATGATCTCTTGGCATTGGAAAAGGTTCAGAGAAGGGTAACACAAATGCCGAGGGGTTTGGAACAGGTCCCCTAGGAAAAGAGATTAAAAAGACAAGGACTTTTCAGCTTAGGAAAGAGGAGACTAAGGGGGGATAGGATCGAGGTCTATAAAATCATGACGGGGGTGGAAAAAGTGAATAAGGAAAAGTTATTTACTTTTTTTCAGGGGATTTTCAGAGGGTGGTCCCATCTCCCCATCATGGTGCCCCAAATCGCTAGGCACCTTTGAAAATCGGGGTCCTTGGTTTTTTTAAGGTGTCTGAGCCTGAGTCTCTAAGCTGCCCCTGGAGCATCTCGGGGTGCAGCTCTTCCTGGGTCCCCTGAGACGAAGGTTCTCGTTTCCTGCATACAGTTTGGGCTTTTGAGGCCAGAAAAGGGATCTCTTTGTCTTTTATGCAAACCAAATCTCTAAACAAGGCAGGTTTGAGCCAAAGAGCCCGCCGAACGACATGGTGCTTAGAAGGACATCTCGAGTCTTTAGTGTCGGCCTCCGGGGACAGCTCTGGTTGGGGGGGCAGTGTTCCAGAGCAGAAGCAATTTCTTCTGGGTCCAGGCCCTTCCCAGCAGCTCTCTCCCGCCCTCGCCGACGGAAAGTTGCTAAATAAAGCTCCTCTCGCCCTAATTACATGGAGACAAAGCCCTGAGCCCGGCTGCATACGTGGCTCCCTGCCCGACCCACCAGCCCAGCGCGCTGCTTTGCTTGAATTCCAGCGGAGACCCCATGGAAGTTGAATGAGACCGGGAGGAAGGGGGGAGATTAATTATGAGTGAGTGGTGTCTGTGGGTGTACCAACAGCACAGGGGCGGGCCCAATCCTGCACTCCGGGAATCCATGGCTGCCTTGCTTTGGCTCCAGGGAGAGCAGATTTGGAGTCTAGACCGCCCGTGTGTTCCATTCTATAAGGAGTCGCTCGCTCTGGAGGAAAAGGGTCCAGGTTCCTGTCTTGATGCATAGGAATGCAGAGAGTAGAGGCTGGGGAATTGCTCAGGGCTTAGTCCCACACGACAGTCTTGCTCATTAAGTATGTCAGTTAGGAGCATGAAAAGCTCCCGGCCCCCCACAGCCAACCCAGCTATGCCGGCAAAAGCCCCGTGTGGATGCAGTTCAGGCCCCTTTTGCTGGCAACGTTATGCCGTGCAGGAAGGGGGCTTATCTGTCCTGCCAAAGACCTCCCGTGACTGGCATAAGATGCATCTCCATGAGGGATTTTGCCAGCAAAGCGTTAGTTGTGGAGCTAAGGAGTTGGGGTTCAGAGCTGGGCGGGGAAAGTCCGCGGTATTCTAAGCAAGCCCTGTTCTAGGATGTCTCAGGGTGTGCACTGCTAGGCCCAGCGGTGATGTAATTAACCACACTGAGCACGTCTACTCAGCAAGGCAAAAGTCGAAATAGAATCCTGGAACACTAGAGCTAGAAGGGACCTCAAGGGGTCATCGAGTCCAGTCCCCTGCCCTCATGGCAGGACCAAATACTGTCTAGACCATCTCTGATGGACATTTATCTAACCTACTCTTAAATATCTCCAGAGACAGAGATTCCACAACCTCCCTGGGCAATTTATTCCAGTGTTTGACCACCCTGACAGTTAGGAACTTTTTCCTAACATCCAACCTAAACCTCCTTTGCTGCAGTTTAAGCCCATTGCTTCTTGCTCTATCCTCAGAGGCCAAGATGAACACGTTTTCTCCCTCCTCCTTATGACGCCCTTTTAGATACCTGAAAACAGCTATCATGTCCCCCCTCAATCGTCTCTTTTCTAAACTAAACAAACCCAATTCTTTCAGCCTTCCTTCATAGCTCATGTTCTCTAGACCTTTAATCATCTTGTTGCTCTTCTCTGGACCCTCTCCAATTTCTCCACATCCTTCTTGAAATGTGGTGCCCAGAACTGGACACAATACTCCAACTGAGGCCTAACTAAAGCAGAGTAGAGCGGAAGAATGACTTCTCGTGTCTTGCTCACAACACTCCTGTTAATGCATCCCAGAATCATGTTTGCTTTTTTTACAACAGCATCACACTGCTGACTCATATTCAGCTTGTGGTCCACTATAATCCCTAGATCCCTTTCTGCCGTACTCCTTCCTAGACAGTCGCTTCCCAGTCTGTATGTGTTTAACCACCCGGACAGGCAGAAAGTTTTTCCTGATGTCCAACCTAAATCTCCCTTGTTGCAGTTTAAGCCCATTGCTTCTTGTCCTGTCCTCAGAGGCCAAGGAGAACAATTTTTCTCCCTCTTCCTTGTAACACCCTTTTAGATACTTGAAAATCGCTCTCCTGTCCCCTCTGTCTTCTCCTTTCCAAACCAAACAAACCCAATTCCTTCAGCCTTCCCTCATAGGTCCTGTCCTCTAGACCTTTCATCATTTGTGTTGCTCTTCTCTGGACCCTCTCCAATTCTTCCACATCTTTCTTGAAATGTGGTGCCCAGAACTGGACACAATACTCCAATTGAGGCCTAACCAGCGCAGAGCAGAGTGGAAGAATGACGGCTTGTGTCTTACTCACAACACTCCTATTAATGTGTAGCTTAAGTCAAAATAGCTTATTTCGGCTGTTGGCGCTATCTATGCAGCAGGAAGTCGAAGAAAGAGCGCTTTTCCTTCGACTTCCTTTACTACTCGTAAAATGAGGGTTACAGGAGTCGGAGAAAGCTTAACATTGTTTTGAAATAAGGCTTGTAATGTAGATATGCTCTTTGTTCATTCGGAATAGCGTTAGGTATTCTGAAATAACACTGCTGTATAGCCGTAAGTTACAATGGTGACATCATTAGGTTTCAGAGTTAACGTCCCTGATGATATGCCTGAAGTTAGCTTGCTTCTGCCTCTCAGAGCCATTGTTTCCAGCTGCCTGGTTGAAGGCTTGTGCCGATGTCCTATGTCAGCAGGATTTCTTTGCAGCAACAAGAGCTCGAAATAATTTATTGATGTGAAAGCTCGATTTCTGTTGGAATGGATCAGGCCATCTTTGGACAAATGTCAGAGTACCCACACCTGAACCCAGACTCCTGTTCTCCTCCCTCCAGGTGCGTCTACACTGCACGGCAGCTCGACAAAAGAGACGCCATTTGAGTGACGCAAATTGCGTAGCTTATTTCGATCGTATTTCGAAATAGCTGATTTCGTCCTTTGGCGCTGTCTACACGGTGCCTAATTTCGAAATAACTCACTATTCCAAAACATCCCTCACTCCTCGTGGAACGAGGTTTACAGGAATGTCGGAACAGTGCACCCGTTCTGTTTCAAAATAATGCGCTTCCTGAGAATACGCAGGATCACGATTTCAGGATACTCCGGTATCCCAAAATAGCGTTGCAGCGTCAGAGTAGCCTCAGTCTTAACCACTAGGCCTGCCAGCCTCCCCAGTGATAAAACTAATGAATAATTAATAAGAAGTTGCATTAAAATGCCTCAGCTGGCTTCCTGCCCGCAGTTTGTAATGTACCAGGGTCTGAATAGCAGCAAGATGCCATGGTATCATCTGGCATGAGCTTTTTTTTTTTTTTTAAAGGCCGCTTAAAATAGCTTTTTCATCCTTTTTTTCCCCCCCCAAAAAAGGTGGTGTTCTGCCTTCTCGTGCGATCAAGGGAAGTGCAGGCGTGAAGCAGACACTCCTTCCCCCGCGTAATATTTACGAAATGGCAACTTGCAAGCCAGATTTTCAACATCTGGAAAAAATTTTTAGATCCTCTGGCAAAATTGATGGCTTGTCCTCCTCAGAGTGGTTTTTTTTCGTGGTGTTACTAATATTTATTATCTAAATATGGGAGATGATTTAAGGCGGAGGAGGGGTTCTCAAAAATAAATGGGCATCTGGGAATGGATTTTTTTTGATAACCCATCTCACATAATGATCTCCTTAGGGATGCCACGATATTAAGACATAACTTGCTTTGAATAAATCTGAGGAGTGCGTCTGAAAAGCAACTGGGAGTGGAATGTGCACTGTGGAGTCTTGGACCTTGAATTAGTCTCGACATTTTGTGCAATGAAACATTTGCGGTAAACAGAAGGAAGAGACAATTAAGTTCTTTTAAAAAAAAAAGTTATTTACCCTTTCTGCTGTGATTGAATCTAATGGCTAAGGGCCAGATTTTGGAAAGTTTTTAGGTGCCTAAATACCTTTTACAAATCTGACCCTAACCTGTTTATTCCTGCCATTGACCTGCTGGGTGGCCCCATTCTGTGCCTCAGTTTCCCCACTTGTACAAGTGGGTAGTGATACTGACCACCATTGTAAACCACTTTGAGGGCTGGCGTATTATTATTGAAGGCTGCTCCAAAGAGTACACTCATAGGAGATTTAATCAAATCGTCAGTTCATAAGCAACAATTCCCTATTGTGTTAATAAGGAGTTGAGGAGGCAGATTGTGTTAGTGTGGGTTCATGGAGTACACCAGTATGTGGCTGTGGAGTGTGTCAGGGTATTTATGGATGGCTGTACTGACGGGTGACGGGTGTATCTATGGAGTGTGTCAGGGTGTTTATGGATGGCTGTATTGATTGGTGAGAGGGTGTATCCGTGGAATGTGTCAGGCTGTTTATGGATGGCTGTACTGACGGGTGGAGGGTATATCCGTGGAATGTGTCAGGCTGTTTATGGATGGCTGTACTGATGGGTGTGCATACCCATGTGGGCTGTTTAGTGGTGTGTGTTTACGGTGTATTGCTGTCTGTACATCCGTCCGACTTGCCGTGGAAGGAAGGAGCCGGGCTCCATGCTGGACTTCAGGCTGACTCGCTGATCACCACCCCTCTCCACTTTCCAGCCCAGTGAGGAGTGTCCATCATGCTTTCCCCTGGCCAGGGGCCGTGCTGGGCCCGGCCCTTCCCCCTTAACCATCATGGGCACTGAGAGATGCTGCCCTCTTCCATTTGGGGATCCCAAAGCCCTTTAGCAAAAGGGGAGAAGCAGACTTCCCAGCCCTTGCTGTGGGGCCAGTGTCGTTGTCCCGAGGTTACATGGGAAACTGAGGCACGGAGAAGGCACAAATGAACTCAGGCGGCAGAGCGAGAGAGCGGCAGACCTGGGAAGAGAAGCTGGAGCTGAGTGCTTTGCTTTAGCTATAATCCCACTGTGACGTAGTGGAGGTACCTGGCTGGTTTCTATGCTGGCTCTGTGGTAACCCCCACTGGCTGCCATCGGTACCACAGCCCAGAAGGATGAGTCATTATGCAAAGAGGGTCTCTCAACCTGTCTGACCAGCTACCCCCAAGGAGAGACAAAGGAAGGGGGAAAGGCTGCCTGGCTGGGGCAGGGCAGGAAGAGAGGGGTTAGTTTGCTGTCTGGGATCATGGAGGAACCAGCCTAAGCCAGGGCTGGGATTTAGGGGCCCAATTTCCCCCATCGCAAGGGGGGCTGAGGCATCCTAGGCCTGCCCTGTAACCAGATTACATCGGTGCTGTGCTGTGCTGTGCTGTATCCTGGAGAAGGAATAAACTCCCTCCATTCTACGGGCTGGTGGAGTCTGTTCGTGCCATTACGGGGGTGCAGGAGTCAGGGGACCCCAACGCGTCGTCACACCCACCCTCTCTTCTCCCTTCCCACTCCAAAGGGCTGTGTTTTGCCTTCCTTTTTTCGGCTCAGGTTCCCAGCAGGCCAGGCTGAGGGGTGGGGGCAGGTAACACAACACAGTCCGTGCAGACCTCAGAATCCCACGTGAAATCCAGGACAGGGACAATCAAGCCAAGCTGCTCCCCGTGGACCCCGGGAGTGGAGCGTGCAGCCACAGACCTGCCTGCGTGTTCCCCGGCCCCCAGCCCACGGGGCCCATCACTGAGACACGAGAAACATCAAATCCTGATGGTATTTTGGGGCTGTTTGAACCTGGATGGACCCTGAGCCTAGCCTGGGACGCCACGCCCTCCTCCCAGCCAGAGGCAGAAGTAACCGGGTACAGCGTACCAGTACCGCTAAGAATGTGGCCAAAGCTATATCAGCCAGTCTGCCATACCAGCAAGCTAGTCACAACCGGTACAGCATACCGTATACACACACACACACACATACACACAACCGGTACAGCATACCATACACACACACACACATACACCACTGCCCCTCCAAGGTGACGGAGCCACCTCTCGGGAGAACAGGCCTGCGGGCGAGCTGGAAGCAGTACGGCAGCCGGAGGAGGTGCTGGTGCTCCGCTCCTTTCCCTGCATGCAACAAACATGCTGAGGGGTTTGGAACGGCTGCCCTATGAAGAGAGATGAAAAAGATGGGGCCTTTTCAGCTTAGAAAAGAGGAGACGAAGGGGGGAGATGAGAGAGGTCTATAAAATCATGACTCAGGTGGAGAAAGTGAATAAGGAAAAGTTTTTGACTTGTTCCCAATAACGAGGGGTCACCAAATGAAATGAATAGGCAGCAGGTTTAAAACAAACCAAAGGCAGTTTTTCTTCACGCAGCGCACAGTCAACCTGTGGAACTCCTTGCCAGAGGATGTGGGGAAGGCCAGGACTTTAACAGGGTTCAAAAAAGAGCTAGATAAATTCATGGAGGTTATATCTATCAACGGCTATTAGCCAGGATGGGTAAGAATGGTGTCCCTAGCCTCTGTCGGAAAAAGAATGATAGGAGAGGGATCACGTGAGGATTCCCTGTTCTGTTCACTCCCTCTGGGGCATCTGGCATTGGCCACTGTCAGCAGACAGGACACAGGGCTAGATGGATCTTTGGTCTGACCCCGTCAGGCCATTCTTATGTTCCCCGCAGGGAAAGGAGCAGAACCTGCGGAGGTCACATGCCCCCACTTCGCTGGTTCCCACCCCCCATACTGGGAAGAAATTAATTTTACTTTCACCCCTTCTCTCAGCACACAGCTGGCCTATTGCAGGTGACTCTCCTATGAGCTTTCTTGTTACCCCTCATCGTTAACTGCAGGGCCCCCGTCACTGGTGGCTCACAGTCTGTAACGTGGTTATCCTTACAACACTCCTGGGGGGGGGTAGCACAATGCTACTATCCCCATTGCACAGATGGGGAAACTGAGGCAGCACAACTCGGTGACCTACCCACGCTCACACCAGGAGTCGGTCAGAGCTGGAAATTGAACCCAGTTCTCCCAAGGGAAAAAGTTTCTTCAAAGTCATTAAACACCCCGGCCCCCACCCCACATACACCGCTATTCTGGTTGAAGCCAAAAACCACAGAGGTCCCAGCTCCCCTGGTTTCTGTTGCGGATGGTCAGTGTCTTATCTCTGTCTGGCTTACAAAGGCTGGCCCAGATGCAGGCTTTTGAGCCGTGCCAGCCTCGTCTTGTGACATGGCCGGCGAGGGGTGCAAGAGGGGGGCGATGGCCATAAAACACCCACGGAGGCTAAACATGAGAGTTCTTTTGTTTTGGCCGAGGGCGGCAGAGGATCAGGTTAAGGAGCCGCTGGTCTCCCAGCTGGCAGCGTTTGTTTTCCTCCTTAACTGTTTGTCCAGATCGAGTGAGGGGCGCCAGGCCACGATCCTTGGCCAGACAGAGAGGAATTCAGCAGCCGGATGTTCGCTTGTCGCGGCAGAAGCGCACGCACCGATGCGGTTTCTGTCAGGCCAGGTGCCCGGGGAAGGAACACGGTGCGGACACGGTCACGGTTCCCTGCCCCACCACCCAGCAATCCTGCCCCTTGCGTCGCACCAAGGCAGAGCGATAGGTGGGTGGAGGCAGCTCGAAGCAGAAGGTCTCTGCCCCTAAGAGGATACAGTCTACACTCAGCTCAGTTTTCACAAGGCCTCCATGCCCCGGAGGCACCTAAGTGGCCAAGTTCTTACAAAGAGGCCAACAATTCCCTGTAATGTTAGTAATGGGGAGGTGGGTTGTGTTAGTGTGTGTGTTTGTGGAGTATACAGGACATGGCTGTGGGGTGTAGCGGGGTGTTTACTGATGGCTGTAGTGATGGGTGGGGAGCGTATCAGCAGAATGTGTCGGCGTGCTTATGGATGGCTGTAGTGATGGGTGTGGGGTGTATCCGTGGAGTGTGTTGGGGTGTTTATGGATGGCTGTAGTGATGGGTGGGGGGTGTATCAGAGGAATGTGCTGGGGTGTTTACTGATGGCTGTAGTGATGGGTGGGGTGTGTATCAGAGGAATGTGCTGGGGTGTTTACAGATGGCTGTAGTGATGGGTGTGGGGTGTATCCGTGGAATGTGCTGGGGTGTTTATGGATGGCTGTAGTAATGGGTGTGGGGTGTATCCGTGGAGTGTGTTGGGGTGTTTATGGATGGCTGTAGTGATGGGTGGGGTGTATCAGAGGAATGTGCTGGGGTGTTTACTGATGGCTGTAGTGATGGGTGGGGTGTGTATCAGAGGAATGTGCTGGGGTGTTTACAGATGGCTGTAGTGATGGGTGTGGGGTGTATCCGTGGAATGTGCTGGGGTGTTTATGGATGGCTGTAGTAATGGGTGTGGGGTGTATCCGTGGAATGTGCTGGGGTGTTTATGGATGGCTGTAGTGATGGGTGCGGGGTGTATCCGTGGAGTGTCGGGGTGTTTATGGATGGCTGTAGTAATGGGTGTGGGGTGTATCCGTGGGGTGTTTATGGATGGCTGTAGTGATGGGTGTGGGGTGTATCCGTGGAGTGTCGGGGTGTTTATGGATGGCTGTAGTGATGGGTGCGGGGTGTATCAGAGGAATGTGCTGGGGCGCTTACGGATGGCTGTACTGATGGGTGTGAATACCGCCAACTATCTGCATCCGACGTGGCCTGGGGGTGGCAGTGCTTTGCTACCCGAGGTGCCCAGGGCCATGCCTGGGCCCAGCGCTGTGCTTGGTGAGCGCTGTGATGTCACACGGTGGCTGTGCTGGTGGTGCCCTCCTGCGTGTCATAGGGTCATACACAATGTGTTTGGGCGGAGCCGCATTGAACCGGGAGGGGTGCAGAGAGGGGGGAGGCACCGATCTCTTCCATAGAGTGCGGAGCGTGACCTCCCAAGGGCAGCGAGAGAACGGGAGAGCCGGGCGCTTTCTAGGCACCGGGGAATGGAGAAACACTGCAGGGCACAAAGGCCAGACGGGTGGGCGGTGGGTGGGCAGCCCGGTCTCCAAACCCTAGAAATTCCAGCTCATTTGTCCATCTCGGCAACTCCGGCCAGACGCTGCAAAACCCATCAGCACCAACAGTCACTGGCCAGGACTCTCGGCTCTCACTGGGCACGGGGAGCCGGCGTGGGTGGAAAGTTCCGTTCCCGGCGGTCTCCACCGTCCCGCCCCCCTGTGCACGGCGCGGGGAGTTCCTGGAGGTGTGCGGAGCTCCCTGCGGGCAGAGACCTGCCCGTTCATAACCCGAGTCAGGAGAGGCCGCGCCTGACTTCTGATGCTCTGGCTGCCATTAGCCGCTCTCTGTAAAACATCTACAGATCAGAAGTACCAACCTCTCCCCCTCGGCTTCCCATAGGTCATGTGTCCATGCTGCTCAGTGGGCAGCCGGCTAGATGGGACCAGGGCAGCCGGGTACAGCTACGGGGCACCCAGAGGGAGCAGGGTGTCTGCTCGGTGCCAGAGGTGATGCTGGGGGAGACGGACGGTGATTTCTGGCAAGGAGAATCGGCCCCCTGTGAAGGAATGGAACGTGTGGGGTGTCCCAGCTAAAACGGGGCCCCACCCGATGCCAGGGTGCCTCTCCCGGATTGGAAGTGGGTTTGATCCTGCTCGCTCCGTGCTTATTCTGGGGTAACAAAAGACGAATGACTCCTAGAATTGTGGGACTGGAAGGGACCTCGAGAGGTCGTCTAGTCCGGCCCCCTGCGCTCACGGCAGTATTAAGGAGAGAGAAGAGGGCTTTGGCCTGCCTTTGTCCTCCCAAGAGCTGGGGACTTTCTACCACTCCCCCCTATGGTCCTTTAGCACGAGGGGGAGCTGCCTGTGTGCTTGACTTTGCAAGGCCCGGGTTCAAATCCAGCTGGTGCCCAAGAGCAGTCGGGCTACGGAAGGAGGCAGACACCGGCGTCTGTCCCAAATGGGCCCAGGCAGGGCTGTGAATCGCCCTAGGGAATCTGCTCTGCTGACGAGTCTTAGCAAGCGACTCCCTGAACGAGCCCGCAGAGCCAGAGCCCGCAGGGTTCATGGGGGGCGCTCGTCGGGGCTGGGGGTGCGAGCCAGCCGCGCCGCAGCAGGGTGGTTGGAAGCCGGTTTTCCTGGGCTGGCGCTCGCCCACGACCGTTGTTAGCCTTTCCCCAGACATAAGAGCTCTCCTTCCATGCTCAGAGGGTGGGGCCGGCAGCCCATCTGGGCTCTGCCACGTGGGCTGTTCTAGGGTGGCTGGAAATGTGGCTCCGTGGCCCGTCCCCGTCCCCCCAGTGCGGGGGCTGAGTGACGGGAGGTTTTAGCCCCCCCCCGCAAGAAGGAGAACGGAGCCTGGGGCTCGAGTCTGCCGCTTGGATTTCTGTTCCATCCCTGATCTGCGCTAACCGCCGGTCGCTCGGGCATGGGCTGGCGGGCCAAGCGGGGTGGGAAATGTACATCCGCTCTGCCTGCCAGCCTTCTCCCACGAGGGCTCTGCGTGGCCTTCTCTCTCGGCTTCTCCCCGTGGCCTGCAGCGTGGCTATCCTCCCCAGCCCTGTGCGGCCGGGCAGGGCTACAGATGTGTCACAGGGGTACTGGGGCTGAGTGGGGGAATTGGATCAGGTCTCCCAAGCACCAGCCTTCCTCTTGGGCCCGGGAGACACCTGCATTCACCACCCCTCACGTTAGAGGCCCAGGGAGCATCCCACAGCCCCACTGCCCCTCCCTCCCCCCCCACAAGCTGTGGAGCCCTGGGGAGCTGTGTGTCCGAAATCACCCTGTGGAGCCAGTGCACAGGTCCCCCGCTCCCATTCCTCTCCGACCAGCTCCAGGTCCCCTGAACCTGGCTGACTCCTCCAGGCCATTGTGATAGGAACATGGGGGGGGGGGGCCTGCTGAAAGGACAAGATGGGTGGGCAACCGGCAGTATTCCCCGTCAGCTGAGCGCCGGGGGCAGCCACCCAGGAGAGATTCAAATGCTGCCCAGCTGGTTAGCAGAGCACCCACAACCGGTGTTTCTCCTGGTGGTGCACATCTGCACATACCTCGGTGCACAGAACAAAATTCAATCCGCACCTGGATGGGGAAAAATTAGAAGGAATATTGGTGACAGGGCTCTTCAGGCCTCTTTTCTCCCGCCCCCCTAGGGGAGGCCCTACACCGTGGAGTTGCTGCTCTGACTTTCCTAGGGCTGAGGTCTGTCGTGGGTCATGAAAGCTGTGCCCAGAAAGGCACAAGACCTTGGCTGTCAGGACCCTTGCAGCCCTGGGGTGTTAGCGCAGCCGCTTGCTGGGCCTGTGACCACAGAGAGACTCCGGCTTTTCTCCCTGAGTCCGCCGTGCTCAGCGCTGAGTGTTACCCTGGTGCTGGGGCTCAGAGGGTATTAGGCAGGCACTCTAAGAGCCCTAAAAGTTCTGGGAAGGGGCGAGGCTGATGGTGGTTCCTGGCCCCCCAACCTGCGAGCACACGCTGAGTATGCAGCCCCCTGGGTTACAAAATAAATAATCTGGGAGAGGAATGCCTGCCAGTTCCCAGCCAGGCGTCTAGGGGTATGGCCCTATACGCTGGGGGAAGTGTTGGGGGGCTGGGGTGGGGGGCACTGCATCCAGCTCCCAACCCATCACAGCTCTGTGACAACTGGGGACCCATCCCAAGCCCAGTTTTGTTGTAGCCTAAATGGAGTTGATCTAAGAACCTTACTATGTGTTTTCAAAATGTGCGTCTGTCTATGAGCCTGTGTGTTCAAGAATTCCTCCTATGCGGTAAGAGCTAGGCCTGCCAAATTCCTCTTGTCCTCATTCAAAGCAGGGCCAGGGTTTGGCTGTGCCAGGCCATTAGGATGTGCCTGGAATGCAATTGTTTCACCTCAAACAGAAAGGCTATGTCTAGACTGCAAACCTCTTTCGGAAAAGAGCGTCTAGACGACAACCAGTACTTTCGAACAAGCAAGCCGCTTTTTCGAAAGAGAGCACCCAGGCAGTCTGGATGCTCTCTTTCGAAAAAGCACAGTGTGCATGACAAAGCGCCTTTTTGCGAAAGAGCACTTTCGAAAAAAGGCGTTCTTCCTCGTAAAACGAGGTTTTCCGCTGTCGAAAAAACTGCCGCGTTCTTTCGATTTAACTTTTGAAAGAACGCGGTAGCAGTCTAGATGCAGGGGAAGGTTTTTTTGAAAAAAGGCCACTTTTTTCAAAAAACCCCCTGTGGTCTAGACACACCCAAAGGAAGGGGGGTGAAAGCAGGGACAGTTTTACTCACAAATGACCACAAGGGGGCAGCAAGTGTCCGAGCCCAGGGCAGCATGACCACCACCACCCTGGCCTGCCCAGGGAAGCAGTGTCCAGCCACCCCTGCAACGCTCAAGACACCCCAGAGCTGTGTGGCCCTCCACTCTGTAACTACCACAGATCAGATTTGAACCTGGGACTTCTGGAGCTTAGGGTGGGAGCCTCTACAGCAGTGGTTCCCAAACTTTTCAGCATCACACCCCCCTTTTTGATTTTTGAGAAACGCTCACGCCTCTCCCCCCCAAAAAATAGCAGCAAAACTTGGGGGTGAGGGGGGAGTGGCTGGGTCGCCTCATGCCCCCCCTGGAATTTCTTCACACCCCCCATTTGGGAACCCATGCTCTACAGCTTGAGCTATAAAGCCAACTGCCTCTCAGCTTTGCCTGTAGAGCTCCCTTGTTCTTATCTCTCGCTGTATGTGGTCTAGGTGCCACTGCATGGGACAGGGAACCACACTAGGTGTGCGGGTTACACCGGCCCTGGGAAAAAGCCAGCTGACGGGTAGGCCAAGCGGCCTCTGCCGCTCCGAGCCGGCCCTGGGCAGAAGCTGGCGGGCAGGACACGTGGCCCCCACCATCCCAGGCTGACCCAGGCAACACCAGATAAGTCTTCTAGTACAAGTATACGAAGAAGTCACCCTGGCTGCTTGTTAGCATCACAAATTGTGCTTCTGGTCTGGTCTGTGAACTAAGTTCTGCGAAGATCTTCTGGACACTGTGGCAAGCCTTTGTCTGACATTCTCCGTACAATTGCGCCGTGTGCGGGAAGCGTGTGTGGGAAAGCCATCACGGGTGCCCGGAGGGTCAAGAAGACGCGAGAAACTTGGGTTTGTACTAGTGGGGAAGCACTGGGCTGGGTTCCCTAGGGAGGGGGCGGAATCTCCATCCCTGGAGGTTTTTAAGTCCCGGCTGGACCAAGCCCTGGCTGGGCTGATTGAGTTGGGGCTGGTCCTGCTTTGGACTTGTTGGCTCCTGAGGTCTCTGCCCACCCTGGGATTCTGTGTTTCTATGAACTTGGAAGTGATCAGAGAACTTCCGTGGGGCCCGAGCAGACTAGATGAACCTGGGAGACAGGCCGACACCCCCAAAGGCCAGACCACAGTCGAGAGCCAGTGATGGGAAGCCCTGGCCATCCACATCAAAGGACCACGGCGGGGGAACCCCAAGAGTCGCACGGCAGGGGCTGCAGCACAATGCTGCCAAACCCTCAGACTCTGATGGGAAGTTACCGGGAAGCTCTCGCCATGCGACTCTGGGTTTGGGCCTACTCCCTCGGCACTTCGGATCACGGCCCAGCTCCTCCCACGGGCTCAGTCTGCCGGGCCGCCAGCTGGACCAGAGCCCCGGCAGGCTGGTTGCAGCCGGAGACCCTAAAGATTCGTGGAATTGCTCTTCATGATTTAGCAGCTCTCCCATCCCCCCCCATTGCACCCCATCCCTTGGGCAGGGGAGAACGTGGCCTCGGGCCGGGGGGGGCAGGGCCCCCCCGCACTCACCATAGTGGGTGGGACCTGCGGCGAGCTCCCTGTGGCTCCCAGCCCCCATGGTGAGCTCTCTGCAGCAGCATGGAGACATGGGGCGTTCAGGAGCCACGGGGAGCCCCCGGCCGGGAGCCACACGGAAATAGAGCAGTCGCTCTGCTTCTCCGCCCGCCCCCCCCCGCCCAGGATTCACGGATTTCGCCCTTCGCAGTGGTGCCAGGAGCGTTTCCACCACAACTGGTGAGGGTTTGCTGTGTAAGAACATCTGCAGGATGTGTGTGTGTGTGTGTGTGTGTGCGTGTGCGTGTGCTCGCACGCACACACGGGGTGTGCATGTGTGTGTGTGCATGCGCAGTATGCACATCTGTGCGTGCGGTGTGCACTCTGTGAGTGTGCGCCCACATGGTGTGCGGGCTGTGCGCGATGTGTGTGTGCACGGTGTGCGTCTGTGTGCGGTGTGTGTGTGCATGCGTGTGCACGTGTGTGTGTGTTTGTGCGTGGTGTGTGTGTCCTGCTTTTCATACTCTTTTTTTCACAAAGGTGGCGTGTTGCCTTTTCCCCTGCCAGAGAGCCCGTGTGGGCCTCCGAAGCGCACCAGCCTCACCTCCCCACACGGGCTGGATTCTGTGCAAACCTGCCTTCCCGGCGGGGGCGGCCCAGGTATTTCCTCCGTTTCCGACTGCCGGGAGAGAGACTCCAAGTCTCCTCTTGACAGGCAGGATGGGGCCTCGGCGGGGAGAAAATGGAGCAGCAACCGATCCAGGAGCTGGGGATGGGAGCGGGGAGGCCCTGAGGGCAGGATGGGGAGACAGATCCCCCCAGGCAAGCTGGGGAAGGCTCAAGCCACCAGCTCCTTTGTGCCAACGAGCGGCTGCCCCCGCAGAGCTAAGAGCAAAGGACCAGGCGGGCCGGGGAAGCCAGGCAGCCCTCGCCTGGCCGCAGCGTGGGGCCCTTCCACTGTCTCGGCTCTGACCCCTAACGTGGTGGGTTTGAGTCCCACGGCCGGCTTGGCCTCTTGCCCCGTCCTTTCATCCTGCATTGGAGAGAGACAAAAAAAAGTGACAGGCTCCAAACCCTCCGGCCGCAGGGCCCCAGCCAGTGCCTAACTGAGGTCAGGAGCGACGTTTGTCTCCAGGCCAATGATTCCCGTGGCAGGTTGCTGGGCAGAGCCTGGGACCGGTCACGGACAGCGGCAGGGTGGGGGCCAGATGGATCCCACGCTGGGTGGCCCATGGGGAAGTTGGCTGCAACCTAATGGGGCTGTCTCTTAACTGAGCCCCCCGCATGGTTGTAGGGCAGGCTGCTGGGGACAAGCCCTTGAGCCTGGCACTGGAGCGAGCGAGCACCTTGCAGCTGAGCGAGCTTGGAACAGCCCAGTCTTGGTTTCAAGTGATGGAGAATCCAGCCCGAACCTGGGCAAAGTACCCCCGTGGTGCATTCCTTTCACTGCTGCACTTTATTATTCATCTGACTTAGTCTAGTCTCAGCTCTCGGGGCTGCCTTCCCCGACGTGGGACCAGGAGCAAGGCTCCTCTTCCCTGGTCTTGGATCCAAAAAAGAAATAGACGGCCGGGGATCCGTCCGGCCCTGCTCCCAGCCTCCAGCCTCAGGGACAAGGCCAGAAAACACAGCGCTCAGCTTCCCAATGCCTGTGAAGGGGGACCCCCGAGGCTGCTCTAACCCACATCGGGAGCTAGGTAGAATGTGGGGAGCACACAGGTGGCTCATGGGCCCCTTAAATCTCCCCTTCCCCCCCCCCGGCACAACAATGGGGTAACTCAGACTACGTCTACACTACGAGTTTTCTCAGCAACACATATGTTAGTGAGGGACTCATTTGCATGAGTCGCAATCTCATTTGCGTATTTTCTGCCGCTCCGTTTTTGCGCTAGGGGTTTTTGCGCAAAAAACAAGCCGTGTGGTTGTTTTCTTTTTGCGCAAAAACCCCCTTTTCCCGCAAGATCGGTAAACCTCCTTTTTTGGGGCATAAGGATCTTGCGGAAAAAGGGGGGTTTTGCGCCAAAAAAATGTACCCATGGCTTTTTTTTGCGAAAAACCCCTAGCGCAAAAACGGATCGGCAGAAAATATGCAAATGGGATTGCGACTCATGCAAATGAGTCTCTCGTTAGCATATTTGTTGCTGAGAAAACTCGTCGTGTGGACGTAGCCTCAGGGTTTCGCTGCATGGGGAAGTTAGTGCCCAGCAGGCGAGGGTGTGGCTGTACTGTGCCCGATGCCGCTGCAGTAACTCCGTGTGTGGACGCTAGCTCAGAGCGGGATGAGCTCAGGCAGTTAGCTCTGTGCGCTTCCAAATGCCCGGCTAGTGCTCGCAAAGGCATGGCCCAGGTGCAGCACGAGCATCCACACAGGGCGTTTGTGCGGAGAAACCGGCCCGGCCTCGCTCCTGCCAGCTTTTCCCCAAGCAGATGGGCTCGGAGAACTCAGAACCGAGCCGGTGGCAGGAGAGGGTCTCGGAGCTGCTGCGGACACGGGGCTCCGTGGATCCCTGGCCGGTGTCTGAGGTCAGAGGAATTACGCTGAGAGCAAATCTGGCCCCCCCGGGGCAGGAGGGGACGTGGTACCCGTCAAGCCCTCTGCAGGGAGGAGACAGCTCGGGGGCTTTGGCTTGCAAGCGAGGAATCCTGGCAGGATGAGCGCGTGGTTCCATGGAGACGGTAGCTGCTCCCGGAGGCTCTGCCAGAGCCAGATCGAGTGACCCACATGGCACCAACCAGACGGCTTCAGTGGCGTTGGAGGATGCGACTGGTGAGCCGCTGCGGCAGGCGGCAATGCTCTCCTCCATGTGCTGTGGGCTCCAGCCGCCTCCAATGGCCACGGGGGACGGCTGGTTTCTTTCTTGCTCAACCCCCTCCCTTCTTCCTCCATTTTATGATACTATTTTGGACATGTCTGACGGTAACGAGAAGCAGCTGGGCCCGCCCGAGCCCCACGCGTCTCCTCCCGCCCCCGGCCTGCGTTCCTCATCAAGGCCTCCCCGGAGCAGCTCTGGACCGCGCTGGGTAAACAGAGCTGGGGGATCGGCATCGCAAGCCAGGCCCAAAACCGCCGCGGCACAGCGAGGCCTCGTAAAGGCCGTCCCGGGGCGCTGCCCCCGTTGGGCATGTCCCGCCCAGGGTGGGCAGGACCTCTGGCTGGGCTTGGCCTTCGTTCCTCGGCTGCTGCAGGAGGCCTTGCTCCAAAGGCTTCTGGGCGTTGGGCTCTGAGCAGCTCATGGGACGGAGCCGACGAGCCCGGAGGGGAGGGCTAAAGGTTTGGGCAGGCAGCAGCCCAGCCGAGGGAACCGAAAACAGCAGGGCCTAAGCCAGCTCGCAAGCGGCTGAGCCGGTCTCTGCTCCGAGTCTGTTCCCCTTGCGCTGAGCCAGTAGGAGGCGCTGCACTGAGCCAACCTCAGTGTCGCCCCCTGCTGGGCTGAGCCGGGAGACGCGCTGGGAGTCCTCTGCCGTTGCCTGTCTCCCCACCCCCCGGGGACGGGGGTTCTAGCTGTGAGCCCCGCATTGTCGGTAGCAAGCCCGCCAGTGAACACGGGTTAGAACCTCGGTTCTACACGCTCCCCGGCTCAGCCTTTACTGCTAGGCGCCACCACCCGGGGGGTGTGAAGGGCCCTGGTAGAGATTGGAAAGCCCTTCCCTGAGGCTTCCCCCTGTGGCGGCTGCTGCCTGAGGCTGCCAGAGGGGCTGTGCCCCACAGGATGGCGTGGCCCGGCCCCCAGAGATGGGTAGGGGGCACGGGCGGCGGGTATGCTAGGCAGGGGAAGGCATTGCCTTCCCAAACTGCCAGGCATGGCCCCGCCCAGACTCCGCCTCTAGAACACCTACTGTAGGCGTCTGGGGGCAGAGTGTTGTTGCCCCCAGCACCCGCCCTCCGGGTGCTCCAGGGCTGGGGAGGCTGAGGCCATGCACTGCCCTCCCTCCCTGTGGTGCTGGGGGGCAGAGCCTGGGCAGAAGGGGTGGGGCTGGGGGTACGTCTACACAGGAGCATTTTCTGAAATAAGAAAGAGCACATCTACCCTACAAGCCTTTATTTCGAAATAATGTCGAGCTGGAGGACTTCTCACTCCAACTCCTGGTAACTCTCATTTCACGAGGAGGAAGGGAAGTCGAAGGAAGAGCGCTCTTCCTTCGACTTCCTGCTGTACAGACAGCGCCAAAAGCCAAATTCAGCTATTTCGGCATAAGCTACGCAATTGACGTCACTGAAGTTGCGTAGCTTAATTTGACTTTAGCCCTGCTGTGTAGACATGCCCTGGGGCAGCATCTCTATGGGGTGGGAGCGCAGAGGAGTACTCTCTAAGAACGGTTATCCAGCCAGTTATGCACCCACCTTATAGTAGCCCCATCTAGGTTGCATTTCCCTAGTTTATTGATAAGAAGGTCATGCAAGACCATAGCAAATGCTTTACTGAAGTCAAGGTATACCACATCTACCGCTTCCCCCTTATCCACCAGGCTTGTTATTCTATCTTAATGTTTGGCTTGAGCCATGCTCAGCTGCCAGCACTGCTACCAATCTGGTCAGAATCCAGCCCCCTCCTGAAACCAGATGGATTGTGTGAATGCCCATCCTCCCCTTGCAGCCTTGGCCTGTTGGATTTGATGGACGGATGGTGTCACCCAGAGAACACAGCCGAGCGTGAAGAAGGATCCTCTCTGCCGAAACCAGCCATTCAACCCCCTGCGGGATAAGCAGCCTGGTTTCACCCTATCGGTCAATAATTGGCAATGCCCCAGCTGTCCTGCAAGCCAGGTTCTACGTAAACCACTTCTGTGCCCATCTCTGCACCTACCCAGGGTCGTCTCCCAAAGCCAGACACTTTCCCCCATCCAATAGCATCATCAGATTCCTCGTTAGCCCTTCTCCCACCTCCAACGCACCTGGGATGGATGGGATGGGTGCTGCCCTTTTCTAAACATCCCAGCATTTGGTAACTCAGGTAACTAGGAGGTGTCGGCAGGGAGCCAGCAGAACCAATGGGAGAAAGGTTTGAGATTTGAATTGAAAGGACCCCTGCTTGTTGGTTTCCTTTGTGTGAGTTGAAACCAGGAGCTAGGGAGAAAAAAGATGACTTGAACCGGGTAGCACTACCATGCCTAAAAAAGAAACACCCGAGCATAGAAATAAGAACATAAGAATGACTATCCTGGGTCAGACCAAAGGTCCATCTAGCCCAGTGTCCTGTCTGCCGACAGTGGCCAATGCCAGATGCCCCAGAGGGAGGGAACAGAACAGGGAATCATTACGTGATCCCTCTCCTGTCACCCATTTCCCGACCGAGACTAGAGACACCATTCCTACCCATCCTGGTTAATAGCCATTGATGGACCTAACTTCCATGAATCTGTCTAGCTCTTTTTTTGAACCCTGTTCAAGTCCTGTCTTCACCACATCCTCTGGCAAGGAGTTCCACAGGTTGACTGTGCACTGAGGGAAGAAAAACTGCCTTTGGTTTGTTTTAAACCTGCTGCCTATCCATTTAATTTGGTGCCCCCTAGTTCTTATATGGTGGGAATAAGTAAATAACTTTTCCTTATTCACTTTTTCCACCCCAGTCATGATTTTATAGACCTCCCTCCTATCCCCCCCTTCCTCTCCTCTTTTCTAAACTGAAAAGTCCCAGTCGTTTTAATCTCTCTTCAGAGATTAAAGAGGACTGGACCTTGCCAATATGGATCTGTAAGCGATCGAAAATGTTTTTAGTCAGCTGCGAGCAGGTTATCTTCTTTGTTTTGTTGTTTGGTTAAACTTCTCTGTGCTAAATCCATGTGCCTCCCTTCCTCTTCTCCCCTCCCCCATACACTGCAAATTTAAAGCAACTTTAAACTTATCTGAGTCCCAGAGAAGAAATTTTAATCTGTTCTTTTCTCTGTTGCTCTGGAACACCCACTAACCTAGTTTGCTTTGCCAAGTGTATCTTTTGTCTCGTTAATAAAATCACCTTTTTTAAGGAGAGGATCTGATTCTGGTGTCCTGGCAGGTAACAGAAGATCTGTGTACACATGTCTAAGATTACAGAGTTTTGTTGGAAAATGGCTGTTTTTCCGACAAAACTTGAGAAACGTCCACACTGCAATTGCGTTCTTCTGCAAGAAAATTGAAAGAACAGAGGGGTTTTTCCAGCACTGGTAATCCTCATTCTATGAGGCTACGTCTAGACTAGCTGTGGCTTCCGAAAGAAGATATGCAAATTAGTCACGAATTTGCATATCTTCTTCCAATCCCTTTTTCAGAAGAGTTTTTGGCAGGGAAAAAAAGCAGTCTAGACAAGGGTTTTTGCTCGAAAACCCCCTTTTTCGAAAGCACCCTTATTCCTCAAAAAAAAAGAGGTGTACAGGGTTCTTTCAAAAAAGGGGGGTTTTTGCGCAAAAAAACCCATCTAGACTGCTTTTTTTCCCCCGAAAAAACTGTTCCAAAAAAGGGATCAGAAGAAGATATGCAAATTTGCAAATCTTCTTTCAGAAGCCGCGGGTAGTCTAGACGTGCCCTGAGGAAGAAGCCTTTTTGTGAAAGAGCTCTTTCGCAAAAAGGCATGTGTGGACAGGCAAGAGGGAGTTCTTTCGGAAGAAGAGGAAAGAGGAAAAAGCACAGGTGCCCTGGTGGCCATACCATCCATAGCAATCACAACTTACATGCAAGAGAGCGTCCATTCAGTCCGGACTCTCTCTTTCGAAAAAACAGATCGCTTTTTCGATGCACTTTTGCAGTGTGGACGCTCTCTTTCGGAGGAAGTTTTTTCAGAAGATCTCTTCGGAAAAAAGCTTCTTCCAAAAGAAGCCTGTAATCTAGACGTAGCCTGAGAGGTCAGCTATCAGAGGCTACTTCTAGACTGCAAGCTTCTTTTGGAAGAAGCTTTTCTGGAAGAGACCTTCCAGAAAAACTTATTTCGAAAGAGAGCATCCACACTGATTGGACGCTCACTCGCATTTCAGTTGTGATCAGTCTGGATGGAGTGGCCACCAGGGCACCTGTGTTATTTCCTGGAGACCTCTTCTTTTGAAAGAACTCTCTCTTCTGCATCACACGCGCCTTTTTTCCGAAAAAGCTTTTTCGGAAACTGGCTTCTTCCTTGTAGAATGAGGTCTACTGCTGTCAGAAAACCCCCTCCGTTCTTTCGACTTTCTGTCGAAAGAACTCAATGGCAGTGTGGATGCGACACACGAGTATTGTTTTTCCGGAAGAACGGTCGTTTGTCTGGGAAAACGCTGCAGTATAGACGCACCCTCTAGAAATTGCAGTTTGTTTTCTTTTCTTTTTTTTTCAAGCTCTCTTGTGGTAAAAGAGCTTGGGGTAAAGAAGTTCTCAAGGGCTTTCTTCCTGGGGTCAAGAAGAAAGGTTTGGTTTGGTTTTTTAACTGGGTGGTGGCAGGCCTATCTCCCAAGGTCAGAGAATCTGTGACTTTGGGGAGTTTTTTTTTAAAGCAGAAGCCTATAGAGCAGTGGTTCCCAAACTTTTCAGCATCATGCCCCACCTTTCTGATTTTTGAAAAACCCTCACGCCCCCACCCCCCAAAAAAAACCCTTGTTGAGCAAAAAAAAAAAAAAAAGGAACTCAGCAGGGCAGCAAAACTTGATGGGGGGGGGCTGGGTCACCTCGCGCCCCCCCTGGAATTTCTTCATGCCCCCCCAGGGGGGCACGCTCCCCCCAGTTTGGGAACCCATGCTATAGAGGCAAGGTAGTTTTGAAGGTCTCTTGTGGGTCCCATCCTTCTGCACTCAGAGTGCCAAAGTGGGGACCAGCTTTAACAGCACCCCCTCAGATTTTCTTGAACAGCTGCTGTTCACCCCATGGCTCCTTAGACACCCTGCCCGGCCTGCAGCACCCCAGGTTGGCCCATGACTCGGCGGTGGATGGGAAGAGCTGGTTTCCCTCAGCAGCATTTCTGGGGGCAAGCAACCAGCCAGCGAGGTCCGCTCCGGCTGCTCGTGGTTTCTGGTAGCAATTAGGCAGATCAGAGGCAAAGCTGTCGTGGCTGGCGGCTTGGAAGGGCGGCCGTGTAATCAGAGCAGCTCCCAGAGAGCTGTGGCTGCGGGGGAGTTTATTTTCATCCCTAACGAGGGCTCCTTCCCGTGACATCAGAACTTAGGCTGGGGGCGGGAATCATGTCGGGCCAGTGCCAACCAGCAGCGGTCAGCAGCCCCAACGGTCCTGGAGGGGTCTGGTGGGCTTGGAGCAACCAGGAGATGTGCCCGCCATCTCCGGGGGCACTGCCGGGATGCAAGGGGGGAGGTAAACAACGCACAAGGGGCCATACAGGGAAGGCCTTGGCCCTGGAACACGTCGGTTCCTGATGCTGCTGCTCTGGGTGACCTCCGGCAAGACATTCCCCCGCTTTGTGCCTCGGTTTCCCCTCCCACCCTTTGTCTGCCTTGTCTCAGCCCTCTTTGGGGCAGGGGGCTTGTAGCTGTCCCTCACAGCTGAGCTGGACCTGCCGTGAACAATTCAGGGGGTGACTCCGCAGGTGGACTCTCTCCCTGCAGGCCAAGTGTGCCCGGTTCCTTGTCGGCTGACCCCCATGGTCTCAGAGTTTGTACAGCTCCGCGCGCAAGATGCTCCCGGCACCGCACAGAGATGAGGCACGCACGTGTGTCTGCAGGAAAATGCTCAGCCCCCGCCTACGGAGCTGGGAGTTCTGGACTTCGGCTGCTCCTGCCAACTACACCCAAACCCCGCTCATGCCCTGCTCCCGGCAGCCCAGGAAGGGAGTCACCTCCCAGCCGAGCCCACGTGCCTGAGCTGACGCACAGCAGAGGGAATGCAGGGCAGGGCTAAATAAACAGCTGTTGGCACAAATGGTCCTTTGTATGAAGCTTCCCCTTGAAGGTTTCAATTTCCCTGCCCCCTTTGGGTTTCCGAAAGGCTGCAAGGAGTCATCTGCCTGCAGCTTGGGCCCTGCTGCCTCGCCATCCCCCCAGTGCCCTGCCCACCCCAACCTCCTTCCCGGGGGCCCCTTCACCCCTCTGGGCATGGGGCTTTGCTTCTGTCACCGCCCAGTCCTGGAGCCCAGCCCCCACCCTGGGCCGCTCCCAGACTGACTCTGCCTCACTCCGGGGCTCTGAGTTACTGGCCCCTGCCTTGTGCTGGGGCTACCCAGCAAACAAGTCCCCGGAGGCTCAAGGCACACACCACGTGAGCAAAGGGTGAGGACCAGTGTTCCCTGTAAGCTGAGCGCTTGGGCGGCCACCCAGGAGAGATTCAAATGCCGCCCAGCTGATTAGCCGAGTGCCCACAGCCGGCAGCCTGTGTTTCGATTGGTGGTGCACACCCACGCATGTGCCGGTGCACAGAAAAAAATTATTCTGCACGCAGATGGGGAAAAAATTGAGGGACCATTGTGTGCCTGGTGCAGGCTGACGGGGAGTGTGTCAGCATTACAGAGCTGGCTGTGTGTCTGTCCCCTCTGCACTCCCGCCCAGTGCACCAGCTCCAGGCCCAGGCCTTGTGCCTTCACCCTTGCTGGGGCAGAACCCCGTGATCCCCCTGCACTCAGACCCCGGTGGCCTGCAGCACCCTGTGAGTACACCGCAGCGGTGCCCCAGCAGGGCTGACCGGGTTTAGGCCCCCGTCAGGCAGGTGGGGACCAGCCAGCCTCCTTACCCAGCTTGGAACGGAGCCCTGGGGTGGGAAGATTTGAAAACCACAAGCTGTCTACTGGTGACGGCCTGTCCTACCTCACCCCTGCTCCCCTAGGCAGGCCTAGCTTCTGCAGACACCTTGGCGGGTGTCTCCCCCCTGTTCCCCCAAACAACGCCCCCTCGCTTGGAGGACCCCTCTTTGCAGCTGCCAGCGAGCCGCTGGTGTTCCACCTCCCTGGGCTTTGGCCCTACTTTGGCAGGGGATCGGATCAGCTCTTCCCGGCTAACAGCCCAGGCGTTGTCTCTTTACAACCCTCAAGTGTTTGCAGGGAATGGCTTATCCTGGGTCCTTCTTCCTTCCGGCCTGTTTTTCCTGCTAGGCCCCAGAGACCTCCCTGGGAAGAGGCCAACATACACCATTCGTCCTTCATCGAGAGCAGCTCTGTTACTGTCATGGCGGTACGGCGGGGCTGGCCAGCCCCACGCTCTGCACTGGTAGGTGTCACATTTGCACTCGGCTCTGATCACCAGCCCTGGCGCGAGAGATGGGGAGGCGGGAACGAAAGAGGGAGGCAAAGCCTGCGCAGATTCATTGGAGCAATAGCCAGATTCATTGGAGCAGGGGCCTGGGAGCCAGGAATCCCTGGATTCTGGCGATGCCTCTAGGAGGCAGTGGGGGTCTAGTGGTTAGCGTAGGGAGCATGGGAACCCCAACGGGGGGGGAGATCTGGTTCATGCTGAGCTTTTTGCAGCCCTGGTGTGTTCAAATAAATAACCCCAAAGCTGCAGCAGCTTCAGCTTTGCTCTGCCCCCCCCTTTGTAAGGGCCTTTTTGCAAAGCCAAACAGCTGGTGAAAAACAAGCCCCAGGGTTAATCTTTTCAACACCAGCACTCGCCATCCCCACGGGCTTGAGGTCAGTGACGCATGCCCCAAACTATTCAGCCACTGTTCCGCAAACACCTCCTCCCCTTCTCGGCTCCCGCCCGGCAGGACATGCCTTCATGTCTGGGCACTGCTCGGAGGCCTGCCTGGTGCACCAGAGGCGTCCGAGAGGGCAGGTGGGGAAGGGACGGGGTCTCGGGACAGGGACGAATAACAACACGACATGCACTCTCTGCTCATCTAGATGGAGCCCAGCAAAGTTGCTGGCTGGAGGTCACACCCCAATGCAGTGTCAGACGCCGGGGCCCTGGTTGTAAGCGCACACCCACCCAGAGCCAGCCTAGAACCCAGGCATCCTGGCTCCTAACTCCCCAGCCATAACCCCCCCTCATGAAGCCAGGAGCCCTGTTGGCCGGGAGCTGAACCTTAAATACATCCAGAGCCATGACAGAACCCAGGAGTCTGGGATCCCAGCCCTCGGATCTGATCTGACTGCTGGAGCCAGCTCCCTACCACTCCAGGAGCAGATGAGATTCTGCACACCCAGAGCTGGGGGGCTGAAGGCTTTGTATTGTGGGCTCCCTCTAGCACCAGGTCCCCAGTGGGCCCGGGCTGACATGGACTCAGAGCTCCAGGCAGGCTGAGCCCGGGCTGACATGGACCCTGAGCTCCAGGCAGACTGAGCACTTGAAAGGCTGAACAAGCCCCGGGGATGTGGCGGGAGGCACGTGGGGCTGGCCACACAGGCGGCAATGCCCTCATGCCACATTTACCAGCCCCGCCCGAGGGACCCACACACAGCGGCTAGCGTGCCGGGGCACCAAAGTCCTTCAGTCCTTGGAGAAACTCCTGCCAGGTCCTGGTGTGGTCAGACCCCCCCAGGAGCTGGTGCGGGGCCTTGGCTTAGGGCAACAAGCTGGCTGCAGTTTGGCAGCGATTAAACATGCCGGCCAGCCCCGGAGTCGGCTGCCAACACAACTCACAATGTGGTGGCAAGTGAGGCCCGGACACAGGTTGTGTCTGTGGACAGAGCAACACTAAGCCAACAGCCTGGCTAGTGTTGACAGGCCCCCCAGCTGTACATTGGTACCGTGTGCTTGGACTGCACCAGTTTACACCAGCGAAGGAACAGACCCACAGAGTTAACTCTGGGCTTGATTCGCCCCTCGTATCAGCATCACCTGATGTGTCTGCATTAAAGTCGTGGGAATGCGTCCTGATTTTCTCCAGCATGAGGGACGGGGGATGCTGGCCCGTTGTTACTGAGTCAGCAAGGGGTGTGGACAGTGAGCGAGATAGAGGCAAACCAAGCTGGAGTCGGAGAATGGAGAAATGCAGCTCGTGATTGGCTGGCAGGCAAGCTGGTGGGTATTGGGGTGGCTGGGAAGAGACCTGAATCAATAGATGAGTGGGCAGATGTGGATGGATGGGGGAGGGGACATGTGGATGGCTGCGTCGGTGGACACGGAGGGATAGATGAACAAGCGTAGATATGGAGAGATGAGCAGGTGGGCACTTGCAGTGATGCAATAGGTGAATGGTGTAACTGGGTAGGGGGCGAGATAACTTCATGAGCAGATGAATGGGTGCAAGAGTTGGAGGTTGGTTTGCTGGTGAATGGGTGGGAGGCTGGATGGCTGGTGAGTTGGAGGTTGGTTTGCTGATGAATGGGTGGGAGGTTGATTTGCTGGTGAATGGATGGGAGACTGGATTGCTGGTGAATGGGTGAGGCTGGTGAATGGGTAGGAGGTTGGTTTGCTGTTGAATGGGTGGGAAGTTGGATTGCTGGTGAATGGGTGGGAGGTTGGTTTGCTGATGAATGGCTGGGAGGTTGGTTTGCTGGTGAATGGGTGGGAGGTTGGTTTGCTGATGAATGGGTTGGAGGCTGGATGGCTGGTGAATGGGTGGTTCTGAGGAGCCAAAGGAAATGGCCTCTACTGCCCAATCAGACCTCCAAGAGCAGTACCATAATTGCTTCCCTCAAGCCAGCCTAGTTCCCGGGCTTACCGCTTTGTGCACCACAGACACAGGGGCTCGCCCATTCAGGCTGGGCAGAGCCATGGGCTGGGGCATAGGATACAAGACAGATCCACGGTGCGGTTAGCTTGTTGAGAGAAAGAGCAGACACAGTGACCACGGCCTGTACCTGCCTTCCAGCCCCGGCGCCGCCGATCCCACGAGTGCACAGGGACACGCCTCGGCCAGGCTGATGAAAACACAACCATGTATTTTATAATAAATAACGTAGAAACCTGCACAATGTAGCGACGTGCCTTAGCAAACTAGACGGTCCCATGCAGAACCCGGCCCCGGTCTCTTGACCCACGAGTAACAACCAGGCACTTGTGTTAATTCAGGACAATTTCAATGACATGTTCCAGGGACCAAAACTGGCCTGGCTCCGGCCAAGCAGAACTGCCAGCGGTCAGTGGCGGAGCAGGGTGGGGAGCTGCGGCAGACACAAGGCAAGAGGTGTATAACTCACTGTGCATTGAGGTTGTCTGGCACCGCAAGTCCATTGGTGGCCAGCAGGTGCCTTATCAGGCCTTGGTGTGGAAATCAGCTCAGAGTCTGTTTGCCAAGTGGGATTTTCTGCCTATGCACGTCTTCTTAGTGCCCCCTCTCGCCTGAGGGAGGGGGGGGCGTCATTACCAAAGGTTGGGTGTATTTTATCCATTCAGACCATATGAAATTAGGAAAGGAAATAACTTTGCACCATCCCTCAAGCACACAAACAAAAAAAAAGATTGCTTGAAAAAAATTCAGAGTGGCGTGCCTGTGCACAAGTGTGTGCGCATGCACGAGTGTGTGTGTGGGTCCACGAGTGTGTGCATGTAGGAGTGTTGCACCAGACAAGCCTTCGTGAGAAGGTGGGCTTTGCAGGCTGGGCTATGGACCAGGGCCAGGGATTCACACTCTGACATGACTGCTATCCCTGAAAGCATCCACTTTGGGGCAGCACTTCAGTGTACCAATCCCCCTGCGCCTGCCCCCTGCCCCCGGCTGGGGCGAACCCCCAGGGGTGTTTCACAGGCTCCCACCTGGGGGGGAATCAGTTTGCTTATCTTCATAATTCTGTTGCTTTTCCTACCTTGGTGGGGACAGGGGCCCTATGAAACAAATGACAAATTCCTCCTTTGCCTCCTGGCCCTTTTGCACACCCGATGGTGTTTCATTCCCTCCCCACCCCAGTTCTGCCCTGACCCGAATAAAAACATGTCGTGCTTCAAAAGGATGCTGTCAGGCTCTGTGCTTAAGGATTTCCTTACCTGCAGCGCAACTCGCCCATCGGGGAGGGGGGGTTAATATGAACGCAGGAAGGATGTCAAAAGACCTAATTTGCTTCTCCCTCTTGTGTCCTGTCCTCTACTTGTAAACCCAGGCTGGTCAGTTTCACATTCATCTCTAGTCAGTTTCAGAGGCCGCTCTTTTCGCAGGGAGCACTCAGATCTGGGCTGGCCTGCATGAGAGGGCAATGCTATTCCTGTCAGATTCACCTCTTTCCACTGAACTGTCCTCTTTAAAAAATAACCTCAGGGGCGGTGTCTCTCCAGGGGCAGGTCTATGCACCTGGCTCTGACAGTCAGGGGAGACTCCCTGCTGGAGCAGGCATGTGGGGAGCGGGGCACCAGCAGAGCTTGGGGAGGTGCATGGGGGGTGCTGCACGCCAAACGGAAAGCCTCAGGCAAGTGCGGAATTGTCCCTTCCCCATGTGGCCTGACTGGAGCTGTCCCCCCCAAATGTAGCCATCGGGCTACTCTAACGGTGGGGCAGGGAGACAACCCGGGTTTGGGAGCAGAGGTCTGGCACTGCGCTAACTGCCTGAAGGCTGGGAAATGCAGGCAGCTGAACATGTTCCCACTCATCTTTTTTCCACCCATGTGCGGAATAATTTTATGTGCATCAAGGCAAGTGCACATGTGCACCACCCGCAGAACCAAAACCTAGCGGTGGGCGCTCTGCTAATCAGCTGGGCAGCATTTGAACCGCTCCTGAGCAGCCGCACAAGCACCCAGATCGCAGGGAACCCTGGCAAATGGTAACACTAGGCGCCAGCCCTACTCTGCTCAGGCCCATGGAGAGTACCAGGCCCGGATGTTACCAAAGGGCCAGAGAGAACGGAGCAGGGGAGGAGTCACTTTGGAGAGACCAAGGCGCATCCCCCACTTCAGTGTTGGCAACAAGGGCCTCCGTGATAGGCCTTCTACCAGGGGGGATGGGGACTTTGGTGGGGAGGGGGGCGCTCTGGGATGGGGGAAGGGGGATTCTCTGTGTCAGGGCCCTGGAGACTGCTGTGGAAGGGGTCAGGAGGGAGGGCGCATGTGCTGGGGGCAGCCGCTCTATTGCTGAGCCCGGATCAGGCCCATCCTCCTGCGGCTGATGGGGGGTCCGTCTGGTCTGGGAGGAGAAGCCGGTTCTGAGGCCGGCAGGGTAGGCCACCACCTGGGAGGGGGCCCGCAGTTGCTCGTTGCCTCTCATCTCGCGCCGGATCTCGGTCAGGGCGTCGGCAGGCGAGCTCAGCAGGCGCTGGAACAGGCTCTGCCGGGTGGCGGGCTTCTCCTGGCAGGAGAAGGTCAGGGCCGTGCCCACGTCGGACTTCATCTCCCGGGAGAAGCCGTCCGAGGTGCCGTCGAAGCAACGCCCGATGGCGATCTCTTTGGCCAGCCGGGGGTTCTGGTCGGTGACCGTGTAGATGCCGTAATTGTGGCCCAGCGGGTCGACCGGTGCCAGCATGTTGAAGACCGAAGTGTCGTTGTTCTCCACCACTGGGGGGTGGCGGCCCAGGTATTCCTGCAGCAGGCTGTTGATGGCGGTGCGGCGGCAGCTGCCCTGAGGGACAACGGACACCAAGGTGCGGTCAATGAGGCTCTGGTCGAAGAGCATCCCGCTGCACTTGAACTCCATGCAGGCGGCCGAACTATTATAGATCTCCATGTCCCGGACACTGCGGGTGTCCCGGAGGCCGTACAGCTGGCCACGTGTCCGGGGGTGGCTGCCGCCCACGCTCCGGGACCGCACCATGTACTCCTGGGGCCCATGGATCTTCACCTTGATGTAGCAGGCCCTGAACTCTTGGGGGTTGGGCCACCAGGACAGGTAGTCCCTGGTCCAGGAGGCCAGGTCGCTCTCCTTGAAGGGCACGACGTTGTACTCGTACTTGTCCACCTCCACCCGGTAGAAGCGGAAGTGGTTGGCCGCGACGGGCGCCTCTTCACATTCCCGCAGGCTCCGGTAGGGGTAGATGGGCCCGTTGGCCTCGTCTATGTTGTTGGGGTTGGGCTTGGCCAGGTTGACCTGGAAGGCTGTTTTCTTGAGGTGGGGGTCGTCGTGGTCCGTCCGGCGGTAGCCCAGCTTGTTCAGGTAGGGCTGGGACACCCCCACGGCGTTGGGGTTGAGCTTCGGGCGGGAGGCCACGGCCTCCAGCTCCTCCCCCCCCATGGTGGCGGTGACGTAGGCTGTGTACGCGTCGGCCCGCTGGCCATCGCAGAAGGCAGGCAGGCAGGCCCCGTTGGGCCCGGTGATGACGCTGTCAAAGCGCCCCCAGGCCCGGGGGTTGGAGGAGTAGCCGGGCTTGGGCTCCAAGTTGACGAGGGTGATCACCACCCCTTCCAGCTGCTCGTTGGGGATGAACTTCTCGTTGATGTAGGCCCGGACCTTGACGAAGCAGCGGCGGCTCTCGGGCACGTCCAGGTTGAAGAGCCGCCTCTCCCGGATCTCCAGGTTGCCGACCAAGAAGGCCCTCTCCTCCCGCTTGCCCCGCTTCTCCTTGGCCGGGTGGAAGGCGCCTTCTTCCTCCCACAGGCCTGTCTCAGGGTTCAGGGACCACAGCTTCATCTTCGGGAGGTGCTCGGGCATCCGGATCTGCTCCGCATCCACCCGCACCTCCATCTGGCCCGTCCGCAGCACCTCGTTGGACTCGCCGGCCCGGAAGTCCACCGAGAACATGCCGTAGGTCCTCAGCGGGATGAGATCGCCCTCGGCGTTGACGAAGTTGAGGTCGCTGGAGGCCGCGGCGGCCGTGGTGATGTCCCGGGGGTCCAGGAAGGTCACGCTGGCCTTGACGGTGCCATTGTACACCTCCCCGTTGGGCCGAAGGAAGGAGCCGGCTGGTATCACCATTTCTCCCACCGGTTCCTGGCCTTTCAGCTCCCCAAGCAGGATGGTATTGGCCTGCGTGGGGTCCAGATCTATCGGCTCTTTCTTCCGCATCACCTTGATGTCCTGGTAGACGGCACCACCCCGGGGGGTCGAAAGGCAGGACCTTGACCGTGTCCACAAACTTCTGCAGCGGGTCCACGAAGCGGACCACCAGCCGCCGGGTGTCGGGGGGCACGTCGATGGCGAAGGTGCCCTGGTAGCCGGTGAAGCCGGTTTTCTCTTTGCCCAGGAAGATCTGGCCGAAGCGCAGGGGCTCCCCGTTGTCGGCCGCCATCACCCGGCCGTGCACCAGGATCTTGGGCCGGGTGCAGCGCTCACAGCCACACTCGGCCACCACCTTGATGGGCAGGACGGCGCCGGAGCAGGGGATCTCCCGCACCTCCATGCGCCGGACCCTGCAGCAGCGCCCCGCCCCATCCCGGCACTGCAGCTCTTTCTTCGGGGTCCCGGCACAGCGGGTGTCGGGGCAGCGGCCCACGTTGTAGTACGGGGAGCGCCCCCGCCTCCTGGAAGCACTCGCTGGGCAGCTTGATGAGGTATTCCTCCGGCGCGGCCCGGCAACTCGGCTGTCCCTGTCCTGAGGGGGGGAGAGAAGAGTTACCCAAAATGCCAAATGCAGCAGCCTCCCCCACTTCGCACCGGATTCCCCCTCCCTGATCCAGGGCAAGAAACACCCAGCTCCTTCTAAAGCAGGGGTGGACAATTATTTTTGCAGAGGGGGCCACTTCGCGAACTTTGGTTCCTGGTTGCAGGGCGGCTCTGCATGCCCCGGAAGGGGCAGGGCCTCAGGTGGAAGTGGCGGGGCCTCAGGAGAAAGGGCGGGGCCTCGGGCAGAAGGGGCGGGGCCTTGGGCACAAGGGGTGGGCCTTGGGCACAAGGGCGGGGCCTCAGGCAGAAGGGGCAGAGCCTCGGGCAGTGGGGGTGGGTCCCTCTAAGCACCCTGTAAGACTTTGCGCACTCCCCCCACCCCAGGCCACTCAAGACCTGGGAGAGGGGCTGCGCACAAGGTCATTCTCTGTTTGAAAGGGCTGGTGGCTCCCTCCAGGCACCGCCTGCCCCGGGCAAGGGGAGGGAGCCGCCAGCCACTTTGAGCAGCGAATGACCTTGCACGCTCCCCCACCCCTGGATCCCAATTGGCCTGGGGGCCGGAGAGCGGCCAGGCGGCCCGTGGGCCATATCTCACTCACCCCGGTTCCAAAGCAAGGAACAATGCGCTCTGCGCCCTGAGTAAAGTTGCTAGAGCCCACCTGACCCACCCCCCCATCCGGCCTGGCAGCCCCCCCCCCATGCCAGCCCCCCAGGAAACAGGAGCGCATCACAGCCCAGCCAGGACTCCCACTCATCCCGTTTCTGGCTCTACTGGTGCCGGGTTCCAGCATCGGCCCAGGGGACCCCCACAGCGGCCAAACTGGCTTCTTGGCCCTCTCGGGGCCTGAGGGCAGCCGGGCTCTGACCCAGCCCCTTTGGCATCACTGGCCTGTCTCTCGCCAAAGCCAACGGCCTTTCGACCCGCGGCCTTCGCCTCCCTCCCGTGGCCAGGGCGGCCGGAGGAGGGTCCTTCCCCGGCTCTCCCCAGCACTGTGGCCGTGAGCAGGTACGCCGGCTGGCCGGCCAGCCGGATAAGCTGGGGGCCCCCCCCCCGACCCCCACACGGCTGCCCCAGGGCTCACCCATCACGGTGAGGAAGGCGGGGGAGGATTTGATGGCGCCCGCGTCCGTGCTGGCTTTGCAGTGATAGAAGCCGGCCTGGGGCAGCTGGAGACCCCGCAGCACCAAACTGCTGTTGTACTTGTGGGCTTCCCTGTCCAGGAGCGTCCCGTTGTGGTACCTGCCGGAGACCAGCCCGTAGAGAGCATCAGTGATGGGGGGGAGGGGTATTGGGGCTCGCCGGCTGCCTGGGCTGCCCCCTGGATGGCTCCTAGAGCAGTGTCCCCCTGCGCCCATAGACCCATCCTACCCACAGACCCCCTGTGCCCTTAGACCCACCCTGCCATGCACCCCCTCATCCCAAAACGCCCCCACAACCCCTACCCCACATGACACCCCAACACCTTTGACAACCAATCCCCCATCCCCACACAACCTCACTCTACACCCCATACACACACACAACCCCTTCCCTCACCTCCCCAGCAAGCCCGCCTCACCCCAAAACACTCAACCCCCAACATCCCCACCCCCACACGACACCCCCAACACCTTCAACTCACGACCCCCCCATCCTTCCCCACACACAACCCGCACCCTTCACTCCCGGAGACACACACAAGCCCTTCCCCGCAACTCCTTCTGGCCCAGCCCACAGACATACACAAAACCCACACCCTCTTGACACCCCCTCCCCCCCGCCTAGACACACATGCTGCCGTCCATGCACAGGGAAGCTGGCACTGGTTCGGACCAGGGGCAGGCTGGCGCAAAGCCGGCATCCCACCCGTGGCTGCCAGGGCCCCTCATTCCCGATCAGCAGCCCCTTCCCCCACTATTCCTGTCCTACCACATACCCCCCACCCCTCTGTCTGGGAGGCCAGACTAAGCCGGTGGCGGGGGGGGCAAACCCAGGTTCCCCCCCCACATACACACAGCTAATGGCGTTTACCTCCCGTTCCCGTCACTCACCAGTAATATTTCAGGGGCACGGGGGTGCCGGTGGCTGCACAGCAGAGAGTCACGCCCTGCCCGGCCACCCGCACCTTGGACTCGGGGTGCTGCACCATGTAGGGCTTCTCTGCAGGGAGACAGAGCAGAAGAGGCAAGGATGCCCCAGTGCTGACAACAACCTCCCTCCCCCATCTCTGCTCCCCCCTGCATATTCCAGCGCAGACCCTGAGCTGTCCCAAATCCAGCCCCCTTCCTCCATTCCGCCTCCACCCCCATCACTGTCAGCTCCTGGAGGCTGCCAAGGCACCAGCAGTCAGGGGGTGCCCGGGCTGGAAGGGCTCCCATTGGGAGCGAGCCCCTTGCGGGTGGCAGTAGTAGGCTGTTCTCTGCGTGGAGCAGTCCCTAGAGGCACAACGGGACCCCCTACCCCCCACCAGGCAGGGCCTCTCACCCAGCCTATGGAGCGTGACCTGCACCCACGACGTCCGGGAGCCATTGGAGACGATGGGAGCCTCGCCCGGGGCGAACGCCTCCAGCTGGACACTGACGTTGGCCCCGCGGCCGGCACAGACCCCCCGGATGCTGAAGCTGCCCCGGCGGTCGGTCCTGGCCAGCACGGCCCGGGGCTGGGCCTGGAGGGAGACCCGGGCGTTGGCGAGGGCGGCCCCCTCGGTGCTCAGGACGGTGCCCACCAGGGTGTGGTCCGGGCAGGGGCAGCGGCTGCAGTCCTGGCTCGGGGCACCCAAGGCACAGCTCCGCTGGCAGGCTGGGGGCAGGGACAGAGGGGGAGGCAATGAGTGAGGAACCCAGAGCGCCTGGCCCCCCAGGGCAGAACAGGAAGGGGGAACCTCGGGGCTCTGAGATGGGCCAGGGAACCCTTCCCAAGAGACCCCCATGGCAGCAAGAGGGCTCCTGAGCCTTCCAACGGAGGATCGGCCCTTCCCAGTGAGGCTCAGAACTCGGATCTGGCTGGGTTCTAAGTCCCAGAGTGGGGAGCGCTAGGTTCTGCACAGTACCGGCCGGGCAGGCGTTTCCCCTGCTCTTGCCCCCGCCCGCTGGGCTGCACACGGGCGCTGAGCTGCCTAGGGCAGTTCTGCTCCCCTCCCCACCCCGCCCCACCCCGCCACCGGGCCTGGGAGGGGAGAGAGATTGGGACAGAGAGGAAATGTGGGCAGGGGGCGAGAAGCGAGGGGGGAGCTCACTCGCTGGGCAGTGCTCCCTGGAAGCTGAGCATTTGGGCAGCCACCCAGGAGAGAGTCACGTGCCACCCACTAATTAGCAGAGCGCCCACAGCCGGCAGCCTGTGTTTCTGCAGATAGTGCACATCTGCATGTGCCTCCGTGCACAGAACAAAATTTATTCCACACACACAGGAGGAAAAAAAAATTAGAGGGAACATTGTTGCTGGGTCATAATGGTCCTGCCTGTCTGACAGAGGGGTTTGGATCAGCTCTGAAGCGTGAGCGATTCCAAACACCCCTCGGAGCTGAGGGCAAGAGGAGGAGAGAGACGAGGGGCTGGATGGATGGATGGATGGGACAGCTGGACAGATGGACGGATGGGATGGATGGACAGACAGACAGATAGGATGGACAGACGGATGGACGGATGGTCGGAAGGATGGACAGATGGCTGGTTGTTTGGACAGACGGGCAGATGGACAGACGGATGGTTGGATGGCCAGACGGACAGATGGACAGATGGATGGATAGATGGACAGATGGACAGACGGCTGGTTGGATGGCCAGATGGACAGATGGATGGTTGGACAGATGGATGGATGGACGGACAGATGGACAGATGTACGGATGGGATGGACGGACGGATGGTTGGATGGACAGACAGATGGACAGATGGATGGTTGGACAGATGGATGGATGGACGGACAGATGGACAGATGTACTGCTGGGATGGATGGATGGATGGACGGACAGATGGATGGTTGGACGGATGGATGGATGGACGGACAGATGGACGGATGGATGGATGTATAAATAAGGGCTGACTGGAGTAGGCCCAGAGGTTATCACAGGCAGACAAGGGTTTTGCTCAGGCCCCAACCATCTGAATCCAATTCCCAAGCCTGGGGGATTGGACTGTCCTAAAGAACAAAGGTTTCCCGCCCTAGCCTGGCCAGATCCCCCCATCTCCCCAAACCCTGGCCCCTCCCATGGCTGGTCCCTCTTGCTCTGGGTGGGGCAGGGGAGGGAGCCCCGGCCCAGCCAGTACCTGGGCAGGGTGTCCGGGCACATTTCTGCACCTCCGAAGGGCGGCCGACGCAGTGGGACCTCTTGGATTTCTTGCAGCTCCGATGCCGGACTCGCTTCCCGCCGCTGCCGCAGCTCTGGGAACAGGGGGCTCCAGGCCCCCCACTTGCTCCAGACGGCATCTGCAGGCGGAAATGCCCATGATCCCACCAGGCAGCGGGTCCCTCCACGTGCACAGCACTGCATGGAGAATCCTGCAGCGGCGGCAGCGGCTGCCCTGAAGACGGACCCACAGGGAGAGCTCCCCCCTCCCCCCCCGCTCTGTGCCTTGCCCCAAGCCTGGAGAACACACCTGATAGGGTGAGAGGTCAGATCACCAGCTTCCGCGCCCCCGCCCTCCCGAACCCCGCTTGGGGGCAGATGTGAGCCTTGCTGGGAACCCCTTTTGGGTCTGGCACTGAGCCCAGGGCATGCTGGGGCAGGGCTTTGAAGGTGCCCTCTCTTTTTGCGCTCATGGACACCAGTGCAAAGGGAGCGTGAAACACAAGCAGTGTGCAACACCCTGCTTTTGCACTGGTGCAAATCATGACACAAGGCCCCGGGGAAAGGAAACTCAGCATGTTTCTCGCCTTGATTGCCACTGGGCTCAAATCCGGAGATGCGCCCGAACTACGTTTCCCAAGAACTCCCCTGCCCAGCCCCTCCTTGTATTGGAGGATCAGTCCCAAACCCAGCATGGCCAGAGCCAGGACGCCGCAGACGGCGGAGCTCTCTGTTCCCAGTGTCGAGTTCACTGGCTCAGCCTTCCGCACGCACTTGCCAAACTATTTTCATGTCCTAAGCCTCTGCTACTTCAATTACCCTGAAGAACAGATGGCTGGGAGCTGCCCCTATGGGCCAAGCGCTGGACGCTAGGTGTAAAGAAAAACTTGCCCTGCTTTGGATAGGCGGGGGGAGCCAACTCTAAAAATTCCCCCCGGCTAGGCCAAGATCTGCTGCTTCTTCCCACAAAGAACCGATCCAGCGCTCGGAGCTGCCAGCCACCCAGACTGAACACTGGGCTCCCAAAGAGTCCATTAAAAAAGAGCTTTGGCCATAAAAAAAACAGCCGTTCAAGACCACAGGCAAACAGACGGCATGCCTGCCTGTGGATGCATTGAGGCCTTTTACGATTTTGCCCCCCCCCCTTCTTACTCCCGTTTTAATGAACTGGTGAAAGAAAGTCCTTGAAAATACTTCAGCTGGCGGCCTTCAAAGAAATTGCATCCAGTTTTGGACCCCCCATTGCAGAAAGGATGGAGAGCGTCCAGCGGAGGGCAATAAAAATGACAAGGGGGGCTGGAGCACATGACCTACGAGGAGAGGCTGAGGGATTTGGACTCAGTCTGCAGAAGAGAAGAGTGAGGGGGGATTTGGTAGCAGCCTCCAGATCCCTGACAGGGGGTTCCCAAGAGGCTGGAGAGAGGCTGTTCTCAGTGGGGGCCGGTGGCAGAACGAGGAGCAATGGGCTCAAGTTACAGGGGGGAGGTCTAGGTTGGATATGAGGAAAAACGATTTCCCTAGGCAGGCGGGGAAGCACTGGGCTGGGTTCCCTAGGGAGGGGGTAGAATCTCCATCCCTAGAGGTGTTTAAGTCCCGGCTTGGCAAAGCCCCGGCTGGGCTGATTGAGTTGGGGTTGGTCCTGCTTTGGGCAGGGGGCTGGACGCGATGCCTCTTGAGGTCTCTGGTATGGTACCGAACTGCACATGCAGGATCTGAAATAGCTTGGCGGGGGGGGAGCTGGGGTTTAATTGGGTCGTTCTGATCAGTAGGCATGTTGGCAAGGAGCCCTGGGCCTGGAGCGGGACCCGGTGCGGTACAAACAGAGCAACAAACACAGTCCCTGCTCCCCGGGAGCTCACAGGCTAAGGAGGTGAATGGGGGGGGGGGCAGGGTGTGTCCATGCCTACGCTGCCCGCTGCTGGCTGGGACTGTGCACACCGGCATGGAGGGGGGGGCTGCCCTCGCCAGGATGGAGTCACAGCCGCCTTGTGGAACCCCCTGCCCCGGGGGCTTTGTCCGTCGCTTTTCACTGGTCAGTGGATGACCCGCTGGCCATTTAAAGTGTATCTCTCCCCACCAACCTTCGGTGCCCCCAGTCTGCCGCGAGTGCCCAGACCCCACGCCGGGGGCGGCTGGACCGACTGCCCCCTGGTGAACCGGGGCCCATGCACAAGTCCCCCCGGCGGTGTCCACCCCCCTACGATGCTCCCCCCCTGTTACCTGTGCAGGGTCCACTGCACCCCCGCCTCTCCGTGGCTTTCCCTGCACACTTGGGCAGCCGCGGCAGCAGCAGGGGCTGGCTGGGGAGGCAGCTGCGCTGTCGGGTCTGGACCCCCCTGGCCCCGCAGGCGGTCCGGGAACAGGCGCTCCAGGCTGACCAGGGCGACCATTCGTCATGCTCTGAGGGTGGGGGGGAGGAGTCAGTGGGGGGAAATGCCCGGGTTGGGGGAGGGGAAGGTGAGAGCTACTGAAACCGTCCAACGCTCCAGGGGCCGGAGCCAGAGACTCTGGACCCCTTCAAGGGCCTGGAATCTGGCCCTGGAGCTGGCCCAACAAGGGCGCATGTGTCTGTGCCCACTTCCCCATTACCACCGGGGTCCAGCTGCCCCAGATACCAGCCCTGGGGCCTTCCTCGGCAAGCCACTGGCCCAGCAGGTGTTTGATGTATTGGACAGGCTGGCGGGCAGAGGGGCCACCCCCCCAGATCCTCTACGGCACAGGGGAAGGGGAGACTGGAGCAGGGGATGGCTATGGAAGAGACAGATGGCTTTATCGTGGGATGCTGGCTGCGGCTGGAGGGGGCTGTTCAGCCCCTAGCAGGCGCCCAGCCGGGGGGGGAGGGGGACATCTGCGAATTAAGACGTAGCTAAAACCCCCTTCCCCCACATCTGGGCATGTCTAGTGCCCCGCTCTCTGGCACGTGGCTGGTTGGGGTGGAGGATGGAGGGAGGATGCCCCAGAAGTGCCCATGGCTGCAGCATGCCGTGCACCCCAGAGCCCAGTGGGGTCGTTTTGTGCTCACTGACTGTTCTCCCACGACCCTCAGCTGGCAGAGGGGTCAGGAAGGAGGGCGGGGCTCCCTCGGCCGGGGGTGAAGCCCCAGGGACTGGCAACGAATAGCGGAAGGCCCCTCTGGGCTGACGCCGAACAGCAGGGCCAGGAGGAGTCTGACCCCCAAGGAGGCTGGGAAGCTGGAGGTGGCACTGCCCGGTAACCCACTAAGCCAGCCCCTTGCCCTCCCCAAGGGCTCTCACCCACGGGGCACAAGAAGCGGACGTGGTAGTTGGAGCAGGTTCTGCCCCCCGGCTGCTCCCGGTTGAGGCACCAGAATCCCTTCCCGGGGCTGTAGTGCACGATCTCGCCCACGTCCTCGGGCAGCTCCCACTCGGTGGTGCGGGCCTGGATGGCGACGGGCCGGGTGCACACCCGCGCCCGGTAGTAGAAGCGGACGGCCTCCAGGCTCTCGTGATCGCCCTCCCCGCCGGGGTGGTCCACGTTGAACCAGGAGGTCCACTCGGTGGTGCCTAGGGGGCAGGGAAAGGAACCCACGATTAGCCCGCTGGGCGCTTGCAGGAGAGGGGGATCGATCGTCATGCTCCAGGGCAGATTTCCCAACCGGGGTCAGGAAGGAATCCTCCCGCTACTGGAGATACGGCACCAACTGAGCAGGAGCAACGTCCTAGCAGCGCCAGGGCCCCGAGTAGACAGGCCACAGGCTTGTTCCAGCCTGGCAAGTCTCTTGCTTTTTGCAGAAACAATCTGATCAGGGAGGGAAGGTTCGTAGGCAGCTCTGGAGTCTGCAGCTGGTTTTATTTGTCCCTGCTCTAGGTCAAAGCCCCTATAATGCTGGCATTAGAAGAACTAGAGGACACCAAATGAAATTAATGGGTAGCAGGTTTAAAACTAATAAAAGAAAGTTCTTCTTCACACAGCATGTAGTCAACCTGTGGAACTCCTTGCCAGAGGAGGCTGTGAAGGCTGGGACTATAACAGAGTTTAAAGAGAAGCTAGATAATTTCATGGAGGTTAGGGCCATAAAAGGCTATTAGCCAGGGGATAGAAATGGTGTCCCTGGCCTCTGTCTGTCAGAGGCTGGAGAAGGATGGCAGGAGACAAATCGCTTGAACATTGTCTTCGGTCCACCCTCTCTGGGGCACCTGGCGCTGGCCACTGTCGGCAGACAGGCTACTGGGCTAGATGGACCTTTGGTCTGACCCAGTATGGCCATTCTTATGTTCTTATGTTCACTCTCCGCAGACCAGCAGGGAGCTGCTCCCACCGCATTCTCCAGCCGGCTGCCGCATCTACACAGCAAGCAGTTATTTCCACATACTGTCGCAATGCAGGCGAGCTGGAGGACTGCCTACTCCGACTCCTGGAACCCTCCTCGCACCAGGCGTAAGAGAAGTGGGAGAAAGAGGGCTCTATTTCAAAATCAGTGCTGTGTAGACACTCCCAAATTCAAAATAAGCGATTTCAAAATAAGTGACGCAATTGATGCAGGGCAGCGTGCGTCGCTTATTTCGAGTTGAGCCCTGCTGCATAGACACATCCTTAGGGACTTTATACCAGGGCAGGCAGTGAAGCAGCAAACACGTCTGAAAAGAGCCACACCTGCTGTATCCGCACCCACACGTTTCGAGTCAGGTCTCTTTTTCTGGTGTTTCTCCAGCATGTTGGTCTTGGCCAGTCGGGAATCATCCTTCAAAGGCTCTGTCGGAAGAACTACACTGTGTTTGCACCCCCCTTGGCTACACCCCAGAGCCCCTTACAGATCCTGCCTCCTCTTCCGCTGCCCCTTAAAGGGTACGTCCAGACTGCGACGCTATTTCGGGATTCTTCTGCTTATTTTGAACTGCCAGTGCAATGTAGATGCACACTTTATGTCCCCTGCCAGATCCTGCCCCCTCTGCTGCTCTCAACTGCCCCTCCTAGAATCTGCAGCCTTTGCTGCACCCTGACCTCCCCCCCCAGATCTTGCTCCCTCCTGCCCTCTCACAGATCCTGACCCCTCTGCTCAACTCCTCCAAGATCTCTCATGCTATGGGCATGCCTACACTGGGCAATTATTTCGAAACAACTAAATAATCACTCCCTATGGGTATGTCTACACTGCATGGCTATTTCGGGATGCCGGAGGTATCCTGAAATAGCTACCCTGCGTCTATGCAAGCCGCCCATTATTTTGAATATTTTTCAAAATAACGTTTGCGCTATTTCACCGTCCCAGTAAACCTCATTGCACAAGGGACAAGGACTGTCTCGAAATAGCGCATTATTTTGGAATTTGGTGCTTTGTAGATGTTCCACATTTCAAAATAAGCTATTTCGAAATAGTTTCAAAATAAGGGTGCGTCTACACAGCAAAGTTATTTTGGCGTCATGCCCGTTATTCCGAAATAACAATGCGAGCGTCTACACAGCAATTCTATTATTTTGAAATAATTTTGAAATAACGGACGGCTTATTTCAACTTTTGTAAACCTAATTCTATGAGGAATAATGCCTATTCTGAAATAGCTTATTCCAAAATAACTGTGCAGTGTAGACGTAGCCTAATGTACGCAATTTGTGTAGTGCAAATTGTGTTTTTTTTATTTTGAGTTTCGAGTGCTGTGTAGATGCACCCCAAATAACTATTTTGAAATAGCGCTATTTGCCCTGGTCGACAGTACAGTGTTTTTTCAAAATAGTTATTTCGGGAGTTATTATTTTCAAATAACCTATTTCGAAATAACTACCACTGAAATGACTATTTCAAAATAATTTCCTAGGGTACATTTAGACTGTGGCGCTATTTTGGGATACCGGGTACTTCTGGTATCCTGAAATAGCTGCTCCGCATCTTTTAAACAAGCCCATTATTTCGAAATGGCTTTTGAAATAACGGGCTCGCTATTCCAACATCCCTGTAAACCTCATTGCACAAGGATTAAGGGATGTTTTGGATTAGTGCTCTATTTCAAAATACACTCAAAATAAGCTACGCAATTTGTGTAGCTCAAATTGCATCGCTTATTTCAATCTATGGGTGCGGTGTAGACTCACCCTAGTTTCTACAATTGGAAATTATTTTGGAATAACTTAGGGTACGTCAACACTGCACAGTTATTTCGGGATACTGGAAATAGCTACCCTGCGTCTACACAAGCTGAAATAAACACGCTGCCCATTATTTTGAAATATTTTTCTAAATAACGGCCCCACTATTTTGGCATCCGGGTAACCCTCGTTCCACAAGAGTTAAGGGCTGTCTCGAAATAGCGCATTATTTCAAAAGTTGGTGCTGAGTAGAAGCACCAAATTTCAAAATAAGCTATTTTGAAATAGTTTCTTGTTTCGAGTTTCAGGTGCTGAGTAGACACATGCTTGTTGGATGCGGCTAGTATGTATTTTGAAATAACTTAGTGTGCCAAATTTCAAAATAATGTGCTATTTCAAGACATCCCTTAACCCTTGTGGAACGAGGGTTACAGGAATGCTGTAACAGTGCGCCCATTGAAATAATAATAGCATTTACTTCGAAATAATTATCTCAAAATAATGGTTTATTCTGAAGTAAATGCTATTTTGAAATAATAACTCTGGGTGGGTATGTCTACACATGAAAGGTATTTCAAAATAACAGCCGTTATTTCGAAATAACTTTACTAGCGTCTACACAGCCAAACTGCTATTTCAAAATTACTTCAAAATAGCGGAGGGCTAATTTCAAAATTGGTAAACCTCATTCCACGAGGAATAATGCCAAATTCGAAATAGCTATTTCGAAATAAGATATTTCAAAATAACACTGTAGTGTAGACATGCCCTCTTGGAATAACTATTTCAAAGTACTAACTTATTCCAAAATAAGTATTATTTTTAAATCATTTATTCCAACAGTTATTATTTCGAAATATGTTATTTCGGAAGAATTTTCTAGTGCAGGCAGGCTCCGTGTGTCTGTCTCTGTCAAACTGGTCACCAGCTTGTTATTCTGAGATAACAAGCATTATTTCGAAATAATAATGTGCTCGTCTACACAGACATTCCATTATTTCAAAATAATTTCTAAATAACAGACGGCTTATTCCAAAATCTGAAAAAGGGTGTGTCTAGACTACAGAGGTTTTTTGGAAAAAAGTAGCCTTTTTTGGAAAAAACTTCACCTGCTTCTAGACTGCAGCCGCGTTCTTTCGAAAGTAAATCAAAAGAACGCGGCAGTTTTTTTGATCACGGTAAACCTCATTTTACAAGGAATAACGCCTTTTTTTGAAAGTACTCTTTCAAAAAAAGGCACTATTGAATGCAAAACGTGCGTTTTCAAAAGAGAGTGTCTAGACTCTCTTCCGAAAAAGCGGCTCGCTTTTTCGAAAAATCTGCTTGTGGTCTAGACGCTCTCTTTCAAAAGAGGCTTTTTCAAAAGAGGCTTGTAGTCTAGACATAGCCTAAATCTCATTCTATGAGGAATAACAGCTAATTCTGAATAGCTATTTCCAAATAAGAGGTGTATAGATGCGCCACTGCTGCTATTTCGAAATAGCCCCTCCCCATTCCTCCTGGGGCTCTAAATCGATATAGCGTGTCTACATTAAGGAAGCCTGCATCCGACTAATTTTGAAGCTTCCCTGCAGTGTAGACGGGCTATGTGGAAATAAGGTATTGAGGAATAACAATTCCGGAATAGCTTACTTTGAAATAAGGGTATGTCTACACTGCCACCCTAGTTCGAACTAGGGTGGCAGTGTAGACATACCCTAAGAGTGTAGAGTAGACATACCCCAGCTCTGTTCAAAACTCAGGGCCCCACTCGCCGATGCGAGGGGACAGGGTCTTCTGCACCACCAAGCCCAGGCCCTTGTCCTGGGGGCCGGGGTCTCTCATACCAGCCGTTTATCAGCATCGGAGCTAAATAACAGGAAAAGCCCATTTCCCCAGGCTTCACCCCCACCCCAGGCATGTTTTCGCACCCCCTCCCCATGGCAGAGCAACAGAAGGGGTGGGGGGTCTCTCTAACTATGCTCCCAGGACATCGCCCGTCGCCGTGGTCTCTGATCTGCCGCTCTACAAAGTTAATTCGAGGTAGGGACCCGTAAGCGCCCACTCTGCAGTGCCCCCTTCCCCCGCCCCGAAACTCGCCGGCTCCAGCCCATCCACCCCGAGAGGCGTCAGGCTTAGATCCGCGATGCAGGGTCTCTCCAGACGGTGCGGGAGTCTGTCCGGACGCTGGCTGGCTGGCGCGGCTGGCTGGCTGCCAGGGAGGTGGAAGAGCCGTGAAACTGACCAGCTTGTCAGTTTCATTGCTGGCAGGGTCCGCGTTTGGAAACGGAGCAGGGGGCATTGCTGCTGGGAGCAGGATCCTGCCGGGAGGGGGGCTGAGAGCCTGAGCGGCAGGGGGGGGGATGATGAGGGAACAGAGGGACACGGAACACACACACACCCCCCGTAATTGCTGCGGTGGCTGAAAATCGGCCTCACCTGCGCAGGGCAGGTTGCTCCGGGGAGCTCTGCGAACAGGACTGGGGAAGGAGTGGGCTCTCCCCAGCGGATTGAGGATCTGGGGGGATGCGACGAGGGATTCCCCGCGGCTCGGGTCACACACACGTCGGCCCCCCCCCCGCCGGGCGGCGTGGATGAACTGTGACTTGGAGGGGGGAGATGGGCAGGGGTCTCCGCGGCTGTGCCCCCCTCCCCAGCCCAGCCAGGGTCCGGCCCTTCCCGAGCCCCTGGCAGCCCCAGGCATTGGGGGGCGTTGCGCTGGGGGGGCCTCTCCCCAGCCCCGGAGCGGGCTGTCCGGGCTGGCGGGAAGGGCGCTCAGCTTCTCTGCGCCTGCACCTGCGCTCGGGTCAGACGCTGGCGGCGCAGCCCGGGGACCTGCGGGCACCAGATACCTTACCTCGAGCCAGCACCAGGCCGGCGGCGGCGAAAAGCAGCAGGACCCCCGTGACTGGCCCCATGCCGCTGCGCAGGGCTGCGGGGAGCCCCGGGAGGTTCGGGGGCGCGGGGCTGGACGCTGCTGGAGCCGGCTGGGGGCGGACTGGCAGCGCCGCGGAGTCTCCGGGCTATATAGGAGCCTTTCCCCCCCGCTCCCTCCACCGCGGGTTCGCGCTGGGAGCCTGCTCTGGCAGGAGAAATCGGACACGGGCCGCCGGGGCTTTGCCGGCTGCGGGGGCTGGAAAGGTGTCAAGAGGAAAGGGGAGGGAAAAGCTGGTTTGGCTGGTCGCAGAGGGACGGACACGCACACATACACACACACACACACCCTCTTGACATGGATGGAAGGGGGTGGGACACACACACACACACACACACACACACCCTCTTGCAATGATGAAAGGGGGGTGGGACACACACACACACACTCTTGCAGGGTGGGACACACACACCTTCTTGCGCACACCCACACCCTCTTGCACTGCTGGAAGGGGGGGGGTGGGGCACAGAGACACACACAGATGGAAGGGGGGGATTAGCCTTCCCTGCGCCGGGCTAATCCATTCTGTGCCCAGCCAGCGCCAGCTGAACCCCGTGGCAGAGCCAGGGACGCTGTGGGTGGTGAGTTAGTGGTCTTTGCCCAGCGCTGCTCAGAAGGTGCTTCCCTGCGTGGGCCCAGGGGCACAGAGGACGCCCAGGGGAAGGGACGAGCATTCTCAGGCTGGAGAGCGCAGCCCTTGGCACAGCGGGGTGCCCCCTGGGGCGGGCATCACTCGGACATGCGTGTGGGGGCTCAGTCTCCATTCACACAGGGGCTACGCGGTGCCTTCTTCTGGGCATTTCAACTGGAAGCTTCAAACCAGCCTGGGAAGTTTCCCAAAACGTGACCGGCCCTTCTGCTGGGCGGATGCAAGAACCCTGGGGCACAATTTGCTGACCCAGGCCATGCAGGGGGTGGGACTGGGTGACCCTAACTCCCTCCCCACCCCCCCGCCTTAGCTGGCCTTATGGGCTGTGCCTCTCTTGGATGTGGAGAAATTGGAGAGGGTCCAGAGAAATTGGAGAGGGTCCAGAGAAATTGGAGAGGGTCCAGAGAAGAACACCACAAATGACGAAAGGGCTGGGGGGGGATGGGGGGAGGCGGAACCTCCGGCCCGTGGGCCACATCCAGCCCGCCAAACAATTTAATCCGGCCCTCAGGGTGTGTGTGTGTGTGGGAGGGGTGTGTCCAGCAGCCATGAAATGCTGCGGGGGGGGTCTCCTGGGGGTCACTTAAAAATCTTCCCCCAGCCTCCTTTTTGCCAGTAAGGACCAGAGGGAAAGGGGGGGGGGATCCCTTGCAGGAGTGTGAGGGGAGGGGAGGGAAAAACCCCAGCCCCTTCCCAGCATAGGGTGCCTTCGGGGAGGAAGAGGCAGCCCCAGCTGGGCAAGGCCCAGAACCCCTGGGGGGCTGGGAAAAGGGAGGAAGGGGTGGCTTTGTGCAGGTAGTTAGGGACATTTGCAACTGTTTTTGTGGGGGGGGGGTTGGGTTTTTTTTCCCCTTGCTTCTCACTTTTGTGCCTCCCCCGACTGATATCTCTGTCTCTGGGTTAGCAGCCCCTGCTCCAAAAAAGGTTCCCCACCCTGGCCTAGAGGACATGGCCTAGGAGGGGAAGACTGAAAGAACAGGACTTGTTTTGTTTGGAAAAGAGAAGACTGAGAGGGGACAGGAGAGCATCTTTCATGTACCTAAAAGGGTGTTACAAGGAGGAGGGAGAAAAATTGTTCTCCTTGGTCTCTGAGGACAGGACAAGAAGCAATGGGCTTAAATTGCAGCAAGGGAGGTTTAGGTTGGACGTTAGGAAAAACTTCCCAACTGTCAGGGTGGTTAAACACTGGAATAAATTGCCTAGGGAGGTTGCGGAATCTCCATCCCTGGAGGGATTTAAGAGCAGGTTGCACAGACACCTGTCAGGGATGGTCTAGATGGTGCTTGGTCATGTTGGGAGGGCAGGGGTGTGGACTCGATACCCTCTCCAGGTCCCTTCCAGTTCTAGCGTGTGAGGATTCTGTGATACCACCAGGAGCCTTTCATCAGGTTTCTGAGCTCAAACTGCACTTTTAAAAAAGGCCCCTAAGGTGAGGGAGGAATCTCTCCTGTTCCTGCAAAGCTCCAAGAAATCAAATCCCGTCAAACAGGCTGCAGATCAGAGTGCTGGGCAAGGAAGGGACTGCAGGCAACGTTCTCTCTAGTTTTTCATCCATGTGCATAATAAATTTTGTTACACGCACCGAACTATGAACAGATGTGCACCACCTGCTGCTGGCCATGGGCTCTGCTAATCAGCTGGGCAGCATTTGACACTCCACTTACAGGGAACATTGGCTGCAGGTCCCGGAGCTCCGTCCTGAGAGCTCTCCTGCCGCAGGCGCTACCACTAAAATGCCCCCATTGTACGAAACAAAAAACAGGACTATGTAGCACTTTAAAGACTAACAAGATGGTTTATTAGGTGATGAGCTTTCGTGGGCCAGACCCACTTCCTCAGATCAAATAGTGGAAGAAAATTGGCACAACCATATATACCAAAGGATACAATCAAAAAAATGAACACATATGAAAAGGACAAATCAAATTTCAGAACAGAAGGGGGATGAGGGGGGGTGGTAAATGTCTGTGAGCTAATGATATTAGAGGTGATAATTGGGGAAGCTATCTTTGTAATGGGTAAGATAATTAATGTCTTTGTTTAGACCCAGGCATAAAGTGTCGAATTTAAGCATGAATGACAGTTCAGAGGATTCTCTTTCAAGTCTGGTGTTAAAAGGTCTTTGAAGCAGGATGCAGGTAATCAAGTCGTTGAGACAATGCCCTTTCTGGTTGAAATGGCAAGAAACTTCTGTTCTGAAATTTGATTTGTCCTTTTCATAAGTGTTCATTTTTTTGATTGTATCCTTTGGTATATATGGTTGTGCCAATTTTCTTCCACTATTTGATCTGAGGAAGTGGGTCTGGCCCACGAAAGCTCATCACCTAATAAACCATCTTGTTAGTCTTTAAAGTGCTACATAGTCCTGTTTTTTGTTTCAGCTACACCAGACTAACACGGCTGCATCTCTATCCCCATTGTAGGAGTGTGTCACGACGGCGAACGCTCATTGGCTGATGGAGCACTGAGGGCGGGACACTGTGCTAGCGGGTCTGCCCCAAGCAGCACAAAGGGGCTGGATTGCATTCGAGGCGCTGGCCTTGTAGGATATGCCCTTGCCTGGCGAGCCCCCTCCCACGAGGGGTACCCTCAGATCACACCCATTGCAGTATTTCTGGGGGGAACTCTGACCTCTCCCTCCTCTAATGGTAGCACACACCGAGGCGCTCAGTACAGGCAACGCGTCTGGGCTGCATCCGGCACAATAGGAGCCATTCTCAGTCAGGATCTGGGCCGTGTCCGGCTTGGTTGGCGCGCTGTGTTCAGGGGTACCCCAAAACTGCAGCCCCGAAGCTCCTCTCCAGCAGGCGCAGCTGCCGAGTGACCGGCGGCCGGAGACATTGAACAGGCATCTGCTGTCTAAACGCCGCGGCTCGTTATTCCCCTGTTTGCTTCCGTCCGTGCCCGCCCCATTCCGGCATTTCCAAACGAGCTGCCAGCTGCTTACGTGCCCAGGGAGCCAGCGATGAGCAGCTGTGAAGGGGCGTGGCTTTGATGTCGGCAGGGTTTCAAAGGGCAGCCTACGTCTACATGGAGGCCAGGCAGCTGGGACCCGACCGTCCCCTGTCCACAGCCCCGGTTCGGGAACAGGTTCATCACAGGTGGCGGGTAATGCAGGCAAGGGGAGGTTTTGCCTTCCCAAAACAAGCCAGGATCCCTGGGCGGGCTGGGGCAGCCTCCAGGTAGCCAGGAAGGATGGGGCTTCAGGGCTGGGGCTGGGCGGGGATTGGCCTTATGGCGGGAGGTGGCTTGCCTTCCCCGCCTGGGAGGTTCATCCTCGCACCGACGCAAAGAGACGGCGGACACCAAGGCACTGGCAGCCCTGGGCTGTCTCGCAGGCCTCCGCGCCCGTCCGACGCTCCCAAGCAAAGAACAAGCCCACAGGCCTTGGACTGTTTGCCGTCCCGTCTTTATTGGCCGCGGTCTCCCCCGCCGTCCCGTGTGCGCGCCAACGGCAAAGCTCCCCCGGCGCAGAGCGGCTCGGCGCAGGCAGGCGCAGATCCCCACGGGCCCCGGCAAACCACGCGGGGCCCTGTTTTCCCAGCCCCCCGCTGCGCTCATGGCTGTGGATCAGCGGTAAACCGGTGGAGCGCTACCCACCCCCCCCACACACAATTCCCCTCGCTCGGCCTTCCCGGCTGCACGGGACCCCCGGGGACGGATTTGCACTGCTTGCCTCCTGCCCGTGGCCCGGCGGCGTGTGCGGGTCAAGGAAGGAGCTGGAGAATCAGCGTCCACCCCGCGCATGGGGGTCTGGATCCGAAAGCAGAGCCCGTGCGGGGAGTGGCCGAAGCATCCTGGGCCGGGAGGCGGGCAGCATCCCCAGGCCAGAGCACGGCCCAGCAGAAGAGACCAGGGAAGCAAATCGCTTGCCCCCTGTTGAGCCTGAATTAGGCGGGGAGGTTACGGGCTTGATCTTGCTTCCACTGGGATCAAGGACAAAACTCCCCTTAGCTGCCATGGAGGGTGCTGAATCAGACCCTGTGGGGGTCACCCCAGGCCTTATCTTAAACACTACAGGTGTGGGGGGGGAGCACTGAGGGCTCCAGAGGCAGCATATTGGGCTGATTTGGGGAGCCTGGGCAGCCCCGGACCAGGCAGTAAACGGGGCATCCCACGCTCCGCTGCAACCCCCATGAGCCAGGCCCCGGTGCCTGTGAAATCCAGCTCCCAGAAGGAAAAAAAGTGGGGACATCAAGCTGATCTGGGCAAACGGCAGCTCCTCTCTCGCTGGGGCTCGCTATGGGGCGGAAGGGGGCCGGCTCACAGGTCCTACGCACTGGTCTGTTTCACCCGCTTTACTGGGCTTCCTACGTCCGAGGAGATTCCGCCCCGGCCAGGTCCCGGGGGGGATGTCCGAGCGAAGGGGATGCCAACCCTGAAGAGCCGCTTCTCCGTTTCAACGCCCGGGGAGCTGCCGCTACCCACCAAGAGCTTTCGCTCCGAGCAGGTGGACGAGGAGGCGGCGGGGAGGCTAGGCTGTCCCAGACCGGTAGAAAAATGCAGATTTCTCCCCGCGGGGCACAGCAGCCGGGCTGGGAATAGCAGCTTTGGGCAGATCCCCTGGCCAGCCGCCCAGACCACCGCTTTGCCTGGTGTGGTTAGCCTGGTCCTGGCCCGGCACCTCGAGGGGAATCCACAGCTAGTGCTTCCCGGCCCCCGCAAGGCCCAGCAGCCGCTGACACGCGCAGAGGCCAGCGGGGTCAGAGCCGCACTCCCTGCTGCTGGGGGAAATCGCTCCCCGACCCTTCCTCTCCCGCCACCGGCTTTGCTCTGTTCTTTCCATGGCCGGCGGCCGCAGGGACGGGCCAACAGGCTGTGGCAGAGCAGGCTTCTGTTTACAAAGGATCCCTGTGAAATGGGCATTGATAAACCCCCACGGGTGGATCCCGGGCAGGCAGCAAGGGGCAAGGCCTGGGAGGGCAGATGGTCTGAGGATACGGTTCTCCTGGCCATTTAGCCTCGCCCTGTCACGCCTTGGAGGGACCCCTCTGGCCAGGTGCTCACATCGGTGCCTGTCATTGGGGTATCAGCAGCGGTGAAAGTAACTTAACATTTTTTTACAGGGCTGTCCTATTGCAACCCAGGTCCCTGCCAGCTCTGTAAAAAGCTCCCCTCTGGCTTTTGCTGCAGCTCAGCCAGTTTCTGCTGGAGCCATGTGCCAGGGTGCCTCCACTTGCTTTCACCTCTGCGTATCGGAGCTCCTTGCAGCCTCGGAACAAGCCCCCCTTCCCCCCGTCGCAGACCACACGGTCGCCTCTGTCACTTCACAATTCACCAGTGCTGTAGGCTGAGACGCCGGGGGCGTGGGACCCACGGGAATGGAGGGGCCAGGTCAGCGCTGCCTTTGATCCCGAGGGCACCCCCCCCTCCGCCCCGAGTTCACATGATCGTGGTGGCCTGAGATACCCAGAGAGACCCCATCTGCAGGCGCCCTCCCTGGGAGCTGCACGCCCGCCGGATGGGAAGCCGGGCCCCGCAGCCAGGACTCAGCGTCCCAGCAGGGAGTCGCCCGGCTGTGCAAAAAAAAAAAAAAAATACAAAACACTTGCAAGCCTTTTTCGCGTGGAGGGGCCGGGTGGCCGTTCCGCTGCCCTTCCCCGCCCCGGCCAACTCCCCTCCCTGCCCGGCCCCCCGCCCTAAAGCGAAACCACACACTCTGTGCCGGGGTATTCGGGCAGGTTGAGCTCAAATTTCTTCTGCACGTCGTAGGGCAGGAAGCGGGCGGCGAGGAAGTGGTGCCTACCCAGGAAACGGGTGGCGCACTGCTTGGGGGCAGCCAAGGAGACCAGCATGTCGGGGCTGATGCCCTCACTGTTTCCTGCCTCCACGTCCCACCCTGTCGCGGCAAAGGAGAGAACGGAAAGATCAGAGGCAAGCGGGCACGGAGCCACCGAGGGCAGACAGGTGAGGTGAGGCTGAGCGGGGCAGGGATAATCTCACCTGCCCCCCACCCTCCTGGTTCCCTCTCTTTTTTTTTTTTTTTTTCCCCATCCCTGGGAGGAATAAATTTTGTTCTGTGCACTGCAGCCTGTGCAGATGTGCACCACCAATAGAAACGCAGGCTGCCAGCGGCGGGCGCTCTGCGAATCAGCGGGAATTTGAATCTCTCCCCGGCGCCCACCCAAGCGCTCAGATTACAGGGAACACTGTGTCGCTCAGAAGCAACCAGGGAAGTGTTCCCTGTAAGATGAGTGTTTGTGCCGCCGCTCAGGAGAAATTCAAACGCTGCCCAGCGGATTAGCAGCGCGCCCACCGCTCGCTTTTCATGGGGCACATCCGCACATGCCTCGGGACACAGCAAGTCCAGTCCCCTGCAGAGTGTGAGCTGAGACACAGAGGTGCCCACCTGAGGGCACGTCCAGGCTGATGATGGGGATCCGGATCTGCTTCAGGGTGGCTAAGATGCTGGTGTACGGCTCCTGCACCTCGCCCGGCTCAGCGTCAGCTCCCAGGATGGCGTCGATCACCAGGTTGTAGGCGTCGTTGATCAGCTGGACCTGGAGGGGGCGGGACAGAGTCAGAGACCCCCCCTCTGCCCCGCACGGGTCCCCCAGCGCCCGGCACGGGTCCCCGAGCCCACAAGCCCTCTGTGGACTCACACAGCCACAGGCCAAGGGGACTGAGTTTGCGCGGTCCGGTACACTAGGCTATGGACTCGCGATCCTGGCCACCCCGCCCTCATGTTCTCCCTGTGCAGCCTCTCACACCCCATCTCCCCTGCCTGCCGGACTCTCCGCAGCTCCGTCAGAGCTAGCCGGGGCACGTTTCCTTCTGCTCTGGGTGCAGCTTGGATCAGCAAGCCTCCCCCACAACTTCTCCTGCGGCACTGTGGAAGGGTGGCCAGCACTGTTCCTCTAATGTTTTCCACGCACGTGCGGAATAAATGTTGTTCTGTGCACTGCGGCCTGTGCGGATGTGCACCACCCACAGACACACGCTGCCGGCTGTGGGCGCCCTGCTCATCAGCTGGGTGGCGTTTGACTCTGTGCTGGGGGGCCGCTCACGCGCTCAGCTTGCAGGGAACGCTCGTGGCAAGACTTTGGATGAGAAGGAGAAACACCTCACAGGGCCTTCTCTACCCATCCGTCACCCCCCGCACCTCACCCCACGCCCTAGAGACAGAGAGAGGAACCAGCTGCCATCCCACTTAGCTGGGAACCTCTGCCTGGCCCAGCACTACGGAGCAACCGCTACTAACAGCCCTGCCAGGCCGTTTGTGGCTCGCCACCTCCTGCAGAGTGGGGGCTGGGCCAGCCCTCCAGAGGTTGGGGCTCGCTGCAGGAGCTGGCACAGAGTCTGGGGTGGTGCCCAGAAGTCCCTTTCAAAATCTCCACCTCATCCTCCAGCCCCAGCATTGACGGTGAAATAAAAACCTATTTCTTAGCCAAGCATATTGTTCTTCGGTTTGGTTTTCATTCCAGATAGACAGGGTCCCAGCTCCATTCTGGGCTCAATAGGGTTTTGGGGGCTGGCCTGGGCACCTAACCACCGTTTGGAACGTTGTTTCGATGGGGAAAATGTGTTCCGAGCCCCCAAGAACTGACTTACAAAGGAGCTTTAGGAACGCAGCCCGCCCCTTAGCTGGGGATGTCCTGTCCACACGGCTTGTCCCGACGGGCGTTCGCATGGGCGGCGGGTAATGCAGGCAAGGGAAGGCATTGCCTTCCCGAAATTGACTACACTGCCCCACCGTCCGGAGGGGCTGGGGCTGCACCGTGCGGCTGCCTGGCAGCCAAGGAAAGCCAGAGCCATGCCACATGATAGCTGTGGTTGGGTGGGGCTTGGTGGGGGGAGGTTGTGAAGGGGCGTGGCCTCAGGGAAGGTGTGGCTTTGGGGCAGAAGGGGCGGGGCTTCAGCTGCCTTCCCCAGATGGGCCTTCACCCGCCGCCCAGGTGGGATCGGACACGTCTGTACATGCTGGCTGTAGTCACAGGGTTCGGTTAGAAGCTCTTGCCCTGGTTGGCGTGACACCGGGCGACAGGGCCATCCAATGGGCAGGATAAAGACCATCAGGCCGCAGCTAAGTGCACGGAGCGATGTGGCTGCTGCAGTTTGGGCCGGGAAGTGACGACTACTCCCAGGCACAAAGCAAACTGCAGGGCGGCAAAGTGGAAATTCCTCCGCCCGGAGTTTGGACCGCACACACCGGCTCTTTCAAAAAAATTGCCAAAGGATCTTTAATGATCCCAAATGGCCGGGGACCTCAAAGGAAAAGACACAACCCCTTCTCACGGGGGTTTCTCTTTAAGGCCTGACCAGAGGCCTTGGAAGAAAGGTGAAGAAATCACTAGGTTAAAGTCAGCAGGTCTGGTCTCCCGGGTCTTTAGAAGTTTCTGACATCAGAGCGAAAGCCTGCTGAGCTGGCCAGAAACAAGGTCTTAAAACCCCCTCCAATTTACAGGGTTGTTATTTTGTGTCCTGATGCTGAACTTCTATGGCACCACTTAAAAAACGCTGCCCCCCCCCACCTCCCAAAAAAGGAGCCAGGTTGTAAAATTGGTTTTACATTGAACCTATTTCCGGGTATTGTCGTAGTAACTAGAAACGGCTCCTGCGGTACATTTTCTGAGCCTGCTACAGACGCTGGGGCTCAAACCCCAAAGGGTTTTAAAGCAATTGCTCCCAGGCTGGTGGAATGGAGGCAGGCGGGGCAGTAATTTGAGGTCACATTCCTTAAACGGAGACCGATGGTTAGAAAGGAAAATAGCTGGCGTGTTTGTTTGGGATGGAGGAAATAAGACTCGGTAATTCCTTTTCCAGCAGCGAGCGGACTGCGCTCTCCCTTCGGAGTTTTTGGAAATGCTGATGCTCGGATCAGATGCCTCCGCCAAAGGCCATAACCGTCCCCCCACGGAATACACCTCAAATCTGGTCTGGACCCGTGTTCCCTGTAAGCGGAGCGCTTCGGCCGCTGCCCAAGAGAGGTTCAAATGCCACCCAGCTGATTAGCAGAGTGCCCACCACCGGCAGCAAGTGTTTCTATGGGTGGTGCACCTCTGCACATGCCTTGGTGCACAGAACAACATTTATTCTGCACACGAATGGAAACATTGGAGGGAACACTGGTCTGGGCCCTGCTTTCCCCCAGTATTAACAGCACCCTATAATCTCAGACTTTGGCTCCTCTCACGGCTGTACTAGACAACGGGAGGTTTAACCTGGGAGCCCCTGCTTCTTCCTTCTTGCTGGTATCGAAAGAACGGGATGGAATTATGATAGTTAATTATTTGCATTGCCATAGTTCCAGCAGCTTGTGACACAGAGCTGTGCCCTCTGTGCTAGGCACTGTACAAACACAGAGCAAAAAGGCGAGAAACATCATGTTATTTAAGCCCTTTGAAATCTGCTGCCTTCCAGCTGCGGGGTGACGGCTTTAAACCCCCGAAGTACTTTGGCTGCTCAGCGTGGGTTTCTCACGGGAGGCGCGTGTCTCTGACGTGGCTGGAGCACGCATGCTCTGCCTCTGAATGGGGAACCCCTCCCCCGGGATGGCTCAGCCAGCGGGATGGGCAGAGTAAAGGGAAGGGGAATTGTGCACACACACCCCACATGCGTGCGCCCCGTGCCGGCCGGCCGTCGCTCACCTCCGTCGGCAGGTACGAGAGGAAGGGGATGTCCATCTTTTCGCACTGGGTGGTGAAATCCCGGTACAGGGAATTCAAGGAGCGTTTGGGATAAAAGATGGTCGGCTCGTACTCCTGAGAGAGGGGGAGAGGCGAAAAAGTTAAAGCTGCCCCCAATGTGCCCCTCTGCACCTCGGCCCCTTCCTTCCTCTGCCCGACCTGGACTGGCACCTGCCTGCAACCCCCCCACTGCCTCCATCCGCCAGTATCTTACAGGGCCGTGGGCAGAGAGTAAATCCAGCCCTTCCGGCAACCACCAGAGAGACACCCCCTGCTCCGTTCCGGGTGGGTGCTGGATCGGGACTAAGCAAACGGCTGCTCTGGGGGTTATTTGGCCGGGCAGCCCACTCGGAAAGGCTGGCCTGGCAGGGGGCTACCGGAGGGAGGGGAAGGGAGGTTTTCAGGCTTCGGGGAAGGGACTCAGGACTCCTGGGTTCCACTGGAAGATGCAATGCTCCGGGCAATCTTGGGTGAGGCACTGTGCCCCGATCACCCCACTAGGAGAGCAGGGAGGCTCCTGCCGCCCCCATGGGCTTTGGATTTAAAGCACTCGGGGTGAGGGGGGCAGGGTGTAGTGCTAACACCGTGGCGACGGTTTTTCCAACCAGACTGTATCCTGGCCATGCCCCAGGCTGGCCCAGAGGCATGGAAATAGACCACCTGCTGGGGACATTTCCGGCACACAGCAGGCAAGTGGCTGAGCTCTGTCTTGAAAGCAGGAGTTGGATCTAACCCGCTGGCAGGCCCCAGGGGGAGGTCTCCGGGGGCTGCGGGAGAAGGAGATGCTCCTGGTGGCAGGGCCCAGGTGTCTCCTCCCGGGGAGCCTGGCAGGGGTCTAGCCGGAGCGGGAATGGAGCAGGAGCAGCCCTTGGGGCCCCTGACTGGTGGGAGATGCTGAGCGCTGAAGAAAGGCAGGCGGGTGGCGTGAGCCGGCAGCCAGGGAGATGCTGTGTTTGCTCCCACACGGTGTCTGCAGCTGGTCCTGCCTGGCTTTGCACCATGCCGACTGGCCGTGCTTACAAGAGACTGCCACACGGGGCAGATTCCCCCTTCCTGACCCAGGCTGTGAGAGAGTGGGGAAATCAAGCCACCCCTGAGTTACCGGGACAGCGAACCCTCTGGCCTGCCGGCGGTGCCCCCGGCTCCCCCACACCCTGCTGCAGTGACGCCTGGCAAGGAGACAGACACCCGGAGCACTGAGCGGAGCTGAACGGTGGGCAGCCCTCAGGAAATGCCTGCACCAGCCTCCTGTCTCTACTGCCACACCCGGCAGCATATTGCCCCCCGCTGTCTCATGGCCCCGTGGTCAGACAGATCTCGCCGCAGATCTCTCCATTCCCTCCACAACGCCTTTCCCACCAGATTTTTGCTGGGAACATCAGAACAGCCAGACTGGGTCAGACCAAAGGTCCATCCAGCCCAGCGTCCTGTCTGCCAACAGTGGCCAATACCAAATGCCCCAGAGGGAGGGAACACAACAGAGAACATCAAGTGATCCCTCCCGTCACCCATTCCCAGCCCCTGACAAGCAGAGGCTAGGGACACCATTCCTACCCATCCTGGCTAATAGCCATTGATGGACCTAACCTCCATGAATCTATCTAGCTCTTTTTGGAACCCTGTTCAAGTCCCGGTCTTCATCACATCCTCTGGCGAGGAGTTCCACAGGTTGACTGTGCGCTGCATGAAGAAAAACTTCCTTTGGTTTGTTTTAAACCTGCTGCCTATTCATTTCATTTGGTGACCCCTCATTCTTATATGGTGGGAATAAGTCAATAACTTTTCCTTATTCTCTTTTTCCACACCAGTCATGATTTTATAGATCTCTATCATATCCCCCGGCCTCCCCCCCCCCCCAGTCTCCTCTCACCTCTGGTCTTCACCGCTCGGCCCCTTCTGCACTGACATCTGTTAGTGAATTCCCTGCCGTTTTGGGAGTGGCTTCTAGCCCGGAGCGGGACCCGGCTGACGCACTCTGGGTGCATCCGTCTTGACAAGGGTATTCACCTCCCTTCAGGCCTGCTGTGATGTCTTAGCACCTCAGGCACCAGCCCTGTGCCCAGCCCCTGGTACAGGTGATAGCGCACTGCAAGAGGGTCACCCGCCCATTCCTAGAGGCCCCAGGGAGCAGAGCAGAAATGAAAGCAGCCCGGGGGTTGCTCTCATTTGCGCCGGGGAGCAGGGGCACTCAGAGCATGGTAAGCACAAGGATGGCCACAGCTCTTCAGCCGCCGCAAAGTCCCACCCCCACCTCCTGTGCCTGTGGTGGAAATGGAGCCGCTGAGAATGGAGCTAGGCTGCCCACTGCCTTCTAGAGCCAGGCTATCAGACCTGCTCCGCTCCTGCAGGCCTCAGACTGTATTCTCCCTCTCCACCCAAGATCCACTCTGGTTAGCTGCCCTCGCCTTCCCCTGGCGGCCCTAGGGCTCCGGCAACAAGGAGTGCTGTTGGGGGGGTTAGTCCTGGGGAAAGGCGCAGCAGCAGATGGCTCCCAGCTCCCGGTCAGTGAAAGAGGGGGGCTGCCCCATCCCGCAGCTCGGAACGGATAGATGAGGGGAGGGGGTTAGTCCCTGTGGCCCGCTAAGTCCTGGGTCTCTGGGTGAGGGCTGCCCACAGAGGCGGCGGGGCCTGCCCAGGGCCCTGGCTGAGTTTGCGTGGTGGAGGTTCGTTCCCTGGGGTCCCCAAACAGCCCCCGGGTGAGTTGCCCGGGGCCTGGCGGAGCTGAGGCAGGTGCCAGCGCCGATGCAGAACAAGGATCCATGGCAGGTCCCCGTCTTGGCTGGGGGAGAGTCCCCGAGGAACACGTGAACAGGAGCAGGTCCCCGGAGGAACCGAAAAGCCCTATTGCCCCAGCCACGAGCACGAACTGAGGTGCAAGTCTCCTCTTGCTTCCCCCAGCGGAAACCAGGAGTGGGGCCAATGGGGGGAGAAGAGAATCCGGCCACATGCCTGGCCCGCACAGGGATTGGGCAAGGGGGACAGTCTGGGCACTGGGAGGCAGAGTTGTTGACTCGAGTCCCACGACTTGAACTCGAGTCACTTAAGTCGCCTAGATGGCTCGACTCGAGACTCGACTCAGGTTCATTGTTTGTGACTTGAGACTCGACTTGAGACTTGCTAATTTTGTTAAATCGACTCGGTGAAAAAATTGTCCAAAAATGCCACTGTTGTTAACAAACCGCCCACAGCGGCGATCGCGGCCCCGCCTCCCAGCTGGACTACTAGTAGTTAGCAAGTATGATTTATGTTAATAAATGAAAACGGATAGTGATTATTGTTATTTATCGATATCGATGGCTTGTACAAAAGTGACTTGACATTTTTTAAATTAAGACTTGAGACTCGGCTTAGACTTGACAATGACAACTTGAAGACAACACTGCCGGGCGGCCTGGAGAAGAGCGACCCAGGACGGTGCCGGAGAAGGAGGCAGGGGCTCGGTGGAGGATACTTACGAACACCCGCAAATGCCGTGCGCACACCAAGCCGATGGCGCCATTCTGATCGGGGCCGCACACCACGAGCACCGTGGGCTGCTTCCGGGGGAGGGAGGGCAGCGGGAACACCTGCAGCGCAGAGAAACATAATGGGATCAAAACCCCGGCCGCGTCCCTGAATCTGATCTCCGCCCCTGCCCCCATTGTAGGAACAATTTTGCCCCTCCCCCATCTCTCTCAGGCCTTTCTTCCCAAAGGTCCCTAAGTCCACAAGCAGAGCCAGGAAAAAACTGCACCCAGGCCTGGAATGCAGCCACCTCTGGGTTGGAACACATCTGGTGTTTAACAGGCCACAACAATGCTCCCCCCTTAGAATAGGTGTGGAGAAGGGTGCTATATCCAGATAAAACTGCAAGGAAGGCACCGGCTGGAATTTAGCCAGGCCACCGGGATTGCCACCCCAATGGGATTCCCATCACCCCCCAATGGCTGCCCAGTGCGCTCAGGGAAAGCCAGACGTATCTGAAAGACAGTGACCCCGGAGCACAGGACCCCGTGAGCCCCCAGGATGGAACACATCCGTCAGCTGGAAGTACCCCCTCTCTGCAGCCCGCGGCCTGTGGGACATGACGTAATCCCAGCCCTGGCCAGCTAGCAAGCGTGTCGTGCGCGCGCCGAGCCCACAAACAACGCAGCTTTCTTGTCGCTGCGAGCTAGGGCGCCGGTGCAGAGAGAGCTTGGCAGACTCCCTCCCGTCTCTCTCTCCGCTGCCTTGGTAGAAGAAGCAAAACCAGTCTGAAAATACCAAGCGGCACAGAGACCTCGTATTTACCCACTGGCTTTTTCCTGCTCTTGGAGTCTGGCTTCTGCTTCTATGCAAACACAGGACACAAGCAAACTGCACACGCTATTTCCAGTCTCCGACATCCTGAACATGCTTTTTGGTACCTGTGCCCTGGCTGGCTCCGCGTTCTTTGGCCAGGACTCCAGACTTTGGGCATGCCCGTGTTTCCGAAGTCTCCTGGCTCCAGGAGCGAGGGAATGTCATGGGGAAGGAGGGATAGAGACTGAGAGAAGATGCTGCTCCAAGAACCCCCCGCCCTCCCTCCTTGGGACTGGAAACGGCACCTTTCAGCCAGGAGGAGTGGAGTTCGGAAACAGAGCTCGGGGAGCAGTTCATCAGCAAGTCTGGATTTTTTAAAACATTGTGGTGGGTCGAACCAAAAACCTAGATTTTGGCAAATCAAAAAGTTGGGGGGGAAAATGAGTTCCAGGTCCAACCAGCTGTTTTGTTTCGAATGGGAGGTTCCCACCCCCTTTTAGCTTTTCAAAAAATAAAATGAAAGGCCGTTTTGAAACAAAGAGTTGTTTTGAATGGAAAACATTGGAAACATTTTGATTTTTCCAGTTTGTTTTGAGGGCTTTTTTCCACCACCAAAACATGAGCTGAAGTTGGCCCCAATTCGCAAAACAGTTGGGTGTCATCAAATCGGCAGATTTTGCGGAGAGAAGTTAAGAACATCAGAAATGACACATTGGGTCAGACTAAAGGTCGATATAGCCCAGGATCCTGTCTGCTGACAGCAGCCAATACCTAATGCCCCAGAGGGAGGGAACACAACAGAGAAGCATCAAGTGAACCATCCCCTGTCGCTCATTCCCAGCCCCTGACAAACAGAGGGTAGAGACACCATTCCTACCCATCCTGGCTAATAAATATTGATGGACCTAACCTCCATGAATTTATCTTGCTCTTTTTTGAACCCTGGTAAAGTCCTGGTCTTCACCACATCCTCTGGCGAGGAGTTCCACAGGTTGACTGTGTGAAGAAAAACTTCCTTTGGTGACCCCTGTGATGGTGCGTCGGGGTTCCCCTGACTCCTGCACCCCCGTAATGGCATGAACAGACTCCACCAGCCAGTAGAATAGAGGGAGTTTATTGCTTCTGCAGGATACAGCACAGCATAAATTTAATCTGGTTACAGGGCAGGCCTAGGATGCCTCAGCCCCCCTGGAGATGGGGGAGACTGGGCCCCTAAATCCCAGCCCCTTGCTTAGGCTGCTTCCTCCATGATACCAGCCAGAAACTGCCCAACTTTCAGCACTGCCCCCCAGCCAGGGGCTGCACTCTGCCTTCCTCCCTTTGTTCCTCTCCTTGGGAGGTAACCAGTAGAACAGGTTACTTACCTGACCCATCAGCTACTCTGCTGGGCCGTGGTACAGACAGCAGCCAGTGGGGGGTCACCCACAGCCCAAGCCTAGCAACCAGCAAAGTACCAACACTACATCACAACCCCTAGTTCTTATGGGTGCGTCTACACAGCACCGTTATTGCGAAATAACAAATGTGAGCATTTACACAGCAATTCCGTTATCTCAAAATAACGGATGGCTTATTTCGAAATCTGTAAACCTCGTTCCATGAGGAATAACGCTTATGCCAAAATTGCTATTTCGGAATAGCTGTCGTGTGGACCCTCCACTGGTGCTATTTCGAAATAACTCCTCCCTAGAGCCAGTCACAGTAATTACTCCCCAGTGCCTCCTGGGGCTCTAAATCAAGGTAGCACATCCACATTCGGGAATCCTGTCTCAGACTAATTTTGAGGTTTCCCTGCAGTGTAGACGGGCTATTTCAAAATAAGCGGTTTCGGGGAAAAAATTCCAAAATCGTTTATTTTGCAATAAGCGTGCTGTGTAGACGGACTCTCTGTTATGGGAACAGTTTGGGTCAAAACGCTTTGCTCGGTCCATTTGGGATGTGCCCAGCAGCCTGGCAGGAGGAGGGAGAGTGAATCTGGTTCTCACGGTGCATGATAGCATTAGTGAAGACAATGCCGCCTCATGTCACATCTAGGTAAACTGAGGCATCCCTGCAACTAAGGGCCTGGTGTCCAGTGAGTGTTGCGGGCTGCTTGGCTCCTCTAGATGTTGATGGTAACACTGGGACTCAGGATCTAATTGCTTCACGAGGAAAGCTGGCCTTGAGGAAGACACTGGGCTAAGATTCTCTGCCACAGATGAACTGGGTGACCTTAGGCAAGTCACTTAACTTCTCTTGGCTTCATCTCCCACTCTGTCCAAGAGGGAAAAAGACGTTTCCTTTCTCCCATGGGCTGGCTAGTTAGACTGTGAGTGCTCGGGACGGGGATTGTGTCTCCCAGTGTGTGTGTGCAGTGTGTCACAGCAGGGCCTGGAGCTTAGCTGGAGCCTCGAATTGCTCCTGCATTACAAATAATAACAACCATCCATGGCTAGAGAAATACAGAGCAGCAGCATCCGGGGCAGGCTGCTCCCCAGAGGCCCAGCCAGCATGGTGCAGCCGAGGATCCCACCACAGAGGTCAAGATAACGGTGACCCCAGGATTGTGGGAAACCAGAAGACTGAACAGGGCAGATTATTACCTGCCTGACGTCTGGAGGGGACTTCTGGCTGGGAGGAAGTTTCTGCTACCATCTGTTCAGTTTTATTCCCCCTCTTTAGCACTGCTAGGGCCTCATCTCCAGCAGGGGTCAGTCTGTAACTGGGCACAGTGAGAGGCAGCATGGCCTAGTGGCTAGAACATCAGCCTGGGAAACCACTGATCTATCCCTGGCAAGTCCTGCTGGGGTGTCTCTGTTTCCCATCCTAGCCTTTGTCTTGTCTCTGTAGATGGTTAGCTCCTTGGGACAGGGCGGCCCCGATATACGTGCAGCCCCTGACTCAAGGGAATCTCGTCTCTAGATGATGTTAGCTTGATGTTTCAGGGAAGAGGCAGGGACAACCTTTCACCGCTGGTGCGTCACGTGATGAAAGCCTCCCTCGGGGATAAAGCAAGTTACTCGGTGTGGACGCAATCTGGGGCAGGGACTGTCTGTGTTCTAGGTCTGTGCAGCGCCCAGCACACCGGGGGCCGGGGTCATGCTGGGCTCCTAGGCCCTACTGCAATGCAGAGCATACACAATGACGAGAAATCAGTCAATTGAACGCCAGTGTAGAGGAAATGCACAAACAGCCCTCCTGCTGCTGTCCCACAATGCACCATTCCCTGGCCATCTGGTCACCTTTCTGCACTCCGCTGTCCAGGGGCCTGGCTGAAAGCCACCTTGGCTGTGCTCCTAGCTCCAGCACGGAGCTCACGTGCTGGCCATTGGCAGAGCACTCCCAGGCAGCTGCTGGTGGGTGATGGCAGCGGTGGGATAAGCAGACAATTCTGGATCAGGCAGCAGGGAATGGGAACTGAGTGCCTGAAACTGATAAACCCTAGAACCCAAGAGTTTTGTTTAAATGTGGAACAAGGTCTGCAGTGTTCCCTCTGTTTTTTTCCATCCATGTGGAGAATAAATTTTGTGTTGTGCACCGAGCTATGTGTGGATGTGTACCACCAGTAGACACACATGCTGCTGGCGGTGGGCGCTCTGCTAATCAGCTGGGCGGCACCTGAAGCTCTCCTGGGCAGCCGCCCGAGTGCTCAGCTTACAGGGAACCCTGACAGACTGGGGGAAAGGGGAGGGTTGAGGCAAATCGTGGGCAGGAAAGCAAAGATCAGCTTTTAACTATAACCTTATTGGCGGCTGCTCTTTGGAGGATCCCGCATGTTCCCAAGCAGTCTCCTCTCTGGAGCTACCCCAGGGGCTGGCTGGGCACAAACAGCTGGTGCTTCGAGGGGGTTTAATCGATGTCTGAAAATAGAAGGGGCCGGTTTTAAAAATCCCAGTGGCTGGCGGGTTTGCTTCTAAACAAACAGCCCGTTGCAAGGGCCAGAATTAATCCTGTGGCTCAAAGACAGCAGCGGGAAGTGATTAGAAAAGCTGGGCTGGATGGGAAGAAATATTTCTCTGGTACTCCTATTAACCCCTGTCCGCTAGCGGCGCTCCTCCAACAGAGGAGTGCGCTCAATGCACCTGTGTTAAATTTTCCTCCATTAGCGTAACTTGGATTTGGACAACGCAACCCTAGAACTAGGGGTCACCAAATGAAATGAACAGGGAGCAGGTTTGAAACAAACAAAAGGAAGTAATTCTTTACGCAACACACAGTTAACCTGTGGAACTCCCTGCCAGAGGATGTTGTGAAGACCAGGACGTTAACAGGGTTCAAAAAAGAGCTAGATACATTCATGGAGGTTAGGTCCATCGATACGTATTTGCCAGGATGGGTAGGAATTGTGTCCCTAGCCTCTGTCAGAGGCTGGGAATGGGAAACAGGAGAGGGATCACTTGAGGATTATCTGTGGCGTTCCTTCCCTCTAGGGGTACCTGACATTGGCCGCTGTCGGCAGACAGGACACTGGCTGGATGGACCTTTGGTCTGACCCAGCATGGCCGTTTTGATGTTCTTATGTGTGTTTGACCAAGGTCCGGAGTGGGTGGTTGCTAACCAGGCATTTCCAAAGGAGCGTATCTGTAAATGTATTAGTTGGAGTATTGTGTCCAGTTCTGGGCACCGCATTTCAAGAAAGATGTGGAGAAATTGGAGAGGGTCCAGAGAAGAGCAACGAGAATGATTCAAGGTCTAGAGAACATGACCTATGAGGGAAGACTGAAAGAATTGGGTTTGTTTAGTTTAGAAAAGAGAAGATTGAGGGGGGACATGATAGCAGTTTTTAGATATCTAAAAGGGTGTCATAAGGAGGAGGGAGAAAACATGTTCATCTTGGCCTCTGAGGATAGAACAAGAAGCAATGGGCTTAAACTGCAGCAAGGAGGTTTAGGTTGGACATTAGGAAAAAGTTCCTAACTGTCAGGGTAGTCAAACACTGGAATAAATTGCCCAGGGGAGGTTGTGGAATCCCCCGTCTCTGGAGATATTTAAGAGTAGGTTAGATAAATGTCTATCACAGATGGTCTAGACAGTATTTGGTCCTGCCATGAGGGCAGGGGACTGGACTCGATGACGCTCTGGGAGACAGACCCATAGTCTCCTATAGACAACCACCTAACCTCAAGATGATTCTTACCAACAACCACAGGACATACCACACTAATACCAACCCTGGTACTTTCCCTTGCTACAAACCCCGTTGCCAGCTTTGTCCACATATTCACTCTGCTGACACCATTATTGGGCCTAACCAAGTGAGTTATAAGATCAAGAATACATATTCCTGCGCATCCAGAAATATAATTTATGCTATCATGTGCCGAAAGTGTCCGTCTGCTTTGTACATTGGACAAACGTCTCAGACACTTCGCCAAAGAATCAATGCCTACAAACAGATATCAGACAGGATCACAAAGAAAAACAGTTTCTTGCCATTTCAACCAGAAAGGACGCTGTCTCAATGACCTAATCACATGCATCCTACTCCAGAAGACTTTCAAATCTGCACTTGAAAGGGAATCCTCTGAACTGGCATTCATGCTAAAATTCGACACTCTCCGCGGGGGGCTGAACAAAGACCCCAACTACCTTACCCATTACAAAGATAGCTTCCCAATTATCACCTCTAATACCATTAGCTCACAGACATCTACCTTTCCCCACCTCTAATATCATTAACTCACAGACATTTACCTTCTCCCCGCATCCCCTTCTGTTCTGAAATGTGATTTGTCCTTTTCATATGTGTTCATTTTTTTAATTGTATCCTTTGGTATATATGGTTGTGACTATTTTCTTCCACTATTTGATGTAAGGAAGTGGGTCTGGCCCATGAAAGCTTATCATCTAATAAACCATCTTGTTAGTCTTTAAAGTGCTACATAGTCCTGTTTTTTGTTTCAGCTACACCAGACTAACACGGCTACATTTCTATCACTATCCTTCCAGTCCTAGTATTCTATGATTCTATGATTCTATTGAACTGAACTGTTTGGTAGCTCCAGTTAACACAGCAAAGAGTTGAATATTGACTCCTTAAAAAGGCAACGAGCCTTAACATCCGCCTGATCGTCCCAGGGCACATTTCTGGGATGACGGAGGCGGAGGGGAGGGATATGGCATCACTGCACCAGCTGGTACCCAAGGCCGGGGGAAGCCAGGGCAAATCATAGAATCACAGAGGATTAGGGTTGGAAGAGGCCTCAGGAGGCAGCAAGTCCAACGCCCTGCTCAAAGCAGGGCCGACCCGTCTCAAGCAGTCAACAGACCTCTGGCACCGTGGGCAACCTCCAGGTTCCAAAGCACTAGTAGTGCCCAGGACCGAGACCGAACAGGCTTTGTACTGCCTGCGTCCCTGGCACAGGGAGACTCTCTGGATTACAGGCTAAGAGGTGCCAGTCCCTCGCCAGTCTGGATCGCACCCTAGGAGGGGACCGGGGCAATCGCAGCCAACGCCCCGGCCCCTCGCATCCAAAACAGGTTTCCACCCGCAGGGCAAGTTCCAGCCCCCGGTAGACCGGGGCCGCAGGGCAGGAGGATGCCAACGAGCCGGAGGCGTCTGAATCGTGGGCATTCCCGGCTGGGGGCTGTGAGGAAGTGGGGAGTTTTGGGGGTTCAAAGGAGGGGGTTGCATACAGGGGGGCGCTCAGTGCCTGGATGTTACTGGTTTAATGTGACAAAGGTGGGGAGTTTGTTGTTTCAGAGAACAGCCCAGAATTGGAGCCCCAGCGTCTGGTACCCTGGTGACCCCTGCTCAGAGGACACCGCGGGTTCTGGCCAGACCACAGACAAGGGGCTGCAGAGAGGGACCCCGGCCACCAGCCCAGCTGACCCCAGCGAGGGGAGAACATTGGACAGAGGCGGGGGGGCGGAGAAGACAATGGCCGGGGGAGGGGCTGTTGCTGGGGGTATTGGAGGCTCTGCTGGGAGACTGGGGCTGTTTTGGGGGGACTGAGAGCAGAGCAGGCAGGACTCAGCTGGCTGCCAGGGAGACTGTCGTGGGGGCTGAGGGCCCAGGCCGACTGGCCTGAGGGATCCTTTGCTGAGTTCAAGGCTCGATAAACCCTCCTGTTTTGTGCCGGCTGATAGTTGCTCTGGGCTGGAGAACAGGGGGGCACTATTGCTTCTGGGAGGGGAGGCCCCGGGGTCCAGAGGGAGGGGACCCCCAAGGGGGCTCACGGCAGAGGCAGGCGGCTGGAGGCCCTGAGAGGCGCCATCCCGGAGGCGGAGGGGCGGACCCCCCAGGTGAGAGCGGGGCCCCCCACGAGAGGGTCACCGCACTGGAGTGGACCCCTGAGAAAGGGCTGTCTCTGCCACTGGAGTGAAGCGGGCTCCCCGAGAAGGGGCTGCCGCACTTGGGGGGGGTCCCGCCCGAGAGCCAAGGGGCCAAGTGTGGGCACGACCTGAGAGCCGTCACAGGTGCATCTCAGCGGGCCCAGCGACTGATCTCACAGCTCTCCTTCCCCACACCGCCCCACCAGCCGCATGTCGACTTTCCTCTTGCATGCCAGGCCCGGTGCCCGGGAGCCTCAGCGCCCAGGAGGAGGGATCCAGGAGTAGCCAGGAGGCAGCCGGCCCCGCTAGCAGGCGTGTTAATAACGGCCCACTCCGACGAGCACAATCGACTGGTTTAGCAAGGGCCGTCCGAGACGTAGCCACTCTCTGCCAGCAGGCTCCGAGCCAGTTCAGCAAGTCACGCCGGCTGTGGGAGCAGCACCCAGAGTGGGTGCAAACGGGGTGTTGTGTGGACAGGCTGGCCCCCCCTGTGCCCACCTCCTGCAACGGCTTCTCTGTGCGGGGCCCGGGCTCGGTGTGTCCAGGGCAGCCGTGGCCAGGTGGGTCAGATCTTACATGGCGCGAGCTTCCTCTACCCCCACCCAGGCAGTGGTTTGGGCAGGGACCGGACAGGAGCCAGGCCATCCAGGGAGTGAAGCAAATGCCCCTGACATCTCTGGGCAGCGGTGGGCCCGTCGGGGTTCTGTGTGCAGGCCGTGAGACCCTGGCTTTGCCGCTGCCAGATTCCGCTGGCTTCTCTCCGGGGAATTTTTCCCGAGCAGTGTTGCTGACGCGACAAGCGCAGAAAGCCGGGGACGCGCAAAGGGAGGGGCGGGCTTGTTGCGCACAGCGGCGAGAGAGCCGGGCGCTGCCTCGGCGGCCAATCACAGCGCCGCTCCGGTGCCATCGGCAGCGCCCGCGGTGTCTTGGCCCGCGAGCGCAGCCAGCCACACGGCCCGGTCCTGGGAGAGCGGCGTGGGTCTGACACTTTCACAGCCTGCTGAGATGACGGAGGCCGCTCGTGTGGCTCCCTCACGCGCCTCGCTCAGGGGTGTGCAAATTTCACCCCCAGCCGAAGAAAATCGTTGATGCCGCGACCCGACAGAATGTGACTGGAGTGGTGGGGCGGAGGATGGGCGTTGGGGTGCCGGAGGGGGCTCCAGCTTTGGCTGGGGCAGGAGGGGCTGACCTCGAGCTGCTCCCGAGCAGCAGGGGGGCTAAGGCAGCTTCCTGCCTCTCCTGGCCCCGCAGATCCTGCTGTGCCCCAGAAGCAGCCAGCAGCCAGCGGGAGTGCAGGGCTAGTGCTCAGGGCACGGAGCCCTGTGCACTCCCCACCCCCCACCTAGAGCTGGGCCTGCTGCGGCCACTTCTGGGCACAGTCTGCGGGGCCAAGACAGACCGGGAGCTGCCTTAGCCCCCCTACTGCTCACCTGATCCCCCTGCAGCCACGAGACCCAGGGCCTGACATTCCACCGCCCTGTCCTGGGGCACGACCCCTCGTCGGAAAACCACCGGCCAGGTTGCCCATCGCTGCCTCTGGGGGTCCCACGAAGCCCGCGGATCTGGGCGTCCGGGAGCGGGGAAGGCCCCAGGTGCAACAGGAATCAGGCGCGTGTTTCTACTGCCGGAGCATCATCTCCAAAGCCCCCCGAGGGACCAGTCTCCTTGCCTGGGAGATCCGCGCGCGCCGGCTTGCTCTAACGCTCCCGGCCAGTGGGCGGCACGGCGCGGGCGCTGGCTCCAGGGGCGCTGCCTTTGGGGAAGTCTGCCGCTGGCCTCAGCAGATGATGCTCTCCAGGCGGTACCCGCCCTGCGATCCCTCTCTCCTAACAAACACAGCCAGGCCTTGGCATCCACGGCTCGGCTCTTGTTAACCACCCCCCCCTCCTCTGCCCAGCCACAAGCGGGGGCCAGATGGGGGTGAGGAGCCCAGCTGCCTTCCCCTGGCTGCTAGATGGGGAGGGAACTGAGCCTTGTTCTCCTCTCTCTCCCAAGCTCCATGCTGCGGGAGGCCTGGGTGGCCTGGGTACAATCTGCTTCAAAAGCCACCCGATCCCCATGCAAGCAGCTGTCTCCCTGGCCTAGGGGACTGGGTCCCCCCCATTCGGCCACTGGCACTGGGAAACGGGCATTGCTGTTGATTGGCAGAGACGGGTCTCTCTTGCCCCTCCCGCGCACGGCCTGGGCCTCGGGACGGGAGAGCCTTTTCCCCTGGAGTGGGGAACCTCCGATCACATTTGTTTGGAAAGAAAACGAAACGCCGCGCTCCCGCACAAGCCGTCACACCCAGATGAAATAACCGACAGTGCCCCAGGCATCCAAAAACAACAGGGAGAGGAAAACGAGGCCGGGGAATGGATCAGCCACCATCTGCTAAATGTCCCAGCAAACCGCCAACCGCTGACAGCGCCTGCCACGGCTCAAGCAAATCTCTGCAGCTCGGCGCGTTGCAGCCAGCAGCTCACGGACACAGGGGTGTGTGTGCCAGGAGCAACTGGGTGCCAATCCCAGCTCTGACATATGGGAGCCCCGCTCCGTGCCTCAGTTTCCCCATCTGGACCGGGAGGAAGCTGCTGCCAAGCTTCCTGCAGACTGGATGCGGTTGAAGAGTGAATCACAACAACGGTGACTGTGTCCCCTGGGTGGATTATATTAGCTTGGGATGTTAGCGTATAGACCAGGGGTGGCCAACCCATTAAACGAAGAGAGCCGAAACAGCAGCGGAAAAAAAATGCGAAGAGCCGCATCGGAATTTTTTGTTTTTTGAGCAATTTTTGTTGAGGGTGGAAAAAAAAAAAGGACGCTGCCCCTTTAAAAAACAGGGCTTTTTGGCCACATCAGGCTCCCGTCAGCCGTCACCATCTTGGCGATGCCATTTTGAATTGCTGCACCGAACCACTCCCTTACCCTGGTGAGCACAGGGAGCCAGGGGCCAGGGACCGTTTCTAGGGGTGCAGGGGCAGCTTCGCGAGCCATGGGGGGGGGGGCTTCGCGAGCTGCACTTTAAGGGGGTGAAAGAGCCGCATACGGCTCACGAGCCAGGGGCTGGCCATCCCTGGTACAAACGTTTAAACACTTAAACCGATAAGCTTGACGTTGCCTGTGCGGCGTCTTATAAATTTCTACGTCACAAGTTTTATTTGCAACAAATTGCAGTCCCGAGGCAGTGCCTTGAATCGACCTGGTGAGCGCAGTTTCTGGTCTGCAGTTCCAGCTGGTAGCTCAGAAGACAGGCACAGTTATAAAACACCACGGCCCATGAATGCCGCACAGGCCGACTGAGTTTTCAGACCCTCGTGCTGAACGGCCAACAAACTGGCCTGCCTCTCTGACTGTGCTTGACATTTTACCACCTAAGTCTGCTGGATCTGGTTCGGCTTGTTAGCACAGCCGGATTCTCAGTCAATATTTGCGTACTGTGTTCTGGTTAATAAGCAAGGGGTTTGCCGGATGATCCATACGTTGGGGGAAATCTTGTGCTAGCAGATGCACATTAGTGTTATAAATGCACCAGCGGGAGGCGTCCAGTTTGATGGACAACCAAAGCAACTCATCTGATGAAAACAAGCAGTCCTGTGGCACCGTACGGTGTGTCCACACTGTCGCACGTTGCTCGAAATAAGCGACGCACCTTGAGCTACACAAATGGCATAGCTTATTTCCGGAGAGCCTCTTTCGAAGTTTGGCGTGGTCTACGCAACGCCTGATTTCAAAATAGAGCGCTATTCCGAGGCTTATGGGACGTCGGAATAACCAGCCCATTATTTCAAATGTATTCTGAAATAACGGGCTTCCTGTTAAGACGCGAAGAAAGCTATTTTGGAATTACGAAATAGCACTGCTGTGTAGACGTACCCTTAGGGTACGTCTAGACTACAGGCTTTTGTCGACAGAAGTTTTGTCGACAGATACTGTCGACAAAGAGCGTCTAGACTACATCCAGTTCTGTCGACAAAGCAAGCCGCTTTGTCGACATGACAGTGTAGATGCAAAGGACAGTGTAGATGCAATAACGCCTTCTGTCCACAGAACTCTGTCGACAAAAGGCGTTATTCCTCGTAGAATGAGGTTTACCGCCGCCGACAAAACTGCTGAGTTCTGTTGACGTTATGTCGACAGAACTCAGCGGCAGTGTAGACGCAGGTATAGCTTTGTCAACAAAAGTCCACTTTTGTCGACACAATCCTGTAGTCTAGACACACCCTTAGAAACTAACCAAAATATATAAAATCATGAGCTTTTGTGGGTAAAACCCACTTCCTCAGATGAGCTGGAGTGGAGATAACAGAATCCAGGAGATATATAACTGCAAAAAAATACCTGTCAGTTGTAGGAGCGGTGCTAATGAGGCTAATTAAGTAGGCTGGATGTGTCCTATACTTAGCTTGTGATGTAAAAACGCAGCTGTTAAAGGCAAGGGAGACTGACTTTATAATGTGACATCCAGTTAATGTCTTTGTTCAAGCCCAGGGGAACAGTGTCAGATTTGGAGATGAATAGCAATTCCGCACTCTCTCTCTGTAATGGGTTAGTGAAATTCCTTTGCAGAAGAACAGCTACTTTTAAACCTATGATTGAGTGCGCAGGCAGGTTAAAATGTCCCCCTAAGATTTCGGTGTGTTATCATTTCTGATGTCTGACGTGTGTCCATTTATCCTTTGGCGCAGAGACAGTCCGGTTTGGCCAATAGACATGGCAGAGGGGCATTGCTGGCACTAACTGGCGTGTATCGCATTAGAGGCTGTGCAGCTGTCTCTGATGGCAGCCAATGAATGAGTCCGTCCTGCCAGCACAGCGATAAGCACTGCCCTGGAATTTGGTGGGGGTTGGGGGTTGGAGACTTGGTATAGGGTACACTCTATGTAGGGCAGCTGAGCAGAAAAAGCAGCCAGCTGGAAGGCACAGGATCCAGTGTGGACAGGATTGCTCCACATTGCCTGGGCAGGAGGCGTGGGGGGTGGGAAATGCTTTTCCAAACTTGTGCTATCACATGCACAATGGGTACTTGTTACCCCACTTCACCCCACTCAGCTGGTCTCTGGTCAGTTTACAGCCACAAGGAACTTTCCTCTGCTTACGTCTCCTTTGAATCCGTCAAGGAAACACGGACCTTGTTCGATTTCCACTCTGGCCCCTTCGCGCCGCGCTGCTGGGGCTAAGGGGCTTTCAGGTGGGTCCCAGGGCCACGTATGGCAGCAGAGCGGCAGAAAAGGGGCTGAGAATCAGCCCCCCTCCCTTCCGATTACCTTCACGCTCCCGCCTCTGTCTCAGCCCCTGCTGAGCAAATTTGCTGCGGAAATACCACGAGCTAAATATTTATGAGCTGACATTTCGCTCCTGCACTCAAACCTGTTCCCGCAAAGGCCCCCCTCGCACACAGGCTCGGGTTTTGCTGCGTTCAGGTGAAAGCAGGAATCAAAGGCTCAGACGTGGGGGGCGGGGGTTGAACGAGTTCGGCTGCCAGCCCAACGTGAGAAGCCACAGTGTCGCGCCGCATGGGAGTTTGCGCTGCAGCGGTGAGGGAGGAGGGGGAGCATAGCACCAGACAGCTCGCTCCACGCCCCAGCTGTCAGCTGTTAAGCATCTGCTGTGTCAAACCCTTTCAGGTGCGTTATGGCGAGGGGGTAGATTTCCAATCTGGATCATTGCACATCCAGGGTACGTCTACACAGCAACATTATTTCGACATAACTGAGTCCGTTTCTACACAGCAGGCCGTTATTTCGACATCCTGTCAAGTTGGAGGACTGCTTACTCCGACTCCTGCAACCCTCACGGCACGAGGAGTACGGGAAGGCGGAGGACGGGGGCTCCATTTCGAAATCAGTGCTGTGGAGGCGCTCCCGATTTCGAAATAAGCTACGCAACTGACGTAGCTCAATTTGCATCGCTTATTTTGAGGTAAGCCCTGCTGTGTAGACGCAACCCCAGTCTCCTTCATCCCCACGCCTCCGCGCCCAGCCTGTTCTTTCAATGGGAAGACAGTTGTCTCCCTCATTTCTGGCCAGGTTGGTGTCACTCCATCTGGCTCCATTGGCATCAAGATGATTTACACCAGCTGAGGAACCGGCCCTTTGGATCTGGCGTAGCGATGCTGTGCAGCTGCCATGCTCTGCCCCAGAGGTGGGCGCATGTCGGCGGCTGGCAAAGCAACATCTAGCTGCTTTTCTCGTGGGATCTGGTGTTCCCTGCAGTTTCCTCGGCACAATGGCCAATTCACAAAGCAAATCTGTGTGGCAATAGCCAGGGCTTGACAAACGGTGGCGAAAGCCACTGTGACGTAGTGTGGGTACCTTGCTGGTTGCTAGGCTAGGGTTGTGAGTGACCTCCACTGGCTGCTGTCTGCACCACGGCCCAGCAGGGCAGGGGATGAGTCATTATGCAAAGGGGGCTGACCACTTATCTCCCAGGGAGCGGAACAATGGGAAGAAGGGGAGTGGAGCCCTGGATGGGGGCAGGGCTGGAAGTGAGTTAGTTAGGTTTCTGTCTGGGATCATGGAGGAGACAGCCTAGGGAAAGGGGCTGGAATTTAGGGCCCAGTCTCCCCCATCTCAAGGGGGGCTGAGGCATCCTAGGCCCGGTTCCTGTAACCAGATGACATCTGTGCTGTGCTGTATCCTGGAGAAGCAATAAACCCCCTCTATTCTACTGGCTGGTGGAGTCTGTCCGTGCCATTACGGGGGTGCAGGAGACGGGAAAACCCCAACGCGCCGTCACAGCCACTCGCCAGCCCCGCACTGCGCATGTGCAAGAGCCGCATTGCACATGCGTGCACCGCCGGTAAACGGGGTGCGCGGCTGAAATCTACTCACCCTGGGCGAGTAGATTCTATAGTTTGTTGAGCCCTGGCAATAGCCATGCAGGGGTTACCCCAGCAAGGGGGAAAGGTGCCAGGGTCGCAGAGCGCGCTCAGGTTCTGACATAAGCCAACGCTTCCCGAAAACACTGGCGTCTGCTGGAAAGTTCCCGAGACAAGCCCATCCTGCCTGGAGACACCACACCAAGGGCCTCCAACTCAAGCACTTCCAGGTCCTGTGCCAGATGGGAACAGTCCTGAAAACAACCCGTTCCGAGGTGCTCCCGGACTTCCCATCACGGCTGGCTCCATGGAAGTGGAAGACGGCAGCACTCACTGGTCAACGGCCGTGTCCGTTCCACGGCCCTCCTTGAACCCGATCCAGCGAGGACGGGAGGCCTAGGGAGACAGGTCTAGGGAGACAGGCCAACCCTCGCCTACAGACAACCCCCTAACCTGAAACCAATCCTTTCCAGCAGCCATCTCAGACACACTCCCCCAGGAACCCACCCCTGCCACCAACCGCGGTGCCTACTCTGTCCACACATCTACACAAGCAACACCATGCCAGGACCTAAGCACATGAGCCACCACATCCGGGGCTCAGGCATCTGCACAGCCTCTAATGCGATACACGCCATCAAGAGCCAGCAATGCCCCTCTGCCATGTCTATTGGCCAAACCGGACCGTCTCTGCGCCAGAGGATTCATGGACACAAATCAGATATATAAGAACGGCCAGACTGGGTCAGACCAAAGGACCGTGTAGCCCAGGGTCCTGTCTGCACACAGTAGCCGATAAATAGATCTTCGAAATGGTAACACCCCCAAACCTGCAGGGGAACATTTTAACCTGCCTGGACACTCAGTCATGGATTTAAAAGCAGACGTTCTTCAACAAAGGAATTTCACTAACCCATTACATTCATTTTTTGAGGAATACAGGCTCTGTCGAAAAAGGGTTTATTTTTGACACTTCCGCATCTAGACTGCCGGGTTTTTTCCGAAAAAACTCCATTTCGAAAAAAGCGGCGGCCATGTTTATGCTAATGAAGCACGGGATATTTAAATCCCAGCTTCATTAGCAATTTCGACGTGCTTGATTTGCATCTCTCTGTCGACAGAGGGATGCAGTCTAGACGTAGCCAGAGAGAGCATGCAGAATTGCTGTTCAGCTCCAGATCTGACCCTGTTCCCCTGGGCTGGAACAACGACATTAACTGGATGTCGCATTATAAAGTCAGTCTCCCCTGCCTTTAACAGTTGCTTGTTTGCGTTTTTTAATCAAAAGCAAAGTATAGGACACATCCAGCCTACTTAATTAGCCTCATTAGCACCGGTCCTACAATTGACAGGTACTTTATTTGCTGTTTATATATCTCTTGGTTTCTGTTCTTCCCACTCCGGCTCATCTGATGAAGTGGGTTTCGCCAGCGAAAGCTCAGGATTTGCTCTGTATTTTGGTTAGTCTCTTGGGTGCATTGCTTGTGAAGTTGCGAACTAACCCGGCTCCCCCTCTGAAGCGTGTGCTTTCGCCTTGGGAGGGCCCTGTTGTAATCCCTGTTTTGCTGGCCAAGCCGGGGGCTGCCACTGCAATGGAGGAGGAAGGAAATCACCCCGCCCTTCCTGTGCCTCTAGCACCAGAGTAGGGTCAGGAAGGGGGACGCTGGTAGAAAAGAGGCGGGGAGAGGGAAGGAGACCCCAGGAAAGGAAGCGCATTGGATAACAGCGCGCCACATGCCAGCCAAGCCCCTGGCTCCCAGGCTCCCCCAGCGCTCCAAGGGGAAAGCTCTTACCTTGGTCACTGCCATGGCACAGGCGTGGCCCCAGATCTCAATCAGCTGCTGCCGACCAAACCTGTAATCTTCCAGCAGCTCCTTCTCGAGGGCCTCCGCCTCCTCGCGGCTGCAAGGCAAGAGGCAGACGGGCTGTGAGGAGGCCGGCAATCCACTCCCCACCCTGGCAGATTGCTCTTGCCCTTGTACCCAGGCCCAAAGCAGCTGCCTACAGCCCGGCTCCTACATCCCTGCCCCCCCCCCAGCTACGCTTGCCACTCAGCATTCTGGGCCGGTGTGGCGACACGGGCCCTCAGCCCACCCGCCTAGAGAAAAAAGCTGCTAAGGAGCTGCTCTGACGTGGGGGGTGGGGGGGCTGTGTTGGCTCCTGTCGTCCCTGTAGTCCCTCTGTTTGCTTTGTTGTGTTGTATGGGAGTCTACTTCCCTGTGCTGCTCTGGAGTAACTCTGTGCATGTGCGTGCCTCAGTTTCCCTGGGCACTGCAGCATTATCTGGATGAGGAGGGGGGAGGCTGGGCATGACTCACTGTGGACGTATGTTCAGCCTCTCACATCCTGAGGACTGGGTGATGGCAAACAACAACGTGGGCCTGGAAGCAGGACACCAGAGGAGGTGGGGGTTGGGAGCAGTGGCTGGGAGTGGGAGTTTAGTTTTTTGGCTGGCCGGGGCAGGGTCCCCCTTTCCCCGAGATGGATTGTACCGACTGCTCCTGGTTCCTGTGACAACAAGTCTGTTCTACACTATGTCCCTGTGAACCAATAAACCTTCTGTTCTACCTGCCGGCTAAGTCACGTGTGCCTGCAGATGGGGGTGCGGGGTCCGGTGACTCCCCCACACTCCGGGACAGCTGCCTCAAAGGAATCCCTCTTGCGACTCCTCTACCGGCCTTCCCCTGGGAGGGGTAACACCACAGCCTGCCACACCACCGCTCCGACAGGGCAGTGGCGAGCCATGCAGGAGGGAGGGAGTCCTTACTAAGTAGCCACATATCCCAGACCTCAGCCCTGCTCCCCACCGCCCCCTGCCTGCCCCCTGACGCAGCTGCAGCTATTTCAGAAGCCAGCCCTTCCACTCCATTCTTCTGGGAGCAGGCTCCTAGCTCCTTCGCCACCTCCAGGTTTGGAGGGACCCTCATTCTCCCGGGGACCAGACTGGGGTTGATCTGGGCTCGGCTGTGCGCTGGACACACCTGGTCCTGGCCGCCTGCCTGTGGCAGAGTGACGGGAGAACACGCCAAGGGACAGTGCCGAGGACGCTGTATGTTACATACAGCGAGACTGTGCCGTGCTGTTTCATTCACTGGTGGTGCACAGTGCTGGCTCAGGGATTGGACAATGAGTGTTCACATCTCTTGGATCCCCTGGCTGGAGGAAGGGAAAACCAGGCCCTGTTCTCAGGATAATGCCAGCTGGTTTGTTACTCAAGTCCACCAGCCCCGAGACTGTGCTCTTTGGGGTCAAGACACCAGGACCCTGGGCTGCCCGTCAAAGTGCGAGCTGGTGCAAGCTGAGAAGTGGGCGGGGTGGTGCCCATTAATGCCATGGCACCAAGTCTTCCCTCCGATGCTCACTGCCTGTCACTGTCCCCGTGCAGAGCGAGTGTGCGAATGGGTTCCATTCTAAGCAGGTCATGTTTCACGCTCACTTTGCACGGGGGGGGTCACTGACAAGCAAGGTGCCAGGCAACGGAGAGTCGTGAAGTCATCCGGGAGTTTTTAAAAACAGGTATCTACTCCTAGCTGTTAAACAGCTGCCCCCACCCGCCCCCGAGGTGGCTGCATCACTGTCGGTGACTGACATTCAAAGATCGCCCACCATTCATACACACCGCAGAGCATTTTACGAGCCAGCTACCCTATGAAGTAGTTAACTACGATCCTGGCTTGATCAATGGGGAAACGGAGGCAGGGAGCAGCTGCCGGCCCAAACCGGAGCGGTCCTGTGACCTGGCATGCCAAGTCACAACGCCACTCAGTTTGGCGGACCGAGAAACTGCTCCAGGCTGCCCTGTCCCCCCACCATTGGCACCCATGCCAATGATACACAGTGCACATAACGCACCTAGAGCTCTGGGTGCCGCTGAGCAGCAGAGCCGGGATTCAAACCTGCCTTCTTCCTAACACCCATCCTCAGGTTCAAGCCCCAAGCCCACTACTGGCTCCCAATTAAAACCACAAACTAATTAGGTCCCTGGAATAACCGGCCAAGGGAGGCAGCCGCAATATGTAATGTCCTTGTTTTCCTTCACCTTCCAGACCTGGTATTTAAATGCAGCCCGGAGTAATTAATTTACACCTCAGGCCACACCAGAAAGCCAGGAATTCTCTACCCTGCATGATCTACGCTGCGTGTTATCTGTGGTTCCAGCCCCACAGATGCGGCCCCTTCCAGCCATGTCCCAGTGCCCTGTGTTGCCGATTATTAAATTCACTGTAAATGTTGCCATTTGACCCAATGGCTATGAGGCTGGACTGGTCCCAGCCCCCCTCTGAAGTTGGTTGATTGAGATAAAGAGGATGACGTTTAATAAGGACAAAGGCAAAGTGCTCCACTTAGGAAGGAACAATCGGTTTCACACGTACAGAATGGGAAGCGACTGTCTAGGAAGGAGTCCGGCAGAAAGGGATCTAGGGGTCAGAGTGCACAAGCTAAATAGGAGTCAACAGTGCGATGCTGTTGCAAAAAAAGCAAACATGAGTCTGGGCTGCATGAATAGGAGTGTGGTGAGCAAGACACGAGAAGTCATTCTGCCGCTCTGCCCTGCGCTGATTAGGCCTCCGTTGGAGGATTGTGTCCAGTTCTGGGCACCACATTTCAGGAAAGATGGGGAGAAATTGGAGAAGGTCCAGGGAAGAGCAACAAAAATGGTTAAAGGTCTAGAAAACATGAGCTATGAGGGAAGGCTGAAAGAACTGGGCTTGTTTAGTTTGGAACTGAGAGGGGACACGAGAGCAGTTCTCAAGTGTCTAAAAGGGTGTTACAAGGAGGAGGGAGTTCTCCGTGGCCTCTGAGGACAGGGCAAGAAGCAATGGGCTTGAATTGCAGCAAGGGAGGTTTAGGTTGGACATTAGGAAAAACGTCCTAACTGTCAGGGTGGTGAAGCACTGGAATAAATTGCCTAGGGGGGTTGTGAAAGCTCCATCCCTGGAGAGATTTATGAGCAGGTTGCACAGACACCGGTCGGGGGGGTCTAGATGGTTCTTGGTCCTGCCGTGCAGGCAGGGGACTGGACTCAATGACTCTCGAGGTCCCTTCCAGCTCTAGTGCTCTATGGTTCCCCACGTCTCTTTGTCGCGGGTGGCTGCTGTCGAGCCCAAAGGGCCCCGCTGCTACATTTCCACATCTGTTGGACTCGCACTAACACAGCCCCCAGCTGCAGCCTCCCCACACGTGCCGAGCTGGGCCAGGGCCCAGCAAGTTTCCCCTCGGGGCCCGTGCGGCTGGCTAACCCACACAGCGAATCCTGCATCCCCTCTAGCGGCAGCAGGCGGCACCACACCCCCCAGGGCGGCAGCCACAAGCGATTTGTGTGATCACAGCCGCCCCTCGTGGACTGAGTCAGAACACAATCCGGCAGTAGGTTCCAAAAAGTTCCGAGGCCAGGCAGGGATCTGTGCATCTGGGTGGCTGGGGGTTGTTCCGAGGCCAAACCTTCTGTCGGGATGTGAACGGGTAACCGGGTAATGGTTAACTGATGTTTACTGGGTAATAGTTAACTGGTTCCCCGAGAGCAGCCCACCACCAGCCATGGACAGAGGACTGCTCCAGCTCACCAGGCCCCAGCATGGGGCAGCCAGCCGGCAACCCACCCCTTGCATCTGGCACCGGGGCCGGGAGCCTACTCCGGCTGCCAGCCCCGCACAGAGCTAGGCAGCCTGGGATCCCACTTAGCTGGTTAACTGGTTAAACATTAGGTTAACATAACGTTTAGCCAGTTAGCGGGTTAACTGGGATTTTACATCCCTGCTCTGTTCTGAGGGTCACTCGTCTCGCCAGCGTAAAGGCCTTTTTGGTTTAAAAATGATATAAATCTGCCACACCCTGTGCATTCAGATGGGCGTGTCCTGAGCCAGATCACAGCAGCATACAGCCGGCACACAGCAGTGTACAGCCAGTGCAAGGCAGCGTACAGCCAGCACACGGCAGCATACAGCCAGCACACGGCAGCGTACAGTCGGCGCAAGGCAGCGTACAGCCGACGCAACGGCAACGTACAGCCGGCGCAAGGCAGCGTACAGCCGGCACACGGCAGCGTACAGTCGGCGCAAGGCAGCGTACAGCCGACGCACGGCAGCGTACAGCCGGCGCAAGGCAGCGTACAGCTGGCACACGGCAGCGTACAGCCGGCGCAAGGCAGCGTACAGCCGGCGCACGGCAGCGTACAGCCGGCGCAAGGCAGCGTACAGCTGGCGCACGGCAGCGTACAGCCGGCGCAAGGCAGCGTACAGCTGGCACACGGCAGCGTACAGCCGGCGCAAGGCAGCGTACAGCCGGCACACGGCAGCGTACAGTCGGCACACGGCAGCGTACAGCCGGCGCAAGGCAGCGTACAGCCGGCACACAGCAGCGTACAGCCGGCACAGCACAAAGCCAGTTGCAGCACCGGATCTGAGCTCAATGCTGAACTGCAGGGGAGATTTGCTCCCTGCTCTGGCCACTTTGCAGCCCTCAGGCGCGGGGGCAGGAAGTGGGCACTTCGGCGCAGGGAGCCGGACGCATGGCGTGACGTGCCCCGGAAAGGCAGGAATTCACACCTGGGGGAAGGTCCCACAGAGCAGCGGTTTTCAACCTAGGAGTCACACCCCAGGACTGGGGGTGGGATGTCGGGCTCAGGGTCTCGTGGCTGCAGGGGCAGGTGAGCGGGGGGGGGCTAAGGCAGCTTCTTGCCTGTCCTGGCACCGCAGACTGCGCTGCGCCCCAGAAGTGGCTGCAGTAGGCCCAGCTCCTAGGTGGGGGCAGGGAGGGAGCACACAGGGCTCCACGCACTGCCCCTGCCCCGAGCACTAGCCCCATTGGCTGGGAACCTGCTGCCGGCTGCTTCTGGGGGCAGCCTGGTCTGCGGAGCCAGGAGATGCAGGACGCTGCCTAAGACCCCCGCTGCACGGCTGCCCGGGAGCTGCTCAAGGTCAGCCCCTCCTGCCCCAGCCCAGACCCCCCCACAAAGCCAGAGCCGCTCTAACAACCCTAAGCCCCACCCCAGAACCCACACACCAGTCACATTCTGTTGGGTCGCGGCCTCAATGATTTTCTTCCACTGGGTCAAGGAGAAAAAAAGTCTGAAAACCGCTGCCAGGGAGATCCTGGCCAGCTGGCTCGGCTTGCAGCAGCCTACAACACCAGGGGGAGCCTCACAATGCGCATCTTCGGGCAAGCGGCATTTGGGCCCCTTTACCGCCCCGGGGGCTGGAGCTGGCCCGTTCTCGCACCGGCCAGCGCACGTTGGCACACGGGCCCCCCCGGCCGAGATGCGAAAGAGGGTCAGGAACGTGGCAGCCCTGGAAAGTCGCCATTTCGCACAAGCGGGGGAAGACCAGCGCTTTGGAGAGCGCGTCTGTGGAGCGCGTGCCAGCGCCGCGGCAGGGTGGAGGCGAATTCTCCCACACGAGGGCTGCACGGACACACTGCGCCCCTCGTTACATGGAGGCATCAAATGAGGTGCTTTCGCTGCGGCGCAGATTTGCTTGCAGGATTCGGGACAGCCAGGCTGAAAGAAGTGGCTTAAATCCATTCCCTGTGCGTCCTGACACCGTTCCATGCAGTGTCGTCTAAACATGCTTTGAGCAGGGATGGAAGAGTGTAACCACTGAAAGAGATCACTGGTAAGCAAAAAGCTTATCGGTGACCCAAACAGTTACACACCGGCTCCCGGTCTGGCTCCCGGGGAGCCGGCGTGTAACCGCTACAAGTTTTAACGGCCACACGGTTACAATAATCACTGTTTTTTAACATCCCTAGCATTGCCTAGGCCAGACCTCACTGGTGTAGAGATGTTACATTTAGATGCATGGGCTAATCGAATAGTCAATGCAATTTGCACCCCAGGGCTGTTGCTACACTTCAAAGGCAAAAGCTCTGTGGGGAGCACAGGTCCCACTGGCCCTGTGCTCCCCACAGCGTTTCAAAGGGGCAGCACCACATGGAGCCCAGGATCAGCTGGGGACTTAGCTGACCCCGGGCTCCATGCGGCGCTGCCCCTTTGAAACGCCGCAGGGAGCCGGGCGACAGGCTCAACACGGCGTTTCAAAGCAGCAGCGCTGCATGGAGTCCTCAGCTGACCCCCAGCTCCATGTGGTGCTTCTGCTTTGAAGCACCTCATCCGCTCCCCACCTTGCTGTCTCTTTTTGATAGACACAGCGAGGGGGAGGGGGCGCGACTAGTCGACTTGTCGTTCACATCCCTAGATTGGTGTCGCTCCTTTGATATCACCTGGCTTCCTGGACCACAGGACTCGGTGGGAAAGGTGGAATCACAAAGAAAGAACAAAGAATAGAGGCAGCAATTCAGATGCACATTGCTATTCTGCTACAGGATTCCAAGACAACGTGTGACCAACACAACTCACTGCTCACACCCTAACTCCAGAATTCAGTCCCTGTTGTGTGTAGCGCTCAGAGGCCCCGGAAACGGCTTCCCACAGATGCCATGAGTACCAGCAATTCTCGCTGGCTGACTTAACTAGATGGCGCCCAGGGGTACCGGTAATAGCACCGTGTCATGAGCCACGCGGGACGTGTTCTTTTAGTGTCCGTTGGCTGCCTGATGTGTAAAGTCAATTCAGGCACTTTGGCGTTGCAAACCGAGAGCTTCCTGGAATTTAATTCTAAGCCAAAACAACAGATGGGCAAGAGGGTTTCTTCTGGCAGCTGGTGCACAAGGGCGATTCCCCACGTTCATCTGGAAGAGGAAACCGCAGCCGGTCCCTCCCACGTGACGGAAAAGCAGGCAGTGCCCAATTTGGATGCCCACGGTAACTCCGCTGAACATCATGGGGTTAGACTGGCGTACACAAGAGCTAAGGGTACGTCTATACGGCACGGCTATTTCGGGATAGAATCCCAGGGCTGGCAGACAGCTCAGGAAGCACTGAGTCCAGCCCCCTGCCCAAAGCAGGACCAACCCCAACTCAATCAGCCCAGCCAGGGCTTTGTCCAGCCAGGATTTAAAAACCTCTAGGGATGGAGACTCTACCCCCTCCCTAGGAAACCCATTCCAGTACTTCCCCACCCTCCTAGGGAAATCATTTTTCCTAATATCCAACCTAAACCTCCCCCGCTGTAACTTGAGACCATTGCTCCTTGTTCTGTCATCAGTCACCACTGAGAACAGCCTCTCTCCAGCCTCTTTGGAACCCCCCTTCAGGGAGTTGAAGGCTGCTATGAAATCCCCCCTCGCTCTTCTCTTCTGCAGACTAAACAAGCCCAAATCCCTCAGCCTCTCCTCATAGATCATGTGCTCCAGCCCCCGAATCATTTTGGTTGCCCTCCGCTGGACCCTCTCCAATGCGTCCACGTCCTTTCTGTAGTGGGGGCCCCAGAACTGGACACAACACTCCAGATGTGGTCTCACCAGAGCCCAATAAAGAGGAATAATCACTTCTCTAGATCTGATGGCAAGTGCTCCTCCTAATGCACCCCAATATGCCATTAGCCCTCTTGGCTACAAAGGCGCCCTGCTGACTCATATCCAGCTTCTCATCCACTGTAATCCCCAGGTCCCTTTCTGCTGAACTGCTACTTAGCCAGTCGGTCCCCAGCCTGTAACAATGCTTGGGATTCTTCCGTCCCAAGGGCAGGACTCTACACTTGTCCTTGTTGAACCTCATCCGATTTCTTTTGCCACAACCTTTCAATTTCTCTAGGTCACTCTGGATTTGGGAGGCATCCCGAAATAGCTGCCCCGTGTCTATACAAGCCGCCGGTTATTTCAAAATATTTTTCGAAATAACGGGCGCGCTGTTTCGGCATCCCAGTAACCCTTGTTCCATGAGGGTTAAGGGCTGTCTCGAAATAGTGTGTTATTTCGAAATATGGCGCTGTGTAGTCGCGCCAAATTTCACAATAAGCTATTTTGAAATAGATTCGCAATACGATACATCCCTTGCATGGCGCCGATTGCATAGCTTAGTTTGAGTTTAGGGTGCTCTGGCAACACACCCTGAGAGTTATCATCACCTCTTGCATATGTTACAGTGGCCCCTGGAGGTCCCCGCTGCTCTGGGCCAGGTTAAAGGAGGCACCACCCAAACCCACAGTCAGCCCCTGCCCCAAAGACACACGGAGTGGGAGGGGAAATCACAGCATGGAGAGGGGCAGCGACTTGCCCAAGCATCGGTACCTCCCGGACCGTGCTGCCTAAACCTCACAGCGTCATGACCCTCAGCTCTCAGCCGTACATTTCCCCCATTTTACAGACAGAAAAACTGAGGTGCCGAGAGATGTGACTAGTTCAGGTCACCCCATCTCTCAGAGGCTGGCCCCAGCTCAGCACACACCCTAGGAGGCTGCATTAGGCCTGTTCTGTCTGCCTGGCCTGCCCTCTTATCTCCCTCCCTTTAAAGCAGGAGTGGGGAAAGTGAGGCAGCTCAGGGCTCCCCCCCAGCCTTGGGGAGCTTGTGCTGGCACCCCAGCCCTGCCCCGCCCCATCACCCCACTGTGGGGCTGGAGCACACAAAATCTACCAGCCTGGGCCCCGGAGGCTCTGGTGTGAGAGGAATGGGGGGAGGGTCTTTCTGCTTCTCAATCAGGGCCACATCAGTGAGGGGTTGGTTTTGGTTTTTTTGCATCTCACTTGTGTGCGGCCCCCGACCCCAAAAGGGATCCCCCCCCCGCTTCAGAGGCGCCTTTCCAAGGTTCCCGCTGCAGGATGAAGAGCGTTTTCTTAATCCTTTGGTGCCCCCTAGTGAATTCTAGCCCAGGGCGGATCCAGAGACCTTGGCCCCAGAGTGACATCCCCGAATCCCAGGTTTGGGGCACGCACACACACACACACACACACACACACACACACACACACAGAGGCAGACATGCACACTCGCACACGCACACACTCGCAGACATGCACACTCGCACACACTCGCACATGCATACACACACAGACATGCACACACGCACAGACTTGCACACACATGCACTCACGCAGACATGCACACTCTTGCACACGCACACACTCGCACACGCATACACACACAGACACGCACACATGCACAGACTTGCACACGCACACACACGCAGCCATGCACACACTCGCACACGCACACACTCGCACACGCAAACACGCACAGACACGCACACATGCACAGACTTGCACACACGCAGCCATGCACACTCTCGCACACGCACACGTACACACACAGGCACACGCACACATGTACACACTCACACGCACACTTGAACATGCGCACATCCCCTCCACACACACACACACATCTCTACACACTCTCAGGGATGGAAATTGAAGGTTCGTATCACAGGGTTGTTCTGACAAAGTGCTGCACAGCCCTGCCAGGAAAGGTGGCAGCACAGAGCCCTTCTGCGGGTTCCCTCCACTCCCAGCTTGGCCGAGAAGCCCCTGGTATTCCCTCCACCCCTGGTATCCCCCCAACCCCAGTATCCCCCCCAGCCCCTGGTATCACCCAGCCCCTGGTATCTCGCCTGCCACTGGTATCCCTTCCAGCCCGGTATCCCCCCAGCCCCTGGTATCTCGCCTGCCACTGGTATCCCTTCCAGCCTGGTATCCCCAGCCCTGGTATCTCGCCTGCCACTGGTATCCCTTCCAGCCCGGTATCCCCCCAGCCCCTGGTATCTCACCTGCCACTGGTATCCCTTCCAGCCCGGTATCCCCCCAGCCCCTGGTATCTCGCCTGCCACTGGTATCCCTTCCAGCCCGGTATCCCCCCCGCCCCTGGTATCTCCCCTGCCACTGGTATCCCCCCCAGCTCCCTCGCCCAGCCTCAGCACAGGTGCCTTAGGGGTTGTTTTACAGCGGAGGATGGTTCCACCCTCTGTCTCCCCTGTGCTGGGTCTAACAGCCATTCATGCCTCTTTCGGTTCCAAAACAGGGGGCTGCAAACCTCGCTGGAGCCCGGAGCCACAGGGCTGTGCTACCAGAGGGCAGGATTATTGGGGGTTAACGGCTGACGAGCTAGATTGGGGTAGCCAACCTGAGCCTGAGAAGGAGCCAGAATTTACCAATGTACATGGCAAGAGAGCCACAGTAATATGCTGGCAACCCCCCATCCTGGCCCCGGCCCCACTGAGCCCTCCCTCCCTGTGCCTTCCACTCTGGGGGAGAGCGGGGGCAAGTGCTGGGGCAGAGCCAGGAGTTGAGCCGTAAGGACTCCCCGGCACCTTGGAAAGTTGGCGCCTGTACCTCTAGGCCAGGAGCCACAGGTTGGCCACCCCCTGAGCTCGACTGAGACTCAAGAGTCCTCGGTTAAATTCTCAACTCTGCCACCGACTCCCTGGGCGACCTTGGGACTGTCACTTGGGCCAGCATTATCCAGAGAGCTCCGCATGGAGCCCTTTGGAAAATCAGAGCCCTTGAAAATCTCATTGGAAGATTTGGGCAGCAGCTCCCCCCCTGTAAAACAGGCATATAATGACTCTGGTTTCCTCCCACTCCTGCGTCCAACTTTTCTATTCAGTTTGGAAGCTCTTCTGGACTGGGATTGGCTCTTAACTATATGTGCAGCGCCTAGCACAGCGGGGCAGAAACACAGCGGAGGCCGCTCGATGGGCCTGCAATACAAATGATCATAATACTAACGAACTCGTGACCCTGGGCCATGTCACTGCGTCTCTGCTTCCCCCTTCACCCACTGGCGTTGACTCTAAAGAGCTCAGAGAGGTTTTAGACCAGAGATATCCCGGAAGACTGTTGTGAAACGAGGAAAAGCGAGCACGACTAAAAATAGCTGGATTGGTAGATTAGAAAGGAGACTGTTCTCTCGTGCACCTCCCTACCCAATTTTTAAATACATTTTCCCATTTCCTCTCCCAGCTCTGGGCTCTCTAGAGAGATTAATTTCATTCCACTTAATTTGCACGGGGAATTCAAGCGCTGCAGCGCACAAAGGTAGCTACCTAGCCGCCAGGAGACGAGCGAATGTTTAATGGGAGGGTATTTTGGGATGCTGCGCATCAGGAGCGGTATGGGAGGCAGATATATACGAAACATTTAAATAATACAGCCAATGCTAATGCCAATTTCCAATTAATGTCAGAGCAGCAAGGGAGGTGGGGACAAGGCACCCCTGGGTTTAAAAAGCTGCAGAAAGCATTTGTGTCCTGGCTGGATCCTCTTTTCTCCCTTTCTTCGAAGACAGTCAGCGCTAGACAATTATTCTGGTCATTAATGCGCTGTAGCCCTGTAATTAGGGGTATTATTAACAGCTGTGTTTGCACTCACACTTAACAAAAGCCCCTTATTACAGCTCTGCCTGTCTTTAAAAAAGATCTTCTCTCTCTATGCCAGGGAAACGATCTCTTTTAACTGTGTAAGGCTGGCAAAAAAACACACACACACCCTTATACCCACTCCAGCCATGAAAATGAGATCCACTTTCAGCATAGCGAGCAGCCCTCCATAATATATTTGTGCTCTCCCGTCTTGTGTGTAAAGAGCTGACATTTAACTGCCCGCATTAGGTTGCAGGGAGCTAACGCTGCACATGAATGGGAAAGGGATTTTAATCACAGTGCTTAATGGATTTTTCTCCCCCTTCCCTTTTGCTGCCGCCTATTTAACTCCAAAGCCTAATTAGCCATGGGGAGAAAAGACGGTTGTGAACAAATTCAACATATTTCCACCCTTTCTGTTCCAGGTGCAGAACTCACCCCAAATGTCTTTGGAGATCTCCAAGAAATGCTCTGGGAAATTGGTAAGTAAAACCCCACGCACCTTTTCACAACAGAGATGAGGAACATAAGAGAAAAACTACATGACCTGGTGTGGTCTTGTTGCTCCTCTGCCTCACAGCCATTGGGACTTTGCAGGTCAGCTTGGACAGGAGAAATCAGGGCTCTAGATTCTGGTACTGCCCGGATGTTATTTGTTTCATTAGCACCATGCACCCCAGCCCTGGAACAGAGGTGGCTGCCAACAGCATGCAGGCAATGGCCTCTTTCAGAGCTCACGCCCCGAACACGCTCGCCTGGGCTCCAGAGAGCGCCTGTACACCGAGGACTGCCTCAAGGGAGAGACTGAGGCACAAAGCAAACTCTAGCTGCATGCGCCAGCTCCCTCCTGCGCACTTATATCCCACAAATCAACAAGAGTGCAGCACTCCAGGCAAAACACGGCTCGCTCAGGAGGGAGAAGAATTTGTGGGACTGTGTGTAACAATGCCGTCTGCTGTCTCCTGCCAGAAAAGCACAACGCAGGCCTCTCCAAGCATGTCCTTATCAACTTCTACTTCCCAGTCGCAAAGATTTCCAGTAACTGGCTATTCAGCCAGGGAGCAAATGGAGCACAGGGTGAAGCATTCATTGAATTCTCCAGCTGTTGCCTTTGGTCATATACACAGACTGGAAGCTCTTTGCGGCTGGGACCAATGCTCCCTCTAATCTTTTCCATCCCTGTGTGGATTTTTCCATCCATGTGCGGAATAATTTTTTGACATGCACTGAGGCATGTGTGAATGGGCACCACTCAGAGAAACAAAAAACCTCACTGGGGGTGCTCTGCTAATCAGCCAGGCAGTGCATCTCTTCTGAGTGGCCACCCAAGCACCCAGCTGCCAGGGAGCACCGGTTGGGACCACCTGGCGCCTCCTGACTGAGGCTCTAGCACCCTGGAGGCCACCAGAACACGCCCCATGCCCGGCCCCTGTCTCTTCCCACCATGGAAGGGGCTGGATCTGAAGGGAAATTGCCCAGCAGCAGTGGCTGCTCTTTGGCCCAGCCCTGTTTCCAGCAAGTGACTTTTTTGCATCCGTTTCTCCAGCACTCAGCAGCATGGGCAGGGGGCTGGGTGCAGCCAGGACCGCGGGCTAGGCCCTTCCCCTCACCCTGCCTGTTTCCCCTCCCACCCTGAGCCTGTCTGGTCTATTTCGAGTGTGCAATTAGAAGCAGAGAGCGTGTGGCCCGATGGGGCTCTCCAGGCACGAGCGTCACACGCCGGCAATTCAGGGCCGTTCATGGACCGCGTTGCTTTCACACTCTCCCCATGCTGCCCCAGGACGGCTGCCCCTTTGCGCCAGGCCCACAGTTTGGGGCATGCGGGCGCAGTGAGGCGAATGTGTTTGCAAAGCGATTAGCAACTCCGCCTGTTTCCGGGACGCAGGTGGACCGCTCAGTGCAGACCCCCGGCCCTGCCACCAAGCCGGGAAAACTGCACCAAGGCACCCTGTGCCTGTGCCAAGGGGAGTGGGCAGGGAGCCAGGCCCCTCCCGTCCTCACGCTGCCCCGCTCTGGTGCTCGATCTGCTGCACAGAACAGTCAGCCCCGCCGGGGCTCTCTCACAGACCCAGAGGAGCCAGCGTCAGGGCACCAGCGTGCTGCACAATGCACAGAGAGGGAGATGACCTGCCCTGAAGAGCCTGCTGCCTAAACGGATACCACAGGCCAAAGAAGGCTTACGTCCATTTTCCAGGTGGGGAGTGAGGCGCAGGGATGTGCCCAAGGCCACGCTGGGAGTCAGTGGCAGAGCTGAGACTCAGAAGCCTCCCGCCGTCTCCACCAGACGGTCCATTGGGTGGGATCTGGTGAACTGAAGGGACAACCCCTGAGCTGCAGCGCCCAGGTGGACGTGCTCACTCCCCCAAGCAAACAGCCCATGGGGCAGAGATAGCTCAGTGGTTTGCGCATTGGCCTGCTAAACCCAGGGTTGTGAGTTCAAGCTTTGTGGGGGCTGTTTAGGGATCTGGGGCAAATATGTCAGGGATGGTGCTTAGTTCTGCTGTGAGGGCAGGGGACTGGACCTGATGACCTTGCTCGCTCCCTTCCAGCTCTAGGAGATGGTCTCTCTCTCTCGATATATATGAAACGCCTGACCAGGAGTCTGCTGAGCAACAGAGTAGCTCAGGGCCTAAGGTTTTAGCGTCCTGCCTTTCGGCAGGGCAGCGATTTTAGACCCAGCGTGGCTGGTCAGCTCCCCTCCTACCCCACGGATGGACTTTGCCTTTGCGTGGCTGAATCTGGCCACGTGGGGGTCGTGGCGTGGCACAGACGGGAACTTCAAATCCCCTCCCAGAGGCCACCTTTGGATGCTGCTCCCTCCCCTCCCCTCCTCCCCGCCTCCCCAAAGTTTGGCCTTTCCAACCCCCTGGAGCATCCTCCAGTCAGCTGCTGGGAGAAGAGGCAGAGAAACTAGTTATCCTTGCCAGTGCAGTCCCTGCGCTGCTAATGTCATTGCATTGTTGTTTTAAGGCTGTCAGTTTAAGAACACCCACTAACAGTTGCTGTGGTAACTGACACAAAGGATATGTTAATGGTGAAACTGCACTTTCAGGTCACTCTTTGTAGCAAGGGTGTGTGTGTGTGTGTGTGTGTGAGAGAGAGAGAGAGAGAGAGACACACACACACACACTCCCTCTCGCTCTCTCTTCTGGGGAAATTCATTAGCACAAGGGAAAAAAACCACTTAATAATTTATGCCCCCGATTGACTCCCGGTGGGTCACATTGGTGCTCGGCGTGTAAGTCACTTCTCCCAGCAAAAGGCAACGCCAGGCCGGGAGAACGCAAGCGGGACGGATTCCCAAGGCCACGCCGCTGCCCCGTTCGAGGGCGGGCAAGCGACCGGAGCCTCCACCCTTTTTTTTCAGTGCAAAGGGTTTCTCGGCCCGCCGGGACAACCGAATCTGGGTTTTAAAAAGTCAGAAGCGGGCGTTGCAGCGGGGCCGGCTCGCATGGAGTTCACATCGCCGCGGTGGCTGGTTTTCCGAAACGCCGGGGGACGCTCCTGATCCTCAGGGCTCGTTTCCAAACCAGGCAAGTGTCTAGCCAGCCCGGCTGCAGAGAGCGTGACCTTTACCGGCGGAAAAGCCAGAAGGCGAATAAACAGAACCCACCAGGGGCTCTTTTTAAAGCCTCCTGATTCTTTAAGCCAACTCTCACAACCTCAGCCTGCCGCCTAGACTCACGCCCCGCCCCCCCCCAAACACCGGGGGGACTGGCTGCTGGAAACGCAGAACAGCCCCGGCGCTCGCCGGCACCCCGGGAACTGAAAATAAACAGCGCCCGAGCTGGCGGTGAGCTGACTCTGGAGGAGCAGGGGTGCGATATGGTACCAACCTGGCCCTGGTGCCAGGCCTCGTCAGGGCTGAGCCCCTGCCCCTCTGGGCTTGGTGGGTCACTTAGGAAAGTAAAAAAATGGTCCCTCCCCCACCTCTTTCCTTGCAAGTTAAGCGTGGAACCAAGGCTGATTCTGCCCTGGGAGGGCAGCATGGCAGGGCCCTTGGGGGGCCGTGCCTGAGGCGAGGGGAGCGTGACTGGCACAGAGTTCGAGCCACTTTGGCCACCTTGATCCCCGGAGCTGGGCGCGCCCGTGGTCAGGCGCAGCCAGCCGGAGGTGCTGCACATCAGCCAGGCTGCTTTGCATGGGGCAGCTGCCAGCCGCAACCGTCTTCCAGGGGGCCACGGAGCCAGGCGAGTCCTCTGGAAGCAGAGCCCAGGCCGAAGGGCTGAGCTGCCACCAGAGGCGCATTCATCGGCTCCCAGAACAGGCTTCCCGAGGGACCGCAGGCCCGCAAAGCAGCCAGCCAGGCAGCCCTCCCTGCCGCCTGGCGCCCTCGCTGGGACAGGGACATGTCTGGCCAGCACCCCGGCAGGATCGGGCCCGAGAGCCCAGCCGGAAACGCAGCCTCCGGGAGGCCTTTGGGGAACGTTTGCCGGCCAGGGCAGCACAAATGCCCAAGGCAAGCGCAGGGTCCCTCTCCCTCTGCAGCCTCCTCGGGGCGGACTCAGGGGCAGCCGGGAGAGGCCGGGAGCTGCATCTTTACACCCAGAGTTTGTGAGATACCAGTTTTAAAAAATCGCCCTCTTATAGGCTGCTGGTCCAGGCCCTGGCTCCCCCACCCCACGGTGCTCCCCATCACGAGCCGAGTCCCCCTCCCATCCCCCCAGACGCAGGCTCTGACCCCATCGCTGGGCAGGGAGATGTGGGAGCAGCCGGGGTGTTGTCAAGGTAAGAGTTTGGGGGGGCGGCTCTTGGTTCATTGCCTCCCCCCCCCATCTCTGCAGCCTCACTGACAACCAGGGAGCTGGGTGGGCGCCCACCAGCCAACACGCCTGCTGACTCCATGGATACCCGGGAAGCAGTTTCCATAGCAACGGCAGCTGCTCCAGCTCCGGGCCCCTCCTCCACCCGTGGTCCGCTGCGGGCGGGCAGGGCAGGCTGGCATGCAGACCAGCCCCGGGCCGGCAGCTGGGAGGGCAGGCGGGTGGCATGGTGTTATCCCCATGGCTCCGGGGAGCTCTGTGACTCAGCCTGGGATGGGGAGGGGGAGGGGGCTCAGAGCTGGAGCTCAGGGCCTTCTGGCCTGGGCTGAATTCCCTCTCCCTGCCCATGAGAGCCTCTGACAGGCGAACGGTCCCCACCCCGGCAGACTAAAATATCCAGAGCAACATGCCATGGGGCTGGTGGGAGATCAGCCCTGGGAACATCCTTTGGGGGGGGGGCGGGAATCCGGGCAGGGACCAGGGCGATCCATTTGCCCAGCGAGCCCGGGGGAGGCAGGGGGGCCACGCGAGCATCCGTCAGACCCGAGCTTTCTGGCCGTGCCCAGGGATGCAAAGGCGTCCAGATTGCAAGGGGGGGGAGGAGCGACCCTGTGGGGGGACCCTGCTCCCAGTCCATCCTCGACCAGGTAACTGACGGGGTGGGGCCAGCAGCCACACTCCAGCGGGCTCAGCGGCCCCCAGCTGTCCCTGGACTCTCTGCCTTGGAGCGCTGACCAGAAGGGAGGTCACGGCAGGTCAGGCACCGGAATTTAGGGGGAGACAGATGCCCCTCCAGCCCAGCCCTCCCGCACCCCCCGGCCGTAGCCTCGGGCTGGTTCCTCTTTCAGCTAAGCCGGGGTTTGCCTTTCCCAGCAAACTCCCCATCGCTTCCATCCATCTTCCCTCCATCGCTTTTTAATTTTGTAATTACAGCTAAACACGGTGCAATTATCCGGGAAGCTTCTCCGCCTCCCGCTGCAGGCAGCGGCGCCGAGCTGCCAAGACGCTCCCGCATGGAGCCGCCCGGGGCTCCGGTCCCCGGGACAGATGGAGGCTGTGCCAGAGGCGTCCCAGCCTTGGTGCTCAGGTCAGAGGTCCAGGACAGGCCCCAGGCCTTGCCTCGGGCAGGTGGCGCCGTGAGGATGCCAGCCCATCCCTCTTGTGTTCCTGGTGCAGTGACCGCTCCACCAGGTGGTCCCCAGCGTGGCCAAGCCAGAGTCCGCTTCCCCCACGGTCAGGAGCTCCCAGCATCTCTGCAAACCCCCCTTGGAATCCAGGCCCCCAAACCTGGGGCCAGATCCCCGCTAGACACTTACTGGGGTGACACAGTTGGCTGGGGGCTGATTGGTCCCCCTTCTAAGCTGTCAGGAGCCCAGTGCAGGTGGCGTCAGATCCGCGCTTGCACCACGATAGATGGTTTTGCTCGGGGAACTGGTCCAAAGACCTTTTGGGTTGCGAGCCGAAGCTGCATTTCCACCAGGCCACCGGGCTGGGGTAGCTCCGCTGAAAGAGCAGCTCCGGCCTCCTAGCACGGACCCGGGCGAAGCGTCTCACCCCGGAACAGCATTAAACCCCTCACTCCGCCGCCCCCGCAAAGGGGCCCGCCGATCCCCCTGGATGGACAGCGCCTGGCTCTGGCCCTGGGAGCAGAGCGCTCTGTAGGCCGCAGACACGGTTCCACCTGGCCCAGCGTGGAGAGGGCCCCCGGGAATACATGGTAATTATGACCCCGGCCTGTTGATTAGATCCAGGCTGATTAATCACACGGCTCCAGCCTGCCAGGGTCCTGGTGCCAGGGCCTCAGCTGAGCAGAGCTGCAAGGAGCGGGAGACGCTCGCTGGAGCATTGCCCAAGGCTAGTTCACCCGGGGCTCAGCTGGGAAGGCAGAGCAGGTCCTTGTGGGGGGAGGAGGGGAGAGCGTCTCCCCTGCACTGCGCCTGCTGAGCCCCCTGCGCCTCCGCCAGGAGCACAGTCTCTTGGAAGAGACCGTGGCCCCGGATCCTGCCCAGAGCATCAGCCGACAGCTGCAGCGCTGCCCTGCCTCCGCCCTCGCTGCGCCCAGCACCCTCTGTACCTTGGACGGTTCCCAGGGCCCAGCCCAGGGGACGAACAGCTGGGAAGGCGCCCCGCGCTCCCCTGGGCCCAGGGGAGGTGGTTGGCAGCCGGCCTCATGCTGCCACTCGGACCGTGACAACCCGGCGCGGGCCGAGATGCAGCATCACCAGGGGAAGCGGCCTCCTTCCCCAGCACCTGGCACCACCGCCAGGGCGGACAGATGCCGCGCCAGATGGAGCAGGTGGCTACGGGAAAGGCCGCTGTGCCGGCAGCCAAGGCTGGTTAGCGTGTGTATGACAGCGCAGCGACAGAGAGCCGGGCCCTGCCACCGGGGAGCCGCAGTCTCTGCCCCAAAGAGCCCGCCCTCTGACCAGTCAAAAAGGGGGACACTGAGGCACCCAGAGGTATGCCAGGGTCAGCCAGCGGACGAGTAGCAGAGCTGGGAATGGGACACCGGGCTCTTTAGCCAGCAGCGCTGACCGCTAGGCCAGATGGCCTCCCCCCTTTCGGCATGCCCTTTGACTTGCTCTGTAGGGCTAGCAGCACGGAAGCAACGGCCCTGCCCCTGCTCGCTGGGGTGGGGCCCTGCCTGGAGAGCGCCGGCCTCACATTCCCCCACAGCCAGCTGGGAGGCTGAGGAGGCAGCTGCAGGCCTGGGGCGTTCCTCAGGGCCCAGCCCCCGCGGACAAGGGGTGCGAGGTCCTCGCCCCTGCAGCCCCCCCCCTCCACAAGGGCGGGGCCGTTCGACTCGCCCTGTGCAGCCAGTTCTGGGGACCAGGCAGCCTGTGCTCCCCCCACCCCATCGGCTGCAGGGACAAGGGCTCCTCTCCCCCCGCCGCAGCCTCTGCACGAAGGGTCGTCTTCCGCCTGAGCAGCTGGCCACCACGCAGCCACCAGCTTGGGAGGGGGGTGGAGCAGCATTGGGGGACCCTCTCGGGAAGGAGCTGCCCACCCCAGCAGGCAGAACTGGCCCAGAGAGGGAACAGAGACCAACCCAGAGCAGGGCCAGCCATGTCTGGCAGCCCCTAGGCCGGGAGCCCAGAGTCACCCAGCCCAGCCCTGGACAATGTGGTGTGGGAGAGTTCCATTTCCAGGGGTGCTTGGCCAGGAGGGAGGTTCCCACTGGTCAGGCTGAGGCCAGCTGGCCCAGCCAGAGGATGCTCTGAGCTGGGCCTCCCACCCCATTCCAGAGGGACAGCTGGGAGGGGAAAGAGGAGGACTGTGGGTCACAGCACGAAGGCTGAGGGGCCAGGATTGCAGTGGGCCAGCCGCATCGGCACGTCCCGGACCCAAGCGCCCCGGGTTCTTTCTCTCCTCCCCGGGAGAGGCGTCTCTAGGAGAAGGGCCAGGCACACCGGGGAGCTGAGAGCCCCTCTGGACGTGGGGAGAGGGCTGCAGGACGGAGCTGACGCGTCCGCCTTGCCTCCACGGCCCCGCAGACAGAACCGAGCCGGAGGGGCTCAGCCACATCTCCCCTCCGGGCCGGAGAAGGGAAGCCCCCCTTGGTCCTAGTACCCCTCTCTGGGCACCCCCCTGTGATCCCAGCGTCTGCACTCCTCCAGACCAGCGGCCTGGGCACCTCCCCCAGCCCTGCTGAGCCGCCGCGCCGGAGACACGGGACGCGAGGGGTTCAAACCCGTTGCCCCAGGTGGCGGCAGTAGGGCCCCGGGCGCCCCAGCTAGTGCAGCTGATTGGGATTCCGTGCCAGCCCCGGGACCTGTCAGCTGCAGAAATCGCTCCCGCCCGCCACCGAGGAACCCACGAGGCTCGGTGGCACGAGGGCCAGCCCGGAGCAGCGGTGGAGCGCGGGGAACGGCCGCCGGCTGGCCCCCGGCTCAGCCCTGACCAGCTCGAGAGGGGACAACAGGGAAAGCAGCAGCCAGCGGTCGCGTCCCTGCCCGGGGCGGCGCGCTGGCATGGACCGAGCCAGCCCTGCCCTTGGTGCCCCCACGGTTCTCTCCAACCGCTGCCCAGTGCCCTGGCCGGGGGAAAGGGTAGGACCACCCGGCAGGTGGCTCAGGGGAGCATCCGTCTGCACCTGTGCATGGAACCGGGGGGCGTGGGGTCTGCAGAGGGCAGCGGGTCTGCAGAGGGCAGCGAGGCGGGGCTGCGACACCCCACTCCCGGGAACAGGGGTGGCGGGGCCACCAGGGCAGAGGGTGGCGCTTTCTCTTCTCCCCCCGGGGAACAAACCCTCCAACATCCCTCGGGCTCCTGCCTCCTTGCGGGTCCGCAACGCTGCCCAGGCTGCGCCCGCTCTGCCCACCTCACCGGGCCCCCCTCCAGCCCCCCGTGCCCGGCAGAACCGAACGGGAATTCTGCTCCCCACGCGAGAAGGGGGCGCGGGCAGCCAGCCCCCTCCTCTCGCCACCCCTGCAGAAACTTTCCCTGCCCACCCTGAGCCGCCCCGGGGCTGCCGGCTCCCAACTTCGTGGGGGGGGGGGTCCGGTCCCCCCTCGTGGCCTCCCCCTGGGCGCCCCCAGCTAGCAGGAGACCCGTCCCCGGTAGCCCAGCCGCGCTCTCACCTGCGCTCCACTCACCTGAGATACCGGAGCGGCTCAGGCTGCTCCCCGCTCTGCGTGGCCGGGCAGCTCATTTTCCCTGGCTCAGCACGGGGCAGGGGTGCGGCTGCCCCCCGCCTGCCTTGGCTCCCAGCGGCCGGAACTCCCGGGGGCTGCTGCTTCTCCGCTCCGCTGCTTGACGGCTCCGAGCGCAGAAGCCACCTTCCAGGAGCCGGAGCCAGTCAGGAGCCAGCAGCGGCTGCAGGCAAAGGGGGCGATTGGTCGGAGGCAGCAGCGGCAGCCCCTTCGCCCAATGGGAAGCGGGGAATCGCTTAACCCTTTCCAGCCCAGGCGGCCAGCCAGCAGGTTCAACAAGTCCTGGGGGTTTGCTCTTTCCATGGGGAGCGGCCCAGGGGGAGTCGTGGCCACCCGAGGGCGCTGGGGCGGGACGAGCTGGCAGGTCTCAGCTGGGTCCTGCCAGCACCAGGGGCAGCCTGGGCCTGGACAGAGGGGCTAAGCTGCAAGAACTAGGCTGCCCCGTCCACAGAGATGGGCAGGAAGTGGCACCTGGAGGGACGCCTGCGTTGAGCGTGGCCTGTTCCCCACCCGCCAGCGAGTGTGGGGGCAGCTGGAGTGCACAGACAAACAAAAGGACGTTTTGCTTCACTCAGGGCACAGTCAACCTGTGGAACTCCTCGCCAGAGGATGTGGTGAAGGCTAGAACTTTAACAGGGTTCAAAAAAGAGCTAGCTAGATTCATGGAGGTGAGGTCCAGCAATGGCTATTAGCCAGGATGGGTAGGAATGGTGTCCCTAGCCTCTGTTTGCCTGGAGGTGGGTGACAGGGGAGGGATCACGTGAGGATTCCCTGTTGGGTTTCCTCCCTCTGGGGCACCTGGCATTGGCCGCTGTCAGGAGACAGGACACGGGTCTGGATGGACCTTCGGTCTGACCCAGTCTGGCCATTCTTATGCAGCCCAGCGCTGGCTTCACCCCCACACGCACCAGAGCAGGAGCTCAGCAGATTGCAAAGTGCCTCGCCAAGAGCCATCCCCAGGCACCAGCGTCACCCCTTTGGCCGGAGCGGGGTCACTCCCGACAGGCAGCAGCTGGCCACTCCAGGCCGCAGGGGAGGCCATGCGCTGGGCGGAGGTACCCAGCACAGACATGGCAGGAGAGGTCACTAGGGTCAGGCAAAAGCAGGAACCTCCCTCCCCCGCCGCTCAGACCCGCTCTGGAGACCTGGGCACAGTTTGCAGGACAGAGACCACTGGCCATTTCCTCGGCTGCCGTCCAGCGCCCCTGGGCACCTGCTGAGCCAGGGAGAAGCCCCCTGGAAGGGCCCTTTCCAAAGTCCAAGATGTGAGCAGGATCCAGAGCAGCTCAGCTGGTGAAGGTAACCACTCCCCACAATGCCCCCAGCAGGGTGCCACCCTCCCTGAGCCCCACAGCCACCCTGAACCATGACGCTCCCCCCTCCCCACCAGCTGGGCCACTTACCGAGCTCCTCCAGCTCCCAGCCGTCTTCCTTCCCTCGGCTGCAGGACAGGCTTCCGGCTCTGCCCAGGAAGGCACTATCTTCTCTGCAGACCCAACCCCCTCCCTCCAGAGGCAATGACCTTGGGACAGCTCCCGGCCTCTCCCACTGCCCTGGGGTCCAGCAAGAGCTCTTCTGCCTGGAATCAGCCTCCCTTAAAACCAGGCAGAGCCCCAGTTGGTCGACCCCAAGGAGTCAGGCTGTCCCCCGGGGAAGAGGCGTAGATGGGGCTGCAGAGAAAGTCTCTCCCGCACAGACGGGAGGGGAATTGACAGAGGGGAAGCGGCTGCCTGGACAGCCCAGAGCCGACAACCTCCCTGCAGGCTGTTTCGGTAGCCTGGCCTGCGTGCCAGCCCCTTGCACAAAGTGTGAGCTTCACCCGGCTCAGACCAACCCTGCCCACACTTGCACACAGGTGGCATGGTCAGCCGGCTGCTGCCCACCCACCCGCTCCGCCCTGGAACGAGGCTCGTCCCACGGCCCCGCCCTGGACGTAGCCCCAGCCTTCTGAATTAGCACAGCCACCCACCACAACATCAGCATGATAGGCTGGGCAGGGGCAGAGATCTCCCCTCTGGGTCCCTAGTGTGGGGGCAGTGAAGTTAAGCCCGTGCAGGTACATCTGTGGGATCCAGACATTGCGAAGCACTCAAAGGGCAAGCTTCGTGGACCACAGCTGAAAGGCAGCCTGGCATCCGCCTGGGACAGCGCCTCCTGCTGGGAAGGGTGGGTAAAACAGCAGCTCCCACTAGGAAAGGAGCCCAGGGCAATAGACACACTGAAAAAGCAACAGGAGGGTGGGGGAAGAGGGAGCAGGATTAAAATGAATTTTAAAGAGCCTGGTTTTCAGAATTCATTGTCTGATTGCAGGCAGCTGCAAAGTCATTGCACCCAAGCCCCGGGGTTCTCGAGGCCGTGCTAAAATGCACCTCTTAGCGAGGTAGGCTTGGAACGGCTCTTTCCAGAGTTTGCATAAGACAGCCCTCTCTTTGGAGCCCCCTCGCAGGCCTTTAATAACCCAACAATGGCCCGCACTGCAGTGCCTAGAAGCTAAATGGCCGGTCAAGCCTAGTTATTTTCTTCCATGCCGCTCTGCCTGCGGTTAAGCACGAGCATAAATTCAGTCTGCCGGCGTGACTTTCCCCCGCTCTCTCATTAGCTTCTGGCCCTGTTGTTTTCAAGGGAGGCGTTAATCAGGCAGCTGGAGAGAGACATGCGGTTCCTGGACCTGATCTAGGTTACTTGTTAAAGCTGCTAGTGAGGGGTGAGGAAGTGGAAGAGGGGCTTGTTTTATTTTGTTTTTTGCCGCTGCCACTTTCATCAGTTTCACTAACGGCCCATTTGGTTCTGCAGACCGGCGGGGGGGAGGGAGGGGGAAATCTCAGGCTTGCACTGAGTGGATGGAGGGGGAGTCCATCCATGTATTTTACAACCTCCCAGCCCAAAGGTACAAGGCCGGCTGCTTTCACCACTAGGACCCTGGTTTGCAATTCAGGCAAGCTGCACTCCATTTCTGGATCTGAAACAGACATTCCAAGGAAGCCTGGCTTACATCAGTGATGGGCAACCTGCGGCCCATGTGGCCTGCTCACGTGGACCACGAGACATTTTGTTTACTGTCGCCCATGTGCCGGATTGCCAGATTCTGCTGGCTTTCCGTCCACGTGGGTTTTTTACTACCAGTATTAGCGAAGTGTCACACACACAAAGCAAAGGCCCGTGAGGTGAGGTTTGTTTTGAGTGATGGAGAGCGGCTACAATGCAGTGTGCACAAACCGTACACCCTTCAAATTCCAGGCACGCAAGCGCAGTGAGCAAAACCACCCTATCCCGGGAGACCGTCTTGGTTACGACAATCTCGCGGGCCGCTGAGATGGAGGGCCGTACACGCGCCTGCTCACTAGCCTAGCCGACCCATCACTGACTTACGTCATGCAAATCGCTCTGGCCCCGATCCTCAAAGGCGGTTAGGTACACGATCCCATCGATTTCAGCGGGAGTTAGAAACGTAAATGCCTTGTCGAATGCGGGTGTCTGTGCCTAGGCAAAATGAAGACAATACTTCTCCCCCACCTCGTACTTCCCTCCTGTGTGTTGAAACTGCAAATTTGCCAGGCACGGACTCACTCTCAGCTGACAGCTCTAGACACCACACACACACCCTTCCCCCCATCACTTGGCTTCTAGGATACGTCTGCAAGTGCCTTGAAGATCTGAGTCAGTTTGCTACTGGAAGTGTTTTCATTAGCTGTCTTGAGGATTTCCTTCCATTGCTAGTCCCCTTTTGCCCAGGAAAAATTAGAACTACGTAGAGGGCTGTGCCAGAAAGCTCCCCTCAACCCAAGAAGAATTTCAAGCGTACATCATAGGCAGGCGGGGAGCACCACAATTCTCATTCTCCTCCAGGAAAGAGGCTCAAGGTTGTAGAGGCCTAGGGCAGAAGAGAGCTGGGCTTTTGAAGGACATGGGAGAAATGAAGCTATTTGATTGATCTTTGCTGACGCTGGAAAGAGGAGCTTCTCCCCTGGAGGGGCTTGGAAGATGGAGCCACTGAAAATAAGCCCCAGGGGACCATGGCCAGGAAGGGAGAGTGTCACCAGCTCTCACATTAATTGCTCTTAGTGAGCAAAAGTAGGAGATTCCGATTGTGGGGGGACAGGAGACCACTACACTGGGCACTGCCCAGACCCCTCCTCAGAGATCATGGCCCCACAGATACTATGTTCTAGCCAGCCAGCACTGAAAAGGAAAATCTGCCCTCCTGCCCAATCCCCACTTGACAGACAGACCAGAAGGACAGATGAGGGGGCAGATTTTGCTCCGGCTCCCAGGGAGCTGGTTTCGCTGCGGTAGGAAAGCTGCCTCCCTGGGAGCCAGGCTAGTAGGGGCTGGTGGTCCCGCTGCCAGGAAGGCTTCGCTGTGCACTCCGCTGTACAAAGTTTATTTAAGCTTTATCCTGCAGAGCCGGCGGCATGTAACCGTGGCGATTTTCAGTGACACGGTTACCTATTTAACCGACTTAACATCCCTGCTCCTGAGGCCCAGCCCAGTACCCTAGTGACACAGCAGCCTCGCTCCAGCTCTCTGGCGCGCAGGAGATACTTAGGCGAAGGCCCCGGTAGCTAATGGGGCTGGACAGAGCCAGACACGAGATAGCCTGGAGGGCTGGAGAGCAGGCAGCTGTTTAGAAAACAAACGTGCACACACACACTTTTCCACCAGACTTTAATGTCACACACTTTGCACGCCTGGCCTTTGAGTGTAGACAACGCTACTTGTGCGGTAACTGGCGGAACCCGTGGGCTGGGGCGAGTCCTGGCCCAGCTTCAGACATACCACTGCAGGCCATACTTCTGGTTGTGCAGCTCGCTCGTAGGCCGGAGGTAATAGAGCTCATCCGTGGTTGGAGGAACCCAGCGGTCTGTGTGCCATGGCAACTCCCCCACCTAGAGAGAGAGAGAGTTACTGCAGCTCTGGGCGAGGGAGGTTACATTTAGTTTAATCAACTCATTGACCAGTCGATGGATTTTTCTGACGACTAGTAGATAAGCAGGGGAGCTGCAGTGGGGTTAGCTCCTGACCCCGGGAGCTAACCCCGCTGCCGCTCTGCCTTTTACATGTATTAACAGCTGGCAGCTGATTGCCAGCTCGCCCTGGGTCCCCACCACCCCGGCTGCAATTCTGCTTTTTAAGTGTATTAAGAGCTGGCAGGCTCTTAATACATTTAAAAAGCAGAGGTGCAGCATCCGGTCCCTGCTACCCCACCTCCCCTGTGGAGACGGTGCTGGGGGGGAACCGGCTTTTAAGCTAGCTGCCCCCCAGCACCAGCTCCTGCTTCCCCCCCTCCCCCTTGCTGCCAGAGGCCTTCGGAAGGGAGGGAGGATGGGGACACAGCGTAGCCTCATCGCGACCGAAGGCAGCAAATGGCAGATCGGCCTCCACAGCACCACGTCCTCTCATTGGTCTAGCTGAAATAAGGACTGTGTGGAACCAAGTCTCGAGGGAGAGATGGAGGGCAGAAGAAGCTATCGTGGCTCCCTCTAGGCCCTGAGAGCCAAATGAGGTGCTGGGGGAGCCAGGGGAAACAAGTTGTTTAAGCCCTTCAGGAATTCTGGCCACAGAGAGGTGGGGAAAAACGGAGGCGTACTCAGCAGTGGAGCGGGAGGGATGCACGATGTGTGAGCTCCCCGACACGCCCAACCCCTTTGAATCCCACGAGTCTCAGTTCCACTCTCCAAGATCCTGAGGCTTGAGAGGAGTAAGGAGAACAGCAGGAACGAAAGCACTTCCACTTCCAAAGGGCGGGAAGCCCTGGGATGGGTTCCTTAGGGAGGGGGTGGAATCTCCAACCCTGGAGGTTTTCAAGTCCCGGATTGACCAAGCCCTGGCTGGGATGGTTTAGTTGGGGTTGGTCCTGCTTTGGGCAGGGGGCTGGACTCGACCTCCTGAGGTCTCTTCCAACTCGGGATGTGAGCCACTAGGCAAATGTTATCAGACAGCTGACACACTAGTTGACTAATCGCTTCCTCCCCTTGCTGCCTCTATCAGAAAGAAGCAGAGGAGAGGGCGCTTCAAAACGGCAGTGCCATGTGGAGCTCGGGAACTCCCCAGATGACCCTGGGCTCCATGCGGTGCTGCCGCTTTGAAATGCTGCGGGGAGCACAGGGCCAGCGGGGGACTGTTTGAGTCCCCTGCTGGCTCCGTGCTCCCGGCAATGCTTTTGCCTGTGAAGTGTAGCAACAGCGCTGGGGCTATTGCTACACTTCAAAGGCAGAGGTGCCCTTATCGACTACAGCCGCTCCCCGAGTTATGACCACCTCCACTTACGACCAAAGCAGTTGTAAATGCGGATCCGAGTTACGAACGGCGATCCGCGCTTACGAACAGCACGGTCGCCATGTAACTCTATGGGATCCGAGTTACGAACACTTCAAGTTACAGACCAAGCGTTGGTCCGTAACATGTTCGTAACTCGGGGAGCGGCTGTAATTGATGCAAATTGCATCGACTATTCGATTAGCCAATTAATCAAAATTTAACATCCCTACTTCCAACCCTAGGGGTGTGTCTAGACTACAGGGTTTTGTCGACAAAAGTGGTCTTTTGTCAACAAAACTATACCTGCGTCTACACTGCCGCCGAGTTCTGTCGACATAATGTCGACAGAACTCGGCAGTTTTGTCGACGGCGGTAAACCTCATTCTACGAGGAATAACGCCTTCTGTCGACAAAACTCTGGAGTAGCAGGGCAGGAGTAGGGGGCAGAGGGTTGAGGAAGGGAGGGGCTGAGGTGCCAGAGGCAGGTTCTCGCCAGGAGACTTACCAGCCTGCCTGCCCACTGAGCTAAAGGCCTGCAGAGCTTAAAATGTGTCTGCCTGCTCAGCCATGTGCTTGAGCGAGTGAGCAGGAGGGTTGTGCGTTGTGGCTGCCTGTTATTCAAACAAACAGCTCCCACCGGCCAGTGTCTGTCCAGAAACCAGCCAGTGGGATTGTGCTGGGGGCGGGAGCAGCATCTGAATCTTCCCTTCCCCCACACTCGGACTCAAAGAGAAAGCGCCCCGCAGCCGCGTTTCTGAGAGGTGTGTGGGGCAAGAAAGGGAGCCTGCCTGGGGCTCCCCACTGCCTCTGCAGGCCGGATCCGGTGGCTTGGCAGGCCAGATGTGGCCCGCGGGCCGTATTTTGCTCAGGCCTGAGTTAGAGAAAGAGGAAGACAAGCACACAGCAGAGCACACACTCATGGTGTTATCAGAATTGCTTAGCTCCTATTTACGGTCCTGATGCAAGATCTGTTCTGCACCTGCATACCAGAAGCCTGGAAGCTAGAAATCTCAGTGATCGGAAATGTACCGGCACCACAGCGTTAGCAACTCCACACAAGGACTAGGCTCTCGTTCCACCCAGACAATTCTTCTATTTTCCTGCATTACCCTGGCTTTGACGTGTGTATCAAACTGCTCTTGGCACCAGAACGTTGATGGGAGCATGACCTCTTGCTCAGCACTGAATCCCAAACCCCACATCCACGAAGAGAAGCATGCAGTGGGAGAATCTTTGAGGATGGAGGATGTGAGAATGGGGTTTCCATACAGAACTTCAGCGGGTTCGTCCACCACCCTGGAGCGTCTCGACCTTTTCGAGGTACTCTGATGCCCTGGGGGCAAATGCAGATCTTCACTTCATCGGAAGGCAGCTGAGATCCAGTCTCACATGAAGCATCAGGAAGGGAGCTGTTTGCAGGCTGTCTCGCATCATCCAGATTAGACAAGACAGAGTAGAGAATCTCTGTTGAACTCCCTGAAAGGGGGTGGGGGATTTCCAAAGAGGCTGGAGAGAGGCTGTTCTCAGTAGTGGCAGCTAGCAGAATGAAGAGCAATGGTCTCAAGTTGCAGCGGGGGAGGTCTAGGTTGGATAGTAAGAAAAACTCTTTCACTAGGAGGGTGGTGAAGCCCTGGGATGGATTCCCTAGGGGGGGTGGAATCTCCATCCCTAGAGGTGTTTAAGTCCCAGCTTGACAAAGCCCTGGCTGGGATGATTGAGTTGGGGTTGGTCCTGCCTTGGCCAGGGGGCTGGACTCGATGCCTCCTGAGGTCTCTGCCCGCCCTGGGATTCCAGGATTCTCTTTCAGGAGAGAAGTGAGCCTAGAGCTGTTCTGAAGTCTGTTCTTTGAACCGGGCTCAACAGAGATTTCTTCTGACTGCCAAGAAGGCCTCGGGATTGAAACAGGGCCGATGCCTTGGAGGTTACCAGCTGGACCTCTAGAATCGACAGACTCCTAAGGTGACAGGGTGGCGAGGAATCCTGCCCCACCTGGGATGAAGAGGACTTTGCTGTCGCGGGTTCTGGGGTCAGTGCCGAGGTGGCAAGGCCGGCAATGGAGAGGTTTGTGGAGAACGTCTCTGACTCCGGAGCACTGGTGCAGGGAAGGAGATGGTCACAGAGCACGAATAGGAGGCCTGTGTGCATCTTGATGCCAAGAGGTGTCAGTTGCTACAAGGCAGATGGCTCTCTGTGCTGTCTCTTCTCCACAGGCTGCTGCTTTGGCAGCACTGGCTGCTCAGAGTTGGCACCAGATGGCACCTCATCTGTAACCCTCGAGGAATGTCTCCTTAGAGTGGGATTTATAAGGTGACCTTTCCCTGGCAGGGAAGAGAGGTTTCCTCCTCTGACGGTCTGAAGGTGCTGCAGTAGTCACCAGAGAGTAGGCAGACCTCCTGGAGCTAGCGAGTGCTTTGTTAGGAGACGTTTCAGTCCAGCCTCTATCCTTCCAAGACAGGTCTTTAAATCCCTCTGTCCTTACGCTTTGGTGGGAGGCAGGTGTCTCCAGGGCAGCTCAAAGACCCATTGTTACAGCAAAAAGCGTCCTAGCAGGGTCCAAACGTGGGCCCTTCAGTATAACCGAGAGGGGTAACAGACCGAAAATGGGCTGCAGTAAGACTAAAGAGAGACATAAAATAAACAAAACAAAGGACACACTAAGAGACTTGCTAGGCTGAGAAAGGCGGGAAGCGGAGAATCAGCAGATGTGCAATGAGCCGCAGGCGATCAGGAGGGAGCTGAGTGGGGGCAGGCCTGAGCTGTCCTGCCTGCCAGTCTTTGGAGGCAGAAGGTGCTGCTCTACACAGGCCCAAGGACACTGCTTTGCATTCTGCAGTGGGCAGCACCTGGGCGCGCACACGTCCTACTGGGGAGGACTCCCAGGGACGCACGTCAAAGAGGAATTCGCTGCTGCTGGCCGCACTAGGAACCAAGAGGATTTCAGTTTGAGCTCCCTGATGGAATCTGAGCAGGTGTCTCATGAACGGAAGTGACCATCACAAGCGGAGCCCCTGCACGTGCTGCAAACACCCCGTTGGCACATTAATGTACATTTGCCCTCTAGGCCCACTTTTCCTCCAATTGCATTTGCTCCTGGCCTATGGACCGGGACTCCAGGCCAACCCGGCAGGACTAGGCTCAAGTGTTGATTCCACTTTGCTCGGCATCAGCCGTGCATGCTCCCTTCCACACCCTGCCCTTGGAAGGAAACCTGGCACAAGCATCTTCCTTCAGAAAGGCGTCACCTGGGCCTGCTGAGACAACCTTAAGGCAGATGGAATCGGCCTGCTGAATGATTCATTTCTACCCCCTGGTTACAAACGGCCTTTGGGATACTCATTACAAGCCACCAATTCGTGCACTATGATCTGGTGTCAGTAACTTCCACCAGCTTTCCTGCCATCCCACCCTCCGCCCCCAGACTGCCCTTTGTTACTAGCATGGCCAGGCACAAACCTTCCATCCAGGAACATCTTTCATGATTTTGGCTTCCTCCTCGAGGTTCTCCCCGTAATAGCCGCAGGGTCCTTAAACGGAAAGAAAAGCCTGTGTTGTTCAGTACTTTCTGATCCAGACCATCTCGTCTGCTCCATGCAGGGGTCAGACAAAATGGTCTTTACACCCCCAGCTGGCCCTCGAGTTTGATTCAGAGGCTATCGGGTTGTGACGGGCCACGTTTTAAGGAGGCACGGTAGGCCATTCCATTTGAAGTACCCACACACTCAGGGAAGTTAGCACTGGCAACTGGGAGAGATTTAACTAACGTCTCTGCAGATAACTGGGCACACCTTGCATTGGGCCCAGAACCCTGGCACCGCAGGCCTTGGTGCCACAAAGAGGCATTGCTTTTGCAGCCAAAGACTTTACTCCACAAGCGGTTTCCAGACAGAGTCTGCAGCAATCTGAGGTCTTGCAAAGCAAGAGACCTGCCAACAGCCTTTGAAGAGACAAAGCAGAGCCTCATCTCAGTTAACAGTAACTCCTTCAGTGCAGGGAGGAACCCCAGGATACAGAGGCAGAGATCCACTGGAGCGGCGCTTTTCAAACTTTTTTTCTCCTCACCCAGTTGAAGAAAATCGTTGATGCCGCGACCCAACCTAACTTAACTTGAGTGAGAGCTCAGGGTGGAGCTGAGGATGGGAGCTCTGGGGCGTAGGAGGGGGCTCCGGCTCTGGGGAAAGGGAAGGTCAGGGCTGGGGCAAGAGAGCAGCAGCTCCTGCTCAGCAGTGCAGCGGGGAGGGGAAGGGGCGGCTAAGGCAACTTCCTGCTTCTCCTGGCACCGTAGACCATGCTGCGCCCCAGAAGCAGCCAGCAGCAGGTTCCTAGCCAATGGGAGTGCGGAGCTAGTACTCAGGGCAGGGGCAGTGAATGGAGCCCTGTGTGCCCCCCACCCCACCTAGGAGCTGGGCCTGCTGCCGGCCGCTTCTGGGGTACGGTGCCAGGACAGGCAGGGAGCTGCCTTAGTACCCCCTCCGGTCACCAGACTGCCCTGAAGCAATGAGACCCAGGGCCTGACATTCCACGACCCAGTGCTGGGTCGTGATCCATAGTTTGAAAATTCCTGCACAAGTGTACAAGGCTGGCATGGGTCTTCAGTCGGCCTCCAGAGTGCAAGGAGCCTTACACAGACTGAGCCCTGCCCTGAAGAGCTTCCAGCATAAAAGACAAAACAGAATATTGGAGGCATGAGGGAATGGATACAACATAAGCAAAATCAGTGAGCTTGTATCCTGCATAAGGATATTAAATTGCGGTTAACTGATTAGTCGAGTAGTCGATGGAATTTCCATTGACTACTTGACTAGTCAATAGGCACTCCCACATTCCTCCTTTGAAATGTACAAGAGCCCCCACATTAGAAAGCCACAGCACCCTCATGGAGACTGGGGTCAGTGGGAGATTAAGAGTCCCCAGCTACCTTGGGCTACACAGCACTGCCCCTTTGAATGCCGTTTCCATATTTTAAAGGGGGCAGCTGCCGTACAGCTGATCCCCAGGTCAGCTGTGCAGTGCTGCTGCTTTGAAGTACCCTTTCTCCTCCCTCCCCCCCCCCTTTGCTGCCTCTGATAGAAGCAGCAGGGGGGCAGCGGGGGGAGAGATTGACTAGTTCTTAACATCCTTAATTATGCACAAGCTTTGGGATTTCCAGCCACCCTGCTCACTCATGGCTACCCCAGTCCTCTGCACTTGCCACTTAGCAGATGAACCTAAGGGGACGACTTGGCTTCTTGTCACCCTTCCATCTCCTGGCTCTGAGTCCTCTGGGAATAAGGCAGAAGCTTCCTTCCCAGCTCATTAAATCCGGAACTCCAGTCCCTCCATGCTGAATGAGGCAGTGCCAGTTAAAGATGGAAGCGACTAGTTGACTATCCGATAAGCATAGTGGCTGGCAGCTCCGAATACGTTTAAAAAGCACAAGCACAGCAGGGGGACCAGGTGAGAGCCAGGACAGCTGATTCTTGGCTTGCACCCAGTCCCCCTGCTGCGCTTCAGCCTTTAAAATGTATTAAGACCCTGGCGGCTCTTAATACATTTAAAAGGCAGAGCCACTTAACTAATCGACTAGTCAATGGAAAGTCCGTCGACTAGTCGATTAGCTGATTAAACAGCATTTAACATCTCTAGTGCCAGACGTACATGGTTCTCTGGTGCAACAAAAAAGACGGCATTGCTCTCTGTAGGGGGTTAGAGCCTGCAGCCCTTACAGATACCAGAACATCAACAACAGTGAACAGTCATTCAGGATACTAAGGTATCCTGGGTCTTTATGCAATAGCAAGCAGGGACATGCCAGAGCTGCAAGGTGGTACAGCAACCATAACAGTGAGCCAGTAAGTGCAAGATCCTACTCTCCCTGGACTTGACTGTCAGTCACCAAAAGGCCCACCCCGAAGCAAAGGGTGAGCAAAGCAAGTCAATAGGGTGGCATGTGGAGACAGGTACTCTGAATCCAAAGAACACCATCAGGAAGTGAGTGAGGGGGGAATGCACTTACCTTCTGTCTGACTCTGCTTGCAGAAGGGGCATCAAAGCGATACGGGTTTCCAACTCCTCAATGAGCAGACGCCTGGTACCAAAGATAAGGTTTGAAGAGTGGATTTCTTATCTGGGTAAGCAAAGGACCATTTCTGTACCTTCATGTCAAACGCGCCTGTGCTTAGAACACTAGGCTACTACACAGCTCAGCTGTCACAAGGCCATCGGCAAGATCTCCCAACCTTCTGTAATACATAGCAACCATCATACTATGCAAATACGGGAGAACAAGCCCGTTTACTGGGACCAGCTTCACTCAAGTCAGGTGAGCCGGGAAGGACACACAGCCACAGAACAGACATTTACCTCCTCTCTCTGTTCCACTTCACCAGGGTGTAGTAACCCATGAGCAAGCTGCCAATGCCAAGGGCAAACAAGCTGTAACCTACCAGAACAAAAAAGGGAGATTAACCGGGTAGCTCTGGGTCGGAGCTTCCCTTTGGCGGCTCAGCCCCCCCCAGCAGAGAGCTATGGTAACAGTCTTGAAGCTCGGTGGAGAGGGGAGGAATGAGGGGGGCACAAGGTGATAACACAGGAGGTGAGGACAGACAGCAAGGCAGTACAGAAGTGGTGGTACCCAGAAGTAGGGGTGCTAATTAGGCCTCAGCTGGAGCATCGTGTCCAGTTCTGGGCCCCCCCATTTCAGGAAAGAGGTGGAGAAATTGGAAAAGATCCTGAGAAAAACAAGAATGATTAAAGGTATGGGTAGGAGGGGGTGGGGGGGCATCACATGGGAGGAAGTGGAGCATGGAGGGCGGGCACTCAGAGCCCCGGGGAGGGAGGAGCATGGGATGGGGCCAGGTATTCAGAGCCCCGGGAGAGAGGCGGGGGATGGGGCGGGGCATGGAGAAGGGGCGGGCGCTCAGAGCCCCCAGAGAGGCGGGCGGAGGGGGCGGGGCGCTGAGAGACCCCGGGGGCGGGGCACGGGGGCGGGCGCTCAGAGCGGGGCGGGGCACGGAGGGGGCGGGGCGCTCAGAGCCCCGGGAGAGGCGGGGTGGGGGCGGGGCGCTGAGACACCCCGGGGCGGGGCACGGAGGGGGCGGGCGCTCAGAGCCCGGGAGGGGGGGGTGGGGGCGGGGCGCTGAGACACCCCGGGGCGGGGCACGGAGGCGGGCGCTCAGAGCCCCGGGAGGTGGGGTGGGGCGGGGCACTGACCCGAGAACCCCCGGCGGGGCAGGTGCCGCTTGTAGTCGATGGGCCCGTAGCCGCCCGGGGGGGGCATGTCCTGCTTCACCTTCACCAGCCGGGCCGCCGCCGCCATCCTGACTCCTGCCGCCCGGCGCGCGCGCGCCGCACGTCACTGCCGGCCCGCCGCCACGCGCCCCCGGAAGTGACGCACAGACGCTGGCGCCACCTGCGGCGTGAGATGGGGGAAATTGCCTCTAGTCACGTGACAGGCGCGGCGGCTCCGCCGCCTTAAGGGGCCAGTAGGGGCGGCCCCTCGCTTCGGCCCCTCCCCCCCCGCCGAGCCCCCGGAGTCCGGCCCCGCCCCCGCGCTCACCACTAGCCCCCACTCTCCCCAAAGCCAGGGAGAATCTACCCCGCCCCTCCCCGCTCTAACCACTGGACCCCACTGCCCCCCGTGCCAGGAGAATCTACTCCCGCCCCTCCCCTCTAACCACTGGACCCCACTGCCCCCGTGCCAGGAGAATCTACCCCCGCCCTCCCCCTCTAACCACTGGACCCCACTGCCCCCGTGCCAAGGAGAGATCCCAGGAGTCCAGCCCTCCCCAACCTATCCCCTACATCCCACTTCCCCAGCCTGGGCGAAAACCCCCAAGGCTGCCCCCGCCCCCTCCTGCTCTAACCACTAGACCCTACTCCCCTCCCAGAGCCAGGATGAGAACCCAGGCCCCGGCAACCCCCAGCCCCCACTCCTCTCAGAGCTGGAGGTTCAAGGGCCCGGCCTCCCCCCTTCAGAATTAACGCCAAGCCCTGGCTCTTTGTGCCACTTGCTCACCAGGCCGGGCTGGGAACACGGATCCCAGCGTCATCAGGGCTCAACAACCCCTTCATGGAAAGGGCCTGGAGGAGAAAGCGATCCCCTGCCTGTGTTTTTCATCCATCCTATTACACGGACCAGAGGATTGACTCCCCGCCGGGGGATGACCCTGCAAACCCAACTGTCAGCAGCAGTTGCCACCTTTCCCTGACTCACGCCCCTGGCTTTGCAGAACGCTGCCGGACCGTTCAGTCGCCCGGTGGCCAGATGCCCTTTCGCCAAGAGAGTCAGTTTTGGTGCCACGGTACTTGTCTAGAAGCCCGCAGTGCCCCTTGAAGTCAGATGCACGGTGGCCTGGACAGGGCCCTACCTGCGCCTGGGCCTGTGCTTAGCCCCTTGGTTTTGGCCTCTCCGGGGGCACAGAAATAACAAAAAGAAGCGGAACTCAGACGGGTGTTCTAAGCCAGGTGGAGAGGGTTGACAGCCGCCTGTCCAACTCTGCCTGGGTGCCACCGATTGTGCTGTGCCCTGCGCTAGAGGGCGCCCCTCCCTCGCCATGATTGCTGGCGGGGGGGTGGGGGGGGAGAGAACCCTTGGAATTGAAATGCCCCTGGGTTTCACAATGAGCCTTTGAGGAGGTAAATGCCCAGGGAAGCAGAGCTGGGAGGGGGATGGGAAGGAGTCAGTATCTCTGCACAAATTAATTGCCTTGGGGTGTGCAGTATACAAGCTGGAAGTTACTGCCTGGTGCTTCCAGGGGATTTAAAACCCCTGCCTGCCCAAAGGCCGTGTAGGAGCACCCCACAACCCAACAGGGAGAGGGAGGGAATTAAAGTCACAGAGGAAGCATAGCTCCTCCAGGGGGAATGGCAAGAAAGAGTAAAACAAGGCAAGGAACAGCCTGAATTTTGGGATACAGGAAGGGACGATGCACAACCCTCCCCCTGCACAGATCCCACTCTCGCTGTGGTCGGGTCAGGAAGGGGCAGCAGATGTGGCTGACCCTGGACCCTGTCCCCCCACGCTGCTGGGACCCATCTGTCTAGGGATCAGTTAGGCACAATCACGGCCATGGGTTTAAAGACTTGCTGCGTTCAGCACCAGCGCTGGTCGCATTTCAAGAGCAGGCAAATAAATGGGGTAGGTTTGTTTATGGGGCAGGAGCTGGCTGGCCACATTTACGTGGCTGCTAAGGGAAAACTGATCTGGAAGCCTGGGGGTTTGAGGTTATAAAGGGGTTGAGGCCATAGAGCCGAGTGAGTCTTGCTGTGAGCTCACCGGGCCAAGGGGAGCTGCTGAGTCCTCGTGGAAGGCAGCGCAAGCCCAGAGCGCTCCTCTGATAACAGGGTTTTGCTTGGTACCGCCTGCGAGCCCCACAGCCGGCAGAAAAACCTGGGTATGAATGTAAGTTCCTGCCACAGATGAGAAGCAGCCAGAGAGCAGGCATACCTCCCTGCTGCTCCTTGAAGCACTAGCGGTGCCAGGACAGTGTCAAAACAGGAATTTCTGCTACTTTGGAATTTAATTTTATCCCCCCTCGTAGCCTAATCTGGCCATGACAGTTTGCCAGCCTGCTATTTCTGGCCACACTTTCAACGCGATGCGGTAGCTCACGAGGGGGAAGGACGTGGTGGCAGGTGCTTAGAATGGCCAGAGCAGGGATCAAGGCTGCTGGGGTCTGGAGCCAGTCTAGGGCAGGAGGTGAGGCCCACGGGCTACAGCAGGAAGATGGCGAGACAGGACGCCTGGGTCCTGGTCCCAGCTTTGGGAGGGAGTACGAATGGGAGCCTGGTAGCGAGGGCTGGGAGACAGGACTTGGGGCTCTGCTCCTGCCGTGCTATGTGAGCTCAGGGGAAGTCCTTTAACTGCTTGGTGCCTCAGTTTCCCCAGGTGTAGAATGGGTTTAGGGCTATGCATCAAGTTCCCAAGCCTTTTGAGTTCTCCAGCTGTAGCAAAGGTCAAGGGCATATTTATGAGTCATTGTACTAACGCCCCAGGGAACGTATCGGCCAGCGGAGGAGAGGAGTGGGAGGGGAAAGCGGCCACAGCCGTTTGTGTAAAGCACACGGGTGGTCAAAGCGGCCCCACCCTGCTTGGAGGCAAGAAGCCAGCAGCTCTGCAGGGAACTTTGCCCAGGCCGATCCACTGGGAGCTGGGCTGCTGTGGTGGCAGCCGGGAGTTTCCTTGCCGGAGGGGAGGAGCCCGGCCGAGCGGGCCAGATGTCCCGCTTTGCCCAGCCCGCTGGTGGGATGGGCCTGCAGGCAGGCGGCAGCAATTCCCACCCGCCACACTGGTGCGGGGGCGGGTGGATCTGCTCCTCCCAAGGGAGCTGCCCCTGCTCCTACCCCTCCCTGGGCCTGTGCGTGCCAGCAGACTTTTTCTCACCTCCTGCTCTCTGGAGGTTTTATGAAAAGGGCCCGTGGCGCTCGGGCCCAGCTACGCAGGCCCGTGTGGAGCCCCGCTCCTGCTCCCCCAAGGGTGTTGCCCGGCCTCCCACTGTTGGCCAGCGCGAGGGACATGGCCTGGCCACATTCTCCCACCGACAGGGAGAAGGGAAAAGCAGCCCAGGCCAGCCCAACACCGGGGCCAGAACTGAAACAGGGTTAGCGCCGGGGAGCGCGGGATGAGAATCCTTGATTTCAGCTGCCAGGCAGGCTCCTGCCCTGCATCGCTGCCTCCCGCAGCCAGCAGGCCCAGGCGAGGGGAAGAGGGACAGGACAGGCTCAGTGGCCCATTCAGGCTCCCTACTGAGAGCAGCCAGCTGGGGATGGACTGTCTGCCCAGGGAACAGGGCTGCTCCCGCTGCTCGAGGGCTTGGCCACCACTGGCTACGCGCCAGCCCGTGTGGGTGGAACAGCCTTGCACCAGAGCCATGCAGCTCCCCAGAAAGCTCCACCCGGGCCAGGCTGGTCCTTTCCAGGCCTCTTCCCTAGTGGCGGCCGACAGGCCTCAAGATTTTGGCTTCTCTGCTCCAGCATCCACAGGGGGCATGAGAATGCAGGCTCAGCTGGCACCAGCAGCCGGGCACCAGCCTGAGAGCCCAGTGCCAGTGAGACAGCGCCAGGGGGCTGAGGGGCAGCTGGATCCAAAGGGCTGGGGAGACGCTTGCCCAGAGGCTGCTACCCCCCAGGGCACCGGAGGGGGTACCCGACAAGGCCAGGGCCCAACGAAGGGCCAGAGCAGCCAAGGCCGCTTGAGCATCTGTGGCCTGGCAGGAGGCCTGGAGCCCCGATGGGAGGGTCACGCTCCCACCTGCCACCTCCTGCAGGGGCCGGAGCACGGACCCAGCGCTGGCCAGAGGGGTGGGGGCAGGGCGTCATTAAAGCAATTACTGGCTCCGCTTTGATTATTTTCCCTGTATCAAAAGTTCCTGCCTCGGGCACTGGGCTCCCCGCTGCTTCCTAAGCCGGCGGAGCGAGGTCACTCGCGGTTTAGCGCTAATCGGGACTCAGCGTGCAGCTGCCGCCGCCTGAGCCACCTTGCAGATGGTCGGGCCAGCGCTCACGGAGCAGGCGGCTCGAAGACGGGCAGTCTGGCTCCTTGCCTGCAGGGAGCAGCCAAGGCCCCCGCACCCAAGGTGGCAGGAGGGCTGTCCTACGCCCCCCGAGAGGAAAGCGAGGAGCCAGCCCTCCGCCAGCCCCGTAGCTCGAGCCCCGCGGGGTTACCGGAGACCAAGCACCCGCCGGGTTGGGCGTGAGCCTCCGAGCACGAACTGCACCCTGCGTGTGTGCGCTGTTCGTGCCCACCCCCGTTCTTTAGCATGGGGCGGGGGACCTTTTGGGGGGGGAGGGCCCATGGAACCATCAGCTGGAGGCCACACACGTGAGAAGCAAAAAACCAAACCCAACCCCCCCTCACTGACGTGGCCCCTGCCTGAGAAGCAAAAAGACCCTCCCTCCATTCCCCTCCCACACCAGAGCCGGGGGAAGGGGGCAGGCTAGTAGATTCTTTGTGCTCCAGCCCTACAGGGGGACAGTGTGGGGTGGAGGGCTGGTGCACCAGTGCAGGCTCCCCAGTGCTGGGGTGGAGGGTGCCCTGAGCCTCAGGGGCCAGATCCAGGCAAGCTGGGGGCTGCATCCGATCCTCGGCCGTAGCCTCCCCCCCCCGCTTTAGCATCACCGGCTGGCTGCGACCCAGCCCAGCAGGGACGGGCTGTGCCTATAAACACGGACATGCTGCCAACCCCTGGGCCCTGGCCAGTGCTGGGAGATACCCGGTGCCCTACCACGCTGCCAACCCACCACGCTGGAGCAGGGCCAGGGCAGAGCCCGAGCTGCGTCAGGAGCCAGGCTCCACTAGGGGGTAGCTCGAACTCAGTGGTGAGCTCTGCAGAGCCCGGCTCCAATTGCTCCCTCTCCCAGCGGGTCCCCAACCTTTCAGCATCCCCCCTCCTCCGGCCCAGCCCGCGTGGCCCAGAGCATCTCCCCTCCCCCTGCCCCCATTTCACAGGTGACAGCTGATCTGTGGCCCCGCAGGGCCGGCCGGCTGGCTGCTAACCCTCCTGCAGCCGGCATTTTCCAGCCGGGTTTCCCAGAGGGGGATGTGACTTGCCCCGGCCGGGAGGGGGGGGAGGGGGGGGCTGAGCTTTTTTTCTCAGCCATGCATAGTGGGCCGCCCCAGTCTGCATCCAAACTGGCCCCAGCAGGCTGGAGCTGGGGGTGCTGGGACCAGCCCCCCCCCCCCTTTATCCACTGCCTGGAAGAACAGCGGGGAGAGGCCAGGCTGGGCCCAAAGTGATTTATTGGCTTAATCTGCAGGCGGGTCCCTGGAGGGTCATTCCTCAGCTGGCGCTCAGGCCTCGGCCCCTTCCCCCCATCGCAGGCTGCACGTCTCCATCCTGGGGAGGCTGCAAAGGACTTTTGTGTGCACGCGTCCCACAGGGCGCCCGCGGGGTGGGGCAGGGCGCGGGGGCTGTAGGTTTTCTTCCCCTTCTGTGATGTTGCGGCAGCAGCCGCCTCGACCATTTCCTGGAGGGGGGGGGTGTTGGAAAAAGAGGGGGGGGGAGGGTGAAGACTTAGCCCTGGGCGAAGCTGCAGCCAGGAGAGGCAGGCATCCGGGCCCCACCGTCACAGGCTGGGCTGGGCCTGCCCTCTTGGCTGGAGGACAGGAAAATGGAAGGACAAGGGAGCAGCTGTTCAACAAAATGGCTGCTTCTCAGCCCCACCCTTCTTCCCTGCAGCTGCCAGCTGCTGCCACCCTTGGGTAACCTCTGGCAGGGAGGGGCAAGGGCAGGAGCAAGGCCCCTCCCCGCATCCCCTCAGACGGCATGTCCTGATGTCTGCCCAAGCAGCCACGAGGGGGAAGCAGGAGGGAGCCGTGGCCCCCCGTCACACCCCTGGGTGACAGGCCCTGGGGGCTCACTCTGCCCACAGGCTCTCCCGAGGCTCCTGGAGCAGTAGCAGCACAAGCGTTGGGCCCAGTGGGCCCCCCCCCATCCCAGGGGCCCTGTGCTTGCCTGGGGCTAGAAGAGGTGGTGATGGACCAGCAGGAGCAGTAGTGGCTGGCAGGACTTGGAGGGGGCCTGGAATAATCTTGGGGCAGCCGCTCCGGGTGGAAGTGCAGTGGCAGAGCAGGAGCCGGGCCAAGCTCCGAGCCGCACAGGGCAGCCTCCCACGGGCAGGAGGCCGCACATCGACCCGAGGAGGCGGGCGAACGTCAGCAGCAGCACGAGTTCCCACGCTGGGTTAACGTGCTCTTCCTTTCAGTCCAAGCCCAGGTTCACGGCAAAATGCTCTTTTTCGCCTTCCAGCAGCAGAGGAAAGCGCTGAGAAGCTGTGCAGAGGGAAACCCGCCCCAGAGCAGCGTCCCAGCCCTCGGGGAGCACACAGAGCCCTGGGCCAGGTAAAGGAGATGTTTACAGCCAGCATGCACTGATCTGAGAGGAGCGGATTGGCTCCGGAAAAATCTTTTGGTCTCAGTCCTTAAGGGCCCACCCTCAGGGCAGGTGAACCCCTCTCAGTCCACAAGGAGGGCACCCTCGGTGCCGCTGCAGAGTAGCAAATAGAAAGGTTAAGTAAAACCCTGGGTTAAGTGATTTGCCCAAGCCTGCCCATAGTCAGTGGCAGAGCCAAGGAATTGAACCCAGCCCGCCTGGGCTCCTGTCCATGCTCTGAAGCCACAAGCCTAAATACACACAGCACTGCGCCAGCACAACACCCCGGGGCTGCTGGGGAGAAGGCTATGTGCCAAGCAAGCAGCCTGCAGCACCCTAGCAGAGCAGGCAGGACTCCCTGGGCGCCCACCGGACGTGCATGGCCCTTGCCCTGGTACGCATGGGAAATGGCTCAGTCCAGGGGAGGCTGCTCCGGTTAATGATTCACCGGGGAGTTGGCAGGGGCTTAATTGATGTTTTAGTTCAACAGGTGCGGTGAGTGACGGTGTTCGGGCAGGAGCGGCTCCCAGCCCCATTGTACCAACTGAACAGGGGCTGCTGAGACCCAGGAAATCATTTTTCTTTGGCTAAGGCTCAGCGATTGTTTCCCTCCTCCCCACCTGTAGAAGAATTGCAGAAAAGCAAGAGCAAGCGCGCTGGTTGGAGAGACAGGCCCCTGGGGCAGAGTTTCACAGCTCCCCATGGAGTCAGAGAACTGGGTCTGAGCTGCCAGCAGCTCCGGCACCGGTCACTGGTGACAAGAAAAGGTGGAGGAACCAGCGCCAGGCTGCTGTGAGTCAGTCCATTACAGGAAATAACAGGCCCAGTTAGCAGTAGCAGGAAAGCCAGGTGATGGCACTCAACCCACATAAAAGGGCCCTAAAAAGGGAGCCGCTCTCAGCATGGCCCAGCTGGAGGCTCCCTGCAGCTCGTACAGAGCAAGGGTAGGAGCTGCATGCCCACCCTGCTGGTCCGGCTCCCTGCTGCTTCCTAGGCTCATGGGAGGGACAGATAGGCTAGGCTGCAAGCATTTGAGGGGGAACGGAGGGTGGTTTCAGGAAGCGCCCCTGTCTGGAAGTCAGGGCCAAAGGCACATTGGATGCACATAGCGGCCCTATGGCTGCTGCTAATGGAAAGTCTCCATGCGGGGCCTGGAGAGGTGCGCACGGACTTAAAATGTCACCCCGGGTGCCACAGGATCCTTCATTGTTCTAGTTTTTTGGTCCCCACCAGGACACTCCAAGAGCGACCAAAGTTGGAGCAACCTTGCCCCTCCTCTAACTGCCAGCGTTCTGCAGGCAGGGGCCCTTCCCCGCCCCACGAGGCAGGGGCCCCCTTCCCTCCCACCACCCCTTAAACGCTGACCCCCACGCAGAACAGTGTTACTAAGAAGCCAGGCAGACGATTCCGATTCTGCTCTTTACCACCAGCAACCATCTGGAGTGAGGCTGCTGAAGGCACTGGTGCCATCTCCTTGTAAACTAGGTACAAGGGGAGGAGTCCGGCCTAGCGACTCCAGAGAAAAAGATCTTGGGAGCAGCCCTTCCCACTTGGACAACCTTCGCTGGAGTAAGATACAAACAACCGCTGCCCTGCGGCATAATGCAACCGCTACAAAGAAGTTATTCAAATGGCTCCGAGGCTGGAAAATGAAAACCCATCACGCGCTGGCAGAGAAATTCAGTGGCCTCTCGTTTGTGCGGGGCCTCGTTAAAGGCTTCTGTTGGCTCCCTGGCCTGGCTTCGATGGTTGCTGCAAATATCGGGCCCCGTTCTTCTGAGCCCTGGGAGGATGGGGGTGGAAGGTACATCAGAGGGCTGGGGAGGGTCAAACCCTGGAAGCCGGATTTGAAGGTGGAAATTGAGGCCCGGTGGGGTTTGCTCACTCAACAAGTCGATCGTTCTTGGAAGCGCCAGCGCCTCGCTGCGCCCCCGCGAGCTGGGTTCTTTCCTTCCCAGGACAGGTTCTTGGTGAGGAACAGGCTGGAGACAAGGCCGAGTTCTTTGGTCTCGTCGCGGCAGGCCCCGGGCACTGCCCTGAAGGTCTAAGCTAACACCACTGGGCTTTGCCTCCTTGGCACGGCCGCAGCCCTTCTGGGCCCACGTCGCTTTGCTCCTGCAACGGCAGCAGAAGGCTCTGCTCCAGCCCCTCGCCTCACACGCTCCAGGCAGGTGGGCGCAAGAGGCAGCGGCACCCGCCTGATTCCCACCTTGGCAAAGGCTCTGGGTCCTGTAGGGTCTGGGGTAGTTTTCAAGAGCCTGTTGGTTTCTGGGTTGGAGGCTGAGCCGGGCCTGGCTCTGGGACTTTGGCGGTTTCCCTTGGAGGGAAGCTTCAGTAAACAACCTGCAGCTAGCCAGGAGGGGTGTGTGTGAAGTCATTAAGTGCTGCTTTGCCATGGCCCGTTCCCTTTGTTTTCCTACTCCGCTCATCTAAGGCGAGCTTGTGATAATAGAGGCTAATAGAAGAGTGGGGGAGGGAAGAGGAAAGGAAATGGACAGTGCGTCACACAGGCCGGAGCTGCGTCCTCAGTTTGCCTCCCATGCCAGCCAGCCAAGCCTTCTGAAAGCCAGCAGCAGCTTGTGTGGCCTGGAAGGAAGCTCTCTGGAGCCAGGGAGCACAGAGGAAGCAGCAGGAAGGCACTGCAGCCTGGCAGAGGCCTTGTAAACCCGCTGGGGCCTTAGCCAGCTCCAAACAGAGTAGGCGGTTTATGGTCCAGGCCGTGACCTAAGGCAGTGGGGAAAGAAACCTGCCTGACCTCACAGCAGACCCAGCAGCACCTGCTCTCGCCTCACCAGGCAGCTGGGGGGCTAGTTGGCTTTTCTGTGCAATTATTATGCGTCCAGTTCCCAGGATTTTGTCCCGAGTCTCGTGCTTGTTTTCCATGAAGACCCAGTGCCGGGCACATGATGATTGCAGCCTTGTACCTTTCTAGCCCACCTGGCTGCTGTAAAAGCTTCCCCTGTGATCCCAGTGCACCCGAAAGGCTCAGCCAGCAGACAGCAAATGCAGCTCCATTATTTTTACCTAATCATGATTGCAGGGGAACCTGACCGAAGTTTCCTCAACATCTTTCCAGCTATGGGTGGAATAAATGTTACATGCACCAAACCATGTGCACCACCAATAGAAGCCACAGGCTGCCAGCAGCAGGCACTCTGCTAATCAGCTGGGTGGCACCTGATTCTCTTCTGAGCAGGCACCCAAGTGCTCAGCTTACAAGGGACACAGCGCTGGACTCCTGATGTTTGACAATTTGGGGCTGGCAATGGCTCCGTAATTACAGCCCCGGTCTCCCAGTGCCACTGTTTGTGCTGAACAATGAGGAGGAGAATCCTCTCTTAACGAGCAGGAGAGAGAGCAGCCAGTTTAATCAGCTCCTGCAGAGGAAAAAGGCTCCTTTACCAAAGCAAGTCATCTCTGATCCCATTGTATTTGCCCCGCTCCACGGACGGCAGCGGCTTTGGCAGCGTTAACCTGCTCTGAGTGCCGTTTGTTCGGCGTGGAGCCGGGACTTGGGAAGACACGGCCCTGCGGGCTCCCTGCTTTTCCAGCCTCCGGGATCTCCCAGGTCAAGTCTGAAGGAAAAACAAAACCCACCTTTTTAATTGGCCACCTTTCAGCCCAGCCGCTCAGCACTGGCGCTGAAAGTGGAGCTGGGCTCTTTCATTAGCCTTGGTGAGAACATGGGAGAAAATGCTGGCTCCTTGGTCCAGCTGTGGGAACCTATTCAGGGCAATTTGCTCTTTTTTTGTTTAAATTAGGTTTTCAAGGCCCATCTTGACATAGTGTTGTTACAAGATGGAGCCAGCAAACTGGGGCTGCCTTCCAGGATCAGAACTGAAAACTAAAAACGGACAGTTTGGTAATCCTCGGGCCCTAAATACCCTCGAGGACGGGGTAGCTGAACTGGGAGTGGTTTCACTCTAGACCAGGGCTACTCAACTTTGGAAGCCCTAGAGACCACAATGATACAGCACGTGCCGAGGGCTGCAACTTGAGTGTGGTTGCATATATATGCAAATACATATGCAAATAGCTTCTTTCACACTGACAGACATGAATACAAAGTTTAAGGCAAGACTACACAACACATTGGCCCCATTGAAGTCAGTTCTGCTGATATTAAGAACATGCAATATTTACCCGATTTCCACCCATAGGACAGCCCTTTTAATGAGCAATGACAGTCCAGGAATTTTACTACTAAAATGCAGATCAACAGAAGCCCATTATACTGGCTACTTTTTTGTTTTGGCTCCCACCCGGGGGCCGCATGTTGAGCAGCCCTGGTCTAGTGCAACATCTCAGAGGGGCAGCTGTGTTGGTCTGTATCTACCAACACAACAAGGAGACCGGTGGTACCGTAGAGACTGACAGATTTTTTGGGGCATCAGCTTTGGGGGGGTAAAAATCCACTTCGGCAGTGTCTCTAGCCCTTCCCACAAGGGCCTGGGAGCATCCTGCTTGGTAGAAGCCACACACTCTGCGCTGAGCTTCAAGAGGCAGTCTGGGTAAGCAGGCGTCCCTGTCTGCATGGTAGGAGAGGAACACACATTCCATCTGCTCCCAGCACTGCCTGAGGCCATGAGCCCTGATGTACACTTCTCCAGCCAGCTCATCCCTGCGCCGGCTTTTCCAGAAACTCTGGAAATCCTACATGCTTTGCAAACAAGGCGACTGGCAGAGCTGGGGCAGGGCATGTGTACGTGGAACTCGCCACCACTTCAGGGCTGACCCAGTTCCTGCCTCTAACCTGTTAGAAGGCAATTTGGGTTACACGTGGTTCGTTCTGTACACAGGTTAAATTCTCCCCTGTGCAGGCGCCAGCACACCCTGGGCCCTCGACGCTAGGGTCAGTTCCCCTCTACGTCGGCAAAGCAACTGTTTTCCTTTTCTGACTATTGCTGCAAGAACCTGCAACCCTACATACTGGGCAGCGCTTGTCCCATGCAAACACCTGCTCTCACCAGTTAAACGAGGCTGCTGCATTGCAAAGGGGGAAAAGCTACTTGGTTTTTCAGCAGAGTCATTCTTTAATGACTTAGCGAAACCTCACAATCCTTCCACCTTTTCGCCTCTCAAAAAAGCAGCAGCACGTGGCCTTAGAAATGCTGTTATGGGCCGCAGAGTGACTCAGCATTCGAGCACATGCCCTTGGGAAGGATAGCCGGCCTCGCTGGCCCTTGGTCTGGCACTGGGGAAGTTTGATCTTCGGCTCCCTGTGAAAATGAACCCGCCCTGTGTTTTTGTAGGACAGTAATTCTGAGAGGCCCCAGCGAGAACCCCATTTGCAGGGCATTGTGCACACAAGCCCCTGCTCGGAAACGTTTAGCGTTACCACCTCGCTTTGGAGAGAAGTAACCCAGTGACTTGTCCCAGGTCTCCAAGACCGTAGGAGAGCTGGGATTCGCTCCCAAGCACCCTAACCCCTGTTCACACAGGAACTGAGTCAGGAACCAGTCAGGCCGGTTACAGAAATGCCCGGGAGAGGCAAGAACTGGGAGCTAGACTCTCCCCTTTCTCTTAAAAGGTGTCTTGGTACCAACTTGGGATGCCACTATGGTAAATCCAGAACAATGGACTTGGGGCACTAAGCTTTAGGATCACCCAGGCACTAGAGTACAGCTTAATTTTTGACCCAAGAGTAATCAAATCAATGAAAAAGGCTGCGGGGAAGTTTGTACTCCCTCAGTCCTGGCCAAGGGACTCGCTGTCAAGCGGCAAGAACTAGGAATCCCCTTGACTTTAACGTTAAACGTCCCACGGGATCCAAGTGCTCGAAGCAAGTTCAGTTCTGCACCAAGTTTCTATAGGGGCGGCCTTGTGTAATGGGCTGATGCAATCCTGACCTGTTCTTGCCTCAGGCAAAAACCCTTGGCACCCCGCCAGCTGTTTATAAGATTGGACACTGAGGTTTCAGCTTTGTTTCAAAGAGATGCCAGCAGCTGCTCTCACAGCCCAGGGGAGAAGTGGTGGAAATCTAAAGCAACTATTGCACTCTTCCGTGGCATGGAGGACCTCTTCCTCATGCAAGACCTCCCCAGGCGGGAAGCAGAGAATCGAGCTGGGTGTTGAGCATGGATTCCGGCGGCTGGGTTGTTTTCACAATACGCAGAAACTTTTTGTAGTTGCCTGGAGGAGAACAAGGGTCCATGGAAAAGAGTCTGATCTGAGGCACTCTGACTAGCGCAGGGGTGGGCAAGAGCCTCCATGGGCCAGATCTGGCCTGCCAAGAAGGTTGAGCCAGCCTGCGGACGCCTTGCCGCTCCAGGCCAATCAGGGCTTGGGGACAGTGGAGCAGGGGTGCATGGCATTTAGAGTGAGCCACCAGTTGCTCAGAACAGCTGGTGGTTCTCTCTGGGCAGGGGCAAAGGCTTCATGCACTTCCCCACCCCCAGGCCAATCAGAGTCTGTGGGCGGGGGAGCACAGAAGTGTCCTGGCTCCGCCCTTTCTGGGGCTGGCCCCGGGCCACTTCAAAAATTTGTCAAGTGGCCCCCTCTTCCAAAATTATTGCCACCGCTGCCCTAACCTAATTCAATTTAGCTTTCCATGTACTGGTTATCCCCTTGCAGAATCCCAGCTGACAACAGCTGGGCTGCATCAACTTTGTGTTTTGCGGGAGGTTTTAAAACAAACACAAAAAAGCTGCACTTGGTATTTCTAGATTTCCTAAGGCAGAGGTGACAACACGCCCCTCACCTTTCGTGAGCCTTCCCACAGCTGCCTGGAGCTTGGGATGGTCCAGCAGCAAAGGAACGCGCTACCAGAAGCGAGGGGAGAGGACTGAAGTTTAAACCCTCTTCATGCTTTGGAGGACACGCAAAGGGTCCCGTGAAGCCAGTCTGCAAGTGTTCCATTGTCCAAGGCACGCCAATACGGAGGGCTGCCAGCCGGGCCTTTATCCAGAATCTCAATGGTTCCCGACCACATCAACCTTTTACAGGTCTGCCTCGCTGCTCCGGCTGCATCCACAGGAAGCAGAATAAAGGAGGCGGGTGAAACATGCGACTGGGATTCCACCAAGAGGCTCTAGCAAGGTCGCAAGCCTGAGCTGGAATTTTATCCCAGGGCCTGTTTTGTTACTGCATGGGCTACACCAGGGGCAGGGAACCATTTTTTTGGGGTCAGGGGTCGCTGACCCTCAGAAAAATCAGTCAGGGGTCACATGGCCAGCAACCCCCCCACCTCCCAAAACTCACTGAGAAGGAGAAAGACGCTCCCCACATTCCCTTTATATACCAGCGTCTAGTGGAGTGCAGGCTAGTAGATTGTGTGCTCCAAGCCCCCCAATGCTGAGGCAGGAGGAAGTCCTGAGCCTTGCGGGCTGAACTGAGGCAAGCCAGGGGTCACATCCGGCCCCCCGGGCCTTAGGTTCCCCACCCCTGGCATAAGGGATGGAAAGAGCATCTAACACTTTCTAGCCCCAATGGTTTTCCCCAAAGAATTCACCACAGTTTGGGCCGTGCACTAGGCAGGGCTAAGTCTTTAGTGCAGATCTGCTCTCTGACAAGGCTTTTCCTCAGGCAGATGGTATGCTGCGAGGCTCACTCAGCTTTGCTTGTTTTTCCCCTGATCCAGAGTTGGCTAGAAAGCAACACCCAGAAGTGCATGTCAGAGGATCTCTGAGCTTTTCCTGTTCCAAGAACTGAAAGCTTTCCAAGCCTTTGGACGCTGTGGGCTAGTCTGCCACAGTCTCCGTGGAGAGATTTGATCTTACGCTGCTAAAGCAGAGCCTTTGTAAATCACTCTGCATGTCTGAGGCAAGACTCATGAGAAAAAGCTGAATGGCCCACGGTCCATCTGAGAAGTGTCTGGTGAGTTACAAGCATTTAGTGTAAGATCCAGGTAAGAAAAGCCATGCAGTAGATGTAGTCAGAGGGCGTATTTGGGTCTAGGCATACTGCCTAGCATAACCCAGCTCTTTCAAAGAATTAGGTGCATGCTGAAGTGATGCACATCACAGCTTGTATCAGATCAAGAGGCAGCTGCTCTGGGCTGCAAGAAGAGGACAGGGAAAGGCCTGTGGATTAAAGAAGTTAATTTGCCTAGGAGCAGGGAGACAAGGCCACTCCAGGAGTATATCAGAGTTGCGTTTAGAGGCCTTTCTTTATTTCTGGCTCCGTCAAAAGCTTGAATGGATCTGAAATAATTTCACACAAGCTTTTTTTTTTTTTAAATCTGTTTAAATTATTTTTATTATTATTAAAAAAAAAAAAAAAAAAAAATCAGGAACTTGATGCCTTATTCCTCCACTTTCAAAGCACAACCATCTCCAAACAAGCCAACGGAACATGTCCCATCCCGCCCACCACCCCCAGTTCTGAAGTTCACTGCAGTATATGAGAACTGAGACGCAGTGGGACAGACCTCTTTGGAGTACCAATGGCATTCTAAAATAGGAACATTCCGCCCCTCCTCCAACAGATCTGCTCTGTGCCATGCCCCTTGCAGCCCCCCAAGTGTCAGGAAGAGATGGGCAACTTAGGCTAGTGAGTTATCCAGCCCAATGGGAGCGGGCCACAAGATTGTCCTAACCAACCCGGTCTCCCAGGACAGGGTAGCTTTGCTCACTGCGCTAGCATGCCTAGAATGTGCGGGCGGTGCCGATTGACCTGTGGCAGCACTTGGATTGGATGCAGGGGGAGTGCACGGCTCTCAAAACGTGTGCAATCAGCCCGCCCCTCACTTCACATGCACGTCACTTTAGTAAAACCGGAAGGAAAAAATGCAAGTGGATAGAAGCCAGCGGAATCTGGCAACCCTGCATGTGGGCAACAGGAAACAAAATGTCTCGTGGGACTCACATAGAACCCCAACGAGCCACACGTGGCCCATGGGCTGCAGGTTTCCCACCATTGGTGGAGGGGCACATGAGAAAGCAGAGATGCAGCTGGAACACCCTGTACTCTGGTTCTTCTGGGCTGGAGAGCACAAATTAAGCGACCTTCTGGGATTGCTCTAATTTACAGCAGGGACCTCCAGAATCTGGGGGGGAAAATGAAGATGCTATTTGCCTACCTTTCACAACCCCATTTTGTAGCTGAATTGAGCTCAGCGGGATTGAAGAATCAGGTTCAAGATCTAGAGTTAAGGTTCTCATTTTTCCTATTTTTAAATTTTTTTTCTGAGGTTTTTAACTGAACATAGCACGTAATTGGAGAAGTTTTAGGACTAGAAATAGTAGACAGGAATTTCCATTGTGAATACAAAATTTTAACTAGTCTAAGAGGTTAAAAAGGGAAGTAATGAACTTGTAGGTTAGTGTTCTCTGTCTTTGGAAACATCAAGAACATCAGAGCTGTCTAGAAGCCAAGGAGGACAAGGGGAATGGGTGGAGCCAGTAGCGACTGGAGAGAAGAGCATAGCTAGGGAGGAATTTATGGAGGACGGGACAGTTGAAGTAGGAATTCTGTCCACTTTTATGAGCCTGGCTATAATGCTATCCAGCCCACCTGTCTATTGATTTAGCACACTGAGTTTGGTTTCATCAAAATTCAGCAGGCAAGGCATGGAGAAGGCAGGGAAAGTAGTATAGACACCCAAAACAGAGATACACAGAGTGGACTAGAGAGGCGTTTATCTTTGATAACTTGCATTTCTACATGTGCTTTGAGTTTCCTGTTATGAAATGTGTGTGGATTTTAATCCCCCCCCAATTCAGTAGTAATATTTTTGGGTGTAGGAAAAAAAACACCACACAGTTCGAATACAGAAGTCTTTCCTAACAACCATCTTCCAAGGCACACCCCTTAGCAATTGTGCACCTCAAGATTTTGAAAGCCGGCCTCATTTTCTGCACGTAGTTAAAAAAACAAAAATGCGAGCAAGCCCTACAAACATTTTTATAAACTTCAAACAAGAGTGCTATGCACTGGGAGGACTGCCATGAGGTAGCATCATGAACAAGACCGTTCCAAAACATTTAAGCCCAAAGTCTGCTCTCAAAAGGCACACACAACTCCTATGGACTTTGATCAGCCATGTGCACACACTCCCCTTGGAAAAACCTGTCTCAAGAATTTACAAAGCACAAATTGAAGACCAAGCTTAAAAAAGAAGAGAAAAGCAGAAAGCAGTTTGTCCATTTGTTTATTGTCATTCAAATACTAAAAATCCCTCACAATACAATATACAGTTATTGATTTCAGGTTCTTCCATTGAAATTGACTATCAGGCTTTAGTGGGAACATTTTTTTAAATTTCTGTTTTATTATCAAAGATTTAGAGTCACAATAAATACTAGTGACAAAAAACATACCCTGCGCTTGCGTAACGTTACTCTGTTACAGTTTCTTTGTTAATGATTATAAATTTTTTTTTTTAAAAAAAGCACAATGCAAGTTATTTCGCTAAATGCAATATACAGCATAACTCTGCCTTAAGCAGACAAACACTAATGCGGTTCCTTGAGGTCTTTTTGCATTATATATAGATATATATATTTATATATTTTCTAAAAAAAAAATGACAACTGTGTCCCCTCCTTACAAAAGGAGAAAGTGACATATGAGCCAAATCCGGTTTCTGATGAGACCACTGTACAAGCTGTCTCCTTTCTACTGTGCTCTGAAATATGAGGCCCCCATTTTCATTTTTTTTAGCTGTACTTTGGTAAATCTTTTTTTTTTTTTTTTTAAGTAAGTGAAATTTGGTAACTAATTTGATAATTCAGAGGTAACTGAATGGTTCCTAAAACAATGATCAAAATATCTACAGAAAACAAAACAATGCTACCCAGAATTTAAGTTTAACCAAAAAGAATCTTCCTCAGTATTACAGCTGGAATGCCACTTACAGGAATCCCTAAAATACAAAAAAGTTAGCAAGTCAAACTTTACATTTTGTCTGGAAAGCTGTCAAAATCTTCTACGCTATAAAAATAAAAGGTTCAACCAGGCCACTTTTCACGTTTCTGGACAGAGAACAGTAACCTATTCCACGCCCAAAATCAAACAATAATAAATTAGGTTATAAAAAAATAAAATTAAAAAACCACACAGCTCCCAAATTTCAACACTGGTTCAAATGAAAGTCAGGGGTTTATTTCACAAGTTGCTAAAATCTAAGTACAATAGTTAGTCATTTTCATTATTACTGTATTATAAAATCTCATTGTTGCAACGTCTTAAAGAAAAAGGTTATATGGCTTGCAAGAACCAGCGCTGCTCTAACCCTCTCCCCAGGAGAGGGGGGAAGCAAGCAGCGTGTGAGCAATGTCAAACCAGCTCATGCGGCAATTTGCAGCAAAGCAATGCAGGGTTGGGTGAATGGAATACCGGGTGAGTTGCAGTATGTACCACCTATAGGAGATCAATTTGCATGTGATGTTGTCAAATTGTATATTGTCTCTTGCTTGGAGAGGGAGCTTTAAGAACAATTATGCCTCACCTAGAGGATGGGGAGGGGGGATTACCTCTTTCCAGGCCTGTATGAATGAGTCAGCAACCTGCACTGCATTGGGCAGCTCTATGAGAAACTAATAGCCCTTCTGTTGGCAGGAATTCCAAACACGACAGTAGTAAAAATAAACTGAAGAGTTTGTTCTTTGCCTAAAACGTCTGTCTTTCACAATCAAGCAACTTAAAAGGTTAAGTCACAATGCCATAGGTTTAACAGACTTATGTATACAATAGGAAGAGGCTGGAAGGGGAAAGGGCAGGTAAGGAGGAGAAATGGAAATTATCTAAATAGTTTTTCTAAAGATAGCTTTAACTGGCCAGGTAGAGTGCACAGTCAACCGAATACAACATACAGACTGAGTAGCCATCTGGCATCCATCCATGTACACCACTTGACTCTTTTCTTGCTGCATTTTTAGCCAAACTTTTCAGAAACAGCATATGCAATAAAGTATCTTCAGATTACCTGCACATCCCGAGAACAACAGATTAAAAACAAGGTCAAAACCATTTTAAGAACCATGCTGAGTTTATCAAACTTTTTAAACTCTGTCCCTAAACCAATCTGGCCTCAATTTATGCCTTTTTTTTTTTTTTTTTTTTTTTTTTAAAGTGGAAAGAGAAAGTCCAAATTTATGCTGATACAATTTGGCAGAGCAGGTAAAAGTCTGCAAGAAGCAACATGTGCAAGCTGTGATTTTCAATTCATCTTCTGGCCTTCAAAATAATTCTCATTATCCTTTCTACTGAAATTCAAATTTTAAATGCTGCTATACTAATATTGGCACTTTCCAAAATAGTTTTGACATTGCTTTCAATAAGCAACTTTATTGCTTCTTCCTTCCCCCTTCTACAGCACTGGCTGAAAACTATAGCTGACCCACATTACAAAGGGCACAGACTTTTTGACTTTAGTTGTTCATACCCTAGGTTTCCAAAAAGCCATTTGCGGACACAAGACTGTAACTTGAGAAGTGATATTTAAATTCAGAAACGCACTTTGGCCCACGTCATTAAGTAGAAACAGACAACTGTATTTGTGAGCGTGTAAGACAGGTATTTGTCAGGAACAAAAAAATTCAAGGAACTGAAATACTTTCATACTGTGCAAAATAATATGCACTCTTTCCACCCCCCACCCTAATAAAAAACAAACCCCCTCCCACACCTTGGAATGAAAAACAAAACAAAACAAAACAGACCTCTCTCATCCCCATCTAGTTCTTAATACATTCAAAACAAAAAGTCAAACTGAAAATCCTAGGGCTTTATACAGCAAAAGAAAATACCATTTTGCAAAACTAGATCATCTATACTACTGGCTATTTTAAAAAACGCATCTAAATATTGATATTCACACAACAGAAGAGGGGTTAAAATAAGCTTATCATAATGTGATAGGTGGATCTGAAGAGGGACGCCCTACACAGTAACTGTTTTAAATTAAGGATCTAACTGAACCTGCTAAGAAAACAAATACCAGATTCAATGCAGAAACTGGATAGTAACCCCTTCCTCCTCTATTTATTTATTTATATATATATATATATATTTATAATTTTGAAAAGAATTCATATCAGCACTAGTTCTAGTACCAATATGCAATGCAAGTAGTAAGGTATGTATTTCTGCCACTTACAACCAATATAAAGTTAAAAACCCCCCAAAACCTGATGATGCTAAATGTATCTGTGTAGCCCCAAAATATATTAAAACCACACAGAAACCTGTCCTTAAAGCAGGGTTACCTAAAGCTCTACCAAAACTGAACTGGAGGCATGTGATGGAGGAGAGCATGGAAGAGTGCAATTCTAGGGATGAGGTTTATGCAGTACTGCCTGAAGCATGCCCAATGTGCACTTGTACATCCATCACACCATTACAGCATAGACTAGGATAACAGAGGAAAGAACGTATTTCCTGACGCCTGCCTTTCACCCTTCTGTTCCTCCCACAACCCTTCCTGATTATACACACTTCTGGAGCTCCTAGGTGTTTGCATACAACTTCTCAAAAACAAAAAAAAGTTTCACTTCATTAAAAGTCTCTGGGAACTTTTTTGCAAGGGCCCATTGCTCTGTGCTGGATTAGAGAGACTGTTGATTGTTCAGTACTTTAGGGTCTAGGACATCAAGTGTCCACCACAGAATCCAATGCAAGTGAGAAAGGCCTACAATGCCTTCCCAGCTGCTGGGCCTGTTTGGACAACAACCAGTCCATTACAAATCATGCCCAACTGGAATTTGAGTTTGCGCTTATGTATCTTCATGATCTCATTATTACAAATTGTAGACTGCCTTTCTGGGGTAGGGGGAAGAGGAGAAGCAAACATGAATTCCACCTGCTAAATGCATCTGCAATCACTGGGTCTGTATTTCACTTTTCTTACAAAGAAGTGCATCCTTGATTGCCAGTGAACACTGTATGCTTGGTGACTAGCTAGCTCATAACGTAAATAAACCAAAGTCCTTCCAGTCTTCCTTTTGTGCTGGTGACAGAAAAAAAACAAACAAAAACAAAACAAAGAATCACCACCCAACAATCCCCAAACACCTAAATGCACAAAGCCAAAAAAATAATAATAATTTCTCCCCCTTCCTGACAGCCTTCACCATCAGCCAATCACAAGAATTCGACAGCCAAACGAGCCTGAGTCTGTTCCACCCTCTTGGTGTCATTTTCTCATAGCAAGGACAACAGCACTCAAATGGGACGAGGAGCAGTCTTCTTGCTTCCTACAAAGCTTGGGCAAATCAAGCGGGGTTTAAAGCAGATTCCACTCTATTGTGGTATTTAAAAAAAAAAAAAAAAAAAAAAAGACTGGCAGAAACAGGTAAGTCTTCCTCTAGGGCATTCCACTGCATTATTTCCATGTTGCAGACTGAGGGATGGATCGTGGGGGAATCATATCCAGGAGATATTCACGTTGACGGTCTACTGCTGAAGTCTTGTGCACAGTTATACTAGGGTTGACAAAAGCTAGAGCCCCGCCTGACAAAATATAAAAAGAGAAAGAAGCAAGTGTCACAGTGTGCTTCGACAGGACACAGGAACAACGGGAAACAGACGACTCCATAAAGAGCACCCAGATATTATGAGGAGGGATACTCTCAAATTGTGAACACAAACTGCCAGCACCCAGAGCAGGTCAGTCTTTCAAAAGGAGACGCCTCCACAATCATCTGCACAAATGGTAACAAAACATCCCAAACGGTTTAAAAGTCTTGCTGTTACGCTGCCTGGAGTTGACCACAATCCAATTCTACTTCAACTCCAAATTAAATGGTATAAAAAAATTTCAGTATTGGGCAGAAAAAACAAAGCCTCAAGAGAGCTAGCAGCAGCAGCAGCATCTCTTTCCTGGGGATTCCAAATATTGCTTAAAGGAAGAGATCAGACCTCCGACCCTTTAACCTAGAAGGTGAAAGGGATCGTTGGATATTCTGTGAAGCACACTGAAAGGTATGTGTTGTAGCCTTTCCAACAGCAACAGATTTATTTTCCCTCCAATTTCAATGGTGACAGATAATTTATAAGTGATGGTTATTAACAGGACAGTATCAACTGCACACACAGGGCCTGACCTTCATTGCCCTGCACCTTGTACAATCATTTACACCTACTGGTAAAACACAACCAGCTCTCAGAGTAGAGCTTTACTGCCACTTCGGACAGGTGTCAACAGCTGTACCAAGTGTGAGGCCCTGGAGCAACAGTCCTTGATGCGGGAGGACACCAAAGAGCAACAAAGGATCAAGGCTGTTGGCCACAAACTGCAACTACCAACTACTAAGAGAAGAACACATGAAAGAAAAAAGTCTACCTGTATTGATGGGGGTCTTCTTCCAGGTAGTAGAATTGCCCTTGCTGACAGGTCTCTCAGCATGCTTACCTGGCCTATTACCAAGTGCTGCTGCAGACGATGCATTCTGCAACTTGGGTGACTGACTAAATGCATGCAAGACGCCTCGGGGTTCCTGCGGCACCTCGAGACAGCTGGCTAGAAGTCTAGTGAAAAGAAGAGGTAATTAGAAGGGCCCAGGAATGCAAATTTGTGTCTCGCAAAATGTTCAGTACAATAGCCAAATCAATCCTTTCCGGGATTTCTCTTCTTCCTTTCCTCCTCCTACCATTCCTGGTCCTGGCCACAAACTTTGTGCCATATCCAAATAAAAGCCAGCTTTTCTCTGCGTTAATGCCACAGCTTATTTTCATCTTTTAAAAGTGATGTGAACATAAAGGCTATGTCTAGACTACGCTGAAGTTCCGAAATAGGATATGCAAATTGTGGGAATTTGCATATCTTCCAATCTCAGCAGAAAGTAGTCGGGATGTGGGTTTTCGTTAACCCCCCCCCTTTTTTCAAAAAGCCAATCTTCCTCAAAAAATGAGGTTTACACGGCTTTTCGAAAAAGGGGGATTGAAGAAAAAAAAAAAAAAAAACGCGTCCTGACTACTTTCACTTTAGAAAGTGAGATCGGAAGAAGATATGTAAATTCCCGCAGAATTTGCATATCCTCTTTCAGAACTTCGGCACAGTCTAGACGAGCCCAAAGCGAGGCAGTCATGCTGACTAGAAAAAGTTGAGAGGTAAGTATTGTGTCAACTTCCACCCACACAAGCATCACCAGGCTGCAAACCTGACCTACATCATCATCAATCCCTCGGCTACTCCAGTTCTGGCCTTCCTTGGCAATGTTCTCCATTCCATAGTGGTTTTGTGATGTGCAAAAGTAGGGACTAGGGTTAAAAGACGACCAAGTGACTCATTTACATTTTGTATCTGCGTTGCAGCCACGCCTCTGGCATGGCACACACAAGAACTTAGACATTTTACCACTCACAGCACACTAAGATGGCCTTACTAGGTAGAAGCAATGGTCCATTTAGTTCAGCATCCTGGTCTCTCAACTCGTCAGTGCCAGATATTTCAGTGGGTACGAACAGAACAGGTCTGATCCATTCCATCATCCAGTCCCAGCTTCAGAGACTTAGGTCACCCGGAGCATGGGGTTGTGTCCCTGACTGTCTGGGACTACAGCCACTGATGGATCTATCCTTTATGAACTTATCTAATTCCTTTTTGAACTGTACAGTGTCACGCAGAACTGTCAGTCTGCTCCTCTTGCTACCTCCCCTTCCAAAATAACACCCTGGGAATAATGAATGGGCTCAGTTTAACAGTGATATTTATGTAATTACTACTTAAAATCATCAGCCCATAACAGAGTTAGTGAAAGAATAAAGTAGCAGCAAAACTAAGTGCCAATACTACAAATCTGCACAGGGTCACTGGAACATATCTGATCTGTACCAAGTTCTGGGCTGCCAAAACTCAGTTGTGCTTCTAAAAGAATGTTGTCCCAAACATGCTCCTTAGCATGAGATTCTGTTTACCTGGGAGTTGTTCAGTTGAAATAAGAGGAGAAGAGCAGTCTTTAACATTGAAAATTTTGAACTAAAATTAGCATTTAAGTTCCCCATGGCTACCCAACCTCCTGCCTAAACAACCAGGAGTTCTTTAACATTGCAGTGTGTATTTAAAATGGAGCTCTTCCAAGCATTACAGAAATGGCTCTATGACCTCTGTCACTGATCTGCCCATTGTTGGGGAGACATGCTATGTGAGAGCTACTACAAGGAGTCTCTGGATGCATGTCTATACTTAGTGCAAGATCGACACTCTAGAGGTTGATCTTCTAGCATTTGATTTAGCAGGTCTAGTGCAGACCTGTAAAATCGAAAGCCGAGGGCAGCCCCTTCCCCCAGCATCTGGTACTTCTTCTGTGTGGAGCAAGGGAAAACAACGTGAGCGTCAGCTTCCCGCTGCCTGGACAGCACCATGGCTTGGCTTAAGGTAAGCCGACTCCAGCTACACACCAGTGGTAGACAAAAACCTTCTCTCCTTCCTTGCTTCTCCTTAATCTGCCAGAGAAGGTTTTTGAAACAATGCAAGTGCTCCCCTACCCCCGATGCCTCTGCAGAATTAAATGTTCCTTCTCAATTACTTTAGCAGCAGAGCTCACATCTCAACCTTAGGATTCCCTTATCATAGGGCACTGGATTATTAACAGGGCAACCAAAAACTTAATTCAATATACCAGAAGAAATAAGCTCTGATGTTATCAGCTTTCACACCCACGTGTGGTGCAAGATAGGTGCATGGTCTTTTGAAATGTATGGCAGGAACACTGAGAAGACAGCACAGTGGGCATGTAGAGCCACAGAAACCTTGCTTGCTTATCTTCAGTGGCTAATTAAGTACTCGAGGGCTCCTACCTGCTTGAGTGAGTGGACTATAGGTTCTGACTTGGTCTGTACAGGAGAGACGGTCTGTTGCAATATCCGCTGCTCGATCTCCTGCTCTTGCTGCAATGCTTTCACAAAGGCAGCCTTCAGCCGATTAGTGTGCTCAGCCTTAAGGGCCTTTTTCTGATTCGATGTCATGCAGGTTTCACACATAATGGTTCCATTCTTCTCTTCCCTCCAGCGGCAAGTGAAGTCAGTCTTGCACTGAGCACACATATAGGGCTCCTGAGATGAGGCTGCAACTGAAACTTTACCTGTGGAATACAATTAGAAGAGCTCACCAATGCAGGTTCTAAGAATAGCTTACACCTTTGCTCTCAAGCGCCCATCGCTCTAGGTCAGTGGCTCAGGACCACTTTTTAATGGGGTAGGTAGGGCTGGCAGACTTGCTGGGGCCTAGGGCAAAAGCCTCAACCCCACTGCTCAGGTTTCAGGCCCACTGGCTTGGGGTGAAGTCTCTGGGCTTCCTCCTTCCCCCACCTCCAAGTAGCAGGGCTCAGCCGGGTTCTAGCTTCAGTCCCTTCTCTTGGGTCTTGTAGGAATTTTTGTAGTCGGAAGGGGATCACAATGCAATGAAGTTTGAGAACTCCTGCTCTAAACATTTGTCTGCTTCCTGCTCCCATTGTATCCCCACACAGGTTAATTTACTCCTCTTAACAATTTTAACCAATTTGGATCTGTGCATCAAGCAAGTCTGAATCTTGGCAACAAAAGATGACTTACCAAAGCAGGCTACCTGAATGATACATGGCGAGCCACACACCAGCCCAGAGCCATGGAGTTAAATAAAACCCTCTCCTCACAAAAATTAGATTGGAGGGTTTTGCAAAAAAATACTGGAGTATAATTCTCCCCTCACCCTTGTATCCAGACATCTAGAAGTAGCACAGGTTGGACCCTCCTGGTCTGGCACCTTTGGGACCTGGGCAGTCCTGGATGAGGGAATTAGCGGGACCAGGGAAGGTCCCCTGCCACCATTTCCCTCAGTCTGCCCCCCTCCTGGCTGCCGTCTACTTCAGCCCTGCTGCCAGTGGGGTGACATGGCTGCCCCAGCCCTGCTGCCAGAGCTACTGCCCCAGCTCTTGTGCCGGCACAGCAGGCCACAGCCCTGGCCCTGCTGCCGCAGTGGCACACGGCCCTGACTGAGCTGCCCTGCTCCAATCTGGGTTGTCATAAGAACATAAAAACGGCCATACTGGGTCAGACCAAAGGTCCATCTAATCTCGCCCAGTGTCCTGCCTGCCAACAGTGGCCAATGCCAGATGCCCCAGAAGTAGTGAACAGAACAGGGAATCATCATGTGATCCCTCCCATGTCGCCCATTCCCAGCCTCTGACAAACGGAGCCTAGGGACACCATTCCTACCCATACTGGCTAATACCCATTAATGGACCCAATCCTCATGAATTTATCTAGTTTTTTTCTGAACCCTCTTAAAGTCCTGGTCTTCACAACCTCCTCTGGTACTTCTTTTTGTTTGTTTTAAACCTCCTACCTATTGATTTCATTTGGTGAACCCTAGTTCTTGTGTTATGGGAAGGAATAACTAACTCTTATGAGTTTCTCCACACCAGCCATGATTTTATAGACCTCTATCATATCCCCCCTTAGTTCTCTTTTCCTAGCTAAAGAGTCCCAGTCTTTTTAATCTCTTCATATGGCACCTGTTGCAAACCCCTCATCATTTCTGTTGCCCTTTTTTTAAACCTTTTCCAATGCCAATATATCTTTTCTGAGACTGACGGCCTGTCATGGCCCCAGCTCCACTGCCGTAGCCCTGACGGGTTTTCCCTGCTGGGCTGCCGCAGCTCAGCCTTATCGCCAGCCAAGATGCTGTGGCTCTGTCCCCTCTGCCAGGCCAGCACGCAGCCCCGACCAGGCTGCTGTGGCACAGCCCCACTGCTGGACCTATGCACGGGTTGCCCCAGCCGGGTTGCCAGGCTGCCTCTGTCCCACTACTTATGGCCCTGCTACCGCTGCTGAAGCTCTGGCCCCGCTACCACCAGCCTCGCTGTGCCCCGGGGCTCTCTTGTTCAGGAACATCCATGGTCCTCCTGTACCACGGATGTTGCCGGACGAGAGAGTCCTGGTTTTGGGAGGTGGAACCTGTACTATTGACTGGCAACTATGCCATATGCTTCTGGTTTCTAAATCATTATGTGTACAGTATATTTTCCTCATTTTGTCTCCTTCCCTACCACTCCTGCTTACTGGGCTCTTAAAGCTCTAATTTACCACTAAATGTTAAGTAACAGCACAGAACACGGAGAGCCAGGACTGTAAACAAACTTCATGGGACTGCGGGAAACTTGACAATGAGAAAGTGGACTGTGGCAAAGTGGACATCCAACTAACTACAACTCCACCAGACCACGGATGTTGCTGGACCAGAGAGGTTCAACCCTGTAGGCACAAGTGTTCAAATCACCCTTCCCCCCACAAAATCAATCATCATAAATTGCATTCTTACTGGCACACTCAGAGGCCAAAGACCGGTTCACTTTCCATTGACTGTTCATTTTAAGAGATGGTCGCCTCCAGTCAAATTTACAACAAACGGGTGAGGTAGCATGGGGGAAGGGGTGGAGGGGAAAATATCCACTACTACCACCATTGAATGGAACATTGAGTTTGTTTTTACTTAACTATGTGGGGACTGCCTAAAAGCCTCAGTGTCCACGACCCAATGTGAAACTGAACAGATGGTTGAATAAAAACACCTTCCAAAGAAACAAAAAAGGCAGATCTATGGGTCTTCCTGATTATAACTTCCGAGGTTACATGGGTAGAAATCTTTATTGTCTACCCAAATCTTAATTACAGCCCTCATACTTAGAAGCTCTATGGCAAAACAAAATCATCAGATCTAGGTCACTTCGTAGCCAGCAAGCAAATTAAAGCTCTTCAATTACACAAAAATTTGGTTATATTTAGAAATGCAAATCCTCTCTGCTTTTAGAAACAGGTTGGGATAGAAACCAGCTGAGATTTCCAGGTAATGGCCATACCACGATACTGTTTGGAAAGTGGTCCTCACTGGAGAATCTTATTGGGGTAGCGGGCCAAAGAGAACTGAAAATAAGGAAAAGCAAAGAAGCTTTCCAGAGACGAGTTCTTGCAATCAGCATCCAGCAACCAACAATGCAGGACAAAAATGGGCTTTTAGAAACCCCAGAGTTAGACAACACACATCTGAAAACCAGAGAGATTACTGAAGCCAATGTTACATTTTTGTTCTTGGCTTACCTAGCTACTGTGGGAAAACCCAACATATTTCTTCTGAGACAGCCCTGATTAAAAGGCATTGCTACTCAAACTCTTCTTAGGAGGTAACAAGGAAGAGCCATTACCTCTTCTTTTGCCTGAGGTTAAGAAGGCATCCTCCACTGCAGAAACCAAAACTATTAAAGAAATAAATGTAGTACTTCTGCTGTACTTCACACTTGAAGTTGCTTTGCCAGAATACCACCTATTTGAGGAAGGCAAGTATTATTTCCATTAGATGAAGACCTTAAGGAAGAGGTTATGGCAGCTGGAGAAATCCCCCTGGGTATCAATGACCAGATTAAGACTAAAGTTGCACGCTCTCAATGCTAACTCATGCTACTTCTAAAACAGGCAGGGATAGAGTGATATTAATGCACTTGTATTAATGAGGTTTCATAGTAAGGTAAAACACAAGCAGAGTTTATCAGAAGTCAGTATGTATACTTGAAACAACTGTTTCTTCTAGCATATTTTAAAGCCCTCAAATAAGCCTCAGGCATCTATGGTACAAGCTTACCTTGAGTTTCTAGCAAGTTTTGCACTACTTCCTCCAAACCAACAAGGTAAATAAATTCATTGTTGGCTGCACTTGGCAGGAAATTCATCTCTGGTGCAGGTGGCTTAGGAGGTGGGATCTCCAATAGCGTCTTCTCTAGCTGCTTGCGCAGTGCAAGTTTGGCAGCAGCTTGCCGGCTGGCTGGAGAGTCATTGGAGTTCACTATAGAAGCAACACTGGTAGTAGTAGCATTAGCCTGAGATGTCACTGTTGTACCTTTTATTGAAGTAGGTGAGGCCTTAAAGAAAATACAAGCATGGTTACTGATAAAAATAGAACTGCCTTGATATTTATTCCCTATGGCCCCTTCTCATCTTGTCCTCTCTGAGATAAGGAGCAAGGAGGCAAACTGGTATCAATTGTGAAGCTTTTGTGATGTGGACACTTGTCTATTTGGACAGAACTGAGCCACCTCTCACCAAAAACTAAGTTCACACAGCCCACAGAGTAGACATCAGGGTACGACTTGTGTCCCCCATATGAATGGGTTACCTAGTGGTGCAATACAAGGCATCCAATTACCAGTCATCTAGTCCCTCTATCAAGTACTTTTTCCAGAGTTCTTATCTTTTGCTCTTTCACCATTTTTGTAATGCATTCTTAGAAGCTTGAAAAGAGCATTTACAGTACTTCCCCTAAATATTGTGTCCTTTTTATTTGATAAATGCTGACTTTTTCCTGCATGTATTTTGGATCATAAGCCAACATGCTCTTTCTTCTTCCTTATCACATTTTTGGTGTGCTAGTATTAGTGAGGAACTGAATACCACTCTGGGGACAGAGTTACAGTTCACTACCAGAAATGCAGTGCCCATTTTAGATTTTGCTTAAATAGTGGTTATTTTTATTTAGGCAAGAAAATGCTGCCTTAGAGAGAAGGAAGTAGGAGGAAGGAGAGGAGAGAAACTAAAAACAAGGGGAGGGGGAGGGCGTGGATTTTCCAAACTGAATACATTCAGTATAGTAGTTGAGGCCTTAAATTTGTCCACAACATTTATATTCCTTTCAAATCTTGTTTTGTCATAATGCATGACCTTACATAATAGTAATGAGATGCAGTAATTGGACAATAAATAATTGTATTTAGTTCTAAAAGAAGAGAAGTGAATAGCATCATGAATCTTTTGCATCTCACCTGTGGTATATTGACAAGCAGGCTGGTATTGGGAACATTGGCAACGCGGATTAGACCCTGTTGTATAATTCTCTGTCCCTGAATCTGTATACTGGGGATGGATGCCCGTGGTGCCAGAAGCAGTGGAGGTGGCCCCGTGCTGGAGTGCTGTCGGATGTTGTGGATTTGCTGGGGAGACACAGAGATGGGCTGATGCAGTGGTTCCATGAAGGATGGGATAGAGAGAGTTAGAGAAGGTGGAGAACAGGTGATGGGAGGTGGAGGATGAAATAGTGGTGGAAATGATGCAAATCAGGGAACAGAACAAAAAGCAGCAACATTAACATGATTATTGAAACTTGCAGCTTCATTTTGACTGCTAATGCATTCCAAGAGAAGCAATATAGAAGGCAACATTAGAACAGAAGGTGCTTAACTTGAGACCACTGTCTTTATCAAGGCCAAAATTATTAGATTTTTGGCTTAAGTTTTGAAGTCAACAGTTCCTTTCAAAATGTATAACTCCTAATAGTATATTTAGGGTTAAGACTATTAGTGAAGCTAGTCTAGTTGAGAGTGAACAAGTTTTCTGCATATTAATCAGAACCTAAAGGAAATTAAATCCCATGTGCCATACCTTCTTTTTTTAAAATTAGCCACCCAGCAGGCACAGATTTTTTTTTTTTTTTTTTAAGATACAAGAGCGAAAAGTAACCCCACGATTGCAAAATAAATCTCCACTGAGCTAGATAAATATTTCCCTGCATCACACAAAGGTCACAGTAAACGCAGTAAGATCCACCGGAGTTAATTTTCTCCCCTCCTCACTTTGCTCCTTTGCTGCATCTGCTACTTTCATCTCACAGAAGACAAATAGACTTAAGAACAAGACACCTTCACAGTATTTTCAGTTCCCTAGGTTGCTACCTCATTCTCTCCGTCCATTAGTCAATTTGATAATGAAGGCATTGAGAGAGAGATGAAAACGTACAGAGGAGAAACTGATAATAGGAAAAAGTAAGGAGAAAAATGATTAAGAACCAAAAACACAATAGGATTAAGTCTTCCACATTGTTCTGCTGGGTAAAGCTAGCCCAAATGTAGCGTACTCTATCACCACAAGACCCAAGGAGTCCTCAACACAAATATCTGGAAGGCCATTACATCACTGAGAAGTAACGTTTACAGTCTATTAAGGAGGGGGACCTCTGAGAACTTCATCCAACCCTCTTGGGTAAGGGGAATGGTGATCATGATTCAGAGCCTTGAAGTTGGAGTGTAGAAGTGGAGAGATTCAGTGAGACAATCCCCTAGGCCATGAGGGGAATGGAAAGAACACAGCTGGTGTGGTGAGGAACACCTATCACCACACAAACTCTTACCTGTGCTCCTCGGACAAGAGGTGGCATTACTATCTGCGTATTCTGCTGAGATCCCAGTTTTGAAGATGACTGTTGCCCTCCACGGACCAATGGAGGGGGAATAACAGTGCCTGGTATACGTGTAGAAGAGGTCTACAAAATAGAGGAGCATTTGCTTTTCAACTTATTTTTAGAAATCAGAACATGCTTATCTATATAGATGCTTATATTTAGTTCCTCACAGTGGTATTTGACTGTGTGTATGCCTATGTAATTTTCCAAACTTGCACTGCCACGCCTAACTTGTAAATACCTGAATAGATTTTTTATTTTCTTTCTACATCCTCCCTCTCCTCTTTATTTTCCTTAATCTATCTGCTGAGCTGTTCTTTGTATGGTAAGGAGAAAATTCTATTGCACAGAGGCGAATCTCAGACTTTAGACTGTGTGTAAAAGCACAGTGGGTCATTACTCAAAGCTGTTTCAGTGAGGGAAAAAAGAAACCTGAAAGATTTCAGTTATAATAGGGTATTCTACAGTGGATAATTTCTTTTACTACATGAAATGCAGCACGGTTCATCTGGGAATCTGTTCACTGAGTAAAGCCAAAAACTGGCCACTGTTCATGAGTTAAGGTTCTCAAAAATACATGGAAGCATCCCCTTTCAGTATATATAGTAAGTAATAAAGCTTCATACTTTGGAGAGCATAGGGGAAGCTAATATTCACTTACATTGTGCTTTTCATTCAAGAATTTCAGAAGTGCTTTACAAATATTTTTACACTAAGTAAACAGAGACAGTGAGGGTAAGTTGCCCAAAACTTTTACAGTAAGAAAGAGACAGAACAGTAACAGAACCCATAAGTTCTGACTCCACGTTCTCTGCTCTAATCACTAGAGTGCAGGACTATAGAAAAATGTTTTACTGTCTTTGTTACTTGAAAATTTCACTTGTGGTGCATGTTCCCCCTATAGTGCTGTCTGTACCGAGGGCAGCTGTATCTGTATGCAGCAGAGAAAGAATCTGTCCATCGCTGAGTTGCTCATTTTATCCTAGAGCCCCCCCAAAAAGCTTGCTTATGACAGCAGGATAGTTTCAGAGCAAAATTAAGCAGTGTGTTTTCTTTGGCCAAAGGCTCTCTCATCAGTACCTCTTACGTATTAGTCAGGAAAGTGCATTTGGAATCTGACTGAAAATCAGCCACTGGAAGATAATCTTACAGGGTTATCTGCCTTCATTCTCCCCCACTACCAGTCTTAAAAGCTTATTGCAACTAGGTTCATAGGAGTTAGCAGTGGTTTAATCAATAATAATAATAAAAAAAATTCCACTTGGAACCACACTGTTTTTGTGACAACTAGATTGTAGACATTCAATCCGATTGAATAAAACTTGCAGGATAGTTTTTGTGCAAAAACTGTTCATTCCTTGAAAGCTTAAAAATTCATTATCTGCCTCCGTACAACTTTGCTGGAAGTGTTTGTGGAGATGAGAAGTGGGCGAGATGCCATGAGCATATTACTACTTCTTCACCCAACACCACAGAGCAACTTTACCAGATTTATATTGAAGATTATCACTCCTAGTACTGTGCACTGTCAGCCCTCCTGCATGCCCCTAACTCAGAAACATAAGAGGCCCCCACGCTAACCTGAAGGGATGGCTTGCCAGCAGGAACATTCTGTGTGCCCCGCACCAATGGGGAAGGGGTGGCCACAGCACTCCCAGAGGAACCAGGAGGCTGCAAGAGATAAACCAGAAAGCCGAATTGAAGCAATTAAATAAAAATAAAAATATTTACCTCCTTGTAACACAAAGTCTAACTGGCATAAAATGATATTCAAGTAGGGATAAGAGATTCACTCATTCTTACTGGTATATAAATGCTATGCCTTTGTAAAGGCTTTACAAGCAATTATATCAAGCAACATTTTAGTAGTTTACAATGCATTTTAAAATGAGTTATTTAAAAACTAAGTAGGTCTCAATGTCTAACCTAACTCCGTCCCCAAGGCATGGAAAAATTTCATTAAATATTAAGGACTGTTACCCAAAAACTAAATTGTGATATTAAGAAAGCTTTCTAAAATGTGGTGTTTCATTCCGCTTAGACTATTCAATAGCCAAAGTTCACTTAATCAGTGTTCACTAGCAGATTGTGTAACCCATGTACCCAATACATCCATCTGGTTTCAGTAAATAAAAATCCTTGTTTAAAAATAAAGGGATTCAAAAAGAAAAATATCACAAAAGTCAGAGAAATAAAACATTTCTCCTTACCCATCCTTCAGTGTGAACTGAAATGCTTTTAATACAAGTATGCACAAAAACTGTTAGGATCCATAATGTCACACACATTAAGTAAAATTAAACAGGAAATTAGTCATGGCAGATAAATAGTTGAAAGTAGAGTTCAGAATTTTGAGTCTCTCTTGCATGGATTTATCAGTAACATCTAAAGCAGTGTAAGGGATACAGCACTTTGCTACTAGTTCTCCTTGTTTGTGGTTCTTAGCTGTTTAAATAGTGCTTTAAAGTGTCAAACCGTCTTCAAACTAAACAGCATAAAAAAACCCTGATTAATGATGGACAGTTTTACAGCACGAAAACAAAAAATGTGAAGCTGAAGAGGACATGATGCACTTTGGAAGAGCAATATACGTGACAGCAAAGTCTGGTAAACTATTATATATCATTTTAAGAAGGGATATACTGCAACGCTCTTCTATTACAAATGCATATACAAAGTCAATGGAAATGATACTACCTTTGAAAAGATTTAGTAAGTATTCTTAATACAAAGATTCCATAAGAGAACTATCATTTAAAGTGTGGGTGGGTGTGTGGGTGGGTGGGTGGGTGTGTGTGGAAGTGGAAATACCACTGGAACTAGAACAAACTTTAAGTGCATTCTCTGTATAGGCTACCCATTTTGTACAAAGAACAGATTTTAAAAAGGCTTTTGTTTTAATGGCTGTTGGATTGCCAGACTGGACTGCTTTGAAAAAACAAGGAATTCCACTTAATGTTTGGAGAAAATGGCTTTTTCTGTTAAAGAGTTATTCTGAAGAGTTACCATACATTTTGATTTGAGAGTTATACAAGGTACCACAAAATTACGTTTAGAAAAATCAAGAACACCACTTGTTAAACATCTGTGGAGAAATCAATACCTTCTGAGTAGTGGTCTCTTTCTGTATTTGACTCTGCCGCAACTTTTTCAATAAAACAAGTTTTGCTTCTTCTAACCGTAACTCTTCTTTTAGCTGTTTAATCATTCTCTCACGCTCCTCTGGGCTGCTCTTCTGTAAGGCCAGTTAAGGTATTTGGAGGTGGGGAGAAAAAAGAAGATAAAGTACAAGTAATGACAACCTAGAGCAGAATAAGTCAGTGGGACTAACAGCATTCACCTGGAATGTACAGGCATCAAAACTAAGTGCTGAGAAAGAGCTCAAAGCAAAAGCAGACTTTAAAATTCATCCTTTAGTAAACTGGGAAAATTAACAGCTCACTGCTTTAAACAAGAAGGTTTTACTACTTCTAGTGCATATACTAGGGATGTAAAAACCCATTTAATCAGTTAACAGGTTAACTGCTTAAACGGGGCAGGCTGCTCTGGCAGGGCTAGGGGCCCGCCGCAGGTGGGGGAACTGGTCCGGCCAGGCTGGAGCAGCCCCTTCCACCCCCGGCCCAGTTGGACCACCAGTTAAACGGTAACTGATAAGCATCATCCAATAAGGGTGATGCTTACAGATTAACCATTGACATCCCCAGCATATAACAATGCTGCACTATTTTAAAATACTGAATGAGCATCAAACAAGTTTTCATATATTTCCCTGTGGGAAAAAGTGTGAGGTTTAATGGGGGGCAGGGGAAGAGAGGACGTAAAGAGTAGAAGCCCAAAAAGACAGACTGACTTCAGTCCTTAATACAGTCTCAGCCCCAAGATAATCAAATTGCATGAAGTTGTATGTGTGGGGGGAGGAAAAAAAAAAAAAAGGTGAAAACAGCTGTTGAATCTTACATCCTTTAGTCTCAACTGTTTCAATATTTCTAAGGAACACAGATGAGTGTGTATCAAAAAAATGTCAACTCACCATGAGTGTCTCTGTGTTGGTCTCTCTTAATGCTATTTTTGTTAAACCATTCATTCTAGGGCTTGAAGGTTCATTGTCCGATAACACTATAATATCAGGTGAGGGGACTCTCTTTTCTCTCTTCAGATCACTGTAAATCAAGAAAAAGCAAGGGCATTTAACATCTCCCCATAAAGAATATATATTTTTCAGTTGTTACTGACAGATTAACTATGAATGCCTCTAGTGTGAAGAAAGTGTTAAGTATTCAATGCAAGACCAGAGTTTACCTCAAATTCCAGTTTCCATCTGAAGATGTAAGCCTAGTAAGACAATCATGCTTACTCAAATAGCCACAATGAGAGCAGGAACAGGCCTCAAATAAGTGGTTACCAAACTGTGGGTTGTGACCGCAAATGTGAATGTCACCACCATTGGCACACGGGTTCACAGAGATCCCTAGCATGCAGCACATGCCATTTTTCCTTGCATGGTATGACCTTGCATGCACCATATGTAAGACATCACAATGTGCAGAGGATGTCTATTTTATAGAGTTAATCAGCATCTTCCATGCAGCACAACCTCACTTGTATGCTGTATGGGAGGTCATGCCAGGTGGCGGATGCTATTTCGTTTCTTCAAAACTTTGTCCTCAACGCAGTCTGGAATCCCAGTGGGAAATACTCCTTTAAAATGGGGTTGTGCCAGCAAAAAGTTTGAGAACCCATTGGTGCCTCTGTTGAGGCTGCCGATAGTGATGTCAAACATGGTGATAATTTGAACAATGGGGCTACGCTCCCATTAGGAACAGTGTTGAGTCAGCCAATTCATTAATAAGGCAGATGCCAAGGACATTCAGTCACTGGAAGCCAATACTCTAAGCACACCAAGGACCTAAAAGGTGAAGGGGGCCTATATCACAGGGCTTATCCAAAACTATCCTGTTTGCTCACTGTACTACTTTGAACGCCAAAAGGCCTACATTCTTCAGTCTACATGAGTTTTCAATAACCAACAACATTTCATCAAGTTGCTTTCCTTACCCCCCCCCCCCTTAATACAAACGTTTCTAGGTTGTCCTCCCCTACATGAATTATATTTACCAGATTCCCACTGAAGCAAGAATAAAGGTGCACTGCACACACACAATTCACTGCAACACAGCATGTACAAGAAAAGGGTTTGCATTTAGAGATTTTACAGCTCAAAAGTCTACTAGCACAAGTAGGTGCACTTTTACTTATCAAGTTAAATATCACAGCAGCCTAAAATGCTCATAAGCATGTCCCATTTATAACCAAAATTACTGAAAGACAGACTCTCACCGGGTGCGGATATGATGTTATGCTTAATTTCATTTCAGTATAGAGACAGTATCTGGAATCTTAAGTGATGGGAAGAGTCATTAGTTGTTCTTGATGTGTGGTATCCAAGAACTACCTTTGAACTCTAAATAACTTAATGTTCTTATATGAGTATCCTAATCACACCAGCCAAAAAGGCTCAAGATACATGATGCTGCATGATCCAACAGCAGGCTACAGTACCATTCTTTCCACTGCATCATGCAGCTTTTGATTGGACAGTCTGACAACCTGTAAAAGCCTGCTGGCTTGAGATGTCCAACAGAGGCCATTTGCCAAACAAATTAATAACTTTAAATGAGTCTTCAGTGAAATATATCTGATCAGCAATATTAACCCACTGGTGACGGATTAGGGTTTAATATAGTATTTCACAGCAAGGGTGGCAGCAGATTTAATAGGTGGTCTTTTACTGAACACACAATAGTGGTGTCTCATCCCATAAAGAATGTTCTGGCAGCAGGGTGAAGTAGAATCACTTTAGAAGAGTACATTTCAAGAAACTGTGTTGCAAATCCAAACAAAAACTACAAAAATATAATGAAATCTTTTTCAATAAAGTATACTGTAAATGAAATAACTTTTCAATGCATCAGTGCTGACCAAAGTAAACAAAATAATAATTCTGAGAGAGAGCCCCAAAGCAATTTTTTAAAAACAATTAAACCAAATAAAGCAAATACGTTATGCAGTTAACTACCTTTAATCTCTAAGGTGAAAGTTACCTTAATTCACAATATGTAAAACCGTAAATTAATCCCATATTCACTTAAAATGCGGCAGTTTCTGACCACCTTAAGTTATAAGTTCTGGAGTCAGCAGTACTACCAGAAGTTTACTTACATCTGGTGCATCACTAAATAAAATGTAAGATACTAAATCTCAAAATAAGGACAGATCAACCTCACAACTGTAGCGTACCTTTACTGTAGCTATAATTTTTGTACCACTATTGATAAGTCATGTATTAACGTAAACTCCACACTCTTAGTAAAAACCATGCTGGTTCAAAACAATTTTTGGAAAAACTAAAAGCTGGTTGCTACGAAAAGCAGTCTTTGGTATCTCAGCCGGAGCCCTGTACTCAATACTGTATTAAATTTGATGCAGTTGTCCACCTTGGTAGAAAAAGGAGAAGAAAGTGAATTTCAGTTTCCTCTAGGGGGCACAGTGAGCCAGTGAACCAATCTTTCAACTCTGAAGGGGTTTAAAAATAACCAAGGGTTACAGGTGAAAGTTTTAAAGCCTGAGCTTTTCTCTGACTCAGGTATACTAAATTGGTTGCCTTGACTAAAAACTGGGAGAGAAAAATAAAGAGTGCTTGCCATCAGGAGAATCAAGTTTTAAAGATCTCAGTATAGATGAAGTCTAAAGTACATCATCTCAAGTAACATCACTTGACTTTTTTAGCCATTCTGTTAAGAAGTGGGGAAAGGGGAAATCACTTGATTGATTTTTTAAAGAACAGTTAACTAAGGCAATAATCTCATTACTTAGATAACCTTGTGTTGGTCTGCAAAAAAGTTGTAGAGTTTTTCCATGTAGCTAATCTAAGCCAACATTTTAAAAAGATACAATAAATCTTGTCAAATGCTACCCCCTTGGTATTTTATAGATTATGTTTTTGTAACAGGTAAAGCTGTGAAGAGGTACTTATGCAAGTACCTTATATGATAACAGATTTCTACAAAGTATACTATGTCTACACTGCATTCCTCTTTCCAGAGAGGAATGCAAATGCAGCAGAGTGAAACTGCAAATGAAGCGCAGATTTGAATTTCCTGCGCTTCATTTCCATAATCGTGTCCAGGCGCTATTTCGAAATACCCTATTTTGAAAAGGGACGCTGTCTAGACGGGGTTATTTTGAAAGAAAACCCTTCTTTCGAAATTACCCTTACTCCTTATAAAATGAGGTTTAAGGGTAATTTCGAAAGAAGGGTTTTCTTTCAAAATAACTGCATCTAGACAGCGTTTCTTTTTTCAAAATAGGGTATTCTGAAATAGCGCCCGGACGCGATTATGCAAATGAAGCACAGGAAATTCAAATCCGTGCTTCATTTGCAATTTCACTCTGCTGCATTTGCATTCCTCTCTCGAAAGAGGAATGCAGTGTAGACATACCCCAAGATACCATGCAGATGGGTAGTTACTATGGCTATGAACCCGGTTTTGTGAACTGACATTTTCTATCACTCACCAGAAAAGCCTCACACTATTTTCAAAAGTCACACAACTTTGAAAACTAAACACAATTTTGTAAAATATGAAAGTAAATCAGACTATCAGTTTCTGTAGCTGTGAAACAAACAACTTAGGTACACTTCCGAGTAGCAAGCTAGGTCACTGAAAGTTTACTGTGATAGTGAATCAGTTTTTGCAAAACCTCCATGTGAAGACCAATAGATGCAATTTAGGAAAACGCAACCCATCTGAATGGAGTTCAGACTTGTACAACACCCAACTCCGGTATCAAAAGATTAACTTTTTATCCTCTTGAAGAAGGTCTTATCCCCACCCCAGTCCTCCCCCACATGGGGACAAAATATGGCACAAATTTGAGTAAAAACACCAGTAGTTTGGAAGAATTCTATTGGCAGACTTAAGTCTGCTGAATCACTCTGAGGTGATTAGTCACATTTAAAACAAGAGATACTTAAACCGGATTTGTCAAAAGGCAATTGAATTCAAGACAACATTGCAAATCAGGGAATGGTGCATTGACAGAAAGCTCATGAGGTCCTGCTTTAACCATTCAATTCTCAAAAGAACTAAGCACAAGAATAATCAATATGTATGTGTAGCAGGGGTGATGTCACCCCATCAATTACCACAGCATCATAACAGCTAGCAGGGAGCTAACTTCCTGTATGCTAATCAGCCATCAAAGAGTCATGTGAGAAAGGCATTTCCCTCACTGGACATGTGACCCTTTAACTGTTCCTTCCACTGTGAAAACCATAGCAACAGCCAGTTCTAACCGGCTTGTGACACATAGCCTTCATTTTACGAAGTGAGGTAGGGTTCAGGTGCTGTAAGAAAATGGAGCAGACTTTAAGCTAAAGGGAGTGTCCTGCCACTATAGAAGCTTCCTGGACCAGCTGACCACTTGAGACTATTAATAAAAAGCATCATGTTTTGACAATAAAAAAAAAAATTCACCCAACAGTACAGTACTGAACTACACTCTAGTACTCTACAACTTTTTTAAAAGTTTAAGAACTTTATAGCTGATTTTCTGGTTTGCTTCAAAACTCTGAAAATAATCACCTTTAGTCCATTATACTTTTAAAAAGCAGTATCTACTAAGCCATGGAATCAAGTTTCAAGTCACCCAAAATAAAAATGAAGAAGACTCAAAGGGTGGCCTTTTTGATACAAAAGTTCTTTCTACTTTTTAGGCCAAGTGAGAATGAGAAAGCAAGGTAGAAATTAAGAGACCATGGATAATCAGAATTGTGAGAAATCAGGGGGAAGATATATTTGGTAATATTACAGTTCTTTAATCGAACCCATTAACAACAGAACACTGATTAGAAAAGGCTAAAAATTTTTACTGACTATACTTTGCTCTAGAAGTTGTGCTTGTCATGGTTATTTGTATTGCAAAATATCTTTGAAAAAAATCAAGTGATTTGTCATCAAGATTAAGACAGTAAGATAAGCAAACACTACAGGTTCCAAGCAACGAGAAGATACTTTAAATTAAACTTCATAGTTAAGAACAGGTTTAACACGGTCCATGCAAAAGAAGGCCCTATATTAAAACTAATCAAGTGGATATCAAAGGAAAGTAATCATTCATTGTCTCCATCCCCTCCTACCTATTCAAAGAATAGCCTCACACTCAGCTTTGCAAAAATAATTATTAATGTGAATAGCAGTTTTGGACACTGGAGGAGTGAAATGTCATGAAAACATTTCCCTTTTAGAGATGCTACTGACACATTAAAAATGAAGTTTCCCCACTGAGCGGTTTTGAATCAAATACTCACTAAATAAAAGTTTGCAGGTATTTAGTCCATTTTGTGGGTTAGTAGCTCTAATTTCTGAATTGGGGCTTGGGAAAATGGTTATTCAGAACTTCTGGCTTTGAAATAAGGACTATCCTCCTTTAGAGAGGCAATGAAGACAGAGCAGTGATTTTGTTGTTTGACTGAAGTGGTATCAAGCCTGACTGGTTAACCATTGCTTCCCTGCCCTTCAATATGTTCCTCTAGAACAGGCATGTCAAACTCAAAGCCTACTGAGTGCTGCACAAATGAAAACTGACAGAAGTACATTTTCTTTGGTGGCCCTGAAAGCTATCGGAAAGTCATAATTATTTATTATTATAGATTGTGTTTTGGGTATATTTTATAATTTGTCAGGTCTTGTTTTAATATAACAACAATTTTACACATCAAATTATTGTATTTGCCCATATAAAATATTTTTAAATTTAAATATAAATTTAAGGTACTTTTTAATATGATACATAACTTGTTTTGTTGAAATAAAAAGTATACATCGTGGTTAATCAAATAGAACAGGCTTCTGTGAAAATTTCAGATACTTTGTAAGTTTGAGATTTTGCATAAACATAAAATATTCATGCAACTGCAAAAAATTGGCATATGTATGACATAAAATTAATATACATTGTAATTTTTGGGAATAAATAAAAAAATATTAACAAAATATCCCCCTCTTCTCCCCCAGAGCCAGGTACTCTCATGCCCCCATTCTAACCCAATCCTCATCTGCTCCTCACAGCCCCCCCTGCTCTAACCCAATGCCTCCCTCCTCCCCCAGACCTAGGCACCCCCCAGGCTCCTCTAACTTAATGCCTCCCCCCTCCTCCAGAGCCAGACATCCCCAACCTCCCCCAACCTAATGCCTGGGTCCCGGAGCCACCGCCGCTGCACGTTTCTTCCTCAGGTGCTGGGGCGGCATGAGCACAGCGGCTAGCTGTGAGCAGGAGCTTGATGCCTGGGTAGAGTGGCCGGCCGGACTGTGAGCACGTGCTGGAACGCCCAGCGCAGAGCGGCCCGGCTGGCCGTGAGCACGTGCTGGGTGCTGTGCGCAGTGTCCCCCAGCCGGCCGTAAGCAGTCACTTTAACTGAAGTGCTAGAATGTTCCCAGGAGGTTTTAAAAAGCTTCTTTAGACCAACTTCTGGGCTCCATGTTAGAATCCAGGGTCAGAACGATGGCTCTATTTTTGTTTGCCTAGAAACAAATGTACAGCTACTTAAGGGGTTACAACAACTAAAACATGCTCTCAGGCATAATACAAACTTTGTTGCGCCTTCTTTTTCAACCTCTGTTTTTTGTGTGGCCAACAGCTTCCAAAACGTTTGTGGGAAAGGTTTCCTGTAAAATTTTTTGAGATGCTGAATGGAATGGGGCTTCCAACTAAGTTTCTAAAAAAGCAATTTGGTGGTTTCAGATAGGGATGTAAATTGCAAGTAATTCACTAATCGAATAATCGATGCAAAATGCATCAACTAGTCCACTAGTTGATAGGGCGCCTCTGCCTTTGAAGAGTAGCAACAGCCCTACGGCTGTTGCTACACTTCAAAGGCAAAAGTGCCGCATGGAGCCTGGGACCAGGCAAGGACTCCCCCGCTGACCCCAGGCTCTGTGCAGCACTGCCACTTTGAAACGCCGTGGGGAGCCTGGTGTCAAGTCCCCCTCCCCCTGCATAGTGGCTCGAGCCTCAGGATTGCTGAATAGCTGCAGGCTGGAGAACCACCTCTGGCTTCCTGCTGGGCCGGGGGGAAGCAAAAGAGGTGTGTGGGGCATGGCAAGACCCTACACTGAGCTCCATGTCCCTGGGGCTGCCCCTGTCCAGCCCGGGCTTGCAGTTCCTGGGAGCTAAGGGGTTAACACTTGCAGGGAGCAGCACGGCGCACCCCGGGCCCCGGTGCCCCATGTGTAACCAGCCACCCAGCCCTGATTTGTGAAGCAGCTCTGCCTCCTGCTCCGCTAACTAAAATGCTAATTCTAGGAATCGCAAGGAAGGAGAGAAGTCGAGCTTCATCTGCAACAGAGGGTGGTAACAAAGGAACTGAGGGCACATGGGCTGCGTGCACAAACTGCAAGGTGCAAACGGCACGCCTCCCTCCCCCCCCCCGCATGCGTGGCCCAACACTGCTAGAAAAATCTCCAATCTGTGGCGCCAGGATGAGCCCGACACCAACAGTGGAGCACCCACAGTGGACACCAACAGTGGAGCACTGTGCTAAACGGAGCTGCTCCTGCTTGAAACGGAGCAGCTCCCAGAACAGGCAATAAAAACCAAGATAAGGAGAGAATAAGTGCCTAGGTATGGGGAGGAGTGGATAACTGGGAGGGGAAAGTCAGAAGGGAGTTTGGAGAATCCCTTGTGTGTGGGGGAGAGAGGCAGAAACTCAGCACTCAAGTCTCCTGGGAAGGGGAGGTAAGGGGCTGACTGCATGGGGGGGGGGGGAGAGAAGAGGAGGAGGGGAAGGGGGTGCTGGCATCTCTGCAATGGGGTGGAAGCAGGGGACAGTTTATTTGGAGTGTCTGACTCATTTGTTGCAATCCAGATTGCAATCCTCTGTCTGTCTGGGTTGGAGCAGGGGAGGAAAGCAGGCTGCGTGGGGTATGTGTGCCCTAGGAGGACATTTGCATAATTACATTTCAAACAAACAAAGTTTATATAGGTGTTAATGGCTTAAGGTAAGAAAGAAAAAAAGATTAAACAGAATTTTTTTGGAGTGTTGCAGTTATCTAAAATTCTGATATTAATGATTTTTTTAAAATCCTATGTTACTAAAATGGTAAGATTTGCATCTTTATTTATTAATGAAGCTGCTGACTAGTATTGACTTTAAAAAGTATCAATGGCACGCAGACCCATAAATAGAAGTGAGTAAGTTAAATCTCAGCACACCACTTCTGAAAGGTTGCTGACCCCTGCCCTAGAATCTTTGCTCCTCCAGCAGAAATTTGGTAGTCAATTGCTCTCTAGACAAAAGCATAACTCTCAACAGGGCCAACCTATATTTGTTGACTTCAGTAAAGAATAGAAGGTCATCCAGTTCAGTAGACCTCAGGTGGCAAAGTCTTCTTGGATGCCTGCCTCCATTTACGTGGGACAGAGGCAGATTAATTATGCTTTTGTTTTGAAGATGACATATTTGCGGGCCAAAGAACTGAGACAGACAACTGTTGTAATGGTCTCTCTTTGCTCCCAATAGGTCAAGAATAGACCCTTTTTAAATGTATGGCAGGGGTCAGGAAACACTGCGTCTATGTAATGTTAAGCACATGGAACAAGTTGTGCTTATGCCCACTAGTGTGGGTATGTACTAATCACCATTAGTGGTGATGCTCTTCTGAGATTTGTCTTTTTGATCATGGTCCCCTATACAAGATTAATATAATCAACTATATTTGCAGAGCATTCGAGAACAGGCTAAGATAGCATAAGGAAAAAAGCCAGTCTTCAAGCTTTTTCTGAGTGTGAGGATGGAGATAAAAAAAAAGGAGGACCCTGTAGGAACCATTGGGTCTGGTGGAGAACAAGTAAATTAAGTTCAGTTCCAAAGGAGGGCTACTTCTGACAAGGCTATATAGAGAATCAGAGGTAACTACACATATCCAGTGGCACATTACAGAGGAGACCTAAGACTTCTTAATTAACAAGCAAATCGACAGTCTCCACAGACAAGAAGAAAAACATAATTCAAAATGCAGTGGAGGTAAAAGAAGGGGCAGGTAACAAGAAAGTAAGTTGCAGTGTGGGAGAAGCAATCTCTTTAGCAAGGTGCAGGTTACAAGCAGTAACCCGTAACTCAGAACGCCAAATGTTTTCCACCAGCTGGCCATATTACCTGCCTTTAAAATTCTGATCTAAACTCCATGTCCATCTCCCTGCCCCCTCCAAAACCAAACCACAAACCCCCACAAATACCACCTCATAGCAAAGCCACATGGCATGAAATTCCTTTGGTAAAAACCTGTTCTATCAAAAATAGGCACTTCTCTCTCTCAAAATGAGTAATTTTATAGGATGAGAAAAACAACAGTTTAAAAAAAAAACAACAACCCCAAAACACTAGAAAACCTGTAGTATCACTTCAGCTAAGAGGCTATTTGTAAAAACTAACAATTTTTGTTAGGTGCTGCAAGACTTGGAGACTATTTGTTGTTTAAGTTTTTCCAATTACAGACTAACACAGCTACCCCCCTGGAACTCGTAAAAACAAGGAGAGTGGGTTTCTTGGATCCCTCAACTTCTCCATTCACAATGTCACCACTGCAATGCAATCAGTAATTTTTGGAGCATTCAACTAGGGTTGCCAGATGGTTTTAACAAAAATACCAGACACACTTGACATTACATCACAATCTACATTACATCTTATTTAGAAAATACCAGACATTTATATTTTCTCATTTTGTTTCCCAAACAGAAAGCTCAAATATTGGACTGTCCAGTTCAAAACCGGACACCTGGCAACCCTACATTCAACAGTGACATGGATAATGAAATGCCACTAAACACAGAACTCATAATTCTTCACTACAGCACAGCTGAGTATCTTTCATGTTACACAGATTCATTTGCAACTTTCTCTTTTTAGGCTGTACAAAACTCTTCTTGAGATTGGGTGGTTCGGGGATTACCACCACTATAACATAACAAAACAAAAATGAAGTACCTTCTTTGAATGTCAGTAGGTCAAATTTAGCCCCATGAATGTAGGCACAGCTCATTAACACAGTGGAGCGGCTCTCACATAAGAGCTGAATCTAATCATTTAAATTGAGATCTAGAAGAGTTAGAAAGGCAGAGATTCTCACTGTCCCTCATCTTGTGCAGAGCAATAATGAACTGGACTTCAAGATTGACATAACCTAATTACAGGGGATTTAAAATAATAACAAAAATATATCTTGTTTTTTCAATTCAGATCCCAGATTTTAAAATAGGAGCTAGAATTAACTGATATTTGGCTTAATATACCATAAACTGGTTGATATAACTCATGCTGCAATGACATGAAGAGTTGAAAAGGCTCAGATGTTAAAACACAAAAATGTGTGTGAAAGGTCTGACTTTTCTCATCCTATGATCTACAGTTCCATGATATCAGAGCAACAGATCATCTCCTGCTTGGAAGACTCAGGTCTCATGCCCAACGCACAGCAATTTTGAAGCAGTTTTTTCCTTATTCCATCCAACAACCTGTTGGGATGGGGGAGATGTAAGGAGGAAGATGGCAGAAGATAACAAGAAAAGACATTAGGTGAGTTTTTGGAGAGTCAAAAATGAATCCAAAATGTCAATTCACGTCAGTAAAGTTTACTCCTTTCCCATCCCTACACACCCAAAAAATGAGCTGGCCTTGCATTTTAAAATAAGACATACATGTTCATAAGAGCAAGAAACCTGTAAATCAGGTTTTTTACATCATCCTTTAACTCAGCTGTTTTGTATCTAAATCTCACAGCATACAATCACTAGCGAGTCCCAGTAGAGCAAAAGGCCCATATTGTAGGGGAGGTAAAGGGGAAATACGGAGGCCCAATTTATACTGTGCCAGCAGCCAAGTACTAAAACCTTCTACTTGCACACAGTTCTAGCTACACTGGTTATCAACATGCTCTGGCTAGTTAGTGACACTTAAGAACACACTCTAGAGCAGGGGTGGCCAACCCGCGGCTCACAAGCCACATGCGGCTCTTCTCCCCCAAGTGTGGCTCACGAGGCCGCTCCTGCGCCCTCTCTCAAACGGCCCCCCAGTTCCCCTGTACTCACCAGGGCGGCGATTCAAAATGGCGCCCAAGATGGCAGCCGTTGACAGGAGCCTGATATGGCCAAAAAGCCTAAGCTTGTTTCTTAAAGGGGCAGCCTCCTCTTTTTTTTTTTTTTGCTCAACAATTCTGGTGTGGCTCTTCGCATTTTTCCACCACTGTTTTGGCTCTCTTTGTTAAATGGGTTGGCCACCCCTGCTCTAGAGACACCGTTCTAGTGCAGCGTAACCCCATGCACAGTGGCTGGGCCCACAAAAGCTCATGGTACCATCTACATGTTTTGTTAGTTTTTAAAGTGCTACCCGACTATTTGTTGTTGTCTGTGTAGAATCTGGTGTTAGTACTCTTCGTTTCCTAGTGGAAACTAATGGTTCTTATCAGCCTCTTTTAACTATTTGTCTTTGAGTTGCTACCGGACTATTTGTTTTAACTTTTTCCTGTTTCCGACTAACTCAGCTACCCTTCTGAAAAACTTTCAAACAGAGTTGGAAGCCAGTTTAACAAGAACTGCACGTAAGTAGTGTTCCTTAATATTGTAGAAAACCAGAAACATTCGTAAATCAGAGTGGTTTTTTTGTGGACTTGCCCCATTTTAAATGTTTCTTTTTGGAAAGATAACAGTATCTATTTTGAAAGGCACAGCATGTATGCAGTGTGCCAGGGTGGTGTAGCAGGCAGCCCATGGGCAAAATTGCAGCATGTATAAGGTATAAAAAGGCAAAAAAATTGTAAAGGACTCAGTCTATGATACTGAGAAGAGGTTATTTTAAATTCTACATAGTGTGCCTAGCACAAGGATAATTGCAGTTTTAAATAGCCTTTAAACTGCTCCTCAAAAGTTTTTACGTATATTTTTGTATCCTCTTTCATCTCATCTTCCTCTTAACGGCCTTGCCTCTTCTTCCTACGGTCACCCTGGGCTCTTTCATTCCCACACACACTGTACTATTATTGCTCTCCCCCCATGCTCGGCTATTAGCTGTGTCATTAGCAAAGCAGTTTTGCTAAAATCCTGTTCTTGGGAAGTGCTGTATGCAGACACTTCACGGATCACAATTTTTGTACATTTAATTTTGTTCCCAGACTGTTATACATAATGAAGTAGAACACTACAATAGAGCATGTTCAAGACCATACCCTATCAGATAAAATCAAGACAACTCCCAGGGAAACAATGCCAGGTTTTTCTGTACTCTTAACTACTTGTATACAAAAGCTGCTGGGTTAAGCATGTAGCCTTTATTCAGAATTTCTATAGATTTGTGGGTTTGACTTGACATTAATTTGGTTATTTATCTTCCATGTTCCCAACTTACTCTTTAGAGTCTCTCCATTTCCCTCACAGTTAAGAACCCATATTACAGCAACTATCAATCTAAGACAAGAACTCTGTATCACTCCTAAGGAGGAGGTGTTGGACAAATAAATTTTGTTTTTTTCCCCAAATAACACAGGGGAGCTGAGTAGAAGGTCTAGGAATTTGTGGGAGACGTGGTACTAATGCTGTTCACAATCATTAGGTTAACTTCATTGTAATTCTGACACCTTTTTGCAATGAAAAGCAAAATAACTGTACAACGAAAGAAATGGCTGGATACTCTGCTGACCATGAGATTTTCCCAGAAATACCCACTCCAGTTCAGACAACAGCCTCCAACGCCTGCCTCCTGTGGAAGATATCTAAGTAAACCCTGAAATGAAAAGGAGCTGTCTACCGATACTCACAGATTAGGATGGGCTGGTTGGCAGAAAGCAAGAACAGTTGGAAAGCATTCAGGATTCTCCACCCTCGTTTTTCCTTGCAATTTTCATTTTGATAAACAAGCAGGGGCTAAAGCCAGCTGGTCTCCACACCATTATAAGAATTTAAAAATGAGTAATTGAGTTCATTACTAAGGGTGTCAATGACTTTAGCCTTCACCTAAATCAAATTAAAACTATACAGCTCATCCACGCTTTCGTTTTGATCGAACCAAAAAAAACCCATTGTTTTCTCTTCTTTGGCAAAACAGGTCAAGCAGTGATCCATACTGCTATGTATTCCTTTCTGTTTACCCACTGATCGTAAGGGATCTTGGATCAGAACGTTGCATACTGTCATTAGGGTGCTTTATGCAGTATTTTTACTGCTGACCGCGAACAAGGCAAAGTTTGGGTGTAGTTGCGCCACTGATTTCAAAGGGACAAAGGTATCCTACTACCCCAGAGCGTCTCCACAAGCAGGCAAACTAGAAATGTACATGCTAAGATTTACTGGTAACAGTTTGAAGCACAGTGAGACTACTGACAAGCACGCTAAGACGTTAACTTTAGGGATCCAACAAGTCTCTTTAGAAAACGATGCCAAAACTATTGTAATGCCACCCACTGCTTGTTCTACTAGAGATGCCAGGGAGAGAACAGCACAGGCCATGAGGATGCATCCCCCCTGGAAAATCATTGGGTACTGTTTAGATGCAGATTCTGGATACTGGGACCACGGTGGATATTCCTAAATAGGGTTGCCGACCCTCCCAGTTTCTTCAGGAGTTGGCTGCTAAAAGTCTGGTGGCAAAGCAGGGCTAAGGTAAATCCTTCATCTGCCCTGCAGCCTCTGGGCAAGTCATCTCCACACGCCCCCTCCACTCTGAGGAACAACTCTGGGATTGTGGCCAATCGGAGTTGTGAGGGCAGTGCCCACAGGAAGGGAAACATACAGAGCCACCTGTACCCTCCACCACCTAGGTGTCATAGGGACATGCTGCACCATCAACCAGGACTTGGAGCTGCCCAAAGTGCCATCCTGCTAGAGCTTGAACTCTGACCTCCTGTCCCCGACCTCAGCCCCTCCAAGAGCCTACACCCTGCACTCCCTACATCTCAACTCCCCGCATTAGCCCTGAGCTCCCTTCTGCAACCAAACTCCATTCCACACCCTGTATCCTCTCCTTCAACCCCATCCTCTGCACCAGCTCTGAACCCTCATTGTACCCCTGCTCCAGCCTGAAACCCTCCATCCACTCCTACATCCCAACCCCATCATGATGAAACTGAATAAAGGTGAAGCGAGTGAGCAAAGGTGGGGTCTTGGAAGAGGCAGGGTAAGGGTGGGTTTGTGTGATTAGACAGTTGGCAACCCTATTCTCAACTGGCTAGCCAGTCTTCTGCATTTACTCCCCACACTGCCAATCCTCTAATGTTCATCCCAATATCAGACATCTATGATAGAGAACCGAGAACCTGGCTTTATGAGAAGAAACCCCCAAAAAAAAAAACCCAACAACCCACAAATCTGTTTTTAGAAGGGACATAGAAAGAGGAAAAAAAAAATTAAGCTAGAAGGCAGTTGGGAGGCAAATGTATATTATGGAAGCACTGGTCATCAGCGCATAGGTAAGGAGAGTTGAGTAGTGCACTGAGTTATGCATATTAAAATACCTTCACCACCCTGGCCATTCTACTTGTAGGCTTTATTCCTTTCTACCACCTCCCCTTTTTACATGTGGGGTTTTTAGATTAAATTACTTGGGGAGGGAATGCATCTTTCCATAAACGACACCATGTTTTGGGAATATTTGTAATGTTAAATAATACTACTTTAAAAAACCCACTACCTCAGGTTGTTAGAGCCAAGTGGAACATAATGGCTCAGAATTAAGGACAAGTGGTTCCATAGCTAAAATTAAAAATAACTACACTTTTCAGTTAAATATTCACTTCAGCTAATGTACCATTTATTTTCTATTTGTTGCTAAATGATGGGTGGAGATACAAGAGGACATATCATGTATGAAGTTTTTAAAACCCCTTGCTACCATGAACACGTAACTATCAATTTTGATGGTCAAAATTCAAACAAGTCAATTCCATGATTTTTTTTTTTTAAACTGAAATTCAGGTGAAAAGTTAAGATGCTGGAGCAACGTGTGAAGCAATGTATTCATGCAGACTTTAACAAGAAAGGAAATAATGAAAATGGAAGGTGGTGGTGAGGGTAGGATTCCCTCCCACCCACTATTTGTTAAAAAGGCAGTTGTAAAAAACAAGATTATAAATTTTGTATTGAACCTCTGAGGTATCATAGTAGGCTCCTGCTTTGCCACCATACTAAATGCTTTCAGCATTATAACTTATTTAGTTGCAAAGTTTTGAGAAGTGCTAAGATATCCATAAATTTATCATCATTAGTCACAAAGTTACTATAAATAGGCTTTACCTGGAAGTATGTATATGCAGTTTCAAAACTTCTTCCCATTCCCAAGTACACACTATCAACTAGCAAGGACAATGATCTGTATTGGAAATATAACCTACAAATGGGGCATCCCATATCATAGCAGATTATTTCTCTAGAATTACCAGAGTTAATGTGTGATCTGAGCAGGTCAGTAGAGCCCTGTAAGTCTGTGGACAAGGGTGCAGATATCCATGGCACATTTTTGCAGATACAGATGTGGATACTTGTATCAGCGCAGGACTCTACATATCAGTATGAAATTTAGTTTGAACAGATCCCAGAATTAGCTCGATTTTCTCTCACCGCTTGGGGAACAGGGCTTGGTTTTCACAAGGAAGTAAGTGTGCAGCATACAGCGAAATCCATCACTGACTGGCACAGCAACGTGGAGCAACATCCTCTGTAAAAAGGATCCTTGCTAGCTATGACGGGGTTCTCATGGAAGGCATAAGAAAAAAAAAAAAAAAGCAGGAGCAGCCTGTGCGGCTAACTGCTAATATTTGTATCAAGCTGCAGCATATACATTCACTGAATTTCGGGGAATGGGAGGGGTCCACACGCACGAAGAGCCTTCCCAGCCTGTAGTCTTTCACATTAGCTGGCTTCTCTCTCAAGTACATAGAGGAATATTTTTTCCCACTGCCTGAAGTTTGGGGGAAGGGACAGAACTCCTCTTGCACAGCAGGACAGGATTTATCCCTGGGTCTTTTGGTTAAATTCTGCATTCTTTACAGAAAGGGTTTTCAAGCCTCTGTGTAGGCTATGCCCCCTGGCATAAAAATTGCTCATTTTATAAGTCTACATTGTCTTATTCAGGGATGTAACTACAGAGTGAAGGATTTAGCAGGGCTCATGGAGAATTTGAAGGTGTTTTTAAACAGACTGTCTTAAGAAAGCATTTTGTTGTTCCCCTGCTGAGGTTTGTAGAAGTGTTTCTTGCACAGGAGTAGGTGGGGCCAAAAACAATATAAAATTGGGATAAGGTGAGCAAGGTACACTTGGTGTGTGTGTGTGTGTGTGTGTGTGTGTGTGTGTGTGTGTGTGTGTGTGTGTGTGTGTGTGTGTGTGTGTGTGTGTGTGTGTGTGTGTGTAACTGACTATACACAACATGCTATTGAGTTCGCTAAAGTATGCAAACAGGAACACAGCAAGACATTGCTTTTCTTTCTAACTTCAAGCTAAAGTAATTTTAATTATTTGTAACTACTATAGGGAAAAACATTTCACAGACATGTGGTTTACAAGCGGCTAACATCTTTTAACTTAAGAGCAGCACCATATACTTGAGTTATACACAGTTGACGTTCTGTAGCCCAGATGAAGCCACACTTCAGAGGGACACTTCTAGTTCTCTTGCCTAGATGTTACAATTCTGTTCAGGAAAAGTGCACTTATTGTTTTTGGTTGAATGCTGGCTCAAATGATATTGAAAAAAATCTGGTAAGTTATTGTTGAATGGGGACACTTTACTGCAACCACACAGTGCACCACAAAACATACAAGGTGCTGTTAAAAAACGACTAATTACTATTAAATATTGCGTTCATCTCTGAAGAGTTGACTTAAGCCAAACATTGTTCCCAGCCACTAATGATTATTTGCCTAAATAAACATATTTCTAAAATTACTATAAAACATTTCTAAAATTTCTAAAATTGCAGTTTTGCAACATCCACAGTAGAATGCCATGTGTGACTATCAGAAGAGTGCAACGACAAGTCACTTTCCTCAGGCTTAGTCTCTGTAATAAGTCAGGCATAACTATGCAAGCTAAACAGAGCTAGATACAGTACTGCAAAACACATCTTCCCCCACCACATTGCGTTGGCCTTATGCGATCTCATCACAAATGTACACCACCACAGACTCTTTTGTTGAGAACATTTTATGATGCCTAAAAGGAAATTAAATATTATATATTTTAAAGCATTTACGTGTTTGATCAAGAACTCCTCCTAAACCGTAAAAGCTAGGACCACTCAATTTATTATAGAGATTCCTCTGATCATAACTGAAAGTAAGGTCAGGGTTTGGTTGGGCCAGGAGACTGGGATGTGCCTCGAATAAGATTGCTTTTCATAATCCAAATTGGAGGGGGAGAGGAGGGGAGAGAAAGGAGACAAAGAATCACCAAAATTGACAACTGAGCAAGTGTTGAAAAAGAGTGAACCAAAATGAGCCAGAAAACTAGGATGAACCTGGAACAGGATTGCTTCTCAATAAATCTTACAAAAAAGAAAACTGAGAATTTGGAGTAGTACTTTGTTTTGGCACAGATAAATGAACGCTTAAGGTTTGAAAACTAGAAGACAGTGTTATTGGAAATCAAATTAACTATAGCCCCTTTTTGTTAAAGCCTAGTAAACAATAAGAGTATTGGGATGAAGAAACAAAACTTCATGGAATTCCCAAAAAAAAAAAAAAAAAAAAAGTACTAAAAATAGACAAGTTTAACAATCCTTTTAAGAAATTCAAAAAATAAAAACATTGTATTTTTCAAAAATACAATAATTTAAATAAAGCATGTACATTTTCCTTTTTTATCCCCCTTCGCCCCGCCCCAAAAAAGAGCAGAACACCACCACCCCAACCCCCCCCCCACCAAACTTCATTAAGTTAAGGACCCATGCAATGCAGGGCAAACATGCTACTAAATAAATAAAATGATTAAGATTCAAGTAAAAAATACTTTTAAAATTTTAATTCAGTGGTGTCTTCAAGTTCAGATTTCAAATCTTAAAAGCCAATAGATTATCCATTCATTCTTTCTGAAAATCAATCAATCTACTACTGGTCAGGTAAAACTAAAGATCAGCCCCTTAAAAAAAAAAAAAAAAAAAATTATATATATATATATACACACACACACACACACACACACACACCTTCAGTTAAATAACTTCCAAAGCTGACTTTGTAAAATACGTTTGGGCTTTTAAGTGTGAATTTACCAAAGCAGAAAGTTTTTAACAGTGCAGCAAAACAATCACTAAGAAATAGTTCATTTAACCTCCTCTCAAAACTCAAATATTTGAAGGGATGCAAATCTTATATAAGCTGTGTTATGGGCACTTGTACACAATTGGAATTATAGGAAAAATTATGGAAAGTTGAGCCCCAAATTAAGAGTCCTGATTTGAAACTTTAAGAATCTTTCACCAAAGTACCATATAGTTACTTACGAAAATGACTTTAAAAAATAGGTAAGGGATCAAAACGTATGCACTTAAATCATGCATTTTCAGATCAGCTGTTGGACCTGCCAAGGTGTAAAGATTCTGTGCGTGCCCAGTATGGTCTTGATTGTTACCTACATGCTCTATATCACATCTTGAAAGATTAAGAAATGATCATCTAGTTTGGATAGAGGGGAATATGTAGCAGGAACGCTAGTTGTAAAGTCTTCAGAATCATTCAGATTCATCTTCTGTAGGTAAGAAGCTCCAATATTTTGCTCCTCCACTTAAAGAGCGTAGTCAAAACAATATACATCATAACCTGTGTTATCTGTAACTTGGTAATCTAGGACCCGATTTAAAATCAGTTGACTTCAGTGGGAAAAAGTCCCATCAAAACCTCAGTGGGTTTTAGATTATGGCTCCAACACAGCCAGACATTCTTATACAGGCAAACCTTCCCTCACATTCAGAAAACAGAAGCAAAAATCCTACTGCCATTTACTGTGGTAAATATACTATGTAATGGGGGAATGTCTCCGTTTATCTAAGTAGGATTTTTATGTATATATTTAAGTAACAGAAGCTCTCAGAAGCTGAACATAGATTCTTCCCCTCAGTCTAGTTTGTACAGATTTTTCCACATCAAAGGGGGAACAAAGACATTTACAAAAATGTTGGAAAGTGTATTTATAAAAGGACAATTTTTGTGGCTTTAAAGTCATTTGCCTAGATTTACACAGTTAGTTACAAAGCCAAGAACAGAACCCACACTTTCCAATTTACAGCCTTGTGGTTTAACCACTAGTCTGTGCTTACCCCTTTAAGAGAACTGAACACATCACTATGCTAGTGAGCAGGTAGAGATAATGCAACAAACATGTTACTACTTTCTGAAAAGGTTTACCATTCTTTAGCACTTGGCACAGCCACCTCTTCTCAGGGAAGCCATCTGACTAGTACCCTCTTCCTAAATGATAGTGTATGAAAGTCAACAACAAAACTTCAATCAGACATACAAGTATAGCCTAAGTATCACCTTGAGCAAGCCCTGAAGATACCCCCTTTACTTGTGAGTTTATGGACAAAGCAGAACATGTCAAAGAATCTCAGTCAATCCAAGCTACTAGAAGAAAACTAGTATTTGGGACAGTGCTTAAAAAGTAAAATTTGAACATAAATACATTGTTGTAAGCAGCAAATAGTTTCTCACTTAAACATCAGGAGCAGAGGACACCTGAATAATTCATAGGCTAGTCACAATTATGGAGTACGGGCATATCATTTTTTCCTGTAGTATTTTGTCCCCCACTAGAATTTGAACACTTAACAGGAATTTCAAGTTTCTGTTCCAACATGTGAAAAGTTAATAATTTGTACTTCTAGAGCACCTTTCATGAAAGGAATAAATATTATAGTTTAACCCCCTTTTTCAGATAGTTGACTATGTTTGTGTTTAGTTTCCCTGTCAGCAGCAGTGCTAGGTACAGGAGTCATTCTATTCACCAAAGACTAGACCACATTTCATCCTAAAAATGAATACTATTGAAGTCTGGCCTTTGACTGACTGACATACACAGAGTCAGGATCACATGACCACTGTAGTTTTGGCACATAACGAATCCAAGACAGACAGCATACAGAATAGAGTGAATACCTAATTTAATTCTTATTTCATAGGATGTGTGAAGTATTACATTAAAGGGGCCTGTTTTAAAAAAGTGCCACACACTTACCTTTTGCAAAACTTGTGAGCTTTAAAGGACTCAGATCAGTTGCTTTAAAAAAAAAAAAAAAAAAAAAAAAAAAAAAAAAGGAGGCACCCAAAACCATTACTAGTAGGGCTAGCACGGGACTTAAAAAAAAAAAATCCAACAGCAATTAATCCTACTGCTAAACACCACCACCATTTAAATATTTATGGATGTTTTCTTCAAATATATTGATTTCAATTACAAAACAGAAAATAAAGTGTTCAGTGCTTACTTTATATTTATTTTGGATTACAAATATTTGCATTGTAAAAAACCCCAAAAGAAATAGCATTGGGTGAATTGAAATGCAAGTACTGTAGTGCAATATCGATCATTAAAGTTGAACTTACAAATGCAGAATTATGTACAAAAACTGCATTAAAGATAAAACAATGTAAAACTTCAGAGCTTACAAGTCCACTTAGTCCTACTTTTTGCTCAGCCAATTGCTCAGCCAAACAAACAAGTTTGGTTACAATGCTGCCCACTTCTTATTTTTCAACTTCACCTGAAAGTGAACGCAGGTGTACACATCATTGCTGTAGTCAGTATCACAAGATACTTAAAGTCAGGTGCGCTAAAGATTCATATCCCTTTTTCATGCTTCAATAGCCATTCCAAAAGACAGGTGTCCATGGTGATGACATGTTCTGATTAATAATGATCCAAAGCAGAGCAGACTGATGCACGTTCATTTTCATCGTTTGAGTCAGATGCCACCCAGGTTGGATTTTCTTTATTGATGGTGGTTCAGGTTCTGTAGTTCTGGCATCGGAGTGTTGCTTTTAAGACTTCTGAAAGCGTGCTCCATACCTCGTCCCTCTCAGATTTTGGATAGCACTTTCTTAAAACTGTGGGTCAAGTGCTGTCACTATCTTTAGAAATCTCACATTGGTACCTGCATAGCAGGTTTGATAGAAGACAAAAAAGTGTTCTTAAAACAAACCTGTCCTGGCTCATCATCTGAGACTGCTAGAACATGAAATATATGGCAGAATGCAGGCAAAATAGGAGACATACAATTCTCCCAAGGAGTTCAGTCACAAAATTGAATTAACACTTTTGTTTTTAAACGAGCATCATCAGCATGGAAGCATGTCCTCTGGAATGATGGCTGAAGCATGAAAGGGTATATAAACGTTTAGCATATCTGGCACACAAATACCTTGCAATGCCAGCTACAAAAGTGCCATGCAAACACCTGTTCTCACTCTCAAAGGACACTGTAAATAAGAAGCACATAGCAGTATCTCCTGTAAATGTATCTTCTGTAAATGTAAACAAAACTTGTGTTTTAGTAATTGGCTGAACAAGAAGTAGGACAGAGTGGATGTGTAGGCTATATAGTTTTACTTTGTTATATAACTCCACTCCAGAACAAAACAAAAAGCTACATTTGTAAGTTATACTTTCACAATACAGATAATACATTATCACAATACAGATAATGCTTGTATGAGGTAAAATGAAAAATACTATTTCTTTTGTAATTTTTACAGTGCAAATATAGGTCAAACAAATATAAAGTGAGCAGTGTACCTTTGGTACTCGATGATGTACTAGAAACTGATAATTTGAAAATGTAGAAAACCCAAAATATTTAATAAATTTCAATTTGTATTCTATTAGTGCAATTAATCACAATTTGAGTTAATTGCATCAACAGCAATCAATCAATAGCCCTAATTAGTAACTTTTTCATCAGCTTTTTCTCACAATAGGTCTGAAGACATGGCAGTAAGATGCACCTAAACAACTTCCATTTTTTATAGTCACAAAGAAACTATCCCTTACCTACATCACCCACGATTGTGAGCACAAGAAGCCCTTCATACATAGGCATAACCTACAGGAGTCAGCACTCCATTCATGGTTTGCATCCATTCCTTCACTCAAGGTCATATTTCCCCATTCAGTATTCACCTTTTACAGCACCTGACACAATGGGTAGAGCCTCAAAAAAAGTCACCATGGTTGGTAATGAGAGGAATGCTAAATGGAAACACAAATCAACCTGATTCAGAGGTTGAGTATGTACTTACTCTTCCAGTCATTCCATAGACTATAAAGCCCAGAGATCTCTTCCGAGTGATATTGAAGTTAGACAGCAGTTTCTAGGTAGCCACTCACCTTTTTGAGGTACTCATATCAACAGGTTCATCACTTGTCTGTACCTCCACTTTAATGGTTGCTTTTACCTCCCCTCCTTTTAATAATCCTTGGACTTTTCCAGCTCCAGGGTCAGTCTTTATTTTAATGTCACCTTCAGTCTTTATATCTGTTCCCAACAATCCTTTCTCCATTTTAATTTTTTTACTGTCCACATCGTTTTGAGTTATTTCTCGTTCTAGTGCCCGCTTCTGACTTCGTGTCCTGCATGCTTCCTCTGTCATTGTGAATCTCTGGAAAAACAAAGGGGGAGAGAAATTAGTAAAATACATTTTGAGAAAAATAAAGTCAACTGTTATTCAACAAGGCCAAGATAGGGTGGCTGCTGCAAGAGAAGAAATCCTGAAAGAGCAACAAGTATGGGAGTGAGTTTACTCACCCTATCCTTAGGATAGATTTTAGTTTGAAGTTACTATGGATTTACACACTTCAGTTGTTTTAAACAACTATAGCTTTTTGGAGCTTACATTTTGGAGTATCATGTAACAAAATGCAGAAGATTATACAGACATGCAATTGAAACAAAGTTTGGATGTCTATCGAAAAAGGGGGAAGCATTTCTCTTTTGCCTCACATGCAAATAAGTCCTCTTTAAAAAAAAAAAAAAAATCTGGGATTAGAGTTTTTGGAGAATTTCAACCATTAATTTCTTAGCACCTGTATATGATTGTAAATTTCAGGAATTGGACATTGTGGGGACTACCACGCCCTGAGTGAAGAGAATCTCATCCGTATTTCCTTATAGTTTGCTATTAGAGATTAAGACACTGCCATTGTAATATTCAAGTTGATATTTTCTTCCCTCTTAATGAATGAGCCAGGCTTTTCCACTCGCTGCACAGGAAGTGCTTAACTCCTATGGGATCACAGTTAACTCCTTATATGCCAAAGTCATAGAAACTTTTGCTTTTGGCGAGCTTTGGCATTTCAGTCTGCCACTTCACTGTACCTGCAGACACATATCTGATAAAAAAAAGCTGAGTCAGTTTTTGATCCCATGACATCACTGGGCTCCACATGACCCTTCCCAGGATTCAGTCTGAGAGACAAAGCACTTTCTAGAAAACCAGTCTGAACCGGTTCCAGACAACAAGCTGAAGTGTTGTTAACCCTCCGAGAGACACGACACAGCAGCAGCAGCAACAGCAGCAGCAATGTGTCTGCAAGACTGCTGCTGGCATTCCAAAACACAAGTCTGGGAGAACATCACTGCTCTTAAAGGGACAGTTCCTTTAATTTCACATTAAAGCTCACCCTATTCCTTCAGGGAAGCACAGCATTCATTTATTTTAAAAGCAATTTAAAAAAGCATAGTTCTTAAAAGTAGCTTAATTTCTTATAGATTAAATTTAACACAAACTCAATTTAAAAAAAAAAAAAATCAGCAACAGAATTTAAGCTTAAAATTTTTTTTTCCTAGTGTGCCTGGAAGGGAGGGACAGTGGAGTAGCAGTAATGTACAATGTATTTCCTGTTCCAGTTTACACCTCTAGCTCCCATTAAGTTACATTTACAGCATGTCAGGTTGTCATTTCAGACAGCTTTACAGGAAATTCTATGCAAGCACACAGACTCACAAGTTTCTTTACACACTTCTGTTTGGAAACTTAACCAAAAAACCCGATTAATATTGTGAACTAGCTGGTGTCAGTTAAGTGAACATTTACAACTAAAATCTTGAAGAACAATGTGCTCTGAAAAAGGAGACAGGTGGGGTTAACATTGGTTTTAACAGAAGTGAGGGCAAAGAGCCAGGTGCTGTCAAGATTTTCTACGTAGCTTAGCCAGTATACCTCCATTCGGACATGCAGCAACCCCTGCTATTCCAATTCTGGGCCTCTCCATATAATTCTTCCATAGCACCTTAGTTCTTGCCTGCTGCATCCTTACTGCTCCACTCTAAATTAGTGATGTGAAAGCTAAATGGGTGATTACCGGTTCCAGTTAACAGGTAAGTGGTGGGGACTGGAGCAGCTCCCAACCTGCTGCGGGCAGGGGGGCTGTTCCAGCACTGCAGGGAGCCTGCCACAGACAGGGGCTGCTCTAACATCAGGAGCAGTCATTGCCCGTGGCAGGGCTAGGTGCCCCAAAGATAGGGGTGATCCTGCAGAGAGCCTGGGCACCCCACAGGCAGGGGTTGCTCCGGAATCTGGAGCAGCCTCTGTCCATGGGGAGCCTGACTCGCTGTGGACAGGGGCTGCTTTGGTGGGGACGGGGAGCCAGTGGCAGCCCCAGCCCAGAACTGGTGACGGGAGCCCTCTGGGCTGGAGTCTGTCCAGCAGGGCTAGAAAGGTCCCCCCGGTTGGATCCCATTTAATTGGTTAACTGATTAACGGAGATTTTACATCCCTACTCTAAATAACCTATGAACAAATCTTCATCATTAATGAGAAAGCAAAGCAAAATTTGAACCCAACCCTTAAGAAAGAAGGCTACTCTACTAATCCAATATGTTGGCTAGTCTGCTTATCCTAGATTTTGTTTTTAGTGTAACAATGCTGACTTTCTTGGTCAGTATTTTAAAACAAGTGTACGTTCTACTAGCTACCTGCATTATAAATTAGTATGGCTGGTGTTTATTTACAATTTCTTATTCTGAAGTCCAGCAAAACTAGAAGTGCTGCAGAGCTTGTGTCACATAACTATAAACCCCTCTTGCCAGTGAAGCAGGGATGACTCCAAAAGTAATTTAGACACTATTTTTGGTGCGAGTGTGTTTTAAATTCTGGGAGGAATATAAAGCAAAGAAAGCAAATGAAGGAGTAGAAGACAGGTTTCGTGACTGAATGCCAAATTAAGACACCCTCCCACCTTATAGAAATGAAGAGAAAGTTAAGTCTTCAGCAGATCCAGTCATGCCTCATGCTCTAATAAAATGCTAAGGCAAAGCATCTAGTAGTTAGAGTAGCAATGGACAACCTACGCTAGCAAGTGGGCACAAGATTGTTGTAACCAAGACTGTCTCTTGGGATAGGGTAGTTTTGCTAATGGTGCCTGCATACCTAGAATTTGCAGGGTGGGCTGACTGAGCCATAGTGGCGCTTTGACTGAACATAGCCACACTTTGATTGGATGCAGGAGGAGCACATGACTCTCAGTCAATGTAGATTCAACCAGATATGCTCTAATCCCACAGAGACAAACACCTAACAGGATCTTAATCAGGCTAACAAATACCCACTCGGGGAAGTGAAAACACAGATTGACAGAGCCAGACAAGTACCCAGGCATCAGCTATTTCAAGACAGGCCCAACAAAATAAAACAGAACACCACTAGTCACCACCTACAGCCCCCCAACTTAAACCCCGCCAGTACATCATTAACAATCTACAACCTATCCTGGAAAACAATCCCTCGCTTTCGCAAGTCTTGGGAGACAGGCTAATCCTTGCCCGCAGAAAACCCCCTAACCTGCAGCAAATTCTTTCCAGCCTCAAACACTCTCTCAGGAACCTACCCCTGCAATAAACTCCATTGCCAACTCTGTCCACACCACTATACAAGCGACATCATCACAGGACCTAACCACATAAGCCACCACATCAGAGGCTCATACAACTGCACATCCTCTAATGTGATAGAGGGACATTGCTGGCACTACCATGTATATTGGCCAAACTGGACAGTCTCTACGACAAAGGATTAATGGACACAAATCAGATATTTGAAATGGTAACACACCGAAACCTGTTGGTCAGCATTTTAACCTGGCTGGGCACTCATTAATGGATGTAAAAGTAAGCATTCTTTCGCAAAGTAATTTCAGGAATCAACTACAGAAACTGTGGAACTGGCCTTCATATGCAAATTTGACAGCTTCGTGCAGGGACTGAACAAAGACACTAACTAGATGGGCCATTATATTCAACACCCAAATGATAAACAGCCCACTCTATTAGCATCATTTAGCATGGACACTATAATTGACAAGGTTTCTTCCCCCCCTCCCACCTTTTCCTCCACATCTTCCCTCTTTTTCTGCTTTAAATGTTGGGATTTCTGTACCATTCTGTGCCTCTTACTCCTCCCATCTGAAGAAGTAGATTGTGCCCATGAAAGCTCATGATACTATACAATATTTTTTGTTAGTCTTTAAGGTGCTCCAGGACCGCTCGTTTGTAAGTCAATATAGTGCGCAATCAACATGCATCTCACTTCACATGCCCTCAGCTTATAGGGTATGCTACACGTTACTTAGTTCGAACTAGGGTGGTTAATGAAGATTCAACGTAAATGAAGCTCGATTTAAATATCCCGGCTTCATTTGATAGTTTGGCGCCGCCATTTAATGTTCAGTTGAATTATTTCACTGCGCACGGATCAGGTAGTTCGATTAAAGCTCCTAATTAACCACCGCTAAACCTCCTGCAAGGATAGAGGACCTGCAAGGAGGTTTAACGGTAGTTCAATTAGGAGCTTTAATTCAACTACCTAGTCCGCGCGCGTAGCCGTGGGCAGGTGGTTCAACCACGGGCATTTAAAAATGGCGGCGCTGAACATGCAAATGAAGCCCGGATATTTAAATCCCGGGCTTCATTTGCAAGTTCGAATGCCTACATTAGCCACCCTAGTTCGAACTAGGGTGGCAGTGTAGACATACCCCAGGAGTGTCACTTCAGTAATACCAGTAGAGGGGGGTGGGGAAAACCTACGCAGACGGAAACCAGTGGAATCTGACAACCCTGCATGAGGGCAACAGTAAAACAAAATGTCTTGCAGGCCACACATAAAACCCTGATGGGCCACATGTGGCTCGCTGACTGCCCACCAATAAGTTAGAGCATGGGACCAGGAATCCACATTCTATACACATCTCTTACATGGACACACTGCATTACTCTGGAGAAGGCGCATCCCTCTTACACTATATCTGTTTTTGTCTTTCATTACATTTATATGCATGAGTATTAGAGAGACAAGGTGAATGAAGTAATATCTTTTATTGGATCAACATCTATAGGTGAAAGACAAGCTTTAAAGTTTACAGGGAACTGAAGAAGAGCTCTGTATAAGCATCAAGGCTTGTCTCTTTCACTAGCAAATGGTAAAAATATATAAAACTTCGTCCATATTGTCTAAGATTGTGGAACCAACAACAGCACTGCAAAAAAAACCCCTTATGAGTATGAGGTTTATCCCATTCAGAGGACACCTTGATGCTTACTGTCAAATACTAGAAAGAGTAAAATTATCATTTCGGGGAGGACACTCAAATAAGATCACTCAGTGAAAACAGCCTAACTTCCTTCAGGCCTCTCAAAAACCCTCAAATATTCACTAATTGAGACTAGGCTTTCCCTGGCATGTAAAGAGGCCTAAATCCTTAACTCCTGACAAATTAAAGCGTTCTTAAAAATTAATTATTTTAATAAAATAAAACACCCCTCTTTTCAAAAGGAGGAAGCAGCCACAAGCATCCAGTGGAGGAAACTGGACACCAAAAGCCTAGTTTTCATAGATAAATGAACACCTGCAGTTTCCTTTGTCTTCATTGGAATTTTTAGTACTCAGCACCACTGAAAAGTCAGATCGTATATTATGCGAAGTGTACTCCAAAATTTTCACTATTTCAGTTTTCATCTTCTCCAGTTACATGATATGGATAGTGATTTACAGTGGGATGGTGATTTCCCCAGTCCTAAGGGTTAGAATTTGTCTGAAGGGTTAGATACATTAAAAACTAATGGCGTCACCAGAAGTGCCAGATTGTTGGTCTAACTCTCCGGAATGCAATAGATGTACACCATTAAAATGTATTTTGAAAGATAGAAGGGGAAACTAGGATTACCCAAAAGCGGCGAGGAGTCCTGTGGCACCTTATAGACTAACCGAAGTGTTGAAGCATAAGCTTTCGTGGGCAAAGATCCACTTAGTCAGATGCATGTAGTGGAAATTTCCAGAAGAGCTTTGCTCACTCGCACATATGCACATTACAGATTTGCTCAGAGCAATCCAAGGCCCCACTTAACTCTCCAAAAAGCTGTGTTAGTCTGTAACTTTAAAAACGAATAGTCCTGTGGCACCTTAGAGGCTAACAAAAATATTTCTATATTATCATGAGCTTTCGTGGGTAAAACCCACTTCTTCAGATGAGATGTCCTTTTATTGGTGAAAGTCAAAAGCTTTAGCACTTACAAAAAACTCTTCTTCAGCCATGAAGAAGAGCTCCAAAGGTTATGTGTGTCAAACAAACCTGGTCCAACAACAGAGTTTACCTCATCATCCACCTTGTGTAACGTGCTAGGTCCACCACAGACACAAAAAACAGAAATTAAAAGAAAAAGGTCTTTTGGATTAGGAATCTGTTTATACTAGCAGGTCACATGCCATGCATATCTACATAAGAATGGCCATACTGGGTCAGACCAAAGGTCTGTCAAGCCCAGTATCCTGTCTCCTGACAGTGGCCAATGCCAGGCGTCCCAGAGAGAGTGAACCGAACAGGTAATGATCAAGCGATCTCTTTCTTGCCATCCATCTCCACCCTCTGTCAAACAGAAGCTAGGGACACCATTCCTTACCCATACTGGCTAATAGCCATTAATGGACTTCACCTCCATGAATTTATCTAGTTCTCTTTTAAACCCTGTTATAATCCTAGCCTTCACAACCTCCTCAGGCAAGGAGGTTGGCACCACTAGTATTCCCATTGGCAAAAAACAGCAACAGAAAGGTTTCCTGGAACTTGTCGAAAGTTCTTCCCTAATCCTCTTTTTTTTTTTTTAAGAATGAAAATCAAGAAGAGCAAAAACACAAGACAAACCTGGTTTGATTCAGCCAGTGTCTTTTCCAACATGGAGGTGTATGAGAGATTCCTATCACATAATGCCCAGAACGCCTCCCACTTGCAAAGATGACAAAGGATTGCGAGATCCTGGAACAATTATTCGCTCGCTTTCTTTTGCCACTGTAGGGAAAAGTGACAGAACAGAGAAAAAAAATAGGTAAGTTCCAGTTTAAGACTTAGGAAATTTGTGCTTGTCGCTCTAGGTATGCAGTCCAGCCAGAAATAACCAGATTCCCAGTGACAACAGCGTATACTAAATTCTTGAAAGACTTGAACCAAACAATCATAGGTCTGATTCAAGGAGATGGGGAAAGAAACCAGAACTTTGCTCTGTTGTATTTCAAGATGCATTCCAATATGAAAATAAAAATTGCCCAATTAACAATGCTATGATCACACCATTCTATACAACATCTGTTTCCCTAATTGGGAAGTTGGTGCTGGCCAGGTTCCCAAGTGATCTCCCCAAGTAGCAGACAAAACAAAGCAACCCACACCACCACCTCATGCCCCACATAACCCAACCCACACACTGGTAATGTGCCAGCCCACTTTATGGAAGATTTCCAGATTCACGCGAGTTGTGAATAAGACCAACCCCACTCTGACCAAAATCTTTGGAGCATATAACAAATATCAGTAAGGTCACATCTACTCTATAACCTGCAGTTGAATCAGTCAGGATCACCTGTCAGAGGCTCCAAGATCTACTGATAGATCCTAATCTATTGGTTGGTGACCACTGATCTACTATATATTTGAGAGTTAGTTTGTGTGCTGGTCTGTTCAAGATCTCCTAAATCGGGGGTAGGGAACCTTTTTGGCTCAGGGGCCGATGACCTACAGAAACAAAACAAAAACAAAAAGAGAGAGGAGCGAGAAACAAATTATCACTAATGTGGCCCCCGAATGAAAAGGAGAAAGACATTCCCCTCACACACCAGCGCCAGGGGGGGGAGGGGAGGGGAAGAGAGGAGGGGGGAGAAAAAAAAAAAAAAGAAGAGGGGCCCAGGCTAGTAGATTTTGTGTGCTGCAGGGTGGGGCTGGGGGAGAGCCTGGAGCCTTGGGGGCCAGATCCAGGCAAGCTGGGGGGCCACATATGGCCCCTGGGCCTTAGGTTCTCCACCTTTTCCCTAAATGGTAAGACCTAGGACCAAATTCAGTATACATCTTCCTCTTAAGTCAAGGTAAGCATTTGGTTGTGCCAGGAAAACGGTATGCAAGTGGAATGGGCTTGCGTCTCATAAAACCATACAGAAAAGAGAGAGAATCACAAGGTAGGTAGAAGCGGCTGGGTAGCTGGGCGCTAACCCGTCCCCCTGCACCAGGACTGCCTCAGTTCCAAGCCTCCCACACACCAGGCAACCTGAAGCTTCTTCCCAAGGGGAAGTGCTCAATGTGCTGCACTCCTCATTCTGACTAGGGAGCACAGGAGGCAGACCAACCTGGACCTGCCCCAGCCAGAGGACATGTACCCCTCTCCTGGCTGTGCCCACTGGAGCCGCAGCAGCAGCCACGGTGAGGTGCTTCTTGCCTGGCGCCAAGCTGTTGTGGTGAGAGGGATGGAGTAGTCCTCTCCCCAGCCCCACTCCAAAGCAACGATTTAATTGAAGAAAAAACCCCACAAAGATTAATTGAGTGATGGATATATCCTGTAGTATTGCATAATTTTCATTTTATTTTTTAATCCTTTTTGGTGTCTGCCATCTTGGACAGAAGCTTGCAGCCCACTGAGTTCTTCTCTATTCTCAGGAACACTGCAAACACAGGACACACAATTCTTTGGCATTCATAGGCCTGCAGGAACAGCCATAACAATGTGGGACAAAGATTTCACCAAGGACAGTCTGCGGAGAGGACAATTCAAGATTGTTGTTGAGGTTCCTGGAGCAGCTGCAGATGGTAAAGAGCCACTTCTGGGCCCAAAAAAAGTGAGCACTGACTGGGTATTTCCCTGAAGCTATGAATGCTGTGGTGCTGTGTCTTTAGTAATCACTATGAATTTCTGCAATATCTGTTATGATCTAGTAAAGATAGATGCTTTAATTATCCAAAAATAGAACTCTGAGCGGGAAAACCATGCACCCCTTCCCCCCACAGGTAATGTTATACAATTTTTAGCATAATTAAGAGGGATTAAAAAGGATGCAAACATTTATATCTGAGTACACAATGTAGTTCATGGTGGCTACACATATAACATCTGCTTTCACAGGTCAGTGTATGTGAAGCGGTGGATTTCCTTGCTGTCCTCAAGTGTAGAATATGGATGGCCCCTTGATACTATATGGTATGTGGGAGCAGGGGAAATAAAAGGACCATGGAGTTCTAAGGATGGAGAGAGTCTGGGAGTTTTAGATCTGTAGGTCAACCATGGTCTGCAGCATTTGGGTTTGCTGACTGAGAAGACCCTTGATGACAATGTCTTGGTGTAATTCCCTCCTATTGCCTTGCTGGGACTCCTGGGCCTTTCCCCATTAGTCTTTCTTTGTGTTGTTGGTCATATTGGCCCCTCAAGCCCCTAGTTCAGCACTGTTCTGCAAGATCTTGCAAGCTATCCCGCATAGTCCAACTCTTTCAGGGTCAGGCATTCTTGAGGGGAGCGAGCACCCATCAAGCCAACCATTCCAGAAGCTGCTGATAAAGACACAGGTGTATCACTGGATGTATAGTTCCAGTGGAAAGAGGAACTTACTTTCTAAACTCCCTTTTCGTATTCCTGAAATGCTTACTGACACTTCAGCTTTGGGTCATCTCGGCCCACAACCAATCTCCAGCCCCAGCCGTGATGAGGGTGGACCTACCAAGATCAAGGGATGGTGTGTATTTTCTGTTGCAAGAAGCTGTAAGATTTCAGTCCCAATTGCAAGTATACAACTATAGGGAAGTGGCATTGAATATTAGCACTGTTTTCCACAGGCACTGATGATTTAGTGATCTATCATTCCTGAGGGTCACAAAGGCATGAAGAATACAGTTGTTACTGTCATCCTGAAGCTGCCTGAGCCTATATGCCACTAGTTTGTTTACGGCAATGGTGCCTGCTGAACACAACAGAGCACCAAGGCAAAGTATCCTACTACAGAGGAAGAAATAAGGTAGTCATCTCTAGATTCTTTCAGAAGCATCATCCTTACCAGGTGATGCTTACTGGTTATAGTTAACCAGCGGCCCACCTGGGCTGGAGCAGCCCCTGCCCGCCCCCGTTTATGTGGTTAATCAGATAAACGTAACAAAACAGATTAAATGGGATTTTATATCCCTACTGCAGTACCACCTCCATGAAAGTTTAAGAGAGATTTCTCCAGAGGATAAGAACATACCCAAGTATAAAGTGGTCTCCATCACCCACCCTACTTAACCCATCAGGAAAGAAAAGCAGGTACCAATTCTACTTTTTTGTACTGCTACCTCTTCTCCTATGACTAAAACAATGAGGAGCGGATATATTTGTTTTACTAACTTGGGGATGGGCTAGTGCCATCTTTACATTTAAGCACTATAAGGAAAAAAAAAAAAAAAAAAAAAAAGCCATGCACACGCTTACCCGACTTCCTCCATGCTCTCCAGACAGGACTGGCTACACTGTGGCACAGCCTCAAACAGGTCCTGGCTTGCAGCATGGCTAGAGTCCTTCAATGTGTCTTTCTTCCTGCAAAACCCCCCTTCCCCCGATTCCCTTTCCTTCTCATTGTTCAAAATAAGGGGCTCTGGGTCAGGCTCCCAGGTATCCAAACAATGGTCTGTGGGGGGGGGCAGGGGCGCGCACGGTTCTGCCAACCATGGCACGCAGTTCCTCATAGGAGTGGCAGGTCTTCAGTGCAGCACCAGATCTGTTGTGCTCCCTTGCCTTGTGGAATGCCTAGCAAAGTTCCTTTACTTTCACGTGGCTCTACTGCTGAGCCCAGTCACATCCCTTTGCCTACATTCCCTGTGCAATTTACTCCTAGACATCTGTTTCTACAGCTGGTCCATAGCCTCCTCTCTCTGCAGGCCCAGGAGATCCAATACTTCCCATCTACTCCAGGTGCGAGCACATCTAGTGTGTGGAGCTGCCCTGGTCAGTTTAGCAGTTGCCCACAAAGGAGAAATGCTATATGGGATTGCCAAGGTGGGCAATCAGGAAAAGGTATTACAAAAACATGTGGGGTGGAATTAAACAGGGGGAGGGGGGGAGGAAAGAGGAGGAGGGGGGGACTGGTCAGGGTTCTCAGGAGACAAGGCATTGTGGGACAGCTCCTGGAGGACTGTTAGGATTGACAGGTCAAAGCATTGTCTGTACAGAGATTGCACCATGGCTTTACCATTGGGGAGGTGGTTTTACTGTGTCACCGTAATGGAGTGCTTAGTTAGCCAGAGACTAATTTGAGCACAAGAACATGTACACATAGATTGACTAAGTAGCCCTGCACCAAGTTGTGATTGTCAACATTTGCATGGTTGAGAAAACTATAGGTAAGAGGGCCTGTATGAGAGTTCAAACTGCTCCTTTTCTATGCCAAAAGTTATTCTCCATTGCCTTGTAAGTAAATAATGCTCCTAGAACTGATAGAGGGACCATTTTGGGGGACCAGAGATTGGTAGGTTTCCAGTACAACCTATCCCTTACTCTTACAGACCTTGGGGGACAGGTCAATCTTTCCCTACAGTCAACCCTCTAAACAGAAACCAATTACTTCCAACAACCACGCAGCACACCCCCATCGTACTCACCCAGGAACCCACCCCTGCAATAAACTTGGGTGCCAACTTGGTCCACATATCTAAACAAGTGACATCACCACAAGATCTAACCACATAAGCCACCACAGAGGCTCATACAACTGCACATCCACTACTGTGATACATGCCATCAAGTGCCAGCATGACTGGCCAAACTGGACACAAATCAGATATTTGAAATGGTAGCAGAGAAACCTGTTGGGGAACATTTTAACTTGCCCGGGCACTCACTAATGGATCTAAAAAGGGACTATAATCTTACAAAACAATTTCAAAAACCAGATGGAGAGAGAGAGAGAGAGAGAGAGAGAGAGAGAGTGTGCAGAACTTGCCTTCATATGCAAATCTGACACATTTAACCAAGGTTTGAACAAAGACATGAACTGGCTGGGCTGCTAAATTCAACACTCAAATGGCATAAAAAAAACAAGTATTGGGTACTTACAGCCCATTTATTAGCCTCATTTAGCATGGACACTCTAATTGACAAGATTTTTTCCAGCTCTTTCCCTCCCCATCTCCCCTCTTTTTCTGCTATTTATTTGTACCTCTAGACCCCTTGCTCCATGGAAGCTCATGACACTATTTTTTGTTACAAAAATCCTGCAGCACTGTAGAGAGTATTAAAGTTTTTACAGTTACAGACTAACACGGCTACCACTCAGACTTTTATGACTAACAGCAAGAATGGATAGCCACCCAGGGAGGTGAGAGCAACAATACACGATTACAGCAGATCAGTTTGTGCTCCAACTCCTAGAAAATGGCAGGGCACTCAACAACCCACCCATGATATCACTTAAGTGGTGCTGGAGCATTTTTTCCCCCCCAACACAGTGGGGCTGCTGAAAACTATCAAATACAAAAATTGTAAACCCTGTATATGATGGAAAACACTTCAAGCCAGAGTGTGTGCATCCCTAGATCTAGAACCTGTGGGCACTGTATACACAATGATCAAAATTAACCTCGAGAATTAATGTCCTCAAGACTGGCAAAGCTGCCAGCCTACATGACATGCATGCTGCACAAAGCAACACACTTAAGACCCAGTAATAAAGAACTGGGTACTCAAAATGGTTAACACATGTTCAGCAACATACAAATGACCCAAGAGCTGGCAACGAGCGTGTGTCATGGCACTCCTGTTGCTACAGAAGGATGCAACCGAGCCAATGAGCTTCAGGCCTATACCACTAGATCACCTCTGCAAACTGGATGAGCACCTCATCCTAACCCAGTCTCTCTCAAAGTGGTCCACGAAACCACTTTGAGAAACGGTGAACCAGAGCCAAGGGGAGCTGCAAGGCTCCATGGCTGCAGAACCGGTAAGTAAACACAGTGGACCAGCCAGTTACCAGGTTTCTCAAAGTGGTTTCGCGGACCACTTTGAGAAACACTGTCCTAACCTACCACTAAAACCTACCTCATTGAAAAGAACCTGATCCTAGAGTAAGCTGGATTCTGAACACCACATGACTTGCCTGGGCAAGTGCTGTAGATCACTCAATACAAAGACGGCTTTGAAGATGGGTATGGTAACAGGTGCCAGGTGTTTGCTGAGCTATCACTAAAGACTTCTTGCTAAACACACACCACCATGAAGGACCACCACCTCTTCTAAATGATACAATAGCACCTAGAGAACAGATGTTTTTACATCCAAACTATGCATCATGCAGAGCTGATGGTGGCAACAAAAAGACAAACTACCACAAAGGAGCATACTCTCACCAATACAACTGATCAGTGAACCAGTGTGGCCCAACAAGTTTTATCTATGCAGACAATTTATGCTTCACTGCCCAATCCAACAATCTTGCCCAGAATGCAGCTACACTAAGTTAGCAGTATCTCAACTCTATTACATCAAGAATCAACTGAGCACCGACCCAGCCAAAGCACAAATGACTATTCCAGATGATACTGAGTTGTCTATTGGCTTGTGAGTTCTGAATATGGAAGGGGGTAGCACTTGTCCACTCAGGGAATCCTGTCTAACAGTATAGTCAGGAAGCTTGCAAATTCAAACTGGGGAACCAACCCAGAAATATTCAGAGCCACCGCACTTGCACTTCACTATTCAATAGCCAAATTATGCACATGCAAGATGGGAAAGAATAGTTCATGCAAAGAATCTGGATCCCATTGTGAATGGCTGCTACCACTAAAATCACAGGCTGTCTAAAACCAATAAATGAGAACAGCCTTTACGTGTAGGAGAGTGGTCACAAGCAAAACTGAATGATTATGACAGGTCAGAGATATCGGACAACTGCTACATGGCCACACTACAGAAGCTGGCCACCTATAAGGCATATGGTGAAGTATCCATGTCCAGTCAAACCATGAGTGGGGCAGAGCACCATACAGGCTGCAGAGGAGTATTTGATATACGGCAGAATCCCTATTTCACAAACAAATTAGCAATGGAGTTCATAAAAGCCACCCCAAAATTACAGTAGATTCAGTGCATAAGTTGTCATATGGTACGTGTCACTGTGTTCTTCAGACAACTGCAGAGCAATTTGCAATGCACCCTGAAGGTAGCAGAATGAGAAAGGATGTTGACTTATTCATCAACATCACTTTTGTTAGACAATTCTCCCCCCCGCCCCGCCACCATTGGAAAAAATAATTGGTTATAAATGGTCATTCATAGGACTGGTGTTCATAAAAATGAGGTCCTGGAATTCATACTTAAGATTTCTCATCCCTTCTATATATAGCTTGGACACCAATGTGAAATTTTTGGAAGAACATTTTGGATACTGTAATGCGAATGAACATATCAAGCATTTTTAAAGGCTTCCCCCTATTGTTTAGGGCTCCCTCCTTCCCCAGTATAAAGGAGTGGATTAAAATAAGATAAAATAAAAACTAAATTGTGTGTGTGGGGGGAGGGGGGCGATAATTCTAGATACAGAATGACTTGAGATCTACTGATCATTTGGAGTAAGATATTTTCCTTCTACGAGGGCAGGGGACTGGACTCGATGACCTCTCGAGGTCCCTTCCAGTCCTAGTATTCTATGATTTTAATTGACCAACACTACATTATTAAATAAGGAATTTCCAGTTGATATTCCTCCCCCTATTTTCATATTAGATTGAGATTTTCAGAGTCTTCTAAACTAAAGCCATGAATTTGGGACGGCAGTATGAAAGTGGGGAAAAAAAAAAAATCCAATACCATATTTTATGCTGTAGCTGAAGACAGAAAAGAGATTATTTGGGGATAGGTGGCAGTTAGGGAAATAAAGTTTAAAAAACAGCAGAAAAAACACACTGCAAATGGATTTATCACTGTTGTTTCATAGTCTATGGGCAGCAGAGATGTGAACAAACCAGGTCCAGGAAATAGGAAGCTCTTCACATACAAGAGCACAAAGTATTTTGTATATTGCTGTTTGTTATTCAATGGGAAGTGGAACGGTAGTTCACTAAAGTTAAATCAACTGGCTATCAGTACTGAGAGAAAAGCAGAACTGGTGCGGGGGTGGAGAGGAAGAGGGGGAGTGAATGAGCTTAGGTCCCCAACGGATGTCTCATGAGAACAGCTGAAGTTTCAGCTACATACTGTTCCTACAGTACCAAATATGCTTACCTTCACTCATAGTTGCCAATAAAAATTATAAACAAGAGTAGAAATTGTATAAATTTCTATCTATCTATCTCCTTGTGTACCTAAGATATCAGCTACTGGCGATTTTCAGACTAAAGAAACAACATGTTCATAATATACCCATGTGACTGAACTGCAATTATCATCAAACATACATTTTTGGGATCTCAGTACTGCATCAGATGTAGTGATTATTAGTTCATCAGATGTAGTGTATTTTACTCTCTCCCCAGCCCCCAACCCCCTCATATAAGCCAAGGGCCACCCATGCAGTTCTGTGAATTCCTGCAGCTATCAGCACATCTGATTCCAAGCCATCATTATTAGTCAAGAAAAAGTCCAAGCCATATCACAGAATATTCTATAGAAAGCCTTTCTTATCCATTATAAACATCACCTTTTGTTTAGAGTCTAAACCCCAGCTTATCAAACTGTGAACAGAGAATCTCCAGTTCAAAGTTAAGGCAGGCAGATTCTGGCAAAGCAGATGCTAGAATATTTCAAAGGAGAACATGCTACAAGTAGTGTTCTGTTATTATATACAGGCCATCTATAGAAGATTTTTAGGGATGCCTTTAAAAACTGTATGCTAAGGGGAAGACAAATTATATAGAATTTGTTAGCATTGACTGACAAAAAAAAATAATTTTTTCCTTGGATGCACAAACCTTATTCCTAGGACTGTTACAAGGCGGCTGGAAAAAAGTTGTAGAAAAAGGAAGCAGGCAGGCCAAGCAATGTTTGAGTGAATTTCCCTAAGTGAAGATGTTCAAAGAATACTGCAGTCAGTCTATTCACTAAAATAGCCGGTAATTGATCAAAGTTAACTTATTGACTTGTAGTGCTCCCATACACCACATCAGACTCAAAACCTGGAACCTGCCTAGGCTTCCCCTGGAGTGCAGCTTTTGTAACCAAGAGCTTTGATGCTTTACCAGAAAGAATGCCCAGGGTCCCCACTTCATATCCCCACCCACCAGGGATGGCCTTACCATGAGGCCAGCTGAGGCAGCCGCCTCAGGTGTCAGACTGTGTGTGTGTGTGTGTGTGTGTGTGTGTGTGTGGGGAGGAAGAGAAGGGCAGTGCCACTCGGACCCAGAGCGTAGAAAATTGTGTCTGCTGCTAGTGCAGCAAGGGGGCATCATTTGAGCTCCCCGTCTCAAGTGCCAAAATGTTGTGGGCCGGCCCTGCCACCCACTTGCGGAAAAAAAGGGGTTAGGAAACACTGCATTGTTTCAACTTATTTTTAGCCTCTCAAAAAAAACCCACCACTATTGTTTGCTTTTCTAATTCCCAGTGAAAGTAGCTTCACAGAAATCTTTCACATTAAGTTAAAAAAAAAAAAAAAAAAAAAACCAAAGGCCAAGATGCTGTCCCTCTAAGGCCCTCCTCAATTTACTTTTAGTTACTGTTAACAAAAAAACAAAACAAAAACAAAACAAAACAGGAAAACAGAATCTTTTTTTTTTTTAATAAATCAATCTAGGAATAGAACATTGGTCACTTTATGCCTGCGACTGTAGATGGATGGCAGTCAGGTAACTCAAAATCCTTTCTTTATTGCATCAATAATAAGAAAAGTAGCAACTAAAGAAAAGATCATTAGCCCTATGGCATGAAAATGACTATGTCTAGCTCAAAAAACTAAAACAAAATATTAAAAATGTTTAAGTTTTCTAGTATTGTGACTGAAGCAAAAAAGAATTAGTCAGCTGGCCACATGGCTACTTAAAACAAATATTTAAAAAATTCAAGTCCCCGTTTTAAAGAACAAGCTTAGCTTCTGAGGTGCATGTTTGACTGAGGCATTACAGCTCACAAAGGGTTAAGCCCTGCCATTTTGGTGCCATTCACTGATATGTCCATTAAGGGTGTTACATAACAAAATGGCAGACCTTAACCCTTTGTGTCCCATACTTTCACCATGCCTGAGTCAGAAATGAACACACCAGTCTGTTCAGGGAATCACCTTTTGGGTTATGAATTTGTATAGCTTTCAGGGAAAATAAGTGAGCTTGCTTAGGCTCATTAAATACCTATGATTAAAAGCAACAGAAAGCTTGCTTAGGAAGTTGTCATGCACACTTTATGCAAAAAATGCCAAGACTCAGCAATAAAAAATAACTTTTGAAGTCACCATAACCTTGCTAGCAAGGTAAAAAGTAATCATGCAAGCACAGCATTTATGATCTGCCATTAGATTTCAACCATTGCAGAAAGCATTACACCAATCCAACAAATTAGCTAAAGACAGACACACTGCTCTGCTTTAATGCTTTATAGGGAAGAATTTTTTCAGTCTTAGGCTTTGCTATGGTAAACTCACTACTAATCCATTCATTCTATACCTTGCTTTTTCCTATATTTTTAAAGCTGGCTTTAATTTGCCTCCCAGTGATTAAGCAATGTGATGTGGACTTAATATAAACATTGTGTCCACAACACAACTCTCAATTCTTTTAGAAGATTGGTTATTATGATGAAGTAATTCAGCTGTCAAATTTAAACTTGGCTAAAATTATTGTAGAACATTCTCAGTAAGATTCCCTATGTATTTCTTCTCAAATCAACCTCAAAGCTTCAAACGTCTATACTTTGAATGGTAAAAGGACTAGAGCATAGCTGAAAACTCATGCAGTAACAATACCAGTGCCTGTGGTCCAAATTGTATTACAGGTTGAACCTCTCTAGTCTGGCAACATCTGTAGTCCAGCATGATTTTAGGTAGCCAGATGTCCACTTATCCTGGGTGTTGCCAAGTTTCCCATAATGATTGCTTACAGCGATCAGTCCTGGCTCTCAGTGTTCTGTGCTGTTATTTAGCTCTAATTTACTCCTAAATGTTTTTTAAGAGCCCAGTAAGATGTGCAAGTGTTGGTAATGCTGTTAGACAACCTCGTGGTTCAGCAAATTCTCTGGTTTGGAATTGGTCTGGTCCTGAGGTGCCAGACCAGAGAGGTTCAACCTGTACCATTATACTGGCATGACCCATTTAAGCCAGTGGAGCTGCACCGTTACATTGAAAGCAGAATTTGGCACCATGTTTTAAGAAGCCTTATAATCCAAATCAACTCAATGTACAGAATGTTTAGGCATGGAACTTTCATTAACAGAAAACAAGGTGTCCTCATGAAATGTTAGTATCTAAACATGTAATACATTTTTCTGGTTTTAACTATCATTAATTGCAGAACCCATCTGAAAATTGCTAAACATTCCAACTTCAAGATGCTATTGTATATGTCTTTCCAGCTGTGAATTATATAAGAGCCATTTAGTATATTTCCACTGTGATTTTGGAAGAGAGACATTACCCCCTGGTATTTTGATAACATGGGTGTTCAACACTCAGCCAGAAGACGGTCCACAGCACTCCCCCCCAATTGGTTAACCAGTTAAACTTCAGGTTTTACCAATTAGCCCAGGGATTCTCAAACTTTGAGATACCACTCCCCCCCCTCCCCCCAAGTTGCTTGCAACCCCACCAGGGGGTCAGGTCCCACAGTTTGAGAAACACGGAGTTAGCCAATTTAATGGGATTTTACATCCCTACAGAGACTCTCAGTGCTTTGGAGATATGGGTACATAGCAAGTGAAAAAATCTTTTAAAATGTTATGAGTAAAAGTTAGAGTCATAGCAACAAATACTACTAGGAAATCAAGAGCTTATCTAGTGATCTCTGTAATGCACACTGAAATGAAGAATACCGGGGGGCGGGGGGGGGGGGAGGAGAGGGGACGGACGGACACGACAAAAATAGGAATTTCTCTATACACACAAACTGCCTGAATTTGAACAGAGTACATCATTGCAGAAGGACCTGGTCTAGAGGTACCATTTTTTAGGATTCTTAATTAAGCCATTATTTATTTGATAGTTTTAGGGTGTTCAGCACAGTTCAGGAGATAAAATGCCAAGAGACAGAAAAGCAGGGCACATACTGAGCCAAGAGGGGATTCTCTACTTCCTCTGCCCCGTCACCTTTAAAAAAAAAAAATGAAAGTGTTGCCTCCATATTTTAGTCCTGGGACCCCCCTGCTTTGGGTTAAAGAATTATATGCATTTCTAAGGGGCATGTAGTAGCACTACTTATGTTGGGATCAATTTGACTCCTTTTCCCCCAAATAATCTAGGGATCAGGCTAAAAAACTGCTGGGTATGAAATCTGCTGAAAGAAGTGTAGGTTGCTGCATGATAAGAGATTTATAACACAGTTATGAAGCATAGTCCAAGTTGTAGACTGATCAAGTAACAAGTACTTGGTGAACTGAAATTTCATAAGTGCACTCTTTTGGGTTACCAGACTAAGATGTCAGAAGAATCAATGGCTGGAAGTTGAAACTAGACACATTCACACTAGACAGAACATGCAAATTTTTAACAGTGAGGATAATAAAATCACTGGAATATTTTACCAAGTTTTTTGTTGTTGTTGCTCCATCACTTCTTAATTTTTTTAAAAATCAAAACTGGGCTTTTTCTAGTGAACCTGAAGCAGGAATTAATACAGAGAAGGCCTATCCCCTGTATTATGCAGGCAGATTAGATAGCCACAATTGTCCCTTCTGACCATAAAAATCTGTTAGTCTCCTTTTAATTTTGCAGAAACATGCTTTTCAGATGTTCCATAGGGTGATACATCACCATATGAAAACCAGGACTGAACCATTCCCATGACCTTATGGTAAAGAATATCGAAGTGTGCCAGCAGATGCAGTTGACTACTTCACATGTAGTTCTTCACCAAGATTCCAGTTTCTTAGTAGCTTAAGTGTTACATATTGGGGAGATTTTTCACTGTCATTGAACTTTTTGGTCTCATGAAAGGCCGTGAAGAAATTACTTCCCCCATCTCCTCCCAAGTCTCTACTCACTCTCTTCCCCCACAAAAAAACCAATTCACTTGTGTCTCAAGAGTTTTTTCATCGTGCTATACAGTCCAGATTTGGGAAAAAAAAACCAAACACACAAGAGGCAGATGATGGGAGTCATACCATAAGACTGGTGATGCCTCACCTTTGCCGGCTTGTTTGTAACGTGTTGCTTTTAAAATTGTGTGCAAAGTTAATTTTTAAAATGCTTGGGAAAAAAGTGAGGATTGCATTTATATATAACAGATGGCAGGATCTGGATTTGTTTTGTTAACTAGGAACTGAACCATTTATAAATGCACCCGTCAGGTTTAGGGGAAAAAAAAAAATCTGCAATTTGTTTTATTAAGATGACAGCTACAGAATCATAGCAATGTAGGACTGGAAGGGATACCTTAAGAGGTCAGCTAGTCTGTCCCCCAGGATGGAGGGCAAGATGAATGTGTCCCCAGAATACAGGAAGGACGTTGATAAATTGGAGAGGGCCCAAAGAAGAGTCAGGAGAATGACCAAAAAGATACAAGAATGTGCCTTATAGCGATAAGCTAAATAGACATTTCTTTGAGTGCAACAGAGAGAAGGCTAAGGTGTGACCCAAGTACAATCTCAGCCATTTTACTACTGGTGACAGCTAACAATGAAGCAACTTTGAAATTTTTGCAACAGCAACTGATAGCCCAAGATTGCATTCTGCAGTAGAGAATGGACAGCTAGAATAAAGTGATTTTGAGTGAATCACAGTCATGAGAAAATTAAACAAACAAATGTTTAAATATTGTGACACTGGGTTAGAGAACAGAGCCAGCTAGAAATCTAACATACATAAAGGAGAATGTTTGTAAGTTTGTGTGCTAATAACTTGGACACTACAAGAGCTACCGCAACCAAACTTTGCATGGGATAAAACCTTCTCCTGGATGAAAGGTTAAGGAACTGTGGGAGGGAAGAGATGAGACACCAACACCTCTCCCCGGGGCTGCACGGAGCTCGGCGGTATGGGGAGAAGTGGCTTCCCGGGGGAAGCGGCGGGGACAGTCACTCACTAAGGCTGGCGGAGGGACAAGGAAGCGGAGGAAGGGCGGGCTCGGGCGCCAGCAGCAGGCACATGGCTCCCTTCCCCCTCCCTCCCCTCACCTCAGTTATATCAACTTTCCTGAGCAACACCTGGTAACTCCAGCTAGTTAACAATAATGAAAAGGCTAACAAATCTGTACTGATACAATGCACTATACGGAAGGCTCAAAGCAAGTCACGAAAGTTAGTTTTATCTGATTTTACAGAGGAAGAGACTAAGTCTCACTAAACTGCAGCAAGGGAGGTTTAGGTTGGACATTAGGAAAAGCTTCCTGCCTGTCAGGGTGGTTAAACACTGGAATAAATTGCCTAGGGAGGTTGTGTAATCTCCATCACTGGAGATATTTAAGAGCAGGTTAGACAGACACCTGTCAGGAATGGTCTTGATGGTGCTTGGTCCTGCCATGAGGGCAGGGGCCTGGACTTGATAACATCTCAAGGTCCCCTCCAGTTCTAGTTACTAAATAAAAACTAAACCATTGGCCCTTCAGACACTGTAAAGGAAGAGTAATTGCTAAATAGTGCTTTATACAATTTAATGAGCATGACTGTGTTAAACATCATAATGAGTTAGGTTAATTAGGAATGTAAATGGGTAACCGGTTAACAGGTAACCATACCGGGTGATGCTTACTGGTAAGCGGTTAACCAGCACCTGGCTCACCTCCCTGCCCGCATCACAGCGCAGGCGAGGGGGTGCTCCAGCCTGACCAGAGGGCCCACCAAACCGCGAGCAGGGGGGAGGGATGGACTGGGCTGGAGTGCCCCCTCACTCACACTGCGGGTCCCCTCTCTACAGCCAGTGGCAGGCAGCCAAGCCCCCCAGTTAACAGTGAAACTGATTACAATTCTATCAGTTTCACAGTTAATATTTTTGTATAATTTTTTACATCCGTAAGGTGAATCTCCCTAATTTACAGATAGAGAAACAGATCCAGAGGCTTCACTGACTTGCCCAAAAGGTACACAGCAGTGCACAGGCAGAGCAGAGACAAGAACTCAGGAATTCCATTCCCATTCATACTCACTTTCCTTTAAGCCACACAGATTACTCTGGTCAAGATCCGGGACAAGTGGAATTTGTGCTTGCCTTCCTACTTCTCATGTTCACAGGGACTGAAAACTCAGTGCAGTTGCAGTGCTTTGCTCAACTGGGAAATAGTAGTGAGGACAACTCGCTGAAATGTCTCTTGGCCTCAGTTTGCCCATTTGTAAATTAGGGATATTCACTTTCCTCTCTAGTTAATCAAACCCCAAATGAAGTAAGATGTTCTTGTTGTTACATCACCAGAGATGAAATTCAGGAGAGCTGGATTCACTGACTTCCTCTGCCACCTCAGGCAAGTAAGTTAACTTCTCTGTGCCTTAGTTCCCTATTTTAAGAAGTGGAAAACTGACTTTTCTCCCTACGTCCCAGGGATGTTTGAGTTTGCAAGATGCTACTTAGCACAGTAGAACTTAGCACTACCGAGCAACTCCTACCTATCAGAGAAGTTCATGGGTTCCAAAGAGACTCTTATCCACTTCTTCTGGCTGGGTGATATGCCGGCAATGAAGGTCCTGGGGAAGGAAGAAGGGATATTTTAGTACACACTGAGCTGGACTGCAGAGGAGTTTGATGAAATCTCACTTACCATAAAAAATGAACTTAACAGCACAGTTTGTTCCTCCCTGCCTCCCAAAAATAAAGTAATATTTTTGAGCTACAATTAATTTTTACTTCTGTAACCTGGTACAACCCCTCTGATGGGGGTAGGGGATAGGAGGGAGGAAACGGGGAGGGGAAGAGAAGGGGACAGTGCAAAGGGGGCAGTTGTGGCTGTTGCAGCAGCAACTGGAGTCCTGGGCCCTGAGGGCTGGTTGTTTGGGGTGCAGCATGGTCTGGGCAATGCTGAGGGCTGAATATTCTGTCTCGCCCCTTCTGGGAGCACAGAGCTACCCCTACCACTACCTTCCCTGAAGGCTCAGCAAGTCTATCGGCAACCCTAACCTGGTAGCATCATCAACCAATACCAACTTGTAAGAAAAGATACATCCGAGGAGAGAAAGTAAACCGATAAAATGCCATAAAACACATGTTTTCTAAACTTAGAATTTTAGCTGCTCTGATAAGGGAACTCAAGTCTTCCCAACAAACAACTAACTGCAGGCAGCAAAAGCCACTGATTAAGGAGACAGAGGCTTTTTAAACTCTGCAACTTGAATCCAAGATTAAGGAAGAGTAGTAAAAACATCCTAGACTTTCCTATGCTACAGCATCCACAGGTGGAGAATTACAGGTCCAGTTTTTGCCAGCATAGCCACAGCCTGTAGGTTATGCTCAGATTAAAATGATGCAATTCTTACAAGTATTTAGAAGCTACTGGGTTTCTCACTCTGCGTCACAAAAATCCCAGCATCACACTAGATTAATATTCCATGATATAGCCCAATGCTTTTAAAAATAATTGGTTTGCTCCAAACACCTGAGAGAGGTGAAAACAATACAACAGCTTCCCTTGAGGTAGGCCAGATTCAATGTCAGCACGTCAACAGTGACTAACACAGTCAGTGCTCACTATGAAGAAGTCCTGCAGCTTTGTCACTACCCACCTCCACCCACCGTTCCCGCCCTTTTGGACAGTGAAGTGAAAGACCATGTGGGGGCTGCGTATTAGAAGACAGACCTTTTTTGGGTAAAAATTAAGTCCTCATCTCCTAAGCCTTAAAACAGTGCCTATGACACTATCCTACCCTAGTATGCTTGATGTAGGACAGAGGCAACACTTGACGATTGGAAAAAAACAGCTTTCTTTTGGGAAGGTTTCCTCCTGCAGCCAAACAGCCAGCGGACTCATTTTAGTAGCAGAGGCAACTTAGCCAGGTGCATGCAACAAGGCACTACTTGTCCAGTGCAGTTTCAGTTTAGTTGGGCCTGAGACATGAACATGGTTGCTAATGGCAGAAGAATCTTTGTGCTTAGCCAGACGAACAAAATCTGGAGCCATGTAACAAATGCAGCCTAGAGAACAAGATTTCCCCCATGTCTCTTTATTCAATTCAAAGGCTAGGAGCAAAAGCTGGTAATGTCATATTGAATAGTTCACCTGACTTTACATCCAGAAGTTTCCATACTATTGTGGCCAGGATCTTAACATTAATCCAAGCATTACAGCTGGAGATACAGATTGCTATTTAACAGATTCATCTTCGAATCTGGCAAAAAACAGTACACACCAAAATCCAAGTACTTGAGAGGCTATCTACTGGTAGATCTTGGAGCCTCTGACAGGTGATCCTGACTGATTTGGCCAAGAGGCTATCAAGTGAAGCATTTCAGCTGCCCCCCACTGCTGCTCATCTCCTGCCCTTTGCCTTGGAGCTGCTCCTCCCCTTGGGGAGCCTGCTTGTTGTGCAGGTCAGGGGAGGAAGAGAAGGGTGCTGATGTCAAGGTGCCCCCTCCCATTCTGTATCCTTTCTCCACAAAGCAGAGGGGACACAACAGGACTTGGGATGGAGTTTGCTGGCTGCTTTAGGGAGTGGGCCAGGGCAGGGGTGAGCGTGCCTTAGCCCCACTACACCACCAACCAGGAGCAACCTGAGGTAATCAGTGGCCAGCTGGTGCCCACATCCCGAACTCCTACCCCAGTCATGAACCCTCCTCCTGCACCCCAACTGCCTGCCCCAAGAGCAGCTCAGAGCCCCTTTCACACTCCAGACCCCTCAATCCAAGGAGAGCCTGCACCCCAACCCTCTGCCCCAGCCTGATGAAAGTGAGTGAGGATAGGCAAGAGAGGGAGGATGGAGTGAGCACGGGCGGGGCCTCAGAGAAGGTGAGGGAAGGAGGTGGGGCAAGGGTATTTATATTTGAGGTAGATCTTGGATTGCACTTAAATTCAAAAAGCGATATTGTGCTTAAAAAGGTTGGAGACCACTGCTACAGAGTCACCTATTTGGTGGCAACTTCCCATGCTAGCACCTGGAACAAAAAAGTGAAACACAGATTTAAAAATGACTTGAAAAAGGCTACAAAATGGTCCAGTGCTCAGATGCCTAGATGCAGGCCGCTGCCCTACAGGGTAGAAGAAACAGGTTATCTATGTCGCTGGTCACATCTGAGAGCGTAACCACAGTTTACAGTGGGAGTTTCCGTAGTGTCACGTATAAAGCAAAAGGAAGGAGGGGGAGGGTAACTTATCACAGAAGCTTCCTCATATAGGAGAAGAACAGAAAGAAGTGCTAGCTCATGTTCTTTACACTGGCTCATGCTTCCAGCGCAGTTCAAGGGTCCACATTAGCAGGGGTTCTACTCAAGGTGAAAGAGAATGGATTGATGCAAGGGCCATACCAATCCTACATGAGGAGAAAGACTTGCCGCAAGGAGAGGGGAGAAGACCCTTTCATTCTGCTGTTCCTCAGAAAGGCTTCTCACCAAACTTACTGTTTTACTTTGGATAAAGTACTAAAAAATAGTTCTTAAATATTATGCACCATGAACGCTGGCATAGGAAAAATATACATTCACCCCAAAACAGCAAGTCTTGCAACAAAAGAGCCACATGGATTCAGGAGTATGTGCATGGATGTTTATGGTAGTACAGCCTTAAAAAATAAATAAATAAATAAATAAATATATCTTTCATACACAGCATTACAAAGTGCTTTAAAGAGAAAAGAGGTTTAAAGCACCCAGTAGGCAGATTCCTATTTACACAGTCCACTGAAAAGTTTTTTTTTTAAAAGCACATTTTGCCATATTATTGAAGCAGCAACCACTTGAGTTGCATAATCTACTCAAACCTTTTCCCTACCTTAGTTTACTGCGTGTATTATATGAAAAATTAAACAAAGCCAAAGACAGGTAAATAGATGCAGCCACAGATTTAATTGTGAGTGAGTATGATGAGGTCAGACTGGTATTAGTTCCCAAAACTAAGCAAAATCTTGATCAGGCTACACCTATAGTCTGGTACGGAGCACCAAAATTCTTCCTTGGAAGCTTGGCTTAAAATTTCTGCTAAGCCACCAAGAATTCTGAGTCATTTCCCTCCTCAAAAGATCCAGAACCATTTTCTTCCGTCCAGGAAGGCAGGGTAACTGCTCACTACTCAACTGATGCCAATGTTTCTCTTTATCCAAAGAAACAGACTGCATGAAAGCAGCACACTTTTCTGTACATCCCTCTGCACATCTGAATTGGATTCGAATAGAGTATGTCTACACAGTAGTGCGTACTTCAAAGTAAGCTACACCATTTGAGCTGTGCAAATTGCATAGCTTATTTCAAAATAGCTTTTTTTGAAATTTGGTGCTGTCTACACAGTACTAAATTTTGAAATAAATTGCTATTCCAGAGTCTTCCTTAACAACAGGCTTCTGGTGTAGACAGCACTGTTATGGGATAACGGACCTTATCCCGAAACAGCTCTGTTGTGTAGTACACTTAGATTAGCGACCAAACAAGCTCCATCACCAAGGGTCTATGTTCTCAGAGACCCACAGAACTGGGTCTGGTACTCAGCATCTACTTTATCATCTTGAAATTTAAAAAAAAAAAAAAAAAAAAAAAGTGTAGGTTTCAAAGAACAGAGTTATGGGAACATGGTAAATGACAAAGTCCCCTGCCTAAGACCATATGAATTGATATTTATTAGTTTCTGTACCCTGATTAACCAAAAAAAGCAGGCCTTACTAAGTATAGCTCATCCTATTAGTCCCATGCTTTTCTAATTAGTGGTCGATCATTGTCATTACTACATCAGTACTTTTAAAAAGATTTCAGTAGGGCTGTATAGACTTAAGGGAAGCCAGCTGCCTTTGTTTGGGATGCAGCATGCAATACTTCAATCTGGCTTAGAAATAAATATTTCTTTTACAATAAAAAACTATAATACACAATAACAGCATTGGAAATTAGTGCTACTGCACCTACTAATTTATTAAAAACAAAAATAAACCAGGTAATCACAAAGTGTAACGGTGCAACAAATTCATTATTCTAGCCCCCCACCAAAGCCCTCTGGGCCAAATTCACTGAAGTCAGATGGGTTGCAGATGATAAACACATCCCTTAACTAAGGCCCACAGTTCATTGATCAATGATGCCTCAATTTTGGTATTAAATCCATTCAACTTTCATCAGAGGACAAAACAATGTGTCTCTGTTAAAGAACTACATTAAGTGATGTATCCTTGCAAAGTCTTTACTGAAAGGCACCAGCAGGATTAACTTGATTTCCTCCCTCCCCCACCCATAGCAATAGTTTTGTCAGAGATCTTAGTATGAGGGTATGTCTGCACAGTGAAGACTATCTTGACATAGCTAGGTTACCATAGTTATGCCATGCATCTTATACCAAATGGGAGGAGGGGAGAGAAATAAACCTCTCCCTCCCCGCCTCCCACCCCAAAAAACAAAACAAAACGAATCCCCCACAACCCTTCATTCCATCACTGTAAAACCACCAATTCCCTGAACAGCAGCAGGTACACTGATGGGAACATTCTTCCCTGGACATTTGACAACCCTCTGCATAGATGCAGTTTAGCTACATTGGTCAGAGCTGTGGATTCTTCATAGCCCTGACTAACACACCTATCCCACCTTAACTTTTAAGTGTAGCCCAGCCCTAAGAAGGTATTGCTCAAAGACATAATTACATGGGGTGCTAAGCAAATAAGACCCAAGTGAAAAAAAACCCAAAAAGGAAGATGCACTTCTTCCCTTGCACAAAATGAATTTGACATACAGATTTCTGATTCATAACAAGCTTTGGAAGCTCTACTAGTCATCCTCCATCATGATGAATTTTGGCACTGGCCTCCCATGCTGGCAGTGTCAGACCCAACCAGTTTGCATCTTGCTAGGTTAGTGATTTAACTGCTTCCATATACTATGTATGGCTAGTGCTGACCTATACACAGCATGCCAAAGTTTCCACTGAAATGTTGCGGGGATATTGGCACTGAAGTTTCAGGGAGGCAACATGCTCTAGTAGTCAGATCCATGCCCGTCCCTCACAGGCTCATTTTGTATTTAGATTAAGTCTGTAAACAATTCTATGGCTTCACGCCCTCAGCCATCAAGTGGAAACGATACTTGCCCCACATGAGATATGGGGAATATATTAGCTAAAATGTATGTGAAAAGGGCTTTAAAGTGGTAACATTGTATTTAAGTAGCATTATTCAAACAAAGTTACATTGGAGGCCAGCAGAGAAGTAGTTAACCAAAAGCCCACTTTATTGTTTAAACAAAAGTTAGTGAAATTTAGTACTACTTCAACTAGCAAAGGAACATTTTAAAGCAGCATGGAAGTTAAGTTTAAAGTTTGACAAGTGAATTGCACACCTTTTTTTTACTAAAAAACCCAAAAAGTGATAAGGACAGTTTCCCTGCCCAATGTGTAAGATACCACAACAAGCTGCTACTGGCTCCTATATCATCAATTTCTTCAGAGTTTAGGTTTTAAGATTTAAAGAAAAGAAAAAAAAAGAAACATTTAGCTTCTAGTCCTCACTGCAGTGAAATCAACCCTGCAGCTTAACTGTAGGCGCATTTCACGTTTATAGTAGGGATGTGAAAGTTTAACTGTCAACGGTTAACCGATAAGCCTGGGCTTATCACTTAACGTTCACGATTACACGCAGGCTTCTGGTACGTGAGGGAAGTCAGTTTAAAAGCCAGCTCCCAGCGTGCAGCAGCTCCTGCAAAGCAACATGCTGCCCCATGCTGCTGCCTATGATACAGAGGCAACAGTGCGGGGTAACAGCTGGGAGCTGGCTTAAGAGCCAGCTCCACACATGCACCGGGGTCCCAGGGAGCCACCTGCCATCCTCACCCTCCATTTAACCACTGACATTTTTAGCGGTTACACGGTTACTTAATTACATGCATTTTAACATTCCTAATTTATAGACCGGGGTTGGGGGGAGGAGGGAATGCTCTGAAAAAATATAAATAAATTGTACTCATTTAGCCTAATGGGAGAGCAATTAGGAAGCCTAATGATAATGTATAATAGGAACAGAGTTTGCTAGATTATTTTAGCTGAAACAAACATCTAGCTACTCTGGATTATTTTCAGAGCTTTATTACTATTTTGAATTCCACAGTGACACCACCTCTGATTTCCAATCAGGTGCCAGAACTGAAGCTCTATCTAGGGATTTATCAGAGAAGAGGAGGATGCAGGTACAAAAAGAAAAGATGTTTATCCAACAGCATTAGAGAAGCATTAGGATTTTTAACATTTTGGTCCTTCGGATTACCTGATTTTGTTAACAATTTTCAATGCATTCAAAACCAAATATAAAACACCTCAAGGAGGTCATCTGTACTACATGCAGTTTATTGTACAGAGTCATTCCTATATCCCCTCAAACTTCACCCCACCACGCACACCAAGAAAAAGGCTAATCCAGTGGCTCCCAACCTTTTCAAGGATATGGACCCCTTTTCAATCTATTATAAGGTTATGGACCCTTCCCCGCAAACAATATAGCTGTGCCTGCAGGTCCCTCAGCCCGTGCTGCTTCCTGAACAGTGTCCCTCAGCCTGCTGGGGAAGCAACGTGGGTTGAACGACATTCTGGCTGCCGGCCTCAGCCCGTTCTGCTTCCCGAGCCATGGGAAGCAACGCAGCCTGAGGGACATGCTAGATGCAAGAGGCTCCACATGGACCCCCTACAGTACCACTGCAGACCCCCAAGCGTCCGCTGACCACAGGCTGGGAACCACTGGGCTAATCTTTCAAACGGGAATACCAGTGGGAACAGTTTGGAGAGAGATTACAGCTACTGTGCATGCATTATGGTAATATAAAAGATCTCGGTAGTTTATGTAAATTGAGCCAGTTTATTTCACCTGCCTGAAATGAAATGCCTTTTTTTGCCTCCCCACCAAAAAAACCCTCTTTATTCAGAGAGTTTAATTCAGATTTTGATTTCCTATTAACATGACTAGGGGAAAAAGGGGTCTTTATAAGAGTTCCCATGAAGAGTTTCCATCTCCTAGAGAACACGTTGCAATATAGTTTCACATGCTCTTTATAGTCCTGAGGTAATTGATTGTGATGTGGCATTGTTCACACCTGGCCTAAGAGCAAATCTTAGAGAGGATGAAATTAAAATAGTCAATCACTCATTTGCAGTGCCACTAGTTCTTTTACTGTACTATGTAGTTAATATCAATGTCTGTATAGGTAGAGTTGTGTCTGATGTGGCATACACAAAGAAGGGTGGGGCAGAGATGAAGGGGGGGGGAGGGAAAAGAATTTTGGATCTTACTGGAAGAAAAAAAAGACACCCCAAAAAACCAAACAACAAACAAAATGTGCTTGAAGGCCCAAGTGGGACCGGGTAAGCATTCCATTATCTTAGGTACTTTACAATACATAGCCCATGTCTTGAGCATAGGGAGGACTGCATCATGAGAGGCCGAAGTCATGTTCCCAGTGCCCTGTGACAATGTTTTGGTCCAATGAGGCATTGCAAGGCCATCTCAAAACACCCTGCAGCTCGTTGCACTGTGGGATGATTACCCTTGGTGCACTGCTCTGTGTAACAATGCAAGCACTCCACTGACAAGTGCAGTGTGGACACATGACTGACTTAAGACATTCAGCTGATGCAGTAATTAACTTGGTAGTATAGACATGCCCTGAGTGTCTAGAGACAAAAGCTCTTACACGTAACATGTTGGAGACAGTCACTTGAAAAGTGACCCATCCTGTTCCTACAGGCACAATATATTAACAAATGCTACAAATAATTAGTAACACCACCCAGATTTGCTTCTAAAAGTATTTTGCAATATAAAAATCATCCTTAATAATTACTCCAGAGTCCTTACACTAGTGATATCTATAATACACATGTGACTCAGGAGAGAGTGTAAGGAGTATCAGCAGAGTTTGAACTCCCACCTAGCAGATTCACAGCACAAGTCTCTCTCCAACTACAGGTGTAGTTAGATACATGGGAGCTGAGATAGAGAAGGATTCATGATGAGAAAAATGGGGTCACCTTCTGTGTAGGCTAGACATGTCCATACAGAGGAAACACACTTTGCTAGGTGCATAAGCCACTGTTTGGGAGACTGCAGTAGAATGTTGGATGCAGATAGGTAATTTATTTGCAACAGTTCTCTGCAAACTTAACACTTGTAGAACTACCCCAACTTCAATACTAGAGGATGCCAGACTCAAAGGTGAGACCACAGAGGCCCTCAAAGAAGAATCCTCGGTAGTTCTAGAAACCAAATGGTCTAGAACTGGGCTGGGCAAAATACTGCCCAGGGGCCGGATCTGGCCAGTGGACCATCCTGCCAGGTGCCTGAGGCACACAGCTGCCATGGTTTAAAGCTCAGTCCCTGTATATCTTTGCTCTGCAGGGAGGAAGAAGCTGTGTGAGATCTCCCTGCCCCGAGCCCAATTGTCAGCTCCTAGCCGCCAGAAACAACTGGCAACAGCTGGAAGCAACCAACCAATAGGAGCTAAGAGATTGGCCTGGAGATAGGGGCAGCAGCAAGCCTCCTCCCCCTCCAGGAGCTGAGCACTCTGTGGAGGGAGCAGCTGCAGTTTTAAGTGATCTAGGGCTGCAGCAGGCAGAGAGCCCAGCCTGCCTTGAGGGTGGTGCAGGGTTAGGTAAGCACCTCTCAGCCAGAGCCTGCCTCTGGCACCCTAGCCCCTCCTGTACCCCAAGTCACCATCCAAACCCTTTGCACCCCCTGCCCCAGGTCAAAACTCCCTCCCAGTCCCTTCTCCTACATTTCTCCACCAGGCCAGAATCCTCTCCTGCACCCAAACAAACACTCTCCCAGATCCTGCACCCCAGTCCCCTGCCCCAAGTCACCACCCACACCCTCTGTAGTCTGCACCCCCATTTCCCCTTCTCCCAGGTCACAGCTCCCTCCCAGACTTTGCACCCCCTCCTAGTGCCCCTCTCCCAGGCCAGAATCCTTTCCTGCACCCATGCCCCATCCCTGACCCAGGTCACAACCCCCTCCTTTGCCCAAACTTCCTCTCAGATCTCACACCATCTCCTTCACTCCACTCTCTTACCCCATGCACCCTTCTGCACCCAACCTCCATCCTAGACCCCACACCCCCTCCACAGAAAAGTGCAGCCCTTGACCACTTTTCAAAATCTTGGAGTGGCACCCCATCAAAAATTATTGCCCACCCCTCGTCTAGAATCATAGAATCCTAGGGCTGGAAGAGACCTCAGAAGGTCATCAAATCCAGAGGTCCCTCCCCAAAGCAGGACTAACCCCAATTAAATCATCCCAGCCAGGGCTCTGTCAAGCTGGGACTTAAAACCTCTAGGGATAAAGATTCCACCACCTCCTTAGTAACTGATTCCAGTACTTCACCACCTTCCTAGTGAAATAGTTTTTCCTAATATCCAACCTAGACCTCCCCCAACTGTAACTTGAGACCATTGCTCCTTGTTCTGCCATCCGTCACTACTGAGAACAGCCTCTGTCCATCCTCTTTGGGACATCCCTTCAGGAAGTTGAAGGCTGCTATTAAATCCCCCCTCACTCTTCTCTTCTGCAAACTAAATAAGCAAAATTCCCTCAGCCTCTCCTGGTAGGTTATGTGCTCCAGCCCCCTAATCATTTTGGTTGCCCTTTGCTGGACCCTCTCCAATGTGTTCACATCCTTTCTGTAGTGGAGGGCCCAGAACTGGACACAATACTACAAATGTAGCCTCACCAGTGCCAAATAAAGGGGAACAACAGCTTCTCTAGACCTGCTGGAAATGCTCCTCCTAATGCACCCTAATATGCCATTAGCCTTCTTGGCTACAAGGGCACACTGTTGACTCATATCTAGCTTCTCATCCACTGTAATCTCCAAGTCCTTTTCTGCTGAACTGCTATTTAGCCAGTCGGTCCCCACCCTGTAACAATGCTTGGGGTTCTTCTGTTCCAAGTGCAGGACTCTTGTCCTTGTTGAACCTCATCCGATTTCTTTTGGACCAATCCTCCAATGTGTCTAGGTCACTCTGGACCCTATCCCTGCCCTCCAATGCATCTAACTCTCCCCCCTAGCTTAGTGTCAGCTGCAAACTTGCTGAGGGTGCAAGCCATCCCCTCATCCAGGTAATAAAGAAGTTGAACAAAATCATCCCTAGAACTGATCCTTGGGGCACTCTGCATGAAACTGACTACCAACCAGACATCAAGCTATTGATTATTATCCATTGGGCCTGACAATCTAGCCAGCTTTCTATCCACCTTACAGTCCATTTATCCAATTCATACTTCCTTAACTTGCTGGCAAGAATATTGTGGGAGACCGTATCAAAAGCTTTGCTAAAGTCAAGGTATATTGCATCCACTGACTTCCCCATGTCCACAGAGCCAGTTACCTCATCAGAGAAGCTAATCAGATTGGCCAGGCATGACTTGCCCTGGGTGAATCCATAGTGACTATCCCTGATCACTTTCCCCTCTTCCAAGTACTTCAAAATGGATTATTTTAGGATTCCCTCCATGATTATTCCAGGGACTGAAGTAAGGCTGACTGGTCTGTAGTTCTCTGGATTGTCCTTCTTCCCTTTTTAAAAGATGGGTGCTACATTTGCCTTTTTCCAATCATCCGGGACCTCTCCCGATCTCAACAAGTTTTCAAAGATCATGGCCAAAGGCTCTGCAATGGCATTTGCCAACTTCCTCAGTACTCTCGGATGCATTAGATCCAGCCCCATGGATTTGTGTCTGTCTAGCTTTTCTAAACAGTTCTTAACCTGTTCTTTCTCCACCAAGTGCTGTCCATCTCCTTGCCTAGTGCAGCAGTCTGGGAACTGACCTTGTCTGTGAAGACAAAGGCAAAAAAAGCATTGAGTATGTCAACTTCTCATATCATCTGTTTAGTGGTTACAGACAGCATAACACCCCTATCTGGATCCTCCGAGGACTGAGCCCAAGATGTCTGGATGTAAAAAGATACAGGAATACCACTTAAGCCAAAGAATCAAGTCTGTTAAAGGAAGAAGAGTTACAAACCTCTCTTCAGTTTAATAAAAAGGCAACAGTCACACTATAGTAGCATGGATTATAGTTACAATTATTTGACATCCCTCTCTGAAAGGGAGCATGGCAAAATGGAGGTGGCTTTGGGCTGCTATATTAGAGACCCAGAGTTTATTCCTAGCTCTGCTGGAAGCAACTGCTGAACATCATCATCCACAACATTAGCGAATGATAGTTACCTCCCTTAATGTAACAATCAGGCCTTGCATGGGACTATGACTGGCACAGAAATATTAACAGAAATCAATGCAAGTGAAGGGAATTAAAACTCATGGTCTCCTGGCATGCAAACCAGTGCTTTTTGCCCCCAAGTTACTGAATAATGTATCTCATGAGAGTCTGTCTCGCTTTGTATCCTCAAAATCCTGTTACAGGAGAAGTTTATTGAGCTATTGCAAGAATTCCTGCATCAGGGCCACAGACATTCATTGCTCTTGATCTGAGAGAAATGGAGGCATAGATAGTGTTTCAGTATGTGCTTTTTGAAAGGCACCTATTTTATGGCATGTGCCAAGAATCAAGTTCAGCCCTTCTTTCCCCCAAAATCCTACAACTCATGCTTCCTTCTTGCAATGCCCTGGAGAATGAAAAACTCAGATTCTCTAGGACTCCCCAAAAGATACAGGATGAACCCTTGTGATAACACTAGTATAATCTGGAACCAAAACTATGATTTCTAGATCCTGACTGCTAAATTAAGATACTCCAAAATCATTAAGTACTAATGTATCTTCTGATACCAAATACATTTCCCAGAATATTACTATTTTACTCATATGGATTAGACCTTATTAAAAATTGCCAAGTAGTCAAACAAATAAAAACCCATTTAAAATGAAGATGTGGGAGAGGCAAAGTTTAAATTCCCCCCCCTTCTTTTAAGCCCTATTTGACACTAACTGGGATTTCTCACAAAATTCACTACTCAAAAGTTTTCCGAGTCTGGCTCTGCTTACAAAATGCCAGAAATGCCCAAGGCTTGCTGCATCAGTCAGCAATTTACGAAGCCAAAGCGTACAGAGCAACTGCAACAAAGAGGTCACAGATACTACATGGAAACTGCAACATTGGCTAACCCCAGACAGAGACCCAACTCAGCACAAAATGGAGTGCATTTCTTTGCAGGTTGATTCAGAAGATCAGGCAGGCTCAAAATACCCAGATCACGATCTGGTTGACTACTCATGAATAGAAACACCCCGATTGTCTTGGGTTGCGTCTCTATGGACTCCAACAGAAACACGAGCATGCAGTCTGCTTTTCACTCCAGATGTAAGTTGTTTCATGAGATAGAAGAAGGAGGGGGCAGCCTGCCAGGCAATCCTGAGGAAAAAAAAAATAGCCCAAAACCCCAAACAATCTATGAGAAGCTGCTATTGCCATGTCAGATACTGATATTTGACAAGACTCAGAATGTGACATCTCAAGTCATTTAGCACCCCTGTCAAGATAGCAAGGGGGGCATTTAAGGCTGAGGTAGTCTGATGACTACTGTCTTTGGACAGATCAGTTTTGTTTGAACTAAATTTAAAACCAGTTCTCATAACAGAAACAAGTTAACTATAAAGCTGAATTCCTACACAGACTACAGGAGGGACATTCTCTCTTCCCATAAGGTACCCAAATATCTGATACGTTTTACCAAAACATTATATAGTGTACAAATAAATATAATAGCAAGTCTTACTCTTAGTGCTAGTTTAATAATTGCTATTTTAAAATAGATATGGTCAAATCAAAGTCATCTTCTCACATCTTTATTATTTAGCATATAAAAAGACTAGCAAAGACTACCATCACCCTCTGTCAAAAAAGGAATAACTACTGAAGAAGATGATGCGCCTTTAACTAGCAATCGGGTAATCATGTGTTTCTTGCCCCTCTCCTGTAATTAGCTTCAGGAATGGCTTGATTTCTCCTGAAAATTGGGTTTCCACCCCAAATCCACTACCAGTTACCTGAAACGCGGAAACAAAATCTGGAGTGTAAGACTTTAGAGCAGAGATGAAGAACACTTATTAGCAGAACAGGACAATGGAGGAATCCAAGTAAGGGCCTGAGACCCACACTCATTTGCACAAAGTGAAGTTGGCTGCATCCACCATCATTAATACAGGGCACCATATTCTGAAACACTATCTGAATCAAGATGGCACACCACAGACAATTTGTGGTTTCCCCAGGCCAAGCTTCTATGTTATATTATTAGATCTTTGTAGAGCTAATGAGGGCTATGGGCCACATATGGCTCATGGGACTGCACTTCATCTTGCTGCATAGAGTTAGGAATTTTATCTTTTGATGGAGTCTCAATGATGGTGATAAACTTGTCAGCATCCTTTCACATATAGGAGAGCACGCAAAGAGATTTACACACCAAGCATAACAGAACTACAATCTGTGGTAACTTTCCTCTACCCGTTAGAAAGGAGGTGTACTAAATATATTATTGGGAAAAGAATAAACTAACACCATAGCAATCCAGTGACCTAATCACATTTGATTGCTTACCAGTAGTTTGTGGCAGTCTAGAGCCATCATGAAACAAAGTTTGAGATTTAGCCAACTGAAGAAAGAAATCGGATCAAGAGTGACACAAAAGCCCTATTTACACTAGACAATTGATCATTATGGAAAAAGTTCTTTAGCTGCTAGGTTTCATCTATAGTTTCTATACTGACTGTTCAGAATCTATTAATTCTCTTACTTCTGGTGGAGGCCTCCCTTGCCTGCACCACACTTACCTTCAAGGGACTAGAGAGAAAATAGTTTATGCCATTTGAAATGGAGGATTCCAAGATTACAGATGTTCAGCGGTTCCTTAAGCCAGCAATGCTGTTTTGACACCCATACAGAATTATATAAGACACACACTCATCCATCAGACCAATGTCATCTTTTCCCACTACTAAAGATCAGTGCAGAATGTACTCCAATTTTCTATCACCTTATGTCTATAAAACATTTTAATTCCATAGGACCCCAAACCATTAAATATATAAAGCTTCACAGGAGGAGTGGGCAAGATCTGGCCCAGGAGTTGGATCCAGCCCACCAAGCCTTTCAATCTGGCCTGCAGCAGGCAGGGAGCAGCCCCAGGGTTCAGAGTGGCTGGCTGCTCCATCTGTCTCTCTGCACCAGGTGGGATGGGAAAGCATCACAGGCTGAGAACCCCCTCCTTCATCCAAACCATCTTCTGCACCCCAATCTCCGAGCTCACTTCTGCACCCAATCTGTCCCAGTCCCCACGCCCCTTCAAAGAAAAGTGTGGTTCTTGACCATTTGCTAAAATTTTGGAGTGCCCCCCCCACATCAAAAATTATTGCCCACCTTTGTTTTATAGTAAGCAGTTTACCCAAAATCAAAAATTCAACCATTTCTGGGGTGGAATACAGCAACTAGATGGGACATTATTACAAAGCACAAATGTTCTGGGGAAGAGGTACTTTGAACAGGTGAGGACAAATCTATACTCTGATGAAGAGTCCGAGGAGATCATTACTGTAAATACAAGACAGAATCTTGGGGGTTTAAAGGTCTTTAGTCTACTTACTTATATGGTCACAACTATCATAGTATCTCCACACCTAATATCAAAGGTGCCTCTTCCAAAGCTTCTTGAGCAGAGATTCACGTAGGTTAACTCAATTTACTGACAAGCACACCTACTTCAACTGCCAGGATTCAAATGTGGTTGTAGGAGGTGAAGGGGCTTCATGAACCTTGATGTTTGGCCCACTTACTAAGTCACCATCTCCCTAATCCTAACCAAAATTGTAATAGAACCATGTATGGAGAATTTTTATTTATTAAGACAATAGAGTTGGAGGGAACTGTCAAATGCCTTATGCATACACTAATGAAAAAATATTTTGAAAAAAACCTATGTAAACAAAAATAATTAAAAACTCACTATGCCGCTTTCCTCTGCCCCTACAACAGTGAAATATATGACCACAAAGTCAACAGGGTCAGAAAGTACTGCCCTTTGCTCAGAGAGGTAACATGCAAGAACTGTGACCTCTTTCAGCTTTTCAAAATCTTGCAGAAGCTTTTCCACCTGAACGCTGCTCTAAGAACCAGAGTATAGACCAGAGCATACCATATACTTTCTCTGCCATCCCAAATATCTGACTTGTGAAGCTGAAAAAGACACTGTACTAAAAGCCTTCCAAAAATCATAAAACCATTTCCAAGTGCAGAGTATCATTCTGAATGGAGATTTTCAGGATGTTATGGAGAATCAAAAAGGGGGAAACACTTCTTGCTGATTGTCTATGCCAATGAAGGAAAGTAAAAGGTTTATAGCACACCTCTCACTGTGGCTAATAGATATCCAAGAGTATCCTTGAACAGGCAACTGTATCTGTCTCACTAGTTACAAGTTATTTGGTCCTGAAGATCATCCTATCCTGTAAATGAGAGCAATTTTAAGTTCTCATGCATAGTTACAGATACTAACATTTTAATGGAACAGCAGTTGCCAACAAATGTTGACATGGATAATTAAGGGTTCCAAAGTGAACAGCTAATAATTACACCAATTGTGTTTTTCAAATACTGAAAACAAACACAAAACATGTCATCCACTTGTTGATGCCCTTCCTTTTCCAAAGGGTGTGTCTACACTGCACCATAACTTGAAATAAGATATGAAATTTGAGCAACGCAAATTGCGTATTTTATTTCAATGCTATTTCAAAATAGCTTATTTCATCATTTGGCGCTGTCTACACAGAGCCAAATTTCAAAATAAAGCGCTATTCCAAAGTGTCCCTTACTCCGCGTAGAATGAAGTTTACGGGGATGTCAGAATAGTGAGCCTGAAATAACAGGCTTACTGTGAAGATGCGGGACAACTATTTCGGAATACTCTGGTATCCTGAAATAGCGTTGCAGTGTAGATGTAGTCAAAGTGTTTAAGGAAGCAGCCTCAGGAATTCCACTTCTGGAGCCACCAAAGTCCAGTTGTCTTCAAGGACTTGCCTTCATTAGGAAAAAGGAGCCAAGCACATGAACATGTTAAAATCTTAGGGCAACAGGAAAGTCATAGTTTTAACACAAAACTCTCAGGTCCCCATAGGTTTTACCTCATGTTACATTTGTGCAGCTAGTATGTTTAAAAAAAAAAAAAAAAAAAAATTGCACCTTTTCCCTTGTTCAGAGGTGGCGTAAGACCAGGGGGGTGGAGGTGAGGTGGGGGTGAAGAGAGGAGAGAAAAGTGTGCCACCCACAGAACATCTTCTACATTTCCTCCTAACAAATGTTTAGTGAAGAATATACATGAAAGACTTGAAGGAGGCCATGCCACTCATCTACCCGCAATAGTACAGGTTTATAATTAACAACACTAGCGCAAGATCATGTGAAATCATTTACCAATGTAAACTACTTTCAAATATATACATCTATAAAGAGAATGCACAGAGAATTTAGATTTTTGGGGAGACGGAATGAGGATGACACCTTAAACTGTTAGCCAGCTGAAAAGTTATCCTGATAATCAGATTTATCAGGTAAGTAAAGGTTTCAGTTTTTGTAAGTGAAATGGAGAAAGGCTTCCTTCCCATCCACTCATACAATCAAATCTAAGACCATGGTCTTAATAACTTTATCTTGTTTGAAACCTAATGAATACAAAAAAAGTGTCAGAAGTCATCAAAGACTTGATATTGCTGTGGCATATTCACCTCAGTGAACATTAGCTAAACACACACACACACACACACAAAAGAGAACAAGTGAAATAGAAAGTTCATGTCAAATATAATTCTACGTAGAGTGCCAACCTCATACTGCACCATCCACCTTAGCCAGATATAGAATCTTTTACTCACTATCTGATGAAAAAGATAGATAAGAATTGCAAGACTATTTTATCTTATAAATATTTCCGAACGTTTGTTTGTTTATCCCAAAAGATCTTCAGAACGGTAAGAGCTAGAAACACCAAAATTTGCATGGATACTACTGATTTCTTAACTTCAATAACTGGATTGGTTCTCTCTCAAAATAAGTTCCCCCAGAGTCCCAGCTGGGTACCCAGAAACCCAAATGGGCCACTAATTAGCTTTTAGTAGCACCTGATCGTAGGTATTTGCTGGACTCTTCTGTTAAGTGTGTCACAAACTGCAACTACGAGATCCTTTCCCTATGATAACAGAAAAAGTACTTCCAATAAAATATGCTATGTTAATGTCACTGATGTAGTTCATTCATCACACCTTTTACTATATTTTTCCCCAGGCGATGCCAGGTATTTCTGCTAGTACTGAACAGAATAGTTGGTTCTCAGGTGTATGTATATACTTTTATATTAGATGCATACACAAATGTATGTGGTTCACAGTTCAGTCCAACACAGGATTTGCTGAGAACCTATTAAAACCTGAAAGCTTTTGGTTTACTTCCTCTTCTAATTCTTGGAAGTGTCTTAAAGCCAGTCAGCCATGTGACTTTCTGTAATAGCCTATAGTTTTAGCTATGTTAGTTTGCAACATGACTGTCTAGTGATGAAATTACTCCTTTTTATATCAAGGATGGATGAATAATCATTGGCAAAAGACCAAATGATGCAGATCATATTCTAGTCTCCATAAAGACTACATAAGTCCTCAGTATTGTTGATATAAGCCAGACTAGGAAACTGACCTTCTAATGATGAAGCGGCACAGAAAAGAGGCTCAACTAACTACTAGTGCAGATAGGACAGCACTACTTTAAAAAAAATGGGTAAGCCATTTTTAATATCGGTTCAGGGAGACTGGGTGCCAATGGCCACTGTCAATAATAGATCAGTTGTCTAGTGCATATGTAACTAGGGTATTCATGAAAATGTTGGCAGCTCACATGCTGAGACTAAAGTCAGCAAAAAGAGTAAATTAAAATAACTAGATACCACCCAATTATATTTTGCTCTCAAAGCCACAGATTTATTACTGAAACCTAACTCCTGCAAGCTTTGAGAGATTACGGAGGAATTAATACTTATCCCTGTCTTTTGGGTCCTTCTCCATCTCAATAATGCTGGTGACATCATAAGCAGTCCCCCTCTCCACCCACAGGTAAGCTTAACAATGTAACCAATTACTTAAGCAAAAAAGAATCCAACAACTATCCTCACTAGAGGGCTCACTCAAAGAAGTAGGGAGGGAGGGAAAGTTACTCTGCACTCACTATAACTGACCTCTAACTAAAGGCAATATTTATATGCCCCAAATGCATTTCCTCATATAGCCTTTCCAAACAAGAATATTTTAAATTTTAAAAACAATAATCACAGTTGTCATTTTAGCCATGTGGTGATAGTGTGTCCACACTATTTCGGAGGGAAGTAGTACTACAAAGTTACTCAATATTACTGGGGAATAAAAGAAAAATAAGATAAATGTATTTTCTTTTTGGGAAAATTAGTTTAGAATATATATTTCTAGACTTCCTTCCAGCATTCTCTAGATTATTTCTGTAGTTAAATGGGGCTAGACAGTTTTTACTCTGATGGGAAAAAAAAAAAAAAAAAAAAAAAAAAAGGCGAATAGTACCGTACAGCCTTATTTATTAATGGATACTTTTAAAAATAAAAAGGCAATAAGGCAATCCTCTTAAGAGTTAATTTTAGACAGGAACAATAAAAATTAAGACAAAAATAATCTGCGTTGTAAAAATCCACTTCATGACAGGGCTTAACTATATCATGAGCAACAAAGCAGCTCAGTTTGTAGGCCCTCATTCAACTGTCTATTCCTCCAACCCCTTGTCTGAACTGGAGGAGCTGAGATGGAATGACAGAGCAATTCCTTCATAGATGCCTCTGCTTCACTGTTAGGCTTCAGAGAGCATCCTCCCAGCCACAAGCATTGTATAATGAGGCTGTATCTCCACAGGCTTACCTACAAGCACTAACTAGAACTGAAATCAGGTGCCAGTTTAAAATGAATTTGTTATTTTGGTTCAAGTTTCCATGTAGACAAGCCCTAAATCAGGGGATGATCCTCAGAGCATCAACAAGGACACAAGATCCCTGGCATCTAGAGACTGCTGTTTTTCATTCTGGAAGAGATAATGGACCCCTCCGGAGACCAGCAGCAGCATGCAATCCATTAGTTGCCTCCAATTCCACTCAGTTACTACAAAACCATCCTCTTCCAAGCATGGAAGAGTGAAGATTTTCATGAGGGTTTTAGCTACAGATCAGTATCAGCTGGAAGGATACATACACTCCTCAAAAGAAAAAAAAAAAAGATTTAAAGGATAATGCAGCACAGCAACCTTCTCTGGTTTTGGGTAGCATTCATGGACAAAGTCTCACTTGGGCCCATGGAAAGAAAAGTGACAAAGGAGAGAGAGGTCAAAACATACAACAACCCTCCTGCCCCATAATAAAAAACTCTGAGCAGTTAAAAAAGTAAGAAAAATATTTTAAAAGATTGCAGAACAGATTGAGAAGTATTCACTAGGAGTTGTGCATCAGTCATGCCTAAGCATCTAAGAACAAATGTTAGCCTGTATTTTAATGTAACAGACTATATTAAAGCCACCACTAGACAGATTTTTGAAACATATAATGTATGTCTTAGCTTCTTCAGTACTTAAAGCAGTCTCATGTGTTTTATGTTGGCAGCACCTGACCAGGCTTCAAGAGACCTTCCAGTATCATGGAATGCCACCTGTCAGGACAAGAATCATAAGCATATCAGCAACAAACCTAAGATACTAAGTCCCAGAGGGGTAGCCATGTTAGTCTATAACTTAACTTTAAGAAAAAAAAAAAAAAAAAAAGCCACAACAAGTAGTCCCATGGCACGTTGGAGACTAACAAAAATATATGTATAGTATCATGAGCTTTCATGGGCAAAACCCACTTCCTCAGATGAGATCATCTCATCTGAAGAAGTGGGTTTTGCCCATGAAAGCTCATGATACTATACATATATTTTTGTTAGTCTATTAAGAACAACTAGTCCTGTGACACCTTAGAGACTAAGTTAGGAGAGACAAACCAGAGGGAGTGGCTGATGAGCAACCCTGCATTAGGGAACTGGTTCCCCACTGCTTCTGTGGGCCTCCCTGGCAAGGATACTTGATTTAGAAAATAGACCAAAGTTTAGAAATAAGGCCGGATGGACAACGAATCCATTGAAATAGCTGTAACCATTTTGCTAGAAATATTAACGTTTATAGTGCCAAGAATATGCCACCTGTATATTTCTATTGTCTTTAAATGAGAGAACAGTGAAAACTTCCCAACCAATTAGCAAGATGTCTCACGAAGTAATGAAACAGACTTCTGGACAGATTATGTCCCTTGTAGTAACAGCAACAGAAAAACATAGTGGATGCTACAGATTCATAGATTTTTGAGGACAAGAGAGACCATTAAATCATTTAGTCTGATTTATACAAGTCACAGAATTTCAGTTCTCTCAGTACTGATCACCAAAACTTATGTATGATTAAAGCATATATTCTAGAAAGGGATCCAGTCTTGATTTGAATAAGTAAGATACAGTGCATGGACCACTCTTCGGTAGTTTGTTCCAATTGTTAATTTTCCTCAATGCTACAAATATGCACCTTACTTCTAATTTGAGTTTGCCTGGCTTTAACTTCCACTAATTTTTGTAGTGCTTTTCTCCTCTAGGCCCTCCCAAGAATTTGTATTTCCTATAGCTATAAATTAATGCCTTACTTATGAGGTAAATTCATTAAATCTATAAACAGGAAACAAACGATATTAGTAATGATTACATGAAAAATAATGACCTAGTGGATCAAATGCATGCATGCACACATACTGACAGGATAAGATTACCTAACCACTTTTATGGAAATCAGTTTAGAAAAAAGGAAATAACTGTAGTACTACATGGAATTTTCATTCCAAACAGTACTTTGTGCTTAGGTGTCATCTGTGACACCTAATGTAGGTATCATATCCCCATTTTACAGACAAATTAGCTAAGACATGGAGAGATTTTAATGGCTTGCCCAAGGTTGTATACAAAGTCAATGGCAAAGCCAGCAAGAGAACCCAAATTTTCAAATAACCAATCCTGTGCTCAGCTAATCCATAAACCAGACAGTGTCAGGGCTGGCCCTACCATGAGGTGAACTGAGGCGGCTGCCTCAGGTGCCAGACTGCGTGGGGAACGCCACTAGGACCCAGAGTGTAGAAAATTGTGTCTGCTGCTGGTGCATATGTATTCTCTCTGCTCTAGATGCACAGAGATGGTAGAGTGCTGTGCTAGAGGAAGGAGGGCACAAGAGACCTTTCAAAGTTTTAGCCCAAGTGAGGGGACATGGGGGCATCATTTGAGCTCCCTGCCTCAGGCGCCAAAATGTTGTGGGCCGGCCCTGGACAGTGCTCACAATTATCCTTAGCTTCTGACAATAAAGTACAGTCCTACAAGGTAAGGGGGAAAATGAAGACAACCTGAATATAGGGATTGGTTAACACTCTTCATTAGAGAAAAGTCCCGAACCTGGAAGAGGGTACGTGTGGTGGTGGGGTTAACTCCTTCATTGTTTTCAGCACAGACATAAAACGTTTGGTAGACCAAAAGCCCTAGCACCAAAAAAGGCCATTTTCTTGATCCCGTTTGAGTTTAGTCAAGAAATTAGCCTCCAAAAGTCACCATTTCCTTTTTGTTGCTTGAGATGACAGGAAAAAAGTTTGGTAGAGTGCCAAAGTAACTGAACGTTAACATCCTAATTAAGACGAGGCCCACATGGTCACTAAAGCAGGGGCAGCAGCAAACAAACGTAACACTGGGAACCAGGTAAGCAGACAGCTTCTCCTCATCTTGAGGGGAGTAGAGAAAGCCAGCCAGCTCTACCTCACTTGAGACACCTGGAGCCTGACATGCAAAAGCACAGAGATCTAACAACTGCAACTGAAGTCAATGGAAGCTATGACTGCCAGAGGTGGTACACAAGTAGGGATGTTAGCGTGCACCCATTTACATGGTTAACAGGTAAGCCTGGACTCATCAGTTAATCCTACTGGTTATGCACACCACCACCCTTCCTGCCTCAGAGGCAGCAGCATAGGGAGGTAGGCAGGAGCTGGTACACGTGGGAAGCTGGCTTAAAAGCTGGCTCCCTGCAAACACCGGCTCCCACCTGCCACCCCCCACATGTAAACATGTAATGGCTAAAAAAAAAAAAAATTCAGCAGTTACATGTTTTCACCAACAACATTTGACATCTCTAACTGTAAGGTGGTGTGGTCTGGAGGAACAAGCTCAGGGTTAGGCTTCATGAGTTCATAAATTCTAATCCTGGCCCTGTCTGAGGCCACTTGCTGAATCAGTATCTGTCTCAGTTTGCTTATCAGAAAATTGGGGATAATACTCTTAACTCACACAGTTGATACTAATGCTTGTGAGCCATTCAGATACTGTTGGGATAAATACCCTAGAAAAAGACCATGAAAAAATGAATAATTATGTATTCATTGCAGGCTTTGGATGGCATGCAATAAATAAGGCAGGGACTGCCAATTGAATGATGAGGATAAAAATACTCAACAGCTGCCTCATATCCTGAGCACTGTTCACCCAATGGCCTGAATGAGGCACAGGTCCTGTGGAAAAAAAACTGGCATGTGAACTTGTAATTAAAATTACATTAAATGATATCACAACACATTTGCATAAGGAAGGTTGTCCATACAACCTAAAATCTGTCATTCCCCAGCTTTCTAGTCCTTGACTTTGAAGCTAAGTAACATTTTAACACAGGATTTTACTATATTATATAGTTAGTGCAGCATGGTGAGCGAACCCAACTTGTGTTTCAATGAGAATACATGCAAACAGCAGTGTGTTATGTGGTGTGCCAATTGTTAGGTTCTTCTCAGTACTTGCTTAGCCCTCTGGAGTACTCCTGTTTAATTTAAGGAAGTTATAGATGCATATCAGAAGAATGTAAAGTCTCAAATATTAATACTCTACCAAGGCAAAGTTAACTGTGCTTGTGTCTCAGGATAGTTTCAGGATCTAGTCTCCAACCAGGACATACACTCATTTTCAGTGTTGGTAAAGAGGAGCAACGTTACTCGAGAAGGGTGGAATGTGTTAGACTCCAGTTTCAAATCTTACTTAAAAGGCAGACTGTCTATTTCCAATCATATCCACATATAGGTTAAAAAGACTAGGGTGCTGCTGATTTGAAGGGGATGAGGGAAACATTTCTATACTCCGCTTTCTAATAACTAACACAATGGGGAAGAGCTACTATATTATGCCTTCCATGTCAGTCTTGCAACACACTGAAATCTCAAACATGAACGGCATTATTTAAAAAAAGAGCGCACACGTGGGAGTTCCCCAACCCCAACTCTAAAAGCAAATCTACTCTTTCCATAAAGGTAGGGGCCACACTGCTAATTATGACTTTGTGAGCACAAGGAAAATGTTTGGGCTTCTTTAATTAGTCATATCACTATTGTACACCAACAATTCACAAACATCCAATATGCTTCTCTCTTTCCACTGTTTTTTTTAAATAAAATGACCAACTTTCACCCCAATGAGGAGCCCATCCCCCCCAACTCCTGCCAAAGTCAAACAGCTTCACGATCACCATTTATTCAACCTTTAATATTACCTACGAAAAGCACACTGAGATCCTTGTTCGAAAGATGCTATACACACTCAAAACATTTTCTTTCTTGCTTTTTTAATGGGGTGCATATAAAGTATTTGTTATGCTAATTATACGGGGTTTACATAAAGTGTGCATGAAAAGGTGTTTCTACGGAAAAGGTTTCCATGCATGAGTATCTAATATATGCCATATAAAATACTCTAGAGAATTCGCAACCCTCCACACAAAAATTATAAGAGCCCTAGCTATATCATCTCATGAAATGTTAGATATTTCAGCATATTGTTTCTGACAGGTGGCTATGTTACATAAACATTAAAAAGTAGCCAACATCTGGGACAGGATTTCTTTATATTTTAAAAGTGTTATGCTTATTTTAATTTATAAATTAGACAAAATGTGCTTATGCCCAAGTAAAACAATAACATGCACCAAGTAAACAGATTCAGAATCCCTACAAATGTTTTGCACCACAAAACAAAATATAAACTACTGTAGTGTTCTACACTGGACCGACACATAGCTAGTCATGTTTTCCTGTGGCAAGTTAAACACAAAACTGACACTGAGCTACTCATGAAGTAAATTTAAACTGAGTTAGACTCAGCCACCCTGTTGCCTCAGCCTGACTTCTAAATTTCTCAAGAGGGAGACGTGGAGGACTCTTCCAGTTGCTTAGCAACTGCCCTGGGGACCTCACACCAGGGAGACCATTTCAGAAGGCATGGTGTGCCATAATTCAATCCACAACTTTAAGGTCCCAAATCCAGGCTCACCACATTTGTAATATTTTAATTTTCACAAACAACAAGATGAACGTACAATTTTCTGCTTCATTTTATTTTCTTCAAAAGTGCTTTTAGTACTGCTAAAAAGGCACCATTAACAGAAGCATCAGTTCTTAAACATTTATCCACAAAAGAGGTATAGCATAAACAGTGCAGTGAAAGCCTTTATTATGTTCTGACCACTTACATGAATTCCAGCTTAGAGGGGTTAGCTGGGAGATAGTTTTATGGAGTTTAAGGCCAGAATGGACTATTAGGTCATCTAGGCTTACACCTCCTGTAAGTATCACAGGCCATTAAATTTCAGTCAGACACCCCTATAGCATTTCAGTCCTCAGGAGACTAAGCTATTGTGTCCCACAGGCAGAGAACAGAGAAGATCAAGGTGGAAGCCTAAAGTGGAAGCCCGTGAAATAGCAGGGAACTGATTTGGGGAGACTGGTGCAGAGACTCCTCTATGCCATTGGGCATGGACATAGGGAGAAACAAAAGAAAAATACCAAAGGTCACTGCCAGTATAACCTGGGAGAAAATTCCTTCCCAACCCAAAAATCTGGGCATCATTATGATATGATCACATGAGCAAAAGACAACATCCAGGTATTTAAGAAAGAGGAGTCTGTCCGTCCAATCTCAGAACACTAGTCCACTCCATCTCCTGTATCAGAACACTAGTCTACTCCATCTCCTGTATTAGAAACTGGGCCCAGGTGAAAACTTCAAAGAAAGGCAAATAACCCCCAGAATACATATGATCACATGTGAGCACCAGGGGTTTGGAGGAGAGGGGAAAAGGACTGATGGGGCTAGGGGAAATCTTTCCTCACTCCTGTAGATAACTAGCTCTGGAATAGGAATGTAAGAGGTTAACCAGTTACCCAGTAAACATTAGGCTTACCAGAATGTTTACCGGGTAACCAGTTGGAGAAGCCCGAACTGAGTCCAGCTGGCCACGTGGGGGTGAAAGGCAGGGCCATGCCTATGTTGGGCTCCCAAACCTGGCTGTGCGGGACCAGCCTATGAAGTCATGCAGGACCCCAGCCCCAGCCATGCTGGACTGTCCCGAGTGGACTGAGGGGATTACAGCCCCAGCCACATCAGAGTGGCCCAGGCCACTTCAGGGCCAGCCAGCAAGACTGCTGCCCCAACCATGCCAGAATGGCTCAGCAGGACCCCGTCCATGCTGGGGCAGACTGGCAAGATTCTGGCCCGGGACATGCTGGAGCAGCCTGGGTGGCCAGGAGTGATCCCAGTTGTGTCAAGTGGGGCTCCTGACATGCTGAGCTGTCAGGCAGGACCTGCCTACCAACAGTTAATTGGTATAATTTTATCCTTTTAACCAATTAACTATTTTAATGGTTATTTACATCCCTACTGTGGAACACAACATTTTATCTTAATGTAGAGCTGCAAGCATTAGCAGCACATTGCAATGTTCAATGCAAGCAATCCTGTTTCCCCTAACCATGAAGGAAGGGACGAACTGGAGAACTCATAGATTTAAGGCCAGAAGGGACCACTACAAACCTTCAGCCTGAAGCCACATTAAAGCTCATATTGTAAAGTCTCACTTTCAAGACTCCAAATGAAAGGCAGCTCAACTTCCACATCCAACTCAATTCTTAGTCTATAATGATGAAATCAGCTAAGGTGGCAGTTGTTATGCACATAGACTAAGATCACTTCTCAGTGAGCTATCATCTTAGTTCATGTAGGAGTACTCAGGGGCAGATAATAACCATATTCAACTATTACCAGTGTTATCTGGATTTGAACCAACAATACCAAAATTAGATCAGTTGTAATCACTAGAGAACACCTGCAGATCACTAAAGGAAGGTGCAGTGAATTGTGATGTTTGGCAAATAATGCATCACCAGTACATGATGCTGTCATTACAGAACTATGCAACATTAGCCTCTTTTCTTCTCAAATGCTAGGAAGGAGAAAGGTTTCCCTTCTCTTCCAACCCTACATGGCCTGATAGCTACCAGCCATAGTCTCATATGACTTGAATATCGCAAATTGACTATCATACGCTAAGGCACCCAGTCTTCCCAGTTCTCAATACTTAACTCATATTCTAATCTACAGTCCAAAGGTCAAAATACAAAGTAAGACTCCAGCTCTTCTGATTTCCTATTCTAGCTATGCCACTGACTTCTATGATCCTGGCCAAGTCACTTAACCTCAGGGTTTCTCAGTTTGCAAGTGTTTGTGCAGTGCTTTGAGAGTTTCACATGAAAGATGGCATACTGCTATTTATTACTTGTATCATACATAACCAGTACAGGGAATTCAATATTTAGTTATAAGTTCTGATACAAAATATCATGCAGGTATATTTGAGTCTTATGCTGGAGAGAAGATAGCAAGCATGGGCAATCTTTTCCACCACCAAGCTGACACACTGATGACACTTAATACAGTTAATGCTTATACTGCAACATGCAAGCAATGTTGGTGTAGCTGTGTTAGTCCCAGGATATTAGGTATTGTACGGCAACTTGGCTTGTCTGTATTTTCTCTGCCTTTCATGCCAGAAGGTGTCACTGTGGCATCACTTCCACAAAAGCTTATAGCAGGGACTCCCAAATTTATACCATGTACCATTTCTTTATAGAAAGATTGTCTCATGGACTGCTCATTCATAGTGGCACAACACCCCTATGCCAACTAGAGCATTTGCTTACAGGGAAAAGCAACATTCTAGAAGTAGTTAGTGTTTTTTCCTCCATCTGCCTTTAATGTACTAACATGGGGATGGGAGTTCTCTCCTTTCCCATCTGTTATGTTCTTCTTTACTCCCCTGCATGTGCTTCCCTGCCACCTGGTCCTCTTTTCCAACTGCATATGCTTACCAGTTTCCTGTCCCTTCTCTTCCCATGCACATGCTTCCCTGCCACTTGGAATCCTTTTCTCCTCCAGACACACAGAACTGCCCAGATGCTTCACTCTCTTCTGCTGATGGCTGGTAACTCCAATCTCATTGGGATCACTCTTGTCCCCAAGGGTAGCTCACTTCCTGTGGAGCATGGTCTCCAGTTGAGGCAGCAAAGGCTGTCTCATTTCCAGATGCATGTATAAAATCCTCATGTTCTTTGCATTTAAGAGCCTCAACACCTGTAGAAGCAGCTGGAAACAGGAGCCAGCACCATGTGCACATTTACTCTTCCATGGTGCACCATTAGTCCATGGACCAGTTTGGGAATCTCTGATTTGGAAATAGGAGTCTACCGCATGGAAGATAAAAATGGAAAGGTAGCTGGGAAGACATAAGGGAAAGTAAACCCTAAGTGACTCATTTAGACTTTCATATGAGTCTAAAGGCCAGATTTGGCATGCATATGTATCTAAGTCTTTTGACCTGATTAAAAGGGGGAAAAAATCATAAAAAGGACAACACCCTGATAAACAGTACGGAGGGGCACACAATGTGGACTAGCTCAGTGGTGTGGAAAAAGTGAATAAGGAAGAGTTATTTACTTATTCCCACAATATAAGAACTAGGGGTCACCAAATGACATTAATAGGCAGCAGGTTTAAAACAAACAAAAGGAAGTTTTTCCTCATGCAGCACACAGTCAACCTCTGGAACTCCTTGCCAGAGGATGTCGTGAAGGCTAAGACTTTCACAGGGTTCAAAAAAGAGCTAGATAGATTCATGGAGGTTAGGTCCATCAATGGCTATTAGCCAGAATGGGTAGGAATGGTGTCCCTAGCCTCTGTTTGCCTGGAGGTGGGTGACAGGAGAGGGATCATGTGAGGATTCCCTGTTGCGTTCCCTCCCTCTGGGGCAGCTGGCACGGGCCACTGTTGGCAGACAGGACACTGGACTGGATGGACCATTGGTCTGACCCAGTATGGCCGTTCTTATGTTCAGTGGTTCTGGGTAAGTGACTTAGTCTCTATGCCTCAGTTTCTCCATATATAAGACAGGACTAATACCACCTCAGGATAACTTAATGTTTGACTTTGAAGACATAACATATTAAGTACTACTACAATATAATCCTCTTCCAAATCCACCCAGCCCAGCAAACCTTTCCATAAAGTGTAAAAATTTAAGCAAGTGTAGATAAGGAGGGTTCAGGGAAATATCCCCTTTACATTTACTATAGGGATCCCCCACACAATCACTTATGTGCTGCATAATGAAGTGACCAGTACAGACACCTAGGCAATAAGCCCATTTAATTTTTTTTTAAAGCAGCAGCTATAGTCCTTGCTGATCCATTATAGGTAGAAAAATCAATGGAGATTGCCTTTATCAGCAAATTAAACCGAAAAACCCACCCTCAGGGGCCGGGTTTAAAACCAGAAAGGGGGAAAGAATCTTTGGCATGAATGTCCAAGCTGCAAGCAAAAAGCCTTGCCACCGTTTTGTCGGCTATACCTTTAGCAGCAGGAAGGACAGTCGAGTGAAACAAGGCAAAGGGAGGGGGAAAAAAAAGGGGGACTCTTATTCTGACATGAGATTCAGTCTGGCTGCCAGCCGGGTTAAGTGCCACGACTGGGGCTCAACCGAGACACACAAATATGTCCACTTGCCCCCCCACAACACACCTTCTCCACCCTAAAGACCACTCCCCACGCCGAAGGAGCTTATGCTAGACTACTCTCACGGCGGGGGAAGGGGGGCCGGCAATGAGGCTACCTCTTTACTAATTCCCCGAGACCTCAAACTGAAACGCACCCCACTTCTCTAGCCACGCCTCTCCCACTCTCCGAGCACGCCACCCCCACACAAAAAATGTTACCCACCCTCCAACAGCAGAGGCAGATCTGAGTCGAACCATTTTAAAATCGCGCCGTTCGGTTTTCCCCTGCATCCAACTCCACTACAGGCTCTTTGCAAGCCGGGAGGGAGAGTGTGTGAGCGTGTGATGGTGGAAGAGGAGGAGGAGGAAGAGGAAGAGGAAGGAGGCAGGGTTGAAAGCCTGTAATAACTTTCCGAAACAAATGCTTTAAAGCCTTTATACAAAAAAAACCCACCCCAAACTATGATCTGCACCCAAACCAACCATATTTTATGATTCTGTGCCTGCCGGGAATTTCGGAGCGAATCATACAGCAGAAACTTTTCAGGCACCCTTGAATTGCAACTCTCTAGTTTCTCTCTCATGGCCCCCATAACAAGCAAAGATACAAAATTATTTCCTTCCCAAAGTATAAAATGTTTTTTTAAAAAAATCCCCAAGACAGAAAATACAGTTAAATTCCAGCAGCCGGACAAGAAGACTTTGCACTTTTCTCGGGTTAACAAGGGCTGGCTTTAGCCCCTTTACACCTGGGGAACGCTCGCTCCAGTTCCCTAAAAGTAAAAAGAGGGACATCCGTACCCATTTCCTTTTACAAATAACTTATATTGCCCTTTCCCCCCCAAAAATAATCCCCGTAAGAACTTTGAATCGGTGAACTTACAGTCGGGAGACACTACCCCGTGGCTCCCCGCAGATCCGCACGATATAGATCCTTTCCTGGGATTAATAACTAGCACCCCCAGCTTTTTGTACAGCCGGGGATCCCTCTCTAATCCTCTCGGCTGCTCCCCTTGCCAAATAATGCGCTTCTTACACATGGAGTCGCGGCGTCACTCCTCAGAGCATGCGCACCAAGACCTGCACACTTTAGCCCATTACTAGCTACCCCCCAAACACAAGGGAGCTCTTAATTAGCTCCAGCCTTGCAGCTGGAGGCTCTCGCTGGGTGCTGGGGCATATGGAGCAGCTGGGGGTGGCGAGGGTCGAGTTTCCGGGCAATGATGGGCCAGGTCTGTGACCTGGGGCACCATTGGCAGAAGGGGTCAGTGCACATGGCACAAGAACAGGGATTGGCTGGGGGTTGTGAGACGCCAAGGGAGGGGTCGAGTATAGCTGGGTTTTAAGGAGTTGCTGCCTGCAGTAAGGGAGCGAGCTCTTCTTCTGCTACGTACGCCTTTGGGCCACGTGGATACGCAGCCAAGAGGAAGAGGAGGGCACTGCTGGCAGCAGATTCAGTAGCGTTTCTAGCCGACCGGCCCTGGCAGGGGCTCCACGTGTTGGGGGTGAGTATTGCAGTGGCGCGGCTGCATCCATTCTGGTTGCTACTAGCAGACAAGTGAGGCTTGCAGCCCTATTTTTTCCCCCCCAGCGCGAGTACGGAGATTTCTTGCTACCTCATTTCCGAGGCAGTAAGATCTGCCCGTGGCAAAACGAAAGAACCCCAACAATCACGTGGCTTTTTAGGCTTCATCCATTTACTATCATGATGTGAATTTCCATCTACAAACACTGGGCCGTTATAGCCTTACTAGGCTGCCACACTTTCAAGGACCCCATCTGTGTCAAGTTTTCTAGTGCCTTACTCTGGCATAGCCTATTTGGATGGCTAAAAGCTGAGGTCTACCTTCTTTCTTCTTGTATCTTCTGGCCAACTTCTGACGCAAGTAGATGGTACCCTAGGACTTTCCTTAGTCTCCCACAGTTTGGTGTTCTGAGGAAGTGTAGCCTTGGGTGGAAGGGCTGGCATAGTCCTGGGGAAAGCAAGCTTCTTTCCAGGGCCAGTTTAAAAGGCACTTCCTGGTTGTAGGTCTCAGCTGAAGTCAAGAAACCAGTAATGCTAATACTCTGATAATACCCACCCCTTCTCTGTCTAGGGGGAGGTAAGACTTCAGCTGCTCCTAAGCTGGAATTTAACTTGGAAGCAGGTGACTAGTTTACAGGGGAGTTGCCAAGATTGAATTGGTTTTATTATGCATCGGTTGATGCAATATTAGAAGCTAGGGTTTGAGGTCCAGAATGTTGCTGGTTCACATAATGTTCTATCTGTATATAGGTTTTACAGTATCATTCCCCCAAGTCCTAGATCTGATGCCTAGCTAAGCTTATTTACTCCAGTAAAATCAGAGAGAGTGATCCTGTTCTCTCAGCTAACTCCCTACATCCTTAAATGCCTAGGAGTGAAAAGAGATTGCTAAAGGACAAGGATGGCACAAGAAGAAATGGTTATGATCATGAATAAACTTAGGCTGGAAGTTTAGAAAGCTTCTACTAATTAGAGAAGCAATGTTCTGGATCAGGCCTCTAATGGGAGTTGTAGGGGACCAAAAAAACCAAGCTAGCTGTCTGTTGGGGCTTGACAAATGACAGCTTGTGATAGCTAAGGATTGGAATAAAGGACCCTGGAGGTCTGTTCCAGTGCTCTATAGGTAGCCTCCAGGATGTGGAGGAATACTGGACTTGTGCAAATTGCTCAGGTCCTAGACCAAAAAAGGAAAGCCTTGGACAGCAGCAGACTGAAATTCCTGCTGCTTTCTAATCAACAGGGAAGCTGGGTTGATAGAAGGCTAGGTATGAAAACTCCTGTATGCAAGATCACCCATGTTGCTGCTCACTGGAATGCTGCACTGAGTTCATGCTATCATAACTAACAAAGCAACCTGAAAGATCTCTCCAATATGCCTCTGTAGTGATGTATAAAGTGGGTCTACCTCTTTAGAGAGGTAAAGACTAGGGTGCACTAATTGGGGTGGGGTCTTTCCTCCCATACCTGGTAAATTGCCCAGGATGTACGTAACATGATTGGAATACAGACACACAGGCAAATCATATTTGTTTAAACACACTTCCTAACCAAGGCCCTTTTGAAACTGTATTGTGTCAAATCTTAACTCTATTGAGCAGATTCAGGTTGGTCAAGCTAATGAAATTCTAAATGTTGCTGAGCTCTCAGGTATTTCCAACACTTAACCTTCAGTATGGTCCTTGAAAGATTCTGGGTAAGTCATCTCCTCCTCCTCTTTCCTAAATCCAAGGTAGCTCAGTGAGTGACCTAATTGATCCTGAGGTTGGTTTGGCATGTTAGTGTTATGGCCAGATTGTAGTCCTGAATGATGACTACAGAAGAAGGGCTGTGATGACCAAGTGATTAAATCAGCTTTCTGACTTTTACCAGTTCATTCCAGGGGCCTGGGTTTGTCTGACTCTGCTCTAGATGCTTATTTATATTTATTCTAAGCTAATGCTAATAGGGATTTCTTGTGCAGCCTCTAAAAAGCTCCAGTTTCTCACCTGTAGAGTGGGCTATTTTGTGGGAGGTGATCTGTTGACTGGCGGCCTAATGGTGCAGGACAAAGTGAGGCAATGCTGAATCCCTTTCAACAGCGCACCTCCTGTTATGGTTTCGGTTTGGCTTTAGAAGAATGAGGATCCTGTCCTCCCATTCAAACCTCTGCCACAGTATTTCTCTTAAAACCCAGGTGAGTCTCATATTTTGAGACCGGGAAAAGGAGTGGATTGCAGGCACTGAGGTGAAAGTAGCCATTAAGTTAAGAGTACTGACCTTTACTTGTCAGACACTGAATCCAAGTTGGCCCTTCTCTTAGCAGTTGTATTCTGCTATGCAACCATAGCCTTATTTCCATTACCATGTTAAGGTTGCTAGGAACAGGCTGAGACTCCTGTTCCTTGAGAGGGGGGTGCTTTCTAAGAACTTACTAGTTTGTCATCCTAGTACTCCAATAGAAGTAGCTTGTATTATGTGGGTGAGGATTGTTCAAGTACTTAACTTTTCATGGGGTTGGATTGTTTTGTGTGGGTTCCATAACACTTTTTTAACATCCTTTCTAGCTAGCATAACAAAATACACTGCCAGTGTGTTCATGTGCTCTCTCTTTCATCCCTTTTTATTCTAGGAATATGGTATTTTGACTAGCTATTGGAGCAGACTGAGATTCCTCAGGATCCCTGCCATCACAATGGGGAAAGTTTGGCTGTCTCGATGGTCTGCCTATGGATCACATCGTGTAACTTATTGCCCACCTAGTGGTTCAAAGGCTGCCTTGTTTCAACAGCATCTTTGCCAACAGCATCCCCTGTTTTCCAGGCAGCTGGGTAGGGGGAAATCTTGTAAAGAAGTGGTAGCCTGAAGAATGGGTTAGATGAGAGTCTCTCATGAGATTATCTTCTCATTATAAAACAGCATGAGGACTTGGAGTATATGGGGAAAGCTATTGCATCAGAAGTGGAGAGCCTCTTGTTCTACACTGTATTTACAGCAGCCATATTTGACATCTTCAGGGTTTGAAACTTGGCAATGAGGGATGGCTTTCCTGGAACCTTGTTGCCCAACAACCGTTAGTTGGGGATCTGCCCTTCACCATCTCAAACCCCCCACCGTCACAAAACAGACTGACTCAAGGTTCAGTGGTGCACCTCTACACCGTAGCTAAGCCTGGTCTGGGACTGGAGGCTTATCTTGGATAACTGGCACGAGCAGCGCTTGTTTGTCCTGCATGGCAATGGTTGTCTGCTGGCACTTTATCTTATGGCAGTATTTAAAAGCCTCTTGGCTGCTTGCAGGTGAGATGGAGGTAACAAAGTCTGACATGGCAGCTGGTGTGCTGTAGGTCTGTCCTGGCCTTAACAGCAACTTGATTTCCCAGCTGCCAGTGTCCCTGTGCCTCAATAGGGATTGAATAGAGTGTTTTCCCCCCCCCCCCCCCCCCCCCTTGGTGGTAGTTTCTGTTAATACTCAGGATCTGTGGCTGAAGTGCTGTATTATGGGTGCACAAACTGGTGGTGGAGCAGAACTACCCATGAGGTTCAAGTCTCCTTCTCCCCACCCCTTCATTTGCACACCATTCAGGTGTGGGAGGGACTGCAAGGGATGAGAGTTTCTTCTAGCAATATCAGATAAGGGTAAGAGCTGGTCCCATTTGGTGAGAGGGTAGGGAGATCACCTAAAAGGGATTTTGGCAGGGGGGGGGGGGGAACTGTTTTCCTTGGCCTCTGATAAGATAAGAAGCAATGGGCTTAAACTACAGCAAGGGATGTTTAGGTAGGACATTTTTCCTAATGTCCAAACTGTCAGGATGGTTAAACACTGGACTAAATTGCCTAGGGGAGATTGTAGCATCTCAATCACTGGAGATATTCAAGAGCCGGTTGGACAGACCTCTCTCAGGGATGATATAGATCGTGCTTGGCCCTGCAGTGAAGGCAGGGGACTGGACTTGATGATCTCTTGGTCCCTTCCAGTTTTAGTATTCTATCTGTTTAGTCTTTGAGTGCCATTCAGTCTTAAAACAGATATTTGTGGCAAACTTTGTTTGGCCAAAATATTACCATGGCTCATAGGGGTGATTTTGGAACTAGTAAAAGCAAACTGAAAAATGACCAACACAACTAGAACTGCTGTTGTGGTAGCTGTTTAAAATTTGACACAGTATCTAACTAGGCAGAGTTGTTCCACATTCCTTGGGTACAATAATGAATATTAAAAAACACTTTCCTTTTTTGCCTATCTATATGCTGATGAAGAATTTGTGGACAGGAGCTGTCAGGGAAATGACAGGCCAGTGGCTTTTGGTAGGTGATGTAATTCAAATGCAGCTCCTCGTGTGGGAAGCGGAAGCCTAGGATGGGCTGGCCTCTGATGACACAGATAAAATTATTTCTTAGATGGTGTGTGTTTCAATCCAGGGACGCACACAAGCTTGGGAACCAAACTAGTACTAGAGTTCTCTAAAGTTTCTCAGCTGTGGGAATTATTGAATATCCACACAACTTTACAAAGACTTAATCAAAGTTGCAGCCTTCTGCCATTTAAAACAACAAATCATGTGAATGTTGTAATTGATATTGTTTATGGTACAAACCAGTGCCACAAGTGTGCCTGGGAACATGTACACAAGGTATAGTAACTGGCTCTAAACAGAGCAATGCAGGCTGCTGAAATTATACACCACCTGCTATTGACCTAGATATGAAGTTGTACGGAACTTAGATAAGAGGAGAAATACTAGAACTTAAACTACAACTATCTTTTTGGTATACTTTTTAGTTTTAATATTTTCCAGGTATCTTATAAAGAAACAACTGGTAAGACTTAACAGATTAGTAGTGATTTAAAATTTCAAGAAATTCTGCAAATTGTTCCCTTCCTCACCCCCGTTTTTTAAAGTCAGAACTTGGTTGCAAACAGTGCAACAATCCAACACCTGGAACAAATGTAGTCATTGAGTTGATAAGTTACCCTGGCTTTTCTAAGTATATCAAGTTAATAACTTTTCAATGGGGGATAGAAGTCACTCTCCTTCATTGAAGTATCATTCAGAAAAACGTTAGGTGTTCTAAATATCAAAGCTAACAACTTCCTGGTGCAGCTATAATTCCTAATCCTGCAAGTATGTGGTCACTCTGAATACTTAGGCACCTGCATGATCTGTTTGAAGTGACGTCACAACTTGTTATGTGCTTGTACTAACTTGTGAACCTTCATTTATTTAGTATGCTGACAGACATGGAACTTCTAAGCAGTTGCAAGAGTTCTTGTCAATTCTTAGATAATGTAGAAATGAGTTCACTTGCTCAAGAATGCCTCCTAAACAGTAAGAGCTAGGATCACCACACTTGGCATGCAGCTTCCTCGTAGCATAACTTTAAAGTAAGGTTGGATTTGGTTGTGTCAAGAATAATGGGGTCTGGTAGAAAGGGAGTTCTACTACAGAATGACCACCAGGTGCCAGGGATTAGAACTGCTATAACCCCAGCATGGGTGGAGAAAGGGACAACCATCTACTATATATTTCAGAGTTTGTCCCCCAGCTGGGGGACATGCACCCTCTCCCTTTGCTGTGCCTGCTGCTGTGGTGAGAGGGCTGGGGTTGCCCTCTTCCCCAGGGCAGCCAGCATACTGAATCTCCCAGCCCCACCCTAGAGAGGATTTAAATGAAGGGGGGGGGGAGTATTTAAGGACCCAAGCAACACCAGGTACTTTGTCTAGTGCCTACATAAAGGTTAGTTATAAACTGCTTTGTTTAAAACTAACCTTTATGAGCATTTTAAAATACACTGATTGCCTTGCCTTCAAGAGTCTGTGGCCCCAGGCATGAACATGACATGCACTGATCTTGATCCCTATTTAAAGATGTAAGTGGTGCTTTTCCCTCTATTAGTAGCCAACAAGCTGGCTCAGCTGCCAGAGGTACATTTCATAGTCCACATAAAGTTAAGGTGTTGACCACTTGCTCTTTCCACAGTCATGGTACTTTCTCTGTAAGGATCTGTTGCTCCAGTGTCCTATTCAAACTAATTTGCATAATGCTCTACTGGTGCACATTATTTCTGTAGCTTCACTAACTGAAGAGTTTCTCAATGTCCTTAAAGCAAGTGGTCCTGTGGCACCTTAGACTAACCAAAATTATATAGAATCGTGGGCAAAATGCACTTAATCAGATGAACTGGAGTGGAAATAAAAGAAACCAAGATATATAAACAGCAGAAGTACCCTGTCAATTGTAGGACCCATGTTAATGGCTAATTAAGTTAGTTGGCTGTGTCCCATACATAGCTTTTGATGTAGCAATGCAGATGTTAATGGCAGGAGAAATTGGCTTTAATGTACCAACCAGTTAATGTCTTTGTTCAAGCCCAGGATAACTGTCAAACCTGTAGATAGTCTTGTTCTGCAGACTCTCTCTGTAATTGGCTGGTGTGAGAACAGCTACTCTTAAATCCATGATTGCATGCTAGGCAGGTTAAAATGTTTCCCTACAGGTTTGTGTTGGCCTCTGCAGTGAAGGCTAAATGGACATCTGGTTTGGCAGAGGGGCATTGCTGGCACTTGATAGCACATCCTCTAATGTGATATGCTGTTGTATGAGCCCCCTGATGTTGTGGCTTAGGTGGTTAGATCCTGTGATGGTGTCACTTGTATAGATACATGGTCAAAGTTGGCAATGAGATTTGTTGCAGAGGTTTCTGGGAGAGTCTGAGGTGCGGCTGTTGGAAAGGATTTGCTTCGGGTTGAGGAATGGGGGTTACGTGAGGACTGGCCTGTCTGCAAGACTTGTGACTGAGGGATCATTTTTCCAAGAGAGGCTATAGATTGTCAATGTGCTGGAGGGGTTTAAGCTGGTGGCTATAAGTGGTGATGACCAGTGGTGTTCTGTTTTCCTTATTGGGCCTGTCTTGTAGTTGACTTCTGGGTACTTGTCTGGCTCTGTCAATCCAATTTCCTCCCTCCCAAGGTGGATTTTTTTTTTTTTTTTAAGAATGCCTGAGAGATCATGTAGATGTTTGCTCACAACCAGATTGTCTGACTGGGATTGATCTTAGAGCTTGTGGCATGTCCTGGATGTAAGCTAGAGGCATGTAGGTAAGAATAGTGGTCAGTAGGCTTCTGGCATAAGGTGGTGCCTGTGACCACTTATTTGGACTTTGTCAAACAAATCTCCTTATGTGGACTAGTCCAGGCTGAGGTTGATAGGGGAGTGGAATTCTTCAAGGATGGCCATCCTGTAGGTTCATATGTCATCAGTGTTGCATAAGTAGAGGAAAGACTCTAGGGGAGGAGAGCTGAGGAAATGTTTGCCAGCAGCCATAAAGTTGGCATATTGTGGGGCCATGCAGGTGTCCCTAGCAATGTCACTGACTTGAAGGTATAAATTATCCCCAAACTGGAAATTGTGGGTGAGGACAGTCACATAATTCACCCAGCGTCCTAAGAAATACCACAGGATTTCTTATGTACTTTTTTCATTTCAGTGGTGATGGAAGGGAATCACATGTCTAATATAGTTTGTTTGAAAGATGAAGTCCTGTTTCTTTTGAGTTAAAAATAATGGAAGTATATGTGATCTGCTACTTAACCTGATGTGGGACGGGCACAAGGTCTTGGAGTCACAAAGGGAATTTTGGTGCCTTTTGGAGGAGAAATAAAAAGCTACAGAAATAACTTTCTAACAAAAATCGGATCAGTCTAAGTTATTGTGATGCATAACATCTGATCACATGAGGTTACTTACTGTAAGCCTTCAGACGGCTGGTGTTATAAAGTGATCAGTTTAGTTGAAGAGCTCCATGTCTGGCTGTAAATAGGCTTGAATCCTGCAAAGTAGTGTGTAAACAAGTGTATTAGAAGTTGGGCTTGCATGGGTTTGAGGTATGTTACTGAACTCTTACCACATCCAACAATAGTCAAGCCTAAAATACATTCAATAAAGGTGTGGTGGCTTTTGGGAAAAACCCTCTTTTCTGTAAGTGCTCATTCTGAAAGTATTCTCAGACCACTTACAACTTCCTTTTCCTCAAGAATGATTGAGGAACAAATTTAATTCCTAAATATGGGCTATAATTTGATAGCTTCTCTATTTTGAGCTAGTTTAGGAAGCAAATATCTGTATCTTTCCCAGTATTTGTTCACTAGTGTTACTTTACTATTTATCAAGGTAATGCTGTTCAAGTATTGCCTCTCCAATCCTCATCTGGGTCTTAGGTACAATGTGTAGACCTAGTAATCAATGTACCACAAAAACAGCAAACATGAGAACAGTGTCTGAAACCACTATAATACCAGAATTGACATTATCCCCCCACAACCTCCCAGTAGCACTTCATTAATGAGACTCCTTCATGAACTGGCAATTGGTGGGTGGCTCTAGTTCAGGGGTGGGCAATAGGTGTGTGTGTGTGGTGGGTGTGTGGGTTTTTTTTTTTTTGAGCTGGGGCCAAGTGGCCCCAGGGCACTGCTAGGACACCTCTGTGCTTCCCCACCCACAAACCCTGATTTGGCCTGGGGGTGAGGGAGCACAAAGTCTCTCGCTCCCTGCCCTCCCGCATGTGGCACTTAATAAAGCTGGGTTGACTCAAGTGCCGCATGCTCTCCAGTCCCTAGACCCTGATCCAGCCTCCAGAGGCCTTTTTACCCACTCCTGGTCTAGTGGGATAGCCCTTCCTACCACTGTCAGCTAGGCTAATCTTCAGAATAAAGATCTACTTGAGCTTACTGCTGTGAGGTGGAAGAGTGTCACTTGTGAATGGGGCACAGAGGCACCGGATAAGTGGCATAAATATCTGTTCCAATCAGAGCTGATGCAATATGATCCAGATTCATGTTGAAACTGAGCATCTAATTAGGAAAGCAACATGATTACAGCTGGAGCCATAAAGTCCTGCTCTTAAAGCACATTCTCCCCAAGGTCTCTTCCTAGTTCCAACTACCAACTTTAGATACTGTCAACTTTTTCCAAATTATTGTATCCCTTTCAGGAGTCTGATTTGTCTTGCATAACCCAACTTTTACCTCACTTAAACTACTTCTTACAGAACTAGATGTAAGACAAGTGTCACAGCCAGTCATTCCCACAACTGAGAAGAATGAATCTTGTTATGTGGAGGGGATGTGCCTGTACCTTCACATTGGTGTACATAACAAAACTCATGTGGGGGTCAAGGGGTTCTAAGGGGGGGGGGACAAGAATGCTCAAGACATGCAGTTGAGAAGACAGGCTCTGGGCTGGGGCTTTGGGGTGCAGGAGACTACTCTAGGGTCAGGGGGAGGACTTGTATTACCTGGAAGGGTCCCTGCTGGGGCTGGCAGGAAGGGGGGCAGGGCTTAGGGAGATCTCTCCCCATGACCCCCTGCATTGGGCATAATGGGAAGCTGTGCAGCTTAGGGAAAAGTCACAGCTCACCATTACGGAAATATTGCTTACTTTCTCACTTGCCATAAAATCACTTGGAATAGACTTACTGTATTTAAATTTCTGTGAACAGTATAAAACACTTCATTTGTTAGTGCAAACAAATTTCATACTAGCTTTGCTAGTTCTTTTGGGGGGCAGCCAATTCTAAAACTAGATGAGTTGCTATAGTCTATGGAAGACCTTCAGATACTCCCAGGGCTATGTGTATCTGAGAACCACTGAACAGTGCTCCAGAATTTGAGGTTTTTCCCTGATTAGAATGACCATATAGATTACTGTTGTATACTTGCAACAAATATTATACCAAATGTGGCATGTAAGAGCTCTATAAAGAGGTTATGATTGTTATTGATATACATTTATCATTTTCTATTTGAAGTTGAGTATTGGTTGTACTTGATTTCAGATGTCTGCTTGATCCTGAGGTAACACCCATAAATCAGCCAGCATATGTTGGAGGGACTACTCAAAGGGCTCATCAAAAGGACATACTTTCAATGAAGTATGGGAAACATCCAACCACACTGAACTTTCCTACAAACATGCAGATGAGGATGGGGGAGTGGCTTCTACTTCCAAAGAATGGAGTCATGCATGGACTGGGGACTTGCTCATGGGACAAACTTCATCATCTTCCTGTGTTCTTACTGTAGAAAGTTAATGAGTTCTTCTCCAAGGCCTTATGTAGAAGACAGGAAAACTATTCCAGCTTCCTACTGCTCAAGCGTCTGGACTCTAGACTTGCTTCTATGTGAGCGTTCTAACAAGGACTGTAGTCCTTCCAATGATGTGGAAATAACAAGAGATGTTGACTTGTAGCCATGATGAATTAAATTGCTGGCTCAAGTCTGAAACAAGGACTTTGCAAGTGTATGTGTTTGATTTCTTTAACAATTTTCTCTCTGGTATTTATTTAAAAAAACTTTACCGGTTCTTTTGCCCTTTAAATGTAACTTTTGGGCAAGGTCTGAGTTATATATTTACCTGGGTGTGTGGCTGGCCCTCAGTGAGCAGCAGAATTTTTTTTATTGGCGTGGACCACCTTGTAAGTGAAGGACACCAGTCTTGGCTGTGATTGCCCTGTGTTTCTCAGCCGTTCATCCTGAATTAGGTACTCAGTGTCCCACCAAAGTTTGTTTACAATTTCATCCTTCTCATACCAGTAACTCAACCATTTTGTAAACCCTTCACAAAACTACCTGGAATTTCTTCTTATAATAGAGCACTGTTTCTGTGGGAACTTAAGGGAAAAAAGGCTAAGATTTAGGGTGAATCATAATAGTATTCAAAGCACCTGTTTTTCAGTATATGAACTCTACACACAAGTCTCTATAAAGAACTTACAATCTATGCTAATTCTCCTATTAAATCCAAGATCCTCCTGTACATCAGAGCTTGCACATCAACCCTTCTATAAGGAATGGTACAGAGGGACAGGATGCCTTGAAGGAGTGGTAAGAGCCATAAGGGCTTTGACCATTCAAGCCTTGTGAATGGGGTGGGGAGAAGCAATAGATGCATAGTTTAGTTGTAGGTTTTTAAGTAAGGCTTCTGATGGGCTCTCATTAACTCTTGGCACAACTAACCTACATGGAGCTGCCCCAAACTGGGCACAACTGGTAGGAAAACTGTTTCCCAGAGTACTTTCCTGTGCTTTGGACTCAAGCTGGAAGTCCATAACAAGTGGGGGCCCACATGTAACAGTTCTGGGAGTGGGGTTCTGTTCAATATTTCAATGTCCAAGTACATCCACATGTTTGTGGTGGAAAATATGCTAATGAGGGACTCATTAGCATGAGTCATGACATCATTAGCATATTTTCTGCCATTTCTTTTTGCACAAGGGGGTTTTACATAAAGCAGTGTAGCCACTTCCATTTTGTGCAAGATCGTTGTGCCTCTTCGGGACATCATAGAGCTGGAAAAGACCTCAGAAGGTCAAGTCTAGCCCCCTGCTCTAGGCAGGACCAATCCCAACTAAATGAACCCAGGCAGGGCTTTGTCAAAACTAAACCCCTCTAGAGATGGAGACTCCACTGCTTCCCTAGGTAACCCATTCCAGTGCTGAGTCTCAGGGATGATCTAGACAGTGCTTGGCCCTGTTGTGAGGGCAGGGGACTGGACTTGATGCCCTCTCGAGGGCCCTTCCAGTTCTAGTGTTCTAGGATTCTAACAGGGTGGGTATTGCAAGGTTGTGACCTGAGAAAGGGTTCTAGGTTTGACTCTAGCAGGTTCAAGGAAGGTGATCTAGAACCCAGATGTCTGGGTAACGGGCAATGGTGTAGGTGGAGCTCCAGCAACTGGTGGGGTAAGCTAGGAGAGAAAGGGGTCTAGATGGTGTCTGGAAAATGCAGGGTTCTAGGTTAGGCCACAGCAGGGGTTGCAAAGCCTAGCACGCAGGCGTTAGCAACGTGGAATTTCTATGGTGACATGGAATCCATAAGACTAGGGGCCATGTTAGGTTGGACCAAGCATCTATCTAGTCCAGTTTCCTGCCTTCCAACACTGGCCCCTGCCGGAAGCTTCAGAAGGAATGAAAAGAGCAGGGCAATATATCAAATGATCCATCTTCCCTGGTCCCCCAGGCCTGGCGGACACTGGGAGCATAGAGCTACATCCCTGACTGTCTTTGCTAACAACTGCAGATGGACTGATCCGGCGTGATCTCAGCTAAATGGCCTTCCCAGCCTCCCCTGGTAACCAGTTGACAGGCTGGCTGTGTCTCGTATGAAGAGATACTTAGAATCATAGACTCAGAGCTGGAAGAGACCTCAGGAGGTCATCAAGTCCAGCCCCCTGCCCAAGGCAGGACCAATCCCAACTAAAATGGAGATTCCACACCCTCTGTAGGTAACCCATTCCAGTGCTTCACCACTCTCCTAGGAAAAACTATTTCACTAATATCCAACCTGCACCTCTCCCACCGCAACTTGAGACCATTGCTCCTCATTCTGCCATCTGTCACCAGTGAGAACAGCCTTTCTCCATCCTCTTTGGAAGCTCCCTTCAGGAAGTTCAGGGGTAGCACAAACCTCATTCTGGGCTGTATTAACTTGTCTTGCTTAACAGTTGCTGTGATATTTTCTGGGCCGAGTAGGTCTGAACAGGTGTATTGAGAGCAGTTCTGGGTGCCACTTTTCATGAAAGATGTGAACAAATTAGAGAATGTCCAGGGAAGAGCAACAAAAAGGAATAAAGGTCTAGAAAACATGACCTATGAGGGAAGTTTACTAAACAAATCCAGTTTCTTCAAAGAGAAGACTTAGGTACTTAAACTGAGCACGTATCCTCAAAGGTTCTTACGAGGCAGCTGGAGAAAAATTGTTCTGATTGCTGCTTGCCCTAGCCTCAGATATGGTCTGTCTTTGGTTTAGGTTGAACATCAGGAAAAACTAACTGTGGTGGTTAAATTACCTAGGGAGGTAGTGGAATCTCTCTCCAGCTTAAGAGCAGCTTAGACAAAAAGCTGTCAGTGCCTTGGTAATACTTTTCCCTGCCTTGAGTGCAGAGGACTAGGGCAGTCCCCCACAGTCCTATAACTTTATGATTATACCGTGGCAGGTTACTATTGCTTTTAGTCTGCATCCACCCAATGCAGTGGTCAACAAATCTAATAGTAAATACTATTCTGACCCTCTAACTCCTGAGAGATTGCACATGGTCCAGATCAATCCTTGGGGTTCTGGTAGGGAGGGCAGGGAGCAGCTGTTCTGCAATTAGAACCTACAAAGAGCCCAGGAAAGTAGACTTCCACCTCTAGCTTCTGCAAAAGGCTGTAGCAATAACCTCCACATGACCATCAGCCTGGAATGAGGGGAGCTTACCAGCAGCAACTCTGAAGATACAAAAAAAGATGAAATTATTCCCTCCCTACTAAGAAGAAACCAGTCTTTCCCATTTTTGATTGAAAATTCTCAGAGGGGCAGCCATGTAAGTCTCTATCTGCTAAAAATGAGTCGTGTGGCACCTTGAAGAGTAGCAGATGAAGTGGGTTTTGCTCATGCCCTAATAAATCAGTTGGTTCCTAAGATGTCACAGGTCTCCTTGGTGTTTTTTTTGTTGTTGGTTGATTATCGTCCTCCCTTCCCCCCAAAAAATCTACCTCCATGGAAAGAAGTGAGGCTGTGTGCCAGCTGCACCTTAGATTCAGTCATTAGCTTGCAGTGTAGACCGCATGTAGAGAAGTGGTCTGCCTCCACAAGCAGAACAAGGGTAGCAAGGATTTGGCCCTCACATTTAGCACCAGCAAACTAGAGCCAAAGTCTGTCTTTCTGGAAGCATAGTCAGCCCCAGCAGCAAAAACACCATATGAGCACTCAAAATACTGTCCAGAACTTAGAACATTGAATAAGGCATTCAAAGGACTAATGAGGTCCACATATACGCATTATCTAATAATGATGCTATGAAACTATCTTTGTATTGCTAGGTTTGGAAGTCCTTTTAGTGACTTAATGAGGTTTAATCACATAAAACAGTGAACTTTCTTGAGATTCACATCAAGAGGGATAGTTTAAAATGAGTTACTGACTTATGAGGTGTAAGTCAATCTACAATAAGTGAATTGTTTTAAACTTTGCTCCAGAACATTCACACATAAATGCTTAATGTGCACCACTGATGCACTGGTCTTCCATACATTTAGAATACAGGCAACAATTCTCCAAGACTTGTACTAATCTAGAATTAGCATAGACCAGAACATCCTGATTCATTACCTTTAAGAAACTGTATAGTCATCACAATTGTATTAGAAGGGTAAAACGGGCATAACTAAACAATGCATTGACCGGTAAGTAAATCTCCCACTCGATTTTTATCTGCATGCTTTATTTGGCAAAGAATATCCTATGTTTGTGGTAAGACCACCAGCCTACATTTAGATCAAATTTGCTCTCAGAAAATTGGTACTCGAATCACATTTACTTAAGGACCACTAAAAACAAGCCAGACATACTTTTCTGATAGTTGTGATCTTAGTACAACTAAAAACCTATATTAGAACTTCACATTTTTCCTGACAACATACAAAAAGCTTAAATATGAAGAAAATTGTCTCTTTTTTGCTTTTAAGCTTAATCTCCATTAACAAAAGAATGAAAGGCAGAGTTCTGTAATGGGCCAGATGCTCCATAAATCAGGAATGCAACAATTTTGATTTCTAAATCTGTTCCTTTCCCTCACTTCCACCATCTAGTCTAGGGCAAATCTAAGACAAATTGGTGAGGTTTTCTTCTTGTTGTGATCTAAAAGCCATCCTTGGAATAAAAAGGGCAACTCCTTTTTGTAACTTAAATGGGAGGGGGAGGGAAAGGGAGGAATTAAAAAAAAAAAAATCAAACTTGGTCATTCATCTAACAATATTTTAAATCAAGATGCATCTTGATACATTTTTACAAAGGAAAAGCCTGAAACTTTTAAGCATGCTGTAACTAGTGAAACAGCATGAGGAATCATAACAATAGTTTTAAGATGGCTTGTGCTAAGAATGAAAAATTCCACAGACTTAAGAACAAAAGAACTTCTATTATTTATTCATGGGGAATTAGAATTAATGCTGTAAATTCAGTTGCAAATCACAAGGTATAGAGGTTCCAGAATACCTTCTTCTGGAAGTAAACATTTCAATGTGAGGTGAAATTAGTCTATATTGCAAAGAAAGATGAGGCTATCTTCCTGGACCAGAAGATCTGTTAATAAGTGGAGGTGCCTGTGGAAAAAAACTAGGAGACAAATTATCATCTTGCCCAAGATGGACCAATCAGAATGAACTGGACCAGTCCCATCTTCTCTTACCACTAGTGTTATCGGTGGAAAAGAGAATAGGATCCTTGCTCTAGCTCAGTAGGTTTTCAACCTAGTATCTGCAAGCTTTAAGATTTCCAAACTACTGCTCTAGTTCATCAAGTGTTTAATGAAATATCTATCCTTGCCCACTTCAGAGGAAAATCAAGGACACTTGTTACAAATATCTGAGAACAGTTTCACCTTCTGAAAATAAGTCTACTAGAGCCTGCTTCACTCCATGTATGTTAATCTTGTGGCCTGCAGCTTACCTTGTTTGCTGACAAGATACATGTATCCAGTTAGTCAGTCCCACAGGGCCATCACTTTGACAGAATAGCTATGAGGGAGCACCTCCTTGCTTTTTAAAATTACTGTTACATTGTCTGTTAGCATTCTTACCTCTTGACCCTGATTAAAACTAGAAAGGACTTTTACCATGTTCACATGGATGGAATCTGTGGAAGATGAAACTCCACCATGAACTATCATGAGAAAAGAGGACCTGCAATTACTGACTGGATGCCCCTAATTATTAATAGCAACTGATAGTTGAGGGAGATGTCTTATTTCCCACCAATTAAGACTCTCAAACTTTTAATATCTAGAGGTGTCCTTGTCATGTACACCTGACAATCTATTACTGTAACTCAAATGTGGTCTGTTATGTTTGCAGAGGAATCCTTGAGGCCTATTAGTCTCTTCTTTGGAATGAAAATCTTTATTTGAAAAGTCTAGCTTATTAAAAGCTTAAAGGAAAAAATGCCCATCTCTAAGTTGCTTATGAGAAATCCACCAACCAATTTGTTTAGTCATACATCAATTGGATAACTGATTTTGTTTCTAAAGTCTTTGAATCCTCAAGTTGTGTAACAGACAATGGTCTTCCTTTTATCATCTTTGTCTGCCCCCCTCTTTCTTTGGTCTTGCTCACTTGTTGCATTTTGGCTGTGTCTACACTACAATCGGAAAAAGATACGCAAATTGCTAACCGTGATTTGCATATCTTTTTCCGCTTTTCTTCTGAGAGAGGCTTTTCTGACAATTGGCCTGTCTACCCTAGGCCAAATGGTGGGTGGGGTGGGGGGAGAAGCCTCTTTTGGAACATCCCTTCTTCCTCATAAAATGTGGTTTACAGAGATGCTGAAAAAATGCATCCGCTTTTCTGAACTTTTTCCGGAAAAGCAGACACGTTCCTTTAGATGCGGCAGAGATTTTCTGGGATACCTATGGTATCCCAGAAAAACTCTGCGGTCTAGACGTACCCAAAGTCTTACTAGACTGTAGGCTCTCCAGGGCCCAGACTAGCACTGTTTGTATAAAAAGAGACCAGATCATGTAAGGAGCTTCTCATTCCTACTGCTGCTTTTTTTGAGACCCATAATGAACATTTCCACTTTATATTCCAATTTTTTCAGAGAACTGTCAATTGATGATCCACTAACAATCTAGCAATTCACCTTTTTTATTCACCATACTATTTCAGGCCAATTCCACAAGCCAACTACACAGGGAAGCCTTGGAACTTAACTTCATTTACAGGTTTGATTCCTATCACAAAGGTATGAATAAAGACATTGGCTGGATGGCCCACTACATTCCACATTCTAATGATAAATAACCAAACAATGGGTACGTGAGAACAATTTGCAACTTCTCTATCAGCTTCATGTAGTATGGAGACTCTTAATTGACTCCCCAATCCCCTATTTATTTTGACACTGGACTTTTAATAACTCCATTCATCTGAAGAAGTGGATTGTGCCCACGAAAGCTTGTGATTCCAGCTATATGTTTTGTTGGTCTTGCAGCACCTTAAAGACTATCTGTAACTGGAAAATCTTAAAACAACAAATAAACTCAGCTACTCCTCTGAAGCTTTTTTTCAAAGATTTGGGATGTAAATAGAGAACCTGATCCTGCAATGGGAAATGTGGGAGAACTGGCAATTGGAGCTCCCAATGTTACAGGCAAGTGCTCAGACAAATGAGTATGTCCAAACTGAAGCTACAATCATCAATTGGGGCCTTATCCTTTTTGGCTCTTTGAATATGAAGTAATGGTGAAAAGATGCACAATACTGTTAGGAATCCATAGTTCTTCCCAGTTTTGGAGCAAAAGTGACTGTACAGTAAAACTCCATTAGTCCGGCATCCAATGCTCCAGCACTCCTGATGGTTCGGCACCATCAGGAACCCAGAAGTGCTGGGGCAGCCCGGACAGGCTTCCCCCATTCAGCCACTGCTGAAACTGATCAGCGGCTGATTCCAGGAAGCCCGGGGCAGAGCAGCTGGGGTACTGCCCAGTTGGTCCCGTAGCGCCGCCCCTCGGGGCTGCGGGACCAACCCGGCAGCACCCCAGCTGCTCTTCTGCAGGCATCCCCGATTCAGCTGCTGCTGAAACTGACCAGCAGTGGCTGAATCAGGGATGCCTGGGGCAGAGCCGGACTATCGGAAGGGGGGGGCTATGAGGGGTCTGGAGTGGCATCCCCTCCCACCCCACTCCAGACCTGTCATAGCCCCCCCTTCCGATAGTCCGGCATATCTGATAATCCGGCACCCCCGGGTCCTAAGTGTGCCCGGATTATCGGACATTTACTGTACTTTGTATTCTCTTATATGGAAGAAGCTCTCTGTGGGATTATTCCATCCCTAAAAGATGGTGTCCTTGAGGGACAAGTGGGCTAATTGGCGTATTTCCTTGTTGAAATGTCATCCTTGCCAGCAACATAAAGAAGCAGAGGCAATGTTGGTCCTACACTATAGATACCATGCCTAAAACCTTGACAATCTCATAACAAGATTAATGCACTTCCCCACTTATGACTGATGTAGCAAATGACTGATCTGCTCCTGACTTGAAAGAGGCTTTGAAAGCCAATCAAATTGTATTGTTTCCTTACATTTGTGAAATTTTAACTCAGGATCTCACTTTGAACTGATTGTTCAGATGTGATCCCTTTCAGGCTTTGAGTAGGTCAGTGTCCTGAATCTTTAGGACATAGTTACTATTGATTCTATGCTGACTGCTTTCCAGTACATGATTCTTAATCAGACATGCAAAAGTCTCCATTAAAACCTAGCAATCTGTCACATAGGGTGCAGAAAAGCATATTTCCTGAAGGACTTTACTGTTTGATTAGTATCTCACAAGCTATTGATTTCTGAATATCTTGGAATCTGTGTTTAGAGGGTTGGAAGGTAAGTAGACTTCTAAATATGGAATGAAGAACTGGTAAATGCAACAAGTTGTGTTAATATTCAAGGGTTTATGTTCCAAGGTTCCCTCTAAGCTGTGTGGCCTCAGCCCCACCCAGCCAGGGGCTCGGGGCTCTGCTCAAGGAGCTGCCTGGCTGGGGGACAGGCACTTCTCCTTCAGCTACAACAGCAGCTCCCTACTGAGGACAGAGCAGCGAGTCCTCTCTCCCAGATGATAGGGACTCGTCCCTTCCCTGGCTGGGCAGGGTTTGTTAGAGAAATATTAAATATTGGTTAATTGAATAGCCAAGTAACCTTGTGAATTCTTATCGGTTAGTCAACTATTCTATAGTCCCTGGGTGCAGGGGCGGCAGCAGCAGGAGAGCTAGTCTGTGAGGGGAGCCAGTTTAAAAAGCGGCTCCTCTTGCAGACTGGCTGCTTGTCATCCTGTGCTGCTGCCTCTGATAAAGAGGCAGCACTGCGGGGTGGCAGCAGCCCCTGTCTGGGATGGGGGTGAGTCTGAGCTCCTGGACCTAGTGTGAATCGGAACTGAGCCAGGCTGCCTGCCTGCCCAGCTCCTAATACACTTTAAATGCAGAGGATTAGTGGGGGTAGGTCCCAGACCCGGCATGAGCCAGAACTGAGCTGGGCTGTTGGCCAGCCTGCTACTAAATGTACTGGCTTTGGGGGGGTGGGGGGAAATGTGTGTAGTCTATAGCATTAACCTATAAGCTTTTGCTTATCAGTTAATTGACTACACTATTGCATCCCTAGTTCCTTAAGCTGGTGGGCTGTGCTACCGCACAGCTTAGAGGGAACCCTGTTATGTTCAACATGTCCAAGTGCAGCTTGGATCCTTAGTAGAGTTGGTGATCTGGGCTAGAGAGCACCAGAGTTTTGGCCATAGAGATGATTAGATCTGATGAAAATGGGTTTCATCTGTAAAAATCCCAAGAAATGTAGTCAGACAACTCAATTTTCTTCTGGCGCTTTTTTTTTTTTTTTTTAAACGCTAGGACTTTGAAGCTAAGCATTAAGCTTTCCTCTTTTGCTAAAGACATGGCTAGCTACAGGCAGGTAGGCTCTTCAGATTGCACATGTAAAGCCGCCTTCTGATATAGAGATTAAAAACCATACACCATAAAACAGGACACTAAGCAGTGGAATTATTGGTTAGTGATGGGCAAGATGGGGACAGTCTTCACACAGGCTTCCTACTGGGATCATTATCATACTACAGATAAAAGTAGCAGGATGAAAAATACATGCACAACCTTACAGTGAGCTAGACACAACTAAAGTGTGAGTCTTGCAACTCTACTGTCAGAGCCTTAAAAGGCACTGACTAGAAAGGAAGGAACTTTCTAATAATGACCATGAACAGAGGAATAGTTACGATGTGGTTCTTTTTCTGCCCTTGAACACAAATATTTCAAGTTGTGAAGGGGCATGTGCAAAGCTGCTACGCTACTATTTCTGCTTTTTAAAACATTTAGACTAGATATCAACATGGCAAACATATCCCAAGAATAAGGGTCTGAAAATACTCCTACATGAGAATACTTTCTCACAGATAGCAAGTATCACTTAATCTCAATTTAAAGTCATAGCAATTCATGTAGGTGTAGTTTTGCTCACATTAAATCTGTGTTCTGTCTCACTTCCTGTTATCTTGGGTCAGCCACATAACCTTTCTGTATATTTCCCAGAGGGGCAAGTGTTAAATTGTAAAGAGATTTAGAGTGTGTACACAACTCACCCTCCTGTTTCCCTCCACCATCTCTGCACATTCCCCTATGCTGAAAGGGATATTTTGTTTGAGAAGCTGGCAGTGCCAACTTGCTGCAGCTACGTCTACTAGAACCTTAGTTTCTGAGGAACATTAAGAAAAGGTTCTTAGTCTGAAGTAGAAGAAAAATATCCTTCTGCTCTCCTGTGTTGGCACACTTTTTCTCATTTCCCTGAAACCATCTTCAGCTAGAGACAAAGCACTTTGTAAAAGTTTCAAAGTTAACTAAAAATAAGGCATTAGAATAGGAACTATGAACTAACTAAAGAGTGTCATGTCCAAGTTGTAAGAAGGTACACTACTGAAACTTTTGGCCTTTTTATTACAAAGGGAAGACTTTTATAATTACTCTTAAAAACTTGTTGGGTCAAAACCAGACAAATCAGCATCTCTCAAGCCAGGCACTCCTTTCTTAGATGGGAAAGGTGACTAAGAGCTTTGGATGGTGGTTTTAAACATGCTCTATTTATCACTGTGGACTAGCTGTTGAGAACCACTGCACTGTGGTCCCTTCTCTCCCCCCCCCCATGCCCACTGTGCCCTGTTCAGGGATCCCTCCAGAGAGGGCAGCCTAAAACCTGGGAGTGCTGCAGCACCCCTATCCTGTCTCTGCCTAATGCTCCACTCTCTCCACAAACCTGTCCAGGGACTCCCTCTCCTGCCCCCCTTGGGCACTCACCAGTTCCCTACTGGCAGAAGCACTCACAGGCTGCCAGATGCTGTCTTCCTCTTAGCCAGCCCTGCCCCTTTATTGACCAGGGCAGTAAATAATGAATTTTCTATAGCACACAGCTGGACCACAGTTGTGTGCAAATTGGGCCTTGGGTTGACAACTGATGCTCTAACTAAACAGCCTGATATTTTTAAAGATTAAGATACTGCCTCTTTTGAGGTCTCTCAGTTAATGCTTTCATTAACATTAAAGCTACTGTGAACGCTTTCTAAAAAATATGTAAGATCCAAAGTGTATCATAATAAAACTGTCATTGTATACAGTCAAGGACAGTTGTATGTCTACCCAAGTTGAGGGGTTCAAGAAAACTAAGGTAATGATATTTCTTAGACTTTGGCTAGACATGGAGCAAATTTCAGTAAAATGATATCTATTGAAGAGCATTGTGGATCATTATCAGTCTCATATTATAGTTTATTATAGGATTTACCAACATCATTCCTTTTGAGTAAAAGACAGACTGAAGTTATTGCTCCTTGGAACATGACAACTTTTTCCACATCCAAATTGCAATTCACTACCTTCGTTGCTAGTCATCAGTCCCCAACAAAACTAGAGCAGGTCAGTTCCATAATCTGCTTTTTTTTCCCTGCAGGACAAGAGGCACAAATTAACTGGCAATCCCCATCTTAAACCCATATAAATGGTTTAATTTATTTGTATTTAGTTGGGGGGCAGGAAGAGATGGGAAGAGGCAAATTTCACAGTAAGGTTGTTACAGTACTTGGAGGCTATATCATTCCTGAACTAGAAATAAAGTCTGCATCTCATGCTATCAACATGCACAAACCAAAACTAGGTGCAACTCCTGAGAAAAGCTAGGGTTCTTTTGTTGCCCAACATTTTATATAGCACTTCACAAACATATAGATAAGAATTTCTCCTGAAAGCTTTATGGTAGAATAGATTGTGTAACAGAGCACAGCAATACTCCATAAGTTTAGCCAGGAAGAGAGGAAGAATACTGTACCCAGTTAAAACTACAGATGGACTTTGGTAAACAGGTTGTAATTACCCAAGTTGAAATTTGGCCAGGACCCCAAAGCCAAACACCCCTCCTGCTGCAATAAAGTGTAGCAGGGAATTTGCAGACATGGTGAGAAAATCCAATTTACATGACAGCCCAAAGATGATGCCTCTCCCCTAATAAAGGTGAATTATTGACTGTAAGAGAAGAGTGCCATGTACTACATCATCAAATCCTGAAGTACCCTCATTTTTTCTTGGATATAAGAGAAGCTCTTACCAGACAGGCTTTATCCTGAATACGTAAAGGGCATGAATATGTAGAACAAGTATATCATGCAAGAGGAAGAAGTTACGAGACAATCAAATCCTATGGTTTTAGTGCTCTCCTGAATGGATAAAGTCTATACTTGCTTAATAATTCCAAAAAAGGACAGCACAGCTCTTATTTGGGTCTCTAGAGATTTAACATCCTTGGCATTGTATCCAAAAGGAAGGAAATTTCTCACTTCCCTAGCTATTTTAGTTTATCAATTGTTGGATAGCTAACTGATCCATGAATACTAATTGAAGTGATTACATTTGAACTTAGATGGTCTTTAGTTACTTATCTATACCTGAACAATAAAATATCAGTAAAGATACACATGTAAACTAGGGCTAAATCTCCATAGCTCTTATAGCCAAGAATTCTTTAAAAAATGCTAAACTTATTAGATAAAGACTCACTTAACTTTGTATTGGCATCATAGCAGATGAGTGCTAATTATGTTGTATGAGAGTGCCAGCAGCATGACAGGTTCAAGAAATTTGGTGCTATGTGGTGGGAGAAGTATCAGGGATGTTAGTCTGTATCTGCAAAACAATTAGTCCTATGGTACCTTAAATACTAACAAATTTATTGGGGCATAAGCTTTTTTGGGCAAAGATCCACTTTGTCAGATGCTTTTGGGTCTATGCCCATAAAAGCTTATGCCCAAATAAATCTATTAGTAAGCTGCCACAGGACTTCTCATTGTGTTAGAGACAGAAGGCCCAAGGTTGTGTAACTATCCCACCATCTACCTCACTTTCATGCTTTGTTGTCTTGGAGAGTGAGGTTCAGTTCCATGAAAAATGGAGAAAACAGGGAATGTATCAAACTAGTGGAATAAAAGATAGAAGTTAATGTTAAGAAAATCCTGCAATATGCCCCAGCAAGAATAGTAATAAAGGTGGAAACATCCTGATAATCTAGTAGATTCAAGTTGCTATCAAACAGCTGTTAACACAAAGCCACTGATTCTATATACCATGCAGCAGATTCCATACTAACATTTCAACCTGTTGCTAGCAGGGCATTCCTCCACCCCAGTTACCTGAGTGCCCCCTGCTGTTGGAGCTTTGGCAGCAATTTTTCTGAATCACCTTAAGCAATAGATTTCTAAATTGAATTGATGCCATGGCTGACTTATGTAGCTGACGTTTTAAAATAAAGTTGTAATAAAGACAGGCAAATTGAAGTTCTGGTTCCATAGGAGCTCTGTTCTATTTGGGGGGAATGGAATATTCGCCATGAGCAAAGTTCACAACTGACCTTAATTTGCTTACTTTCCCTAATACAGAAACCTGTCTTACTAAAATTCAAGAAGTGAAAAGCATGAAGACTTCAGTCAAAGTAAACGTGGCTATAGGGAAAAGTGCTCTTCAAACTCCAACACAACTCCAAGTCACACTAATCATCCTTTTAGTCAAGTTGGGATATCTGAATGTGTTGATATGGCTCTGGCACTTAGCTCGAGCCAACACAAAACTATAGTTTCCTTATTCTGAGGGTAAGCTAATGGTAGTACAATGCACAACTAAGCACATAGGTAAGCTTTGGTCCCAAAACTGACACGTCGGTGGAGATCAAGGAGCCTTTAAGGAAGGATACTTCCAGCTACTCTTGTACAATCAGCCTCCTTTTGCACTAGCAGATACCTGCAGTTATGGTTCTCAACTCCCCCCATCCCACTGGATAAGTGTGGAGCAATGTTGGGGAGGCGGGTTTGCAGAAAGCTACATCCAGCCTTCTTCAGAGGTAGAGAGGAGTGTACAGCGGACCCATAAAGGGATATTATTCTCAAACTCATCCTCACCCCTTGAATGCCACATCCATATAATGTACCAAGACTGTGAGATGAGATACTCTTGTTCAGGCCAGAAATATGAAAGAGGCCAATAGTATTAAGAAACAGGCCTATCCTCCACTGCACTTTTATCTAGGAGGAAAAAAAAAAAAAAAAGACTGAATCCTAGTATCCTATAAAGCAATGGAGCGTACTCTTCCCCCAGGCCAGGGTGCTCAATTTTTCCGTTCCTCCTTTTTCTCTCTTCCCCCTTCTAGCCTACAATGCCCTGTGCAGACACTTCTTTACTATTAAGTAGTGCTGATTGTGAAGACCATCAATACTTCTCCAATTCTGAGGCAGAAATGAATCAATCAAGCGATGCAAGTTGTTACTTTCTTCGGGTAGGATTAGCAATGTTATTTTATGTTGGTGTAGTGAGCAAGAAACCTGAATTCTGATTCCACAACACTGTGCTAGTATTTTATTAGTATTGTCAGAATCCCATTGCACCTTTAAGTTTGATCAACATTAGACTCAAGACCCATTTAACATGTTCCCATCCTTACTATTAATTTCCTACTTGTGTTGGGACAACTGTGAGAGCATACAACCCATTTCTTCTAAGAAGACTTAAATGACTCTAAGTTCAAGCACAAGAAGCATCAGAGTGGAAAGTCAACCATACAGGGAAAAAAAACAACAGCTTCAGTCCCATGCACCTTAGCTCTACTGAAGGAAGAGCAAAATAGTCCATGTTATTCCAAAATCTAGCATGGCCCTTTAATTTTTGTTGCAATAAAGCGACTAATTTTTTTTTACATACAGTAAATGTAGTTTAAGAGGTTTACGCTTTGTAGTGTCAAAAATAGGACAATACTAGATGAAAGCTAATTCACATCTTTCAAGTGGCTTTTTAGAAATAAGGGAAATACATGTATACATAAATGAGTTACTTGGTTGATTTAAAACTAGTTTCAGTTTCAGAGGCAGACAGAAATGTTTTCCCATCTGAAAGTGACAGAAATTAAAGCTACTATAGCATAAGGTAGATTAAGTAGCTACTACTTGGATCATGTGTGTTATTTTTCACACTTGCATGCCATAAGAGATTGTCTCAAACCTCTCCAAAAATTCATCATGGTATGGGAAGAGTGATTAAAATGGAAATTAAAACTAAACCTTAAAAAGCAAAACTGTCAAACTGGAATAAGTGGCTGTTTTCTGAAAATGTTGCCCCCACTGTTTTGAACAACACAAAAATTTCTAAAAAAAATGTTGTGGGGAAAAAAATTAGGTTTAATTTGTGCTTTTGAAGAACTCTGATTATATATAGTATTAATCAAAAGCATTGTAAACAATTTCTCATTTTCTAACTATATAAGCTGTGGAAACCTAAATAAGTATCACTGGGGATTAGAAAAACTATACTGTTTTTCCTTAAAGTTTTTTTTTTTAAATTCAGGACATACATTTAAACAATGCTCACTCCGAAAACAGACCTAGTCCTTTTCAAATATTCAAGTTGAATGTATTCTTTTAACTCTGGCACCTGCTACAATATGCACCATAAAAAAGATGTACATCTAAGTAAGTATAGAAGGCTTATATGGACCAAAAATTACTTGTTATAAAGTTGACACACAAAATGCTGAGTTGACAGTTCTCAGTTTAACCCCAACATTGTTTCATCTGAGCACAACTTTTCCACCCCTTTCTGAGTTGCCACTTAACTAAGCTCCATTTTGTCCTCACTAGCTTTACCTACAACACTATTCTGGGGAGCAAATGTTATGACACAAAGACAGGGCGGGGGGAAGGGAGGGGAAGACAAGAAAGAAAATTAATGTTTTTAAGAAGCAACCTACAAATATACCCCTAATCATATCTGGATGGTGAGGAGAAGGTGGTAGACCACAGACACAACATAAGTTTATTTTGTATAGCATTTTTCTTGTATACATACTTGTTACCCTCAAAGGTATTACAGAGATACACACCAGCAGAAAGGAAAAAAATAATATTTATAGTGGCAAAGGAATAAAAGATGTCAGATTAAAGGGGGAAAATTAACTCATTTGTCACTGACTTCCACATGTAACTTCTGCACCTGGGAACGTGGAAAGTTACATACCCAAGTAAATGCAGTTACCCATCTTTGGCACCAGCCCTACAAAAAGACATCCATCTTAAGCCCTATCATGAGCTCATCCCATCTGGCACTCCTCTACACTCAACCAATATTTTGCAGGTACTTTCTTCAAGTGGCCCACCCATGAAAAAATTAAAAAGCTTGTCTGTCCATGCCAGGCCCCTTTCCCCAAAATCTCACTTCTCCTTGTGGCACACCCTGTAGAACATACCACAGAAGCCTGTGCCAGTGTCTTGTGTGTTCGTTACCCTGAAAAGTACCCTCCATTTTCACCATTCCACCCTAATCTCCCCATGTCATAAGTCTCCCTACCCAATCTCATTTTGCTGCTGACCCTGACCCGCTCCCAACCCACATCCTTGCCCCCCGAAGTTCTTCCCAAGCTGCCTATCCTTGGTACATATACGGGGCACCACAGAGCTGTCTTTGCCTCTGCTGGCTGTGTCCCCGAGGCAAGTCCCAGGATGCACCCTTACCCCCTCCCTGCCAGCCTCCAGGTGCCCACGTCCCTGGTACTTCCTGAGCTCTCTCCTCCTTTCAGATGCCTCGGTCTCTGCCCATTCCTGGAGCTTCCTCAGGCCAAGCTTCCCAGCATTCCCTCCGCCCTTCTCCCAGCCCCCACCCCCGCCCTGGCTCCCTGAGCCCCGACCCCCCCCTCCCCGCTCTTGGCCTCCTCGGGGGCCTTCCTGCCCCACCCTTTCGCCTCAGCTCTTCCTGGTTCCTGCAGCACAGCCCTTCCTGAGGCCTGCCCCACCCCCGCCGCGCGTCCCTTTGCTCAGGCCTTGCCACCCCCCCACTTCCGCGGCTTCAACCCCCTTCCCCACTCGCCCCAGTGCCCCCTTCCCTTTGCCCCCTTTCCTCAGGGCTGTCCCGCAGCCGGGGGCTCCTCCCCATCGCTGCCCCCGTGTCCCGGTGCCCCAGCCCGGCCACCCAGCCCCTCCCTTCCAACGCTCCCTTTTCCTCAGCCCCGGTGCCCCCCCTTTTTCCTCAGCCCAGCCCCCCCTTCCCTGTCGCGCCCTCGCCCCGGGCCCCACAGGTTGCTGGGGGCGGGGGAATGTCACTCACTCTCCTCAGCCCCCTCAGAGCCGCCTCCTCCTCCTCAGCGGGGCCCGGGCCGGACTGGGGCCGTGGGGGGAGGGGAGGCGGCTCCCTCAGGTGGCCACTGACAGGAGGAGGGAGGAGAAGGAGGGGGCCTGCGCGCGCAGGGAGACCCGCCTCGCGCCGGGTTCCTTCCCCCCGCGCCGCGCGCCACCGGCGGCGCGGGACTCCCAGGGTGGCGCGCGCGCCACCAACCGTCACCTCCTCGGGACGCTTTTTTTTTTCCCGCCCACACCAGTTGCTAGGCAGATTTTACAGCCTGCCCCTCCGTCTCTCCCTGGGAAAAAAAAAATTGACAGCGACGACAGCCAATAAAGCGGCAGGATTGTCACCCCGGCAACCAATCAGCCAGGAAGGGGGCGTGTCTAAAGCGAAACAAGAGAAGCCCGGCCTCTCGCTAAGCGGTGATCGACCGGCAAAGCAACCAATGGGCACACCCGGAAGCGGATGGCGGCTCAAAATTGGGGAGGGCTTCGTTTTAAAAGGCGCGGTGAGGACGCCTCCTCGCAGGCCGTGGCCTCGCAGGGTGCGCGGAGCTCGGTGTCGTAGGGGCGGGGAAGGGCCGGTGGGAGCGGCAGATCAGTGGGGCTGGTCAGTGGGGAGGGACACGGTGGGGGCGGGCACAGAGTGGGTGGCTGGTCGGTGGGGTGGGGCACAGAGTGGAGTGGGTGGCTGGTCGGTGGGGGTGGGGCACAGAGTGGGGAGGGACACTGGGTGGGAGTGGGGATGGGACACGGGGATGGGACACGGTGGGGGCGGGGCACAGAGTGGGGATGGGACACGGGATGGGACACGGTGGGGCGGGGCACAGAGTGGGGCTGGCGGGTGGGGAAGGTGCAGCACAAGCTGAGGGGCTGGCCAGAGGGTTCAGGGAGGATGTGGAATGGGGGGAATTTTGCTGGCCAGTTGGGGGTGCAGCACAGGGTGGCTAAGTGGGGGGAATGTAATAGTACAGTCAATTAACCGATAAGAAAAATCCATTAATGCTTTGGACTACGTGCATTTCTTCCCCAGACAGCACCTTTTTTTTTTTTTTTTTTAAGCAGGCCGGCTCAGTCCTGACTTGTGGGGGGTCTGGGACCTACCCCCGCTGCGACTTTGCATTTAAAGTGTATTAGGAATCAGGCGGACAGGCAGCCTGGCTCAGTCGGGTCTGGATCTCAGACCCCCACCCTGGACAGGGGCTGCTGCCACCCCACTCTGCTGCCTCTGTTTCAAACTGGCTCCCCTCACGGACCAGCTCCCGCCTGGCACCCTAGCCCCATCTCCCCTGCATTAAGATGGGCTGCTTCCTCTTAAAATGTATTTGAGATGAATCCATTCAATTGCTGGAATGGAGACAAACCAGACTGCATGGACCAGCTGGCTCAATGTATACCTCTACGCTGCCCATCTGCCACAATACCCCCATCCGTGATCTGGCAGTCACTGGGGACTTAGAGAAATAGTAACTTAAACAAGGTGGAGTCTATATAAAAGAATTGCTAGAAACCCTGTCATGGGCAAGAGTCCAAATGCTGATCTAGTTCTGTTTTCACTTATTAAGCCTTACTGCATGGGAAACTGAGGCCCAGCAACATGAAGTGATTTGACTTTAGTCACACAACCAAACCATGGCTGACCAGAATCTGTTTAAGTTACTATTTCTCTAAGTCCCCAGTGACTGCCAGTATGCTTCCTTAGCCACACTGAGTATCAGGAGGTAGAGTTGGCTCTTCCTTCGGTGTCAGTACCACACAAAGATCATGCTTTCCAACCATTCACACTAAGGCTTAGTCTGAAGATCATCATAAACTTCACCAGCTTCTCCGACTGCAGGGCACATTTCTCTGACCTGTCTTCAACATAAACAAAGAACAGCACATTCATGTAAAAAGCCTACAAACCTTCCCAAAACAAAATAAACACTCTACTGTGCACAGTTGTTCCCTCCGGAAAGAGGATGCGAGAACAAATCATCTACATATTTTGTTAGTCTATAAAGTGTTACCAGACCATTTATTGTTTTTTTAATTTTATCTGACTGATGTTAGTCATGTTGCTTGTGTGTTAGTGGATGGCACTTGGATACTACAGAGTTGAGGGCAGTATAAGAACCTATGTATAATAGACAGCAATGTTAAGCTGAAAAATGAGTTCTGACAGACTTGGCAAAGTAGTGAATAGAATCAATTTTCCAACAGTATGAGATACTCCAGTTAGTATAGCCCCAGCATTGAAATATTAATAATTAATTATTTCAAAAGAGCAAGTTGACTGAAAGATGCTGTTATCTGACCCGTATTAGTTTTGCTTTTAAGCATCTGCTTTTTATTCTGTACTGATTCTAGTTAGTCTCCAGTATTGAACTGTTCCTGAAAGAGGCATAGTCCTCTAGGGCCCAGGTATTTGTTAGTGGATGCTAGCCTCTGTTTGCCAAAAGCTGGGAATGGGCAACAGAAGATGGATCACGTAATTACCTGTTCCGTTCCTTCCCTCTGAGGCATGTGGCATTGGAAGCTGTTGGAAGACAGGATATTGGGCTAGATGGATTTTTGCTCTAACCCAGCTTAACTGTTCTTATGAGGCTGCTTGCTATGTTACAGTGAAGTACAACTGAAAGTTGAGTGATTTTGTGGCAAGAGCATCAGGTTTTAAATTGCTGAACAACAGTATTTGAAATGTTTTAAGAACATGAATGAAAGGAAATGTTGCTGTAATTTTCTTCTCGGAATCTTATCCTCTCTTGGTTTCAGTGACTCTACTTCTGGTTCTCCTACATCTCTAATCCTTCAGTATCTGTCTGAAGGATCTTCCTTATCTTCCCCTCCTCTTCAATTTTCTGTGGGGGGTTTTCAAGGCTCTGTCCTAGGTTCCTTTTTCTTCTACACCTTTTCGCTAGGCAATCTGATCCACAAACCCAAATTCAGCTACCATCTCTATGCTGATTACTCTAGCTCCTTATTCCAGACTTAACTCCTTTGCCCAAACAAAAATCTTGGCTGGTGTCTGACATCTCATGGATGTTGCCCTAAAAAAGAGTCACCGTGGCTTAACCACCATGTAAAAGAAGCAGTGAGGGACAAAAAGGCATCTTTTAAGAAGTGGAAGTCCAATCCTAGTGAGATAAATAGAAAGGAACATAAACACTGTCAAATCAAGTAAAAATGTAATAAGAAAAGCAAAAAAGATTTTGAGGAACAGCTAGCCAAAAACTCAAAAGAAATAACAAAATGTTTTTAAGTACATTAGAAGCAGGAAGCCTGCTAAAAACCTGTGGGTCCCTAGACGATCGAACTATAAAGGCGCAATCAAGGACGATAAAGCCATTGCGGAGAAACTAAATGATTTCTTTGCTTCAGTCTTCACGGCTGAGGATGTTGGGAGATTCCCAAATCTGCACCCTTTGTGGGTAATGAATCTGAGGAACTGTCCCGGATTGAAGTGTCATTAGAGGAGGTTTTGGAACAAATAGAAAAACTTAATGTTAACAAATCTCCGGGACCGGATGGCATTCATCCAAGGGTTCTAAAAGAACTCAAATGGGAAATTGCTGAACTATTATCTGTGGTTTGTAACCTATCCCTTAAATCGGCTTCCGTACCTAATGACTGGAAGGTAGCCAACGTGACACCAATATTTAAAAAGGGCTCTAGAGGCGATCCTGGCAATTACAGACCGGTAAGTCTAACTTCGGTACCTGGCAAATTAGTGAAACAATAGTAAAGAATAAAATTGTGAAGCATGTAGAAGAACATAATTTGTTGGACAAAAGTCAACATGGTTTCTGTAAAGGGAAATCCTGTCTTACTAATCTATTAGAGTTCTTTGAAGGGGTTAACAAACATGCGGACAAGGGGATCCAGTAGATATAGTATACTTAGATTTCCAGAAAGCCTTTGACAAGGTCCTCACCAAAGGCTCTTGTGTAAATTACATGGCCATGGGATAAGAGGGAAGGTCCTTTCTTGGATTGAGAACTGGTTAAAAGACAGGAAACAAAGGGTAGGAATAAATGGTAAATTTTCAGAATGGAGAGGGGTAACTAGTGGTGTCCCCAAGGGTCAGTCCTAGGACCAATCCTGTTCAACTTATTCATAAATGATCTGGAGAAAGGGGTAAGCAGTGAGGTGGTAAAGTTTATGGATGATACCAAACTGTTTAGGATAGTCAAGACAGAAGCAGACTGTAAGGGACTCCAAGAAGATCTCACCAAACTGAGCGATTGGGCAACAAAATGGCAAATGAAATTTAATGTGGATAAGTGTAAAGTAATGCACATCGGGAAAAATAACCCCAACTATACGTACAGTATGATGGGGGATAATTTGGCTATGACAAATCAGGAAAGAGATCTTGGAGTTATCGTGGACAGTTCTCTGAAAACTTCCACACAGTGTGCAGCGGCCGTCAAAAAGGCAAATAGGATGCTAGGTATTATTAAGAAAGGGATAGAAAATAAGACCCAGAATATCTTACTGCCCCTGTATAAAACTATGGTACGCCCACATCTTGAATACTGTGTACAGATGTGGTCTCTCACCTCAAAAAGATATTTTGGCCTTGGAAAGGGTTCAGAAAAGGGCAACTAAAATGATTAGGGGTTTGGAACGGGTCCCATATGAGGAGAGGTTAAAGCGACTGGGACTTTTCAGTTTAGAAAAGAGGAGACTGAGGGGGGATATGATAGAGGGGTATAAAATCATGAGTGGTGTGGAGAGGGTGGATAAAGAAAAGTTATTTATTAGTTCCTAAATAGAAGAACTAGAGGACACCAAATGAAATTAATGGGTAGCAGGTTTAAAACTAATAAAAGAAAGTTCTTCTTCACACAGCGTGTAGTCAGCATGTGGAACTCCTTGCCAGAGGAGGCTGTGAAGGCTAGGACTATAACAGAGTTTAAAGAGAAGCTAGATAATTTCATGGAGGGGTCCATAAAAGGCTATTAGCCAGGGGATAAAATGGTGTCCTTGGCCTCTGTTTGACAGAGGCTGGAGAGGGATGGCAGGAGACAAAGCGCTTGATCATTGTCTTCGGTCCACCCCCCTCTGGGGCACCTGGTGCTGGCCACTGTCGGCAGACAGAATACTGGGCTAGATGGACCTTTGGTCTGACCCGCTACGGCCGTTCTTATGTCTAGCCCTCAGCTCAAAACTAAAACTGCTCTTAATATCACCTGCCCTGCAGCCCTCTTCGTTACTCCTTTCTTAATCATTGTGGCAAAACCACCATCCTGCTATTCACTCAGGATCATAACCAGGGCATACTGATTGACTCAAATTGGTCCTCACCTCTAAGGCTACGTCTACACTGCAGGCTTCGTGTGCAAGAACTGTTTTGCACAAGAGTTCTTGTGCAAAAGGTCTTGCGCAAGAGCGCGTCCACACTGCCATGTGCTTTTGCACAAGAGATGTGCTTTTGCGCAAGAGCGTCCATGGCAGTGTGGAGGCTCTCTTGCGCAAGAAAGCTCTGATGGCCATTTTAGCCATAGGGGTTTCTTGCACAAGAAACCTGTTGCCCGTCCACACTGCCTTCTTGTGCAAGAGGGCTTATACCTCGTTGGGAGAGGAATAACTCTTGCGCAAGAAGCCCTCTGTTCTGACGCCTTACTGTAAATTTATTTGCACAAGAACACGCGTGCAGTGTAGACGCTCTGCAAGTTTTTGCACAAGAACAGCTGTTCTTGTGCAAGAAACCTGCAGTGTAGACGTAGCCCTAACGTATGTCTAAATTGTGCAGATTCTTTCTGTATCTCAGCTCTAAGCTATGGCCTTTCCTATCGCCCCCTTCCCCCCCTCAGTTAAAACTCTTATCCAAGCACTCATCATCCCATATCTGGATTCCTACAACATCCGTTGCATTTCTCAAGGCTGGAGAAATCTTGGCTTCCTCATATCCATTCCGAATGTTGCTGCAAAGATCATTTTCATAGCCTGTCAGTTTGTGCATGTCACCCCACTCTTTGCATCTCTGGACTTTCTTCCCCGACTCGTATCAAACATAAGATGCTTGCATTTGCTTTTGAGGCCATTCCTGACCTATCACCACCAAACCTATCATGCCTCATTCTCTACTGTGAGGTTGAATTTTGCCTGCAATCAGCCAGTGATCACAGCCGCCAATGTTAAATTTGCAAACAAGCAGCTTTGTGCTTTTTCTCATGCTGTTTAGAGATATTGCACCTGAGGGTATGTCTATACAGCAGCATTATGTTGGAATACCTGATGTTATTCCAGAATAACAAAGAGCGCGTCCATACTACCAGCCTTTATTTCAAAATAACATCAAGCTAGAGGACTTCTTACTCCAACTCATGGTAACCCCCATTTTAAGAGGAGTAATGAAAGTCAAATGAATAGTGTTCTTTCTTCGACTTCCTGCTGTGTAGACAGCGCCAAAAGCTGAAATAAGCTATTTTGACTTAAGCTACGCAATTGACATAGCTGAAGTTGCATAGCTTATTCCGACTTTAGCCCTGCTGTGTAAATGTACCCTCAGAAGTAGTTCCCTGTAAACATCCTACCTTCCTTCATACCCTTTCTTACAGCTTCACTTTGCACCATGGTGTGTACACAAACAGAAGACAGAACAATCAAAAACTCTACTGTCTTACTAGAATAATCCCTGGAATTTCCACATTACTTTGGGACACAGATCTAGACTTATTTGTAAATGACACCTTCCTTTCCCAAGGTTCGTGCATCATTTCTTTGTTTCTGTCTGTCTGTCTGTCACTTTGGAGATCTTTTATTCCACCAGAAGCACCTAATAGTACTGGGACCTAAAAAAATGTCAAGCAGGCAATTGGATGTGAAAGTGAAAGGGCAGCTCTGCATCAAATTGTTAGGACAAGCAATGGCCTCTGTAGTATTAGGGAATCTGTTAGCATTGACAGATGGTCTCTGGAAGGATCCAGAGTCTTTATTATCATTACCCAACAAATGAGAATGCTCAGAAGCAGCCTCCTCCATTTCAAAAGGACCCTGTTGGATAAATATACTCTGATCTAAAAAGGTCATGACAAAGCGAATGCTGGCTACATCACACAAAAGGGAAAATGAGCAAACTCAGGGAATTTCCTTTCTTGGCCACATGGGTAGAGGATACAACTGTGCATTAAAGTGTGCCACTTAACAACTGCAGGAAGTACTCTATAATCCAGGTAAACTGCTGACCAATTCAGTGAAAAGGATTTTGCGTGAAAATATGCACTCAAGCATCTAAACATGCTACAGAGAACAGCCCCACAAAAAGCGTATCCTGGGGTGAAAACGGGAGGGATCTGGATTCCTGATCTCATTTCCCACCTCTGATATTGATTTTCATTGTTATTTAGGGCAAATCTCAATCTGAGTGACTCAATTTTACACATTTGGAAAACAATATAGTAGATTATCTTCAGAAACAGCTGCACTTTGTGTTCCTTAAATTCCCCACACTGACAGGATCTGTAGAACCATGGATCTTATCATCCAGGGGTACACAGAGGTCTTACAAGGGGGACATCAACTCATCTAGGTATTTGCCTAGTTTTACAACAGGATACATAAAAGCATTAGAAATCAGTACAAACTAAAATTTCATACAGTGTTTATACTGCATTACATACTGAACTAGGTACAATATTTTATTCCAAGATCTGTATGGTAAAATAAGAGAGCAATTTTTCAGTAATAGTGTGGCTTTGATGCTTTTTAATTTCTCTGTCTGATTTTGTCAACAAGTGGTTTGTAAGTGAGGTAAAAGTTGGGGCAAGCAAGAAAATCAGACTCCTGAAATTAAGTAGTCTGTAAAGGTTGAGGCCTTGACTGGGAGTCAAGATATTTGTGTTCTGTTCCCAGCTCTGCAAGTCACTTCAGCTCTGTGCCTCAGTTTCTCCATCTATAAAATAGAGAAAATGAGATTTGCCTTGTCTGTATAGTGCTTTGAGATCTATTAATGAAAAGTGACAAGAGCAAGGTATTCTTACTAATCTTCAGCAGTAAATCTCCAAAGCAAAGAGGCACCAAACCAAGCATATGTTATGATTTAATAATTTGCAGTGATAGCAAATGAAATATAGCCTCATTTAGAAATGGTCTTCTTTGCCAATAGCAAAATATATCCACTTAGAAGTATATATTGCAGTCCCACACATAGGCTATGTCTATACTCATTTTTTGAGGAAGAATGGCTCCTGCGCAAGAGGGGGGTTTTGCACAAAAAGGAGCCATCAACACTGCTCATTTTTGTGCAAAACTCTCTTGTGCAAAAACGGCTGCTCATTACTTATGCAAATGAAGTGCAGCAATATTCCACGCCACACTTCATTTGCATATGCTTTTCCGCAAGAAGGCTACAGTATAGACGTAGCCATAGAGAACTGTCCTTTTTTCCCTTGTAAATGTATATAGCACCTTCCATTACAGTGCTTAGAAATTATCCATGGATCCGACTTACATCGGATCCCTACTGGGTACAAACGGTATGATTGTGTCCTGAGATGTAATTACTTCTTTCAGGCATCCCTATTGTCTATACACTCAGGGTTGATGTAGAGTGGTACATACCACAGTTCAGTGCTCTGGTTCTTGGCATTATCACTGATACATTAGCCGCTCCATCTCCTGGTCTGCTGGGCCCCAGCAGACCAGGGGACACCTTTTCTCAGCAGTCACCTCAGCTTGAGAATATCTACTCTACTGGCAAGGCTGGCACTGTTATAACCCTGAAAGATGCATTTGTTCTTCTGAATCTAGAGCCCATAGCAACACCTACTGGTTGTGGGTGGACTGCAAGATGAAACGAGATCATTTGTGATAGGTCAGACTACAACCTCAGTATTACATAATGAGTCCCCCGCACCCCACCCCACACACACTTCCTCCTTGTATCTAGGTCAGGGGTTTCCAAACATTTTCATGCCAGGAACCACACACCTCTTAACAGATTGGACCAAAATACAATCTTGTCTCCAAGAGCTTTGAAAGGGATATTAATCCTTGGTGCTCCAGGCCATTAGCCAACAAGTAAGTAATGGGGGGTCAGAAGGAAACTTTTGTGGCGGGACAGGAGGGAGAAGTGTTATGGTATCACTGCCTTCTGTAGGGTTTCTTCCACCTTCTCAAGCATCTGGAATGCACCCCCAGCAGATACAGGACAAGAAGGCGTATTCGTCTGATGCTATCTGGCAAGTCCTCCGTTTCCTATTTTCAACTGTAACAATTACTTGCATTTCAGTGACCCCAAATTTCAGGAGACTGCTTATGAACTTGTTAATGCTGCACACCGTAGGGGAAGTTTATAGTCGCTATTGTCATTTCTTCAGGTACAAGAGAAATTATAGGAACTGGGTTTTAGTTTAAGAGGTTTTTATTTTTATACATTAAAACTAGCCTTTCATCAGCTAATTTACACATACCTCAACAAGGCTCTTTCTGGGATTAGATTGGGGTGGGCCATAATGAGCCTATGGATCAGATGTAGTTTGCTAGGGTTAAGCACTGGCAGTCCACGATGCTTTGTTTACCTGAATATCTGCAGGTATGGCCCCTTGCAGCTTGCTGTAGGGGCGCCCTGCTAACAGGAGCTGTGGGAAGTGGTGTGGGCTGGTCTGCTGATTTCCACAGCTGCCATTGGCCAGGAACAGCAATCTGCAACCACTGGGAGTTGCAAACAGATGTACCCTGTGGACTTTCAGGTAAATAAAGCATCTGGTGGCTCACTAGCAGCTAACCCTGGTAAACCACATTCAGCCCCCAAGCTGTAGAGGTAACAGCTCTGGGAATGATTGTGATGAAAAAAGGGACACAGGTTGTGTTCTCATCTATCTTCTTTTAGTCTTGTTGCTTCAGATGAGTGCAGAGAGTAAAAGGAGGGAGCCCACAACCCCTGGGCAGTCCACACTTACCACATAGAAACATCTTTGTATGTCAGGAGACCCCCATTAGCCTAGGCATTACCCATTTAACGCCAAAAGAGCAGGCCCGGTATTTTCATTACTGTGTCAGAATACCCCCAGTTCAGATGGCAGTGCGCCACCTCCATGCATGGTGCTCTTGCTCCCTGCATGCTGCCATGTTGACTTGTTGCACCTAAGACTGGAGTTCTGATGGGGCACAGCTCTCGCTGAACAGAGTTTTGTCCCAAAGGCAGCAACACCTTATTCAACACCAAGGATGAGAGGAGTCACCACCTCCATGTAAAGAGGCCTTGGTTACATACCCCTGGAATTAGTACTTTACAAGTTACTAACATTAAAAGTCGGATTAAACTTTATTAAAAATTCTTCTAATATAGAAAATGAGAGGAATCAAATGCGACATACTAATGCCTAAGATTATGTCTCATTACATGAGTTATTGTATTTACAGTATTACAGTAGTAGTAGTAGTCCTGGTATTCAGGGAGAACTACAAACAATACATTGTACAGACCCAATCTAACATTAACATTTCATTGCTGCAAAGAATTCAACACACTTGCTCAGAAAGACAGCAGAACAGTATAGGCAAGTGTTACATCATTATTTTCATGGAAGGTTTTTCTGTACAAGCTGAAATACTGATTCTCCCCATCCTCCCCTCCCCTCCGCTTCACCCTTCTGGCACAAAAGTTTCCATAATTGCAGCATGAATGCTACATATTATAAATGCTAAATAGGATCATTTATTGTGATATGCAGTTTTGTCAGCACCCTGTACATTAAAGCAAAATGGTATACTAATTAGAATTTGTCATAAAAGAAGATTAATTATCCACTCTAGGTAAAATGAAAAATTGATTGAAATCAAAGAAGTGAAACAGAGTGCTGAATGGCATGTATCCATAGGTAACATAACTCCTCAAGAGTCTAATACTATTGTACCATCATACGTTTCTGCTTGTGTGCGCGCAGGGGGATTAAAGTTCATATCTGCTTTTTTGAGAAACTGAGCTAATTTAAATGGTCTTTCCCAAGTATGCAATTTATTAGCTGAAACCTGAGGCCAGTACTGAAGGAAATGAAATGTCATAGACAAACGCTGTTTCACACTGCGTTGTCTACACATATTAATGCTTTTGCATTATCTACATTACAATGATTAAATGCTTCTGTATAAGTTTGACTGCTCATTTAAAAATGCTAAAAAAACTGTACAGTTTTCGTAATTACATCTTTAGAAGAATTTTTTTAGAAGTTCAGAAAACGACTGTGTAACATGTCATATATAGGGAATGAAGGGACACCATGTCTGAAGACTAGAAATATGCAGTGTTGATCAATTTAAAGTCAGATCAAACATTTAATCAAAAATTTCAAAGTTGTAAATGTCTAGTTTTCTGTTCATCTTGACATACAGATTACCAAAGATACTGTGCATTTTAAAATTCATAAGAACTTAAGTTATAAGGCCCTTATTTTAATCTGTGCTACATACAAAATGTATTGAGAAGCAAATATAATTATTAAATAATTTAATACACAAGTATAGTCAAAAAGCGTTGTACATTATAGCAAATGTACATTGATTTTCAGAGATACAAAGTTACTGGGTTAATTCAAATTTACACAGTTTTGTGAAATTCTGCTCATGGGAAGAATTCAGGAGAAAGGGAAGGGAGTTTGAATCCAAACAATTGTCAACAGGTAAAACAAGCATGCCTTTCTATCCAGTGAAGACTGAAAATGTACCACCACCCTATACAGAAGCACCCTATACAGTTAACTAGTGTTAACTAGTTAGGTAATAGGTGGAATTCCCATGTTTTTCTATAACTTTATAACTAGCTTCCTATCATTTCTACAGCTAGAACAAAGCAATCCATGTGCACCAAGCTTAAAAGTCACCACTGCAAATGGAAGAACTCCGCAGAGGATACTCAGCCTCTTTATAACCCTTAGGCTTAAAAACCTCTTTCAAGACCTTGGGGCACAAGAGCCCTCTGAACGCTTGAAGGCAGTATGTCACAGGAGGCAACTCTCACATGAACACACCTCGCTTGACTAGAGATGCTTCATGTGAACCATCCCTAGTCTTCAGCATGCTACAAAGTTTTGCCTCCCTTCCCCCACAATTGCTTCACAGGAGAGGCATTATGCAAACACTTCTAAACCAAGACTCTTCCATAGGATTTTCAAGTGACCAGCACCCACAACTGGGGGCACATTTTTCAGACCAGATGAGAACCAGGAGGTTGGAATTAGGTGCTGAGCACCACTGAAAATGTGTCCCCTTTCCGTGGGTGTTTCAATGGGAGGTGGCGTCACTTCAGCACATTGAGAGATATGGCCATAGATGTATGACAGACTAATTGCTTCATACCCCAGAGTAAAGGTTGTGGGCTTTAACACAGGGGTGTGGATGGCACATGAAATATGGCACCATTCTCCTGAACATTACTGGCTGAAATGCAGACAAAATGACTGCGGTCAGTCTCATGGCTTCAGATCAGGGGAGAGTGTGAAAGGGGACATAGCCCAAAAATACAGTGGGCACGCCACACTCAGCTACCACACGCTGAAATGTGTTTCTGTCCAGTCACAGAACACAGTCTATTGTGCCAGTACCCTTCCTAGTGGCAGATACCCAGGCCACAATTTAACATCTTTGCTGGCAGTCCCATCTGAGGCCAGTGACAGGACAGAATCCATCCGGTGGTGCCAGCTTGCAGTGCTGCTGCCAAACATGTCTTATGGGCAGAAGAGATTTCTGTCCCCAGAGCTGTCAATGTGAGACCATGGGAATGCATAAGTATTAATGATACTATTCAAAGGAACTCAAAAGTATACAGAAAGTAGCATGTCCCATGGTCAACTGGTATAACCCTTCTTAGGTACAAGAATGGAATTTCAGTCTGGGCCAAAAATCCAGACGAGATAGTATCTACTCTTTTAAATCAACACAATCACAAAACTAGGAGAAGCCAGAGATGCTTATTTGCATGAAAGTACCCATAAAACCCTGCTAGCTCACAAAAGATGCTGTTATCTTTTGAATTCTGAGGGAAAAAAACCCCTAAATTTATGCTGCATCAAGTACTGCTACATATGCCTGAAACTGAAGCGTCTCCCCCTACCAGATTTGGAGACAACGATCTTTCCCCTACTGTTTACCTAACGAAGCCTAAAATTACAATGGCTTTTGTATTACCATAGCTGAGAGCAGTGGTTAAATAGCTGCAGTACAATAAGCAGAGGGAGCACAAAATGTCACCGTTACCTGGACAAAACAGGTTTTTGTCCCATTTAAAAAAAAAAAAAATCACTCAATGGTCAAGATGCAGACTTTGATTTCTAGAAGGCAAGTAATATGCTGTGAGGCAGATGCCAGATTGTAGAAGAGGGGAAGAACCACCCCAAGAGACATGTTTCAAACACACTCCTGCTAGGCTAAACAACTTTAAGGTCAGAATGCTGCCCCAAATGCAAGATTGGCATTTCTTACAGATATTGAGACAGTTGCAGTACTCATCTGTTTAGAAAGCTGGACGAGTATTTTCTTATGAACTATGCAGAGCTACCAAGAGAGAAATAATTTAACCCTGTGAGCATGACCACCTTTACACCATTCTGCACTCAGCATGTTGGAATCCCAGCTTCAAAACGTTGACACTGTTCCACAGAATTGTCAGTTCCCAAACTACTCTGCAGAATGGAAATGATCGGGTTGTGACCACATCTCTCCTATGCAGGCAACTCAACAGCACGACTCCAAAAACTGAGGTACCAAAACAGAAAAATTACTCGGCAGATGGAAAATAGCAAGATGTTCTAGATGCATGTGTTATTCTGTTGTCTCTTCTATTCATGTCAGATTTGGGGACTGTTTACCCTAAACCATACACTTTGTTTTGCTTCCCCTCTCGCACTTGGGCAGCCTGTGTAAGGGTCAAGTAGAACACTCAAGAGACTTTTCCCTCTCTATTCCCCTGTGGGTACACAGCAACCCAAAGGCAACGGAGTTGGGTAGAGCCAAGACTGTGTTTCATCCAGTGAATTAGCCAGCAACACACAATTGGCAAAGTAGCAGGCACATAGCCTATCCTATGTACACCTGGGAGGTGGAATACCTCTTTCTGCTTCCTATAAGACAGTAGAGCTCTACATCACTCCCAATGCAGGGCAGGGCCAGAATATTACTACCCAGCCCTACAGAACTCAAGTCTAACTAGATATAAGCTAATGTTTACCTTTGTGATGGGATTCCAATACTTCTGGCACACTCAAAGCCTTGATACAGAAGAAGGAGTGCTACCGTAAGAACCAAATTTTGAACCATGCTGTATCCTATGGCTAGTCATGATTCTATCCAATTACTCCCAGGAAGTGGAGAGCACAGAAAGCAAAAGCAGGCATGCATCATTTCAGGTAGGGTTTAAATATTTCGATTATGATCACTGTTCCAATCGCTCCATTTTCCATTATTGTCTTTTTTAAAAACAAACATCTAACCAATTTAAGGAACAAGTGTTCCTCTGTCTAAAACTTAATTCTGGACAAGAGGAAAACAACTTAAAACCAAAGTATGTGTATACACACAAACTAGCTGTATGTTCACACAGGGTGTGTAAAAGCAGCTTAAAATGCCCTTCTCACTTTGTAAGTCTATGAAATGTACATTACGTGATTATCAATCCATTTCCTACGAGGCCCTTGCTAGAAGAGAAACTTCCTTTGTTTTCTTTGCAGAACAGTTTTTGGAAAACACTTTTTTCCTCCTCCTTTTTTGGCTACATTTTCAAGCATTGTCCTGGTAGTTTCTCTCTTTCACAGGAGACTGGCCAGGCTGGTGGTGGGTCCATTTTGAGCCTGGAACTGTACAGGAGGTGGTCCATCTGTCCACTGAAAGACAACATACAAAATGAAAATCCTATATTCACTATATGGGAGAGGGGGGGAAAATATCACCTGCAATATCAGAAATGAATAGTTGGCCATATACTATTTACCATGTTGAGATGATAAAAGCAAGGGCATCAAAACCAGTTTGATTACTAGGATACACCTTCGAGACACGTTTCAGCAAGGTAGCTGCGTTAGTCTATTTCAGCGGTGCCCAACCTGAGGGGGTCGCGGCTGTCTTCCGGGGGAGAGGGTCACAGTGCCGGCCGCCATTTTGTTTTCCTGACTTCGCGCCCGACGGGGGTAGGGGGAATGGCAGGGGAGCGGACCGGTGCTTTAAATTAAAGGGGCCACAACAAAATGTTCCCAGTGCTTTTTTTTTATTTGCTCAACAAAAATTTTCCCGGCCCTGGGGGGTTGCAAAATAAAAAAGGTTGAGCACCACTGTCTTACTGCATTTGATCTAGGATGGACAAGCTACTGAATGGACACATTTCCTGTTCCTTGTCATACAAATGTAAAGGTCCAATCCTGAAATCATTCACACAAGTACAGATTTGATGGCTATGGCCCCAAGTACAAGTTCAATAAAATGCTCAAGCTAAACCAAAATTACATTCAATCAAGGCCTGTTCCTCGCTCATCTTAATACATTTGGGTGCTTACATTTTACCAAGTTTGATGAGACAGAAAATTTTTATAGTATATATTTTTTCCAATCCACACTATCTAGCCTATGCGATCAGAACAGAGGTTGTAAAAAGCCCAGCAATGGAGGTAGACATCAAAAAGAAGTCACTAGCACAGCACTATCTCTGAAATCTGTGCCCTCTGGGATTGCAGGTTATTTATATACATATGCTCCTGGGAACCACACTATTGCTGTGGGCATCTTTGTAAACAAGAGGTTATAACTCAAACACTCCCACCCCTGGGAAATCTCTAAAGGGACCTACTGCAGACAAAGCAATGAAATGATTTCTTCCTATTCTCCATTCTCCCTCCCATTTCTTCCAATGTACAAGACGGTGTCACTCTCAGATCAAAGGTCTGGGTGCACTACCATAACTTAACAACATAGCCAGTACATAATTGGTTTCTTGTTTTTGAAATCAAGAACTGTAGGATGAACCAGCCGACGGGTTACAAAAACTACTTTGCTCATGCAATAATCATGTGGCACTCAGGGAAAAGGACACTTGGGAAATAAAGACATCACCAACCTAACAACCTTTACAAAAAGTTCACTCATTAATCTGACCTGCATTTCTCTTTCCTGTTATCAGTCCATTTTACATATTAGGAAGTAGTTTGAACTCTGGCAATTCACTAAGATGTTTGTGTGCTGGGGGAAGGGGTGGCATTGGTGTTTTGCTTTACACACACCGCTGAAAGATGACGACGGCCTACCGTAATTAGATTGTGTTCTGGAAGACTGCATGCTTCAATATGGTCCTGAAGAAGCTGTTGTGAAAAGTTCTGATGCATCTGTGCAGCCTCATGAGCATCCATTGCGTTCCCACAGGCTTTGTTCAGATCTGAAAGGGAAAAAAAGCGAGCATATAATTTTTGTACTGACAAAGATTAAATGGCAGACAGTTCAGGTATATGGCACTTTTTTTATTGCTTATGAATGCCCCCTTTTTACTGGCTGGAGGGAGAGGACACTTGTGTAGCCCCATATGAAACTTCCTTCCTTTCTCCAACTTTTTTGATAAAATTATTTGAAAAAGTCAAGTTTTTAAAATTGATTATTCCCCCTCCCCCACAAAAAAGTCTGCCCTTTAAATAGTATCCCGGATCTTTTTGAACAACTCCTGAGAGAAATTTAAAGTGTTTCTGCACATTAGGAATGTTTATCAAGTTATTTTCAGCAAGGGGAGAACCATGAAAATGGACACAAAATGGTAACACAGGATTAGTCTACACTGGAAATGCTGCAGGCGTACTGCCATAACACATCAGTGTACACTTTATCCATGCCAACGGGAAGGGTTCTCCCATCAGCATCGGTAATCCACTACCCTGAGTGGCAGTAGCTAGGGTGAAAAAGAACGCTTCAGTTTAACTAGCACTATCTACATAGGGAATCAGACCATCTTAACTATGTCCTTCAGGGGAAGAGATTTTTCACACCCCTTAGTGATTTTAGCTGGGTTGAGCTAACCTTTAGTGTAGACCAGGACAAAGACTGGGGTTTTCAAATGGCCCAGGGGAATTAGGCACCCAAATTATTTTAGCATTCAGTGGGAATTTGACACACAACTCCTAAGGCTTCTGGTCTAGTGCCCAAAACAAACTGAAAAGAGGAGAAAACATTCCCCCTTTCAATCCTGGCAACACTGGGCAATACTTGTAGCAGCACATAGATTGTTCAGACAGAAAGGTGAGTTTGAAATCCATGGCCCTTTATAACAAACTTATTTTTCTTATTAGTTTACAACTCATTCCAAAGCACTTTGTGATAACCACGAGGACAATGAGATGTCCTGCAAGTGCTCTTACCTCAGCTATATATAGAACTGAACTAAAACAGCCAAAAGTTACATTTGGTGCTAACTTCTACCTTCATAAGTACTACCCCCAGCATCTTGCAGTACTACACTTGCATCTGAAGGCAGATTTAAGCTTAGATACTGTATAAAATAAAAATTGGGGATGTTGATTAAACTATATTTAACTAATCAACTAGTCAATGGATTTTTCATCAACTAGTTAATTACAGTTAATTAGCAGGGGAGCTGCAGTGGGAGTTAGCTCCTGGTCCCAGCAGCTCTGCCTTAGAGCCAACAGGCTCTTAATACACTGAAAAGGCAGAAGCACTAGGGGGACCCAGTGTGAGCTGGGAATCAGCTGATTGCCAGCTCACCTGGGTCCCCCCTGCTGAGCTTCTGATTTTTAAATGTATTAAGAGCCTGCTGGCTCTTAATACATTTAAAAGGCAGAGTTGCAACATCTGGGACTAGGCGTGAGTCGGTCATCAGCTAATTCCTGGCTCACGCCTGGTCCCCGCTACTCCCCTGCCGAGATGGTGCTGGGGCGAACCGGCTTTTAAGCTGGCTTCCCCAGCACCGGCTCCCCCCCGCCTCTGCTAGAAGCGGCAAGGGAGAGGGGGAGAAGCGACTAGTCGAGGAACTAGTCGACTAGTTGCTTACATCCCTAAGCAAATTTTGTTAATATTTTTATTAAGGTACTTGATGTTATTATACCAGCCACATCTCATATTCCTGGCACTATTCTATTCTGCACAAAGAGGGCAGGAGAGTTTCAGTTTTGTGGAACTGTCTGTTATCTTTCCCTGTTTCAAAACTTATTTGCATATATATCAACATTTCTTCGTTTTATTTTCAAACCTCTGTGGACAATACACCAATAACTCCATGAGGACCATTAAGCAAAGTTCTTGCTTGAACAAAAACATTTGCTTGTGGTCAACTTCTGACAGTGTATTTACAGATCATCTGAAGAAGTGGATTTTGCCCACAAAAGCTCATGATACTGTTTTTTATATAAGTTAGTCTCCAAAGTGCCACAGTTGTTTTTAGTGTATTTACAGCGCCATCTATTGGCAAAAGTATGGCACTGCATGTCTTGATAGTTACAAGAAATGCTTTTAACCCAACAGCTTTTAACCCCACTATCATCCAACTTGTGAACTGATCTTATTTGCCCAGAAAGAACACCATCTGATAGTCACTAAAGAGGTGTGATTCACACAGGAGACTAAGAACAGCCATTCTGAGTCAGGCACAAAGTCCATCTAGCCCAGTAGCCTGTCTTCGGACAGTGGCCAGTGCCAGGTGTCCCAGAGGGAAGAACAGAGCAGGGAATCATTAAGTGATCCCTCTCCTGACACCCATTCCCAGCCACTGACAGAGAGGCTAAGGACACCATTCCTGCCTATCCTGGCTAATAGCAATTGATGGACCTAACCTCCATGAACTTATCTAGCTCGTTATGTTAAATTCATGGACTTCTTCTGGTAAGGAGTTCCACAGGTTGACTGTGCGTTATGTGAAGAAATACTTCCTTTTGTTTTAAACCTGTTGCCCATTAATTTCATTTAGTTCTTGTACTAAGGAAGTGCTACTTACTCCTTCCCATATCTACTTTCTCTATACAAGTAAAGATTGTATTGACCTCAATCATATCCCCACCTTAGTCGTTTATTTTCCAAGCTGAGAAGTCCCTATTTTATTAATCTCTCAAGACAGAAGTCGTTCCAAACCCCAAATCATTTTTGTTGTCCTTTTCTGAACCGCTTCCAATTCCAATCATTTTTTTCATTGGGCAACACCATTTGCACACAATATTCAAGATGTGGGTTTAACAAGGATTTATTTATAGGCAATATGATATTTTTGGCCTTATCTATCCCTTTCTTAATGATTCCCAACATACTATTCGCTTATGTGACTGCTTGCTGCACACTGAGTGGATGTTTTCAGAGAACTATACACAATGACTCCAAGATCTGAGTGGGAACAGCTAATTTACACCCCTACATGTTATGTCAGAAATCTTGACTACCAGTCTCGCCATGCAGCTATCTCTCTGAGCATTTTACTGTCAACATTCTGGTAGGGATATATTACTGGTCACCTGACTGCTATATGTTATGAGAGCATACAATTACAATACACAGATTCTATGGTACAGTTTGGTTCATTTATCAAATGTGCACAGCTGCAAATGAGAGATTACATTAGCGTATGTGAGATGCTGCGTGGTGACACTGTTAGTCAAGATTTCTGACATTCTAGAGACTGACCATCAGCTGAGCTTCTTAGAAGTAGCACCCGATTTCCACACCCTTTAAATATGAGCATGTCTAGTTAGAAAAATTAACATTTGTCTTCCAGACATACACTACTCCTGAAAAACTTGAATACAGAAGATGTTTATGCCATACTAGCTTCTTGGTAAGCAGAAGAACTGAGAAGCATGACCTTTCCCCTCTCCCCATCCCTGAGAACTAAGCTTGCGACTTGTCTTGTACACAGACATATACACTTTGACTAACTTACCTCGCAGCAGAGCTGAAGACCATAGTTGCACAGACATATCTGGGATCTTGCTGGCAAGTTGCATGGCTGGTACCACCATGTTATTACTTTCCTAGTCAAGAACACATATTAAAGGTCACTCCTTTTGGGCATATATGTTTTTCTTTAAAATATAAAAATATTCCATACAAATGCATAGTTTGTACAAGTACACAATGGAATGGTAACCTCCATGGTATTCACTGACAGAGTATCTAGCTTAACTCTTATCTATTCTCATACATTAGGTAAAATCTGCTGAGGGCAATTTTTAACTATGCAGTAACATTTCTGGGCTATTAGAAACCATTTCATGTGAGATTATACTCCTCTATATAATTTCAGTTCATTCCACATTACTGGATCTGCTACAGCAAACTAAACCCAAGCATTTATTTAGCATATATCAGGATTTATTTAGAAAAGTCTACAAACACCTGAACAGAGGGCAGATACATTATGTGGGAAATGACATATTGAACTGCATTAAGACTGACACAGGCAGAACAAGTGACCTATTAAGGATTTTGTTTCAATACGTGAATCACCAATATTTACAAGTATTAAGTTATTGCTGAATTGAAACAACTTTGATTACAAAATGGCTGCCATGTTCCAACTTGGAAGTGACTGTGTTTCTGTGGTAGGCCAGGAACTACAAAGTGGTCTGAGACCTTTCTACACAATAGGAATTAGAGTACATTGACAGGGCACATCATGGAAAATATTGCATGAATCAGCTTGCCACAGCATGAGGATAAAAACAAGATCTGCATTGAGAATCCTTTCCAAAACAATCCGGTTTAAGCCATTTCTCATTTACTTTGATCTTTTCAAAGTGATTTTCAACACTACGAAAATACAATCTTCTGAAACAGATTGCAAATGTCACTGCTTTGTCCACATACCATTAAATATGCTAATCAGAAATTGAAAAGTCAATACGCTGCCAGCTTTAGGTGAAATACTGCTGTATGTGGAGCTCTTAAGACAGAGTGTGCAAAACCCACTGATTTTCTGGCAAACAGCAAGTAAAACAAGGGTTTCCAGTAGTAATACTGAAAAGTATAAAGGCTTACCCTGTGATTCCCTAGTACATAGAATATATGACCCAGGAGCACAAGAGAACATGCTGTTAATCGGTTCAAGTCTTCTGCATTTGACATTTTCAGTGTCTCTCGCAAAAATCGTCTATCAAAACAGAACAAAAATATTCTATAAAATACTTTATTTCCTTCCCATATGGACAAAACATGTAATAACCATAACTCAGAACAGAAAGACTAACTGTGCAAGTCAAGGGGCAAATACCAGGAGTCAGACGACTTTTAGGTTCTACTCCCAGCTATGTCACCGGCCTTTTAGGAAACCTTGGGCAAGCCACCTCCCCTCTCTGCCTCTGTTTTCCTAACCGTAAAATAGGGATAACAACAGTCAACTTGAAAGCATGGAGATCCATCGATGAGGAGTGCTTGAAATCCTACTAGTAACAATATCTAAGCTGCAGATAGAAGACATCTCAAGAGGAATTTCTATAAATTGTCTATCCTAGTTAGTCAAACAGCAATATTAAATCAGCCTGGCCATATTCAAGGGGAGAAGAATTCTGATAGGGCAGGAAGAGGCCTCAACTTCCCCCTTTCGCTCACCCCATCCAAATACTGACTTTGCACTCACTTTGCTTCATTGTATCTTCCTTGGAAGAAAGAGAAGAGTCCTCGGATGTAGAACGCAGCTGCTCGGAGACAGTGAGAACTGGGGACAAAGTAATAAATTGAAGTCCTGGAGTTATGCATATAATTATTGTAAAATATAGGATTACATTCCTGGAATGTATTTTCCAAGATTTCATTATGAAATCAATGTCATTTAAGACACAGTAAGCATCCCTTTTCTTGACATCAAAAGCTGATCATTTGCTTTTCACACTATGCTTTATCTCCTCTCCCTCACCCCATAAACCATTTTACAAGTCAAAAGCCATAAACAGACCTTTGCAAAAAAGTATGTATCCAGAATCCTTACCTAACAGGAAAGTTGTGGTCTGGATTTATCCTTTCCAATAAACTGTAAAGCTACAGACAAGAAGCAAAAATGGAAAAGTGTCTCTAGTAAGTACTAGCTTACAATACGGGATACTCACATTAAAACATTTGTATCACAAAGCAAAATGCTGCAAGTTACACAAAAACCATAGCAAATATCTATTGTTACTGGACAGAACACAAAACATTCCAACACTGAAAGGGCACTAGCAGCTCAATTTTGGCCCTTAAAACCAGGTTTATAACAGAACAATTTAAGACTTCCTAAGTGTCAGAATGAAATTTCAAATTCCACTGGAAAGGCTTTTAGTGGGAACCTATCTGACCAGAGTGTTTGCGTTCCAAAAGCCGAGTCATTTTGCTAATCAATGAGAACCACAATCTGACAGTTTTGATTCTCCAAGCTTCCCTTTTTAATGTGTTTCATGCTTTTGCTTGATGAAACTGACAATGTACAATTTGTCCACAAGAGACTTTGCACAACTTAAAAAGTAGCTAAAGAAACCACTATTCAGTGCTACACAGAGAAAATACACAAATGCTGCTGTACAAATGACACACTTGAAATTTGGTGTAAATTGCTTGGGAAGAGGGTGCTCTATGGGTAACAACCAGGGCTCGACAAATCACTGAATCTACTCGCCCGTGGCGAGTAGATTTCAGCCGGTCGCCCCGTTCACCGGAGGCTCGCGCACGCGCAATGCGGGTCTTGCGCATGCACAGTGCGGGGCTGGCGAGTAGATTTCGCTGCCGTTTGTCAAGCCCTGGTAACAACTAATACCTGCAACTGTCCAGTTCCAAACATCTGATAATCATTTAATACTAAACTCCACGGACTACAGATATCATCCTTACAGAAAGAAACTGAAAGACAACTTGAGTAGCTCAAGATCACAGAAAGAGTCAGAGAGAGGCCTGAGATTAGAACTCAAGTTCCTGACGCCCACTGCTGTGTTCAGACATTTAAGCCACACCTCACTGAAAGATTAAAATGCTCTTTTAATGGTCTGCACTGGGCCATTATTATTAATAAATGACACTATTGATCAGATGGGTTGTTACCCAACAAAGCACTCCTTGTGGCAAAGCATTCCAAGAACAAATTAAAGTGCTAACCTCACTTTTTTTCCCGCTTGCAAATGTGTGCCTTGGAAAGCCAAGGATCAGAAGTCACATACCTCTTGATGCCTGTTGCCTTCCCTGATGTACACGCTGGCCAGGTTTGTCACAATAAATGCCCACAATTCCTGATGTGTGGTAAGCTAAAAGAGTAGAATAGAAAACCAGAGATGGCTGGAGCGGTGGCAGTTTTCCAAGCAGTAGGTTCACAACTTTCACAAGAAAGAAGCCCGACCCAAAGCTATCTAGAAATTCAAAAATGCTTTCATACACAGAACTCGTTTCTGAGAAGCTGTTAAATGTTAAATCCAACAGCAGTCTGTAAATCTCTAAAGCAACATACAGTAGACTTCCGATAATCCAGAACCTTTGGGACCTAGGTAGTGCCGGATTATCGGATGTGCAGGACTATCAGGAGGTCCTATAAACTGGTTATATATATACACTGTATATAAAGTGTTTTAACCCTTTTTATTGTACATACTGTATACAGTATACTGTAATGTTTTAGTTTTTTTAACCCTTTTTTACCCTTTTTGCTCGGTTCAGCTGCTGCCTTGTGACTCGTTTTTTGCCGAAGGTCACTCACTAGGCTCTTGCCATTTTGATGCCGGACTATCGGAAGTGCCATACAATTGGATGCCAGATTATCGGAGTTTTACTGTATATGACAGTCAGAATTTAATATAAAACGTTCCTCTGGTGAAGCTTTGTTTTGCTTCATTATTCCAAGCGTAATAATGTGCTGTTTCATCTTAGTTACGCTCATCTCTTCCTAATAAAGTGCTCTCAATTTGTGAAGACAGAATTGCTAAGCCAGCCCATTGCGCATAGTGTCCTCTGATACTGCCCCAGCTAGTATATGTGAACCCACTCTAGTAAAGAGGCTGTTGTGAGCACCTACAATTATATTAAAGCACTGAGGCTCTGCATCCCTCCATCCCCCAAATTTGAATCCTCCTCAGCTAGAGATGTTAGATAGCAGGTAACAGAATAGTCAACTACCTGCATGAATTCCTAGTGGTCAGTTGACTATTCTATAATCCCCAGGGGTGGGACTGGCAGCGCTCTCCGGCCCCACTCTCAGGGAGCTCCCTGACACCCCACGCTGCTGCCTCTGTATCAGAGGAAGCATCGCGGGGTGCCAGATGGGAGCCTGTCTGTGATGGGAGCCAGTTTAAAAAAAAACCCAGCTCCCTTTGTGGATCAGCTGACTGCTGCACCATGCTACTGCTTCTGATACAGAAGCAGCAGCACAAGATGGCAGTAGCCCCTGTCCACGGGGAGCGGGGGTGCCGTCCTGTCCACGAGGGAACAGGGGAAGCTGTTGCAAAGCAGCCTAGGCTTATCGGTTAATCATCTAATCGATGACTGATGGACATCCCTACTCTCAACAGGAACACTGGAATGATCCATTCAGATATTTCATGGGATGTTTCACAAAGACAGCTTTGCCTTACCTAAGGAGATGTAAAGCAATACCCATGGCTGCTTCATAAAAGGTTACTAGAGGACAGATCGTAGAAGTTGAAAGTAAGTCTATTCTGTGCTACATCTAAATTTAATAGAGCTACAGCAAGAAGTTTTAGCCTTAAATCTTACCCTCAATGCTGTAGTAAACTGTGCTTCTGCATTGTCCATGCAATTAACAGAAATGCAGTAAAGCCCCTGTAAAAGAAAGTGTGTTGTAAATAAGCATTCTAGTAACTGCATTGAAATAAGTAAAGGAGATAGCTGTAAGTTTGATCCCCTAAATCCTGGTATTAAGAGGCATTAACAGGAAAATAATTTAATACGTGTTATGCCCAACATCAAAAAGCCTCAGTTTTGTTTGGTTCACTGGAGTAATTCCTATACTAGTAATTTCCCACCACATTATTGTAAAGGTCATTTCTTCTTAAAATCTGTTTCATGTAACATTAAAAATACAAATTCTAGATACAGTGAATTCTCTGGTGTTTATTCTGTTACCAAAACGCATATATTATACCTTGTGGATGTTCACTTGCAAAGCTCCCATAATTAAAATGTACCGTATTTTAAAGGTGGAAATTTTTAAACATTTAACAATTCTACAGCTGTTACAACATGCTTAGGTTGATGAAATTTACAACAGTTTTAATAATTTTATATATGTTGGTGCAAGTCTAAAAACTGGCTGAGGTGTATGTTACACTCAGTTATTTGTAATTATTCAAGTGGAACTCTAGGTATGGTGCCATGTACAGGCAAAAATTCAACAGTAATAGTGCGTACTCACTAGGAGAGTATGTAGCTGTGCAGCATGATTAGAAAACAGTCTGGGAGATTGTTGGCAGAGTTGACAGACTTGAGAGATCTGTTAGGAAAAAAGATTAAAATACTCATTTATTTATTATGTCTAGGCTGACCCTGTCCCCACATCCCAACAGCCTGAACTGTAACAGCTAGTTTATTATTGCACTTTGCTCAAAACTAAGCTACGCCTTGCATCTTTAAAGCAGAGCCTCCCGACACACCTCAAACTAAGTTGTACGTAGAACAGTGTGTGTACAATCTTCTCCATACTGGGATGTGTGCACCAGTTAGCTTTCAGAATTATTTACATTATTGTAGCTTCTATCGTGTAGTAGGCACTATCCACTTCATGAAGAGCTCACAATCCAACACAACATGAAACAGACAAGAGATTGAAAAGAGGAACAAAACTTTCAAAGAGTTTTAAAAAAAGAAAAACCATGAACTACCACCAAATACTCCTTTATTTAGCCACTACTGCTTGGCTAATATATTCTAAGCACTGTGGTAGGGAGGTGTTAAGATTTGAAAAGTCAGTGGACCAATTCAGAAAGCAAGTTCCATAAATAGGGGATGGTATGGAAGAAAATGCACACATTTGGGGGAGGACTGGACACAAGGGAAGCGGAGACTGACACTACCATCAGTGAGGAGGAAGGAAGTGATAACATAAGTGGGTTTTGCCCATGAGAGCTCTGATACTATATACTTCTGTTAGTCTCTAAGGCGCCACAGGACTACTCGTTTTTAACAGTAAGTAGGGAAAGGGCGAGTTGTGAGGGGCTGAGAAAACCAGGCAATACGCCTGACTTGATCCATACAGAGAATGAGGAACCAGTGGATGGATTCAAAAGGGGGGTGACATGGTCAGAGGAACAAATAAGGAAAATTAATCTTCAGCTGCATTTTTTATGACTCTCAGGATGAAGAGGAGAGCCTGGATGACAGTTTTAGCTATATGGATAGAAAGAAACAGTTCGATCTTACATATGCAACGGCTGAAGTGTCACGTATGGAAGTTAGCAGAAGAGTTGAAGACAACTCTAGTTATGGGTCTAAGTGAAGGAAGTATGACAGCGTAGTTAAGAGTGGCAGAAAAGAAAACAAGGAACAATGGAACTCCACTCTGGCAGGATACATTAACAAGTTACATGATTTTAAAACCCCATGAGTAAAATCTCTGAAGTGCTCTCAAATGAGGCAGGAAAAGTAGTTTAATTTCAAGGCTTAAGAACCTTGCCGGTGTCTTAAGGATTCTCAGATACTGCAATGCATGTTAGTAGTTACATTGAGACTACTGGGATTCCAGCAAGAGTTTGGACATGTTATTAGGAAATTAAATTTCCATATTTTTAAACTAACATTTATTGCAAAGATTCATGAATATTCAAAGGATTAAGCAAGCATGGAAGTGATCAAAAGACAATTTTACCTCCTGCAGTGCTGTCGCTTTGTGGCCTGTTACAAGCCGACACATGATAATATGTTCCAACAAAATAACTTGGAAAGATGACAAAATAGGACTGCAGTCCAACACTAAAGAGAGAAGCAAGGGTAGTTCAGGAAATAAAGTTATATAGCACTGTAATATCCTACCCCACAGTCTAGGTCCTAGGTAACTATTACAAAAGCTGGCTTCCCTCATGCCAATGGTTCAACAGAACTTCAGCACAAAGGGCTCTGAGCAGAAGTCTATATGAACTATGCAGCACTGGAGATGCCAGCTTGCTTCCCACTACTGTTTCAGTTGCCACTTGGGGAAGTGAGCTTATTACTAAACTGAGACTTGTCCTTGGAGCAGGGAAGAATGACGGTCCAAGTTTCACTTAGCTGAACCCCGGGGAATGTGACTTTGCTTCCAATTCATGAATAGTCCAGAGATTTGAATAGCCAAGATTCTACAAATCAGTTTAAGAATTGCAAGGAACAGATACAATTAATCTTTTTGTATTCCTGTAACTTTAGGCTAACCAGTAAATATGCACAGGGAAGAATTCCCATTCTGGACTCAGATTTAAAAAAACAACAACCAAAAAACAGGTTTCAGACCAGAGCAAAATTCTTACAACAAAGCACTAAATCCTCAGGCACAGGCTTATAGGAGTAACCCTCAACAGATCAATATAATTACCAACGCCTGCTCTAACAAGCAGATTGCATTTTTTTGTATTTCTGTCAGCATCAGATGACATAGAACCTTCAACTCAGCAATAGTTTTAAACCCTCTCCCCCCATACTCACTTTTTAGCTTTTCTAGCTGCATGAGTGCTTTGTCTGTGTACTTTTGTGCCTTCTCCAGATACCCTGCTTGCATGGAATGCATCACTGTCACCTGTCACAGAACATAAAAGACAGGAAAAAAAAGGGTCTGAAAGTCTAGAGCCAAACCCACTAGAAACCAGATTTGAGAGCACTAAATTCATGCTTACTTGCGACTCTGCACGTAAAAGGCTATTACATTTAAAAAAAAACCACATTACAACAGGATGGAGGATAGCAAGCTCTCCTAGCCAACTCTTTCAAGATCATGTGTGCAATCTGTTGGGTGTTGTAAGCCACATAAGTCACCATATCTGACCAAAGTAAGTTTGAACTTAAGAGATAAACTGCATCTTTTTTGATCCCTGTGGAGAGCAAGGGTCAAGGTTTAGAAAAGAAGAGCTTCTACATGTGGGAGGGCAGAAGTAATGTGCATTCACTCCATACGTTATAATTTCATTCATAACTTTATATATGTGAAAGTTTGTGTGTCTCTGTCCATGAGTCCATTTGTTCAAGAACGCCTCCTAAACAGTAGAAGCTGACACCAATTTGGTATGCAACTTCCTCTTATCCTAACTTAAAATAAGGTCCGGGTTTGGTTGTGTCAGGAAAACAGGATATGCCTGGAATCTGATTTCCGTAACATGGAAAGTCAAGGGGCTGAGAACAGGAACAGCTATGCTCTGCAATGACCACTGGGGGGCAGTGTACACAGGGGACATTATACATCAGAGTAATCAAAGGGACCAGAAAGGGAGTGGCCAAAGCTCTCCATATTGCCAGCCACTGGACAAGGGTAAATGGCCCTGTTGCCCTCAAACTCCTCTCCCCACCGGCCCATGGCCCCTATGCCAGATGAGGGGGCCACCCTGCCACCCCCTCCCGGGAGCACTATAGGGGCTGACCAGCGTAACCCCACTCCCCTCAAGGAGCTGTCAGGAGCTCCCCCTCCCAAGTGCCTGCTCTGGCAAGGCTGGGGGCCATCCTCACCACCACAGGTAGCCCCAGTCAGCCCTCCCAGGCCTCTGCCCTGAGCCCGTTTGCGTTGAGCCCCCACATCCCTCCTGCACCCCTACTCTGAGCCCCGCCCACCCAATCCCCCATCCTACCTGCACTGAGCCGCCCTGACTCTTGCACACACACACACCCCCACCAGCCTCCTACCCTCAAGCACTAGAGCAACATTAGTTGAGTCCTCTAGTGATAAATACCACAACCATTTAAAGAATTGAAGTGCATGAACCCTGTATCATGCTCTGGATAGGAGGTCCAGCCCCACATGAAATGAGCATACTTATCCTGCATCTCAACAGCGAACAGCTGTGTAAGCGAAACCAAACTTCTTACCAGGTAGACTAGCACACACATATGCTCCTTCGGCAGCCAGTGAAAGAGATCTGCTGGGTTGCTGGGTAGAATCTCATCGTCATGAAGAGTCGAGATGGTCTGAATGCACTGCTGGAGCTGCTTCAGACATGGCTTCACACTTTTTACCTGGAAATATTGATTCACATCAGATACAGGCCATGCCACCTGGGACAACAGCTGAGTATTCATATAGTTCAGTAAACGTGCCAGACGGTTAACAGTCCTTGCCTTTAAGAGTTCAGTCTACTGTAAGGCATAAGCTGATACAATAATTTCACTAGGGATGTAAGCGAGTAGTCTACTATTGGATAAGCCTAGGCTTATTGGGTAGTTGAGTCAACTACTAGCATTCCCCCACTGCTGCCTCTGATACAGAGGCAGGGAGGAGGGAGAGAGCAGGAACCAGTGCTGGTGGAGCCGGCTTAAAAGCCAGTTCCCGCCAGCACTGGCTCCGCCGGTGCCGCCTGCCTTACCCCTCACTATGTAGAGTGGGGGTGTGGCCCAGGCTGGCCGCAGGCAGAGGCTGCTCCAGCAGCAACCCTTATCTGCAGGGAGGCTGGGGCATGTTGCTGCTGGCCAGTCAGTCCCAGCTTAGTCTTGGCTCACGATGGGGCAGGCTACCTGGCTCAGCTGCCCAGCTCCTACTGCCTTTTAAATTGCAGAGCCACAGAGGGATTTGATCCTGGACCCAGTACGAGCCAGGACTGAGCCAGGCTGCCTTCCCCTATCAACTAATCGAGTAGTCAAAAATTCTACTGACTACTCGATTAGTAAATTAACCTCATTTTAACATCCTTAAATTTCACAACACATTACAGCCTCTTGGACAGGAATCCTTCCTGGATTCCCAAAGATACTTCTGCAAAATTACCATTCACGTACCTGCCCAGCATCCAGGTAATGAGTCACCTGCAGCACCAAGAAGAACACACGCAATGATTCCTTCTGGATAGGGTTCCCTTGCCAGTTTTCAACTATCTGTCCACACAGAGTAAGGAGTGGGTGCACTTCCTGCAGTTTCCGTTCCATTAGAAGAAGCTATAAGAAAAGTATTACATGTATAAACAGTGCAAAACAAACAGCTTAAATGCTCAATGAAGCTGAGTTAAAATTGTCGAGTGTTCTTCCTTTTTCAGTATTGGGTCTCCTTTATTTACGACCCTAACTGTGGACTTAAGATGTTAACTTTAAAGGCCCCATTTAAAAAAAAAACAACACCCTGGTCATTATGTTACTTTCTTCTTGCTTCATAAAAGAGCTTCTTAGCTGATTATAATCAGCTTCCCTAATCTGAGATATGCCAACAACTAAAGGTGCTTGATTATTTCATTAAATTGCTTGTGTGCTGCAATTAACAGGCAGGACACTGAACTGTACAAGACTCCTGCACGCCAAAGAGCAGATTTCAGGTGCATGTCAAACATCAGTTTGCTTTCAGAAACGCTTGGCACAAGGCAGGCATAAGACAAACATTCAAAGCGGACAATTTCAAGACCAATAGCCTTATTTTGCCTCTGATAGGAACTGAAGTAATAGTACTGTAGACACTTGTTATTTGTTACACTTAAATATATCCAACTTACCATCCCTTTACTTAGCAGAAACAGTGCCCTGAAATAAAACAAAACCGTGTCACAGCTCTAAGAAGGTACAACACTGAAAAAGATATACTCGAGAGAGAAAACTCAGAGTCAGAGACTACTACAAATCTTTTCAGCATGGACTACACCAGGCCAGAGGGAACAAGATATTGGGTTGTCCATCACACTTTTATTGCTTAGACTGCCTGGGACCCTGGCTCAAAAATATAGTAGATCCAACTTAGCCCTTCACATTTTTATGGTAAAACAAGTCTACACAGTCTAACACCTACTGGTCTTTCAAATGAGATCTTATGAAAAGAGGTCCTGCCTGCTCTACAAAGTCATCATCCCATGGTCCTATTTATCAGAACACAGTTGTCCTTGGTCAAACTTTGCTTTCCTAATTACTATGCAGCACCTGTGCCCTTCACTCCAGTGTTGGCAGCATAGATTTTAGAGTACCTTTGACGTAAAAAACAATGTAAGAAATTATAAGACAATGTGTGGGGTGAGAAAAGGTTTTAATCAAACATTTGGTGTCTGACTATAAACCAGACCCCAGAAAACACCTGTTGTCCTCCATCTCTGGGTCTCCACTCAAAACATTCATAAGGGTATTGCCACAGCTAGAAAAGACAGGATTAAACTTGGAAAAGGGAGTCCAAATCACAGCACCAGCAAATTAAAGAGTCTATACCTAGGCCTTGGAAGGTCCCCATTTGTAGGGGAGCCACAGGCTAAAGCCTGGGAAGAGCTGAGTAGATGAGAAGGGCAGACAAAGTTCTGTCGAAGAATAAGGATTTCCAGAGCACTGGTGTTTACTGCAGGCATTTAATTTCTGCTAAAAGCAGCCTTGGATAGAGAAGAGCAAGTGATTCAGATTTGAAAGAGAATCCATGAGAAGTGCTGGTTTGAATATGATGAATTTACAGAAGCTCATTTGCAACCAGCATCTCTATTCAAGTTAGACTCAACTAAAATATTTCCAGGAGAGGTAGGTGAAGGAAACATACCTGGTATATTCTGATCCTACTACCCGAGCATATTCTGCTCCAACTCCCAGAAGGTCACATGCAGATACCAAATCTTTTTCAAGTGTATGTAGTTGCTGAAGAGAGAAAAAAAAAGTTTTCAAGCCAGTATTTTTAGTGACAAACTTGCAGTTACTGGTTTTTTGCTCTAGATACTCCTGTTACAATAATGGAATAGTTTTGCTATGAAATTAAAGCTTGATATGACTACAGCTGGTCCCCGACTTACGAACGCATCGACTTACGACCATCCACACTGACGACCAACCTCCCATTAACCCCATTACAGCCGGTACTTGACTTACGAATGCAGCATCCGCACTTACGAACAGCGCGGCTGTATGTAAAAGCATGTATTTCCAACTAATGAACAAATTGAGTTACCGGGGACCGGCTGTACTTAATAGAAGTTCTTTAAAATGTCACCTGAACACAACAGGCCTTTTCAGGCAACATTTCCTATTGCCCTTCTGGAGAAAAAAAAAAAACCACTTCAACATTTCAAAGAAAATCCATTTCAAACTTTTTTTTTCTCAACACACTTATTCAAGTTAAAATAAAGCAGAGGTGATCTATTCTACGTAGAGCCTAATCGAAACCTAACGCAGAGTCAAAATAGCAATGGTTCCTTTGGCAGGGAAGGTACTACCCTGAAGTTCGTAAGTACCACAGAGATTCAAAGCTCCAGGCTATCGAAGACAAGCGGTGTAGGATTTTTTTGTGACGCTTCTTCATTTTCTGAAACTGGAATTGTCCCAATCTCCAGCCAGAAAGCCAATGCAACTCATTGGAATATGCAACCAAATAAAGAATTCAGGCCTCTATCAGGAAGCAGGAAAGAAACATGCCACAATACCCACAACATAAATGGGTTTGTAGAAAAATCCTTCACAGCAGCAGAATGTACCTGGAGGTTAAGATTCTTGTAAGTACACACAGCCATGCAGTATACTGATAGGGAAACACTTGTCCCTTAACTGACAGAAATGAATGGCTCTCAAAATGAGTCATTTTCAAGGAAGTAATTTGTTGCTATTTGCTTCTGCCTATACGGAATGGGAGAAGAGGAGTACAGGAAAATGTTAACAGGCTTCAAGAGAATAGTTTGGCAAGCTCCCTTTGAAAGGAAGTGCCTCTATTTTCCTCAGCTCTTATCAGTCTTCACTGTATTCCACATATCTAACAGGCTGATGAGAAAAGGCACATCTTGGAAGAGACACTGCTGAAAATGCTCTCTTGACTGTACAGATCCAGCCAAGTATAACCTGCCTCTCTATTCTGTTAGCCTATAAACTCTGCACAAGATGATATACTTCTAATCCAAACAGGGTAGGATACCCTATGGATAGGTTAATTAGTGTCCTCTGGACACATGGACAATAAAAGGACAAGATGTCAAGCACACCTCCTAATTCCAAGATTGTTCGAAGCCTATGCCTAAAAACCAGCACTGCGCTAAACATGTAACTGAAACCATGCCCAAGAATATTTATGGAACAAGGAGGATAAAACTTCTGATGCTGATCTGAGACCGTCACAGTAATTCCACTTTCCAATCCAGTTCTACTTTGGATGTTGGGGCAAGTGGAGAACAGTGGAACCCGCACTTCTATCACACCATTCCCAGGGTTCTCAGTACCGCCAGGTTTTATGAAGCGATTTTGAAGAGAATTCTTCCAACTTTTCCCAGAATTCAGGGCCCCTGCTAGATTCCTGAGAATCAACCCTCCTCCCCACACTTTCTTCTTTGCCAGCCACATCACCACCCATACCAGAAAGGAGGCCTGGAAGAGACTCCATTTGAAGTATGTAACAATAGTACACCCTAAAACACTCTCTCCAAATCAGTCTACACACTAGTCCCAGCCACTCGATCAAGAGATAGGCACTTAAAACTGGTTCATTCTGCAGTAGTACAGAAGAATTCTCTCCTCTTCACAAAAATCTAAAAATGTACAACTGCATCATACTTTCTTCCTGCCCACCATCCTTTTGTGCGGATTTATAAGAGACTTTTGAACACTTACTGCAAGCTGAAAAAGGAGTCTACAGTGCCAGTATGGAGTTTGCTGTGAAATCTGGATGGCTTTCCGCAACAAAGGCTTTGCTGCATCAACTGAATTCTGGAATAAAAATATGTACCTTAAAGTCATCAATAAAACCAACCCATATAACAAAATGTCAGTGCTAAAAGCAGTGAGATTTAATGAAAGAGTTTAGTACCTATTTAAAAATATATGAACAGATAAAAAAGCCTAAAAGAAAGAAAACTAACTAAACAGAAAAACAAAAATCTGACATGACCGATCAAATTTGCAGTCTTCTAACATGCTGAACAATATCAGTAAACGAATTCATCTGTACATTCACTTAATCATAGAATCACAGAACACTAGAACTGGAAGGGACCTCGAGAGGTCATTGAGTCCAGCCCCTGCACTTATGGCAGGACCAAGCACTGTCTAGACCATCCCTGATAGATGTCTATCTAACCCGCTCTTAATTATCTCCAGAGAGGGAGATTCCACAACCTCCCTAAGCAATTTGTTCCAGTGTTTAACCGCCCTGAATTAGGAAGTTTTTCCTAATGTCCAACCTAAACCTCCCTTGCCGTAGTTTAAGCCCATTGCTTAATCCTTCATATTAGGGATGTAAAATCCCATTTAATTAGTTAACCAGTTAAATATTAAGTTTAACTGGTTAACTGATTAAAAGATGGCAGTTTGGGGGGCTGTTCCAGCCCACTGTTTTGGGGCAGCCCCCCCGCCCCCCACAGCCAGGCTGGAACAGCCCCCCGTGCTGCGGGCAGGATCTACTCCAGCCCAACTGCTTCCCAGGCCACGTCGGCTGGGAGTCAGCAGCCTCCCATGTGGCCAGAATGGGTAGCGGGGGGAAGCCTGCCGGCCCCTAGCCCAGGTTTGGGGATGGGAGCCGGGAGCCAACAGCCTCACAGGGCTGGAGCAACTCTCCACCCAGAACAGGCTGCTCCCAGATAACAGTTAACCATTACCCAGTAAGCAACACCCATCAAGTGTGATGCTTGCCAAGTAACTGTTCACATCCCTACTTCATATGTACACAAAAAATGCATATTCGAGAATGGAAATGGGCATGCATAAAAAAAAAATGCAGGCCTCTTTAAACATTCAAGGCACATGATAAAAGTATCTCAAGCTAACTTTCTTGGGGTTGCCTATCTTTTCCTCCAGACTGATGGAATAAACAGGGACAGCAAACTCACTTTATTACAGAAAACATTAACTGTAACAGCAATTGCAACAAGCATAATGTGATACATTGAAACAACTTGGAACTTGCACATTCCTTCTCTATAAAATTAAGCTTCCCTGAGCCATAGATCACCCATAACCAGGAGTATGTTGTTACTGATGCACGCACATATTGACATATGAGTCAAAAACCTTTACCCCTTCAGCAGCCTCAATACACTTACCTCTTGACAGTACAGTTCAGACAAAAGGCTTGCGGCTTCAAATTTAACATCTTCAAACTGCGGAATCTAGCAGCATCAGCGTTAAGTAAACAATAAAATGTATTGCGATACATAGCTCTACCCATCAAAGCTTAATACGCCACGAGGCAGCTTAAAGACTTGAGAAAGAAGCCTACCACTAGGAATCAGCTCCCACTACCTACAACATGGTGAAGCAGTGTCACTTGGGCCAGTTTCATTTGGAGACAGATTGCCTATTAAACCCAGACCCCGGAGAGGCGTTTTCAAGCTGTTCGAGTTCGACTTTCAGAGGGTCGGGAAAGGATACTTGTTGTGAGATCAACCACTGCAAGAGAAGGCGACAATCAGTGCACACGTCAGAGACTGCCCCAGGGCCACCCGTGCGCTACAATTTTGGCTGACAGCAGGGTCTCCTCCACCCCTTCAGGGCATGAAACGTTTCATTCTCCCCTCCCCGAAAAACCCCTCCCGGCAGACAGCAGCCTGCCACGCCAGGGCCGCCATTCGCGAGCTGGCGAGGGCAGCCTGACCCACAGAGAGGGGGCTGACCACCAGCGCCCAGGTGTGCTGAGTGGCGGGGGCGCCTCAGACAGGAATGGGGTCGCTCTGCCCCGCGCGCCCCTCCCCGTCCCCCGCGGCTTCGCCTGGCGCCCGCTCACCGCCTTCTCGAGGTGCCCGCGGGCCTGGTCGCCGTTGCGGGTGTGGTGGTAGAGCACGGAGCCCAGCTGCAGGTGGGTGCGCGCCTCCATGCGGGCCGGCGGCTTGCGGGGCAGCACGGCCTGCAGGCAGTGCACGCACAGCCGCACCTTGGGCGGGCTGGACGTCCGGAAGTGCTCGGCCAGGCCCAGCAGCGCCAGGTACCACGACTCGCCCCCGGGCCCGGCCCCGCCGCCCGCGCCCGCCCCGGCCCCCGCGCCGCCCGGCTCGCCGGAGCCCGAGCCCGCCGCGCCCCCGCCGCCTGCTGCGGGGGCGGCGGGGGCGGGGCGGCTGCTGAGGGCGGCCCCGGCCGCCGAGCCCGAACCCGCCCCAGTCACCGCCGCCATCTTAGGGCGGCCGCCACAACACGGGGGGGGCAGGGGCGGCTGCCCGCGCAAGGGCGCCTGGGAGGTGGAGTCGCCCGGCGCGCATGGGTCTCGCGAGAACTCCGGGCAAATCCCGCCCGCGTCTGTGAGGGCGGGGGGAGGAAAGGAGCACGGCGCTCAGTGGCGAGGAGTGGCCAGTCCCCCGCCGCCAACAGGCTCATGGGAAATGTTGTTCTTCGCTCCTCTCCTCCTTCCGCTTCCCCCTGCCCGTTTGGAGGCCGGAGCAACTCGCGCGAGAGCGGCGCGCGCCACACGGGACTGCCCACGCGCAGTCTCATGGGAGTCGTAGTCCCTCTCTGCAGGGGCGCGGGGAGAGGGAAGCGAATCCGGCCGTTGGGTCGACGGGTGACTTCTTGGGCCACACACAGACGCGAAGTGGCCTGGGAGCCTTCCGAATTCCCCGTCACCCGCCTCCCCCCCCTTCGGCATGGTCGGACTACAACTCCCAGGCGCCTTCGCGGCGCGGTAGCCCCCGCCCCCTTCCCGACCCATAAGCCCAGGTAGCCGCGGCGCATTGTGGGATAGGGATATCAAAATGGACAACTCTCGGGATGCTCCAGGTACCACTTCGGTCTCCACAGCCGACGCCGGGCTCCCCCCCCCCCCTTCCCGTCGCCCCCTTCTCTGGGGCCCCTCTCGGGCCACGCCCCGTCAGGCGCGTCGCTCCCGCCCCTTTCGGTCACTCCCCGCCCTCCAGGCTCGAGCGCAGGAGCCGCCCCCGCAGACCCGGCCTCTCAGCCGTGGGGAGGGGTGGGGATGCTGGGTGTCTCCCAGCCCCGGTCCTAGCCCAGCCCTGGGAGCAACCCCCCAGCAGATCAGCCTCCCCCCCCCCGCCACTTTGCCTATAATTGTACAACGGGAGGCTTTTTTAAGTCCTTCTCCTGGGGGGGGGGGACGCAGCGCCGTGGTCTCCAGGCGTCTCTCGCTGGCTACAGTCGTGCTCTTGCTGCAGCTCGCCTTTTGTGTGAGCGGTGTCTGAAGCCTTCGCACAATGTAGGCTCACGTCTCCCAGCAGCGTCCTGTGAGAAGGGGCAACCGCCGCCTGGCTACAGGTGCTGCGGGGAGGCTGCTGCAGTGTAGACGCGTACAGCGATGGAAGGGGTTTCTCCAGGAGTGTGGGTCCCTTCGTCTGAATAGGCAGGAGCTAGGTTGATGGAATCGTTCTTCTGGTCACCTAGTTGCATCTACATGTGGGGCGTTAGGTTGCCTTAACTATGTTCTACGGGATGTGAATTTTTTCACAGCCCTGGGCAGTGTTGTTAGGTGGAACTAAGTTTTACATGCACTCCCAGATAGTAATTAAAGGACTTACCAAATGACCCCTGCTTAGATGATCTAAAAGTAAACAATAGAATTGGAACATGGCTTGTTTGCTTTTCTCTCCTGCCCCTCCAGTTATAAGCAGAACCCTGCAAATCTGTGAACCCCTTTAGATCAGTAGGTATCCACATCTATGGATATCTGTGACTTGTTTTTGCAGATATGGATTCAGATACAAAATTTGTATCTAAAACCCTGCAAGTTTGCAGATATCTGCTATGAATCCATGGGTATCTGCATCTGATCATTTTTCAAAGATGCAGATACTAGTTTTGTATCCATACATGGCTCCCTTTATAAGTACTCTAATAATTTCCTAGATCTCACAAAGGGAAGAGAAGACTGTTAATTTTGATCCCACTTTGTTTCACCAGGAAAAGCGAGCCGATGGTTTGGTGTTACACCATCTAAATCTGTGAAGATGAACATGAATATTCTTCATCAAGAGGAACTGATAGCACAAAAGAAGAAAGAAATTGAGGCCAAAATGGAGCAGCAAGCAAAACAGAATCACCTAGTCAGCCAACACCCCCCTCGCTTTTATGAGTATGTATGAATCATGGGGATTTATCACTTAATTTTGTTTCAGAAACCACTACATGTTTGTGATTTTTTTTAAATTAGTATAATTAAACATCATCTTGTGCTAGGCAGTTTTCAGTATCTTCTCTCCTTTCTAAAGTATTGTCCATTGCTGAACAGCTAGCAACAACAATTAAACATGATTATTGCTAGCAGAGTTCTAGTGTTTTCCCTGGGGCTTTCTGCCTGATATTTGTGTAAACTTTGTTATGGAAACTACTATGGTGGTAGTCTCTAGCTTGGTTTGGTTAGTGTAGTTCTCTTAACTAGTGTTTTCCCATGCTGCTCAGGGAAATGATACAGAAACTGCTAGTAGCAACCTTGTTTTAGTAGATTGGGGAGTGAACTAGATGAGGTGTACAGATTATTTCATAATAAGCAAATTCTGTGGCTGTGGAGCTTTAGAAAATTTAGAATAAATGACTTGTCAACTTCCTGTTCCAGTTTCCAATCTGTTAAGTAGGATGACTAATACCTAACAGGGGTCTTATGTACATTAATTAGTACCTAATGTTTTGAGACTGCTGTGAGATCAGGAAGTATTGTTTATTACCAAGACAGGTAGCCTATTTCCACCTTGAGAGATTATCAATTACTGCCACTTTATTTTGCTCTGAGCTACAAGGAAGGACATTAAGCATCTAATCTCTCTTCTTTTTTTTTTCTATTTAGAGATGAAAGTGGTGAGAATGAAGCCTCTGTTTCCAACAAGTTTGCCAATGATGGCAGCTTTCTCCAGCAATTTCTTAAGCTGCAGAAAGAAAAATCAAGTACTGGTAAGTTGACTCTTGAGCAACAGAAGGCCTCCTTCTCCTTCATAACACAAGCAGCATGGTTGCTGCTATAAAGGAGTAGTTACACTAAAGAGTCAGATGTTAGTGCAAACTGTTTGCTAACATTGATTTCTTTAAATACTGGAATAGAAGTGGTCCCTCTAAACTGAGATTAAAATGACTTGGTAAGGTTGAATGTGGTATGGAAGGTTGCATTGCTACTATTGTTTTACCTGCTATGTGGATAAACAAAGGTCTTTTGTTTATAGATACAGATTTTTTTCCTTTCTTCTTTTCTAAGAAGCCTCTCCAAGTTCTGCCAATATTTCTGCAAACACCTCTTCCTCAAGCACCGGGAAGAAACCCATCCTCATTGGGAAACGTCACAGCTTGGCCACGAGCAGCATGTTGAACCAAGTGAAGAATTACTCCCATTCCAAACAGATGCCAGTTGCTAACCGCCTAAGTGTGTTTCAGTCGCCAGATGATGATGATGAGGAGGATTATGAACAATGGTTGGAAATCAAAAGTAAGTTGTATCTTATTAAACTGAAGTTCACCTCTTATTTATTTTGCATGCAGATTCAGGCAGGCTATCAGTAAGGGTTTAGATGGGAAATGGAGCTTGTTTTCGTGCTTCCTCGGTCATCTACTTAGTCTTTCTTATGGGAAAGAGTTATTGCTTGATGCTTCCCCACTGGAAAGATCTTAATTTCTCATGTGCTTTGATTTGGTACCTCTCAGCCCAGATTCCATTGAGCAGATGTCTGCACTGCAAAATATAAACACTAGAATTGGCATTGATTGGCCCCCTTGTAGCCAGCTTCATGGCAGGGGCTGAGGATTGAATTGCCGGACCATGGAGAGTGAATGGCCCCTTCACCCTTCCTCCAGTTTGGGGCTGATACATAATGGTTAGCCAGTGTGGGGAAGCTCCTCCTACCATTGCCTGTGCTGTGGATAGGGGACTCTCATCTACCAGGCTATCAAACCAACAGTTTTCACCATTACAAAATACCCTGAGGAGTAGGGAGGGGCTTCATGTCATGTGATCAAACACATTGTGAAATGGTCTTCAAGATGGAATTAAAAGGCTGCTTGCTATATGAGATCAGCCTTTTTGCTATTTCCAGCAGAAACTTAAGCAAAATCTCAGGAAGACCTGCACATAACCGGGTAGAAACCAAGACAGCATTAAACAGCCATACAACAACCGGAAAACAAATGTTGTGACCGATTGGCTAATGAGATTGGTACTAGGATATGGAGCCTTTTGGTCTTTGGGTCGTATCTAGTCTAGGTCAGTGCTGACAAGTCTGTTACTGTCTGTAGTAGTTCATTGGCCTATCTGGAATTTGTTTGGTCTCTGTCTAGTTGCCAATGAACATGTGTCCTCTCTTGGGCTTCCTTTGACACTTGAGATGAATTGGTCCCTTCTTGGCAGAGAGGCCAAAGGGTAACTTCACTCCCTTCTGGTAGTGGTCCCTCCTGGGTAAGGGTAAGCCATGTTGGCAGGTGCAGCGTGAGGAAGCGTACGCTCCCACTGCCCAGACTGTGTCTGGTATGTGGATAAAGAGTGACCTCTCAGGAGCTGAAATCCACGACCCTTCGTGTACAATACATTCTTTTTAAAAACAGCCACATTGTTCCCATCCCTTTGTGTGTTAGACTTGTTAGTTGCTAATTACATCACAAATTACAATTGAACCCTAAATTTAGGGGAAACCAAATCTTATATTTTTCCTCTCATAAAAGGTTCTAGTCAGATCGTTCCTTCCCACCGGGAGGGTAAAGCCTGAGAGTAACTCATATTTGTAACTTGTACAGCTGTGGAAGACTGGCTCCCCATTTCATCCTTTTTCTCCTCATCCCCATCCCACTCTTGTCTACCGCTGTGGTTCTTAGAAGTAATGTGCCTCTTGGGTGTGTGAGTTGAACCCCAGTACTGACAGCCTGCTTAAAGTTTTACCCCCAGAGGATGCAGAGACCCGGAAAGTGGTGGAAAAGCTGGCTAGGTTCGTAGCCGAAGGGGGACCAGAATTAGAAAAGCTCGCTATGGAAGACTACAAGGATAATCCAGCATTTTCGTAAGTTTAGGGTTCCCTTCGTTTGCTAATGCAGCATATTGTATCTGTGTGAAGAACTCAGGACCTGCATGCATAGAGCGGGGGCTTAGTCATCTTCTGGGAGGTTGGATCTTTATCACTTCCTTGAGATGTTCTCACAAAGAACCATAAAAATACTCTGCCTCTGGAAATCCTTTCCCCTCAGATTTCAAAGCACTTCACAAACGCCAGTCAGTTGTGTCTTTGCTATTTCCTTTGAGGTAGCTGAGTGTTATTGGCCTTGTTTCATAGCTGGGGAAACCGAGGTATTGAGAGGAGATGGCATTCTGGAGGACACATAGCGAAACCGTACCAGTTAGGAGAACCTGACCTGATTCAGTGCTTTTTATGGTCTAATGGATAAGAGTACTGGGCTGGGAATCAGGAGGTGACAGGTTCTCGCCTCTCTTTCATTGACCTACTGGGTGGTCATTTCCCCATCTGTAAAATGGGGCCAATATCACTTACCTTCTTAGAATGCTGTGACGTTTATGGGTATAAAGTGTTACATGCCAGGGGTACTCAACCTCTTCTTTCCGAGGACCCCCTCCCCACAGCATGCTGTAGGAACTCCACAGCACACCTGAGCCCCAAGAACTGGTTTTCTGCATACAAAAGCCTGGGCCGGCATTAGGAGTAGTAAGTTGGTCAATTGCCTGCCTGCCCGCCCCTTCCCCCCCCTCCCCAAAGTAACATTGCTCAGGCTTTGACTTCATCCCTGTCTGGCAGGGCTCAGAGCCCTGGACTTCGGCACCATGCTGTGGTGCTTAGGCTTTCTAGCCTGGGCCCAGTGAGTCTAACACTGGCTCTTCTTGGTGGATTCTCCTGAAAGCTGCTTGCAGCCCCTGCCGGAGTCCAGGACCCCTTGTTTGGAACCATGGCAGTGCTTTTTTTGTAAACAAAAAAGGTGCTGGTACTAGGGTTGCCGAGCCTCCTCCCTTCTCCCCCCCAATAAAAAAGGGCTGGGGAAAACTTGTTGAGGAAAAAAAAGGTTGGGGCCGAAATGGGTTGCAGGCTCTTTAATTGCCATGTGTCCCGAGCGGGCTTCCGATCTGACGTGAGTGCTCCCAGGGCCAGCTGGGGGCTTTGCCGGAGAAAAGCAAGTACTCCCAAAAAAAGGTGACGGTACGCCGTACCAGTGCGTACCCTCACAAAAAAAAACACTGAACCACGTTATAGGCAATACAATTTAAAAATGGTATCATTTATGGTATTTTTCAGACTAGTTTATTTTATGACTGTTGTCTAGTCTTTTGTGCTGAATAGAAACATTAACAGGTCAAAGCGTGCTTTAGTTGCTTTTTTCTCTTTCCGTCCACTCCAGATTTTTACATGATAAGAACAGCAGGGAATTCCTCTACTACAGAAAGAAAATAGCAGAGGTGAAAAAAGAGAATCAGACTTCACAGACGACCTCTTGTCAGAAAGGTAAATGCGGGGCTCTGGAGCACAACCTGTCAGTGATGCAATGAAGATCGTAAAGTCTTGGTCAGTTCTCTCTCTAACTACTTGTTAGACACTTTAAGAGGCGATCCAAGTGGAATATGCAGCAACTTTAGTCTTGCTGTTGGTCTCTTGCTGGCTGTAAATAAAGCTGTGTCACAAAGGGAGTCATATGGCATTTCTGATGCCACTAGACTCATTTCCTGAGTCCATAAGCGAGCCTGTTCTTGTGAGATCTCCATGCATGAAAGTCCCACTGAAATGAGCACAAGGTCCAACACGCTGAGAGCTTGCAGGATTGCTTCCTGTGGAGGAAGAGTCTCCTACTGTTTCCCAAACATCTTCAAGAAAGTGAGCTAGAGAGAAGATGATTCTGCATTGTTTGGTCCTGAAAATGACATTCCAACTCTGAAAAACAATAGATTTAGAACTTGTCTTGCTTCTCAGGTACTCTTGTTTGCTTTGTAATTCCACTCTACATGGGTCAAAATGGAAACCAGGTCTGAGTTTCTCTGATATTTGTTCCCCTGTTTTTGCTGCTTATTCCCCATCGAAAACCATTATGTTCTGCTTACAGCATAATTCCATAGCCAACAGATGGGCTCTTACAAACTGGGAATTGTGGCTTTAAGCGGAAAAGCAGCCGGAGCAGATGATCTGCCAAAGAATTAATGTCCTGAGCAGTGAAATGCAAAATGTTAAATCTTTTGTGAGGGAGGAGAGGTTTGGTGAGCCAAGTATAACTTCAGGATCAAGAACATCTTGCTTTTAATCCAGCCTCTGGCACAGAATTCCTGTGTGGCCATGGCAAATCACTTAACCTCTTTTCTCCATTTCTTTAGCTGTAAAAAAAGGGATTAATTCTGTTACCAGTGCAGAGTGTTGAAGATACATGAGTTAACACTTACACAGTAGCAATGATTTGTATAGAGGTTTTTAGGACCATGGCACTTTGAAAACATCAATTAATGAATCCTTGCAGCACACTAATAGCTAAGTGGTATTGTCCGCACTTTGCGGATGGGATATTGATGCAAGGAAATGTTACGTGCCCATGCCCCAACAGCGAGTCAGGTCGCCTGGACACTTACTCCTGTGCTGTAACCATTAAACCATGTGGCCATTGTGCTCTGAAGATGGGACGTACCATGTGAGGCAGTTGTACGTAAATAAAATGTTTGATTGTTTATAAGGGGGACTTGCTTTGACCATATTCTCGGTCAGAGCTTTCTCTGTACCACTGGACTGCAGTAGCTCCCTCCTCCAGGTAAGAGTGGGAGCAAGGCTGTGTGGAGCACTGCTTTCCCCTGTGCCCCCAACTGGCCAGCAGAAGCATGAGGAGAGTAACACAAACCATTCTCTCTCCGTTGCTGACCTGCCACCCACTTTTCTGAGGGCTGCAATCCTGGCAGAGCTCCCCCTGACTTCAGAGTGGGGCTCTTAACTCGAGAGAACCACAGTGCAGCTGGCTTTCTGCTATGGGCAAATCCCCAGTATAGGAGGATGAAGCTAGCTGCCTCCTAGGTATGGGAGACAAATATGGGTGTTTGGAAGGGGAAAGCTGCCTTGTATATTACCATATTTCTACCTACCCCGTGGCATGCAAAAAATCAGAGCGTGAAAGTCCTGGCCATTCCCCTGAATACAGAGCCTCCATGCTAGGTGATCCTTCTCCGCTTACCCAGTGATATGAACTCTTGACCTTTTTGACTGTGTTTCTGTATGTTGTTCTTAAAAATAAACCCTCCTCTTGCCCTTATTCCACTCTTGGGGTTCGTAAAACAGATAGGCTTTTGACTGTTGGGTGTGTGAGTTGGGCCCAGTATTGACAGCCTGCTTAAAGTTTCACCCCCAGAGGATGAAGAGACCAAGAACTTTGCGGAGAAGCTGGCCAGGTTCATAGCAGACGGGGGTCCAGAGGTGGAAGCTATCGCCTTGCAGAACAATCGGGAGAACCATGCTTTCAGGTACAGGAAGACGCCTGCAGCTGGGTTTACGTGGGGTTTGGTTTGGTTTGTTTGGCAGGGCTGACGGGGGACAAACCTCTGTGATAAAACTTAGAACGCAAGCAGAGGAATGATTATATTGCAAAGGAGGGTAAAGAGCCCTGGAGTTCTACTTCCCAATCCCTGCTACAACCGCTTACCGTCATCTTTCTGCATGTTAATGGGGTTTAATTGTCCTGAAATACGATCTTTGCTTTTTGCTGTTTCCACTTTGCCAGACAGCGCTTCGCCTTGTGCATTCACTTCTATAGCAGTGTCCTTGCTTCTGTTTCGTGTTTCCCTCTGTGCATGGACACACTTCCTCAGTATGTTACCCTCTGCTCGTTCGCCTCATTCCTTAGTCCCACGGCTCCTTCAGTGCCTGCTGGAAATGAATCCATATTTATTATTTTATCTTTTTTATATTAAATAATATGGAAGTGGAGCCAGGTGTTGGCCTCACCTGGTTACTTTATGTGTATGTTGTATCCCTTTTCACTCCCGTTAGTCTGTGTTTTGTTGTCGTTGGCCTTGATCCTCCAGGGAACTCCGCGTTGGTTCAGAATACGCTCTGCATGGAGGATCATGGTGCAGGATTGTAAATGTTAGGTGTCGGCAGTATCTCCTTTCTGCATTTGTTCAGCACATATTACAGTAGCACCTAAAACATACTAGAATAATTTAAAATAATGGACACTGCTTTGTGCTGGGTAGATCGCCCCTTTTCCAGCGCTTGGAGTGCAACGCAGCTGTGTGTAGCTCTTCAGGGAGGGCTGGTCAGGATTTACTGCCAAGGTGTCCTCCCAGGTCTCTGGCTTTGATGATAAGCAGAAGGCTGCTTGCGTGTGTGTTTAGTGATGTGGGCCATGTAGACTTGTGCACTTATTCTCCACAGCAGACCCCAAGAGAGCCCCCAAAGACCACAAACCAGATAAGGATCGAAGGTGCCAGGCCAGGTTTACTGTAGAGCGAAGTACAGTCATAGTTGTCAGTAGATTCTACTGAACCACTACCCATATGTACTTGCCACAACGGAATGACTCAATCAGTGGGAGGTCCCACTGCCCCCTAGCTCATTCAAAGGCTGTGTCCCCATGACACCACCTTATATACAGGTACAACAAGTCACACCTCACTGCTCACGTATCAGGTTGCCACCCTCTGATGTTGTCAGGTTACCACCCTCTGACACTACTTAGGTACCACCCATCACCCTGTACCTCGTGGTTTGATTAGATCATCTCTATCCATCATGTGTCCTTTTAGACCCTTTCCTGAACTTGAGTCTGTATCTGTGAGGAGTGGGTACCAAGGTCTTTTTTAATGAGCTAGTAATATTATGTGCTTTCCACTTATGACCAGTACCAATGACTGTTCTACACCTGGGCCTATTACCAATTAGTGTTTTGCACTCTCAGCCCTGTTAGTGCCAAGTTCTGTGAGCTGGGGCCTGCCTCTTGCTCAGAGCGTATCTTTGCTTTGTTAGTCATGTTTTGTCCATTGTTAGCTAGGCCTCAAACTAGGCCTGTGCTACATGGGCTTATGTCTTAGGCCCTCATCTTGCTATACTGTCATTCTACTTATTTCCTGCTACAGGAGTTTCCTATAGCAGACCAATCCTAGAACCCAAATCCCAGCCCAAGGCTGTCACTTCTGAGCAGAAAATGCTCTAAACAGACAGGCAGGCAGTGGTTACTTCTGATTTCCCTAACTGTGCGTTTGCTTCCTCCCTTCCATGGCGATGTGCCAGTATCGATGCTAATCCTTTACACCTTTCCCTTCAGCTCCCTTTCAACATGACCTCTGTCTGGTGCTGATATTCACTGCCACTTTGTAGGGCACCTTAACTCAATTCCCGGAAGAGCCCCTCTTTGGAAAATTTTTCCTCAGTGTATCTGATAGGCCCCATTCCTTAAAGCTCCGCCCGCTCCCCCTCGAAACTGCCTAGGTTTTCTTTTAACTCAAGCAGCTCATTGTTTCTGCCACTGCAAAGGGTTACGGTGTGTTCCCTGGGAGTGACGCTAGACTCCCCAGTTTAATTAGCCTGTTCCTACTTGAAATCTTGGCATTCTACTAGCTGCCAGGCCACCCTCTGGGAACCCATCCCAGGTGTTGAATAGCATATCAGACAATCGTGCTAGGGCTGCTTTGTCATTTAACTCCCTTAAAGCCCTGCTGGGAATCCCATCTGGGCCTGCTGAGTGGAATTTAACATCTTCTCTTCCATCGAGTTATTTCATGTATTGGTCATGAGGGGTCCAATCCCTCACTCTACTCTCTACCTGAAACAATGCCCACTTAAGCTTTGTCCGAGTTAGGGAGTGCAAGATTGCACCTCAGTGAATTTTAATAAAGCAGAGATACAAGTGTGTATGTGCTTGTGTAGAATCACACAGTTATCGGTGGAAAGGACCTATAATTGAACTGCCAAAACACAACAGTCTCCTGATGAGAGGGAGGATCAATAGCAAACTGATCCTCTGAAGAGGGAGGGTTGGGGAGGTTTTGAAGGGAGTCCAGGTTTTATGTTAAAAATGTTTAAATTGAAAAGAGGTTGGGGGAAGCGGAGGATGGATTTGTGACAAATCTGAGTGTGTCTAATCTGTGTGGCTGTTAGATTGCAGACACTTCATAGTCCTCTGGCAGAGATTGAAATAGGATTTTCCCTCCCCTCAAAAGGGGAAAGACATTATTTTTGCATGAGGTTACAACCTGTGGCAATGAACTCTGTGTGTAGCGGGGGGAGAAGGATGATACACAAGATGGTTCTTATGATGTTGTCTGGTGATCTGAGTACTTGGAGTGGGAGTGTGCTCTAACTGGTAGTCTGTTTCCCTTTAGTAAGGTGAAGAAGTGTGTCTTCTGAACTGGAACAGGCCTTATGGAGTAGTGATGTGGGCTGGGGAGGACTTTTTGTTTCCACAGATGACGTGAATTTATAAAAGCTTCAGATATCTAACCAGAGCAACCACCTTGGTACTTCTCTGTATTTCTGTGGTACTGTAACCATTAGCCATGGTGCATTTACAAACAGGAGGAAAAGTCCCTGTCCCAAGGGGCTCACGATCTAACTTGCATTGCAGGTGATGAGGCAGCAGAGGGGAGAGAAGTGTCCAGGGATGAAGTGGAGGATGTGGGTTTGGAGGCGGGGGGAGGTATTTCGAAGCACATGTGGGGGAGAGAGTTCCTGGCCAGTCAATGTTTAGACCTGTTGCTGAAATGAAGTTGCACACACAAATTTTTTTTTTTTTTTTTAAACTTAGGTTTTTATATGAACCAAACAGCAAAGGCTACAAATATTACCGGCAGAAGCTGGAGGAGTTCCGTAAGGCCAAGACCAGCTCCATAGGGATGCCTTTTGTGCCGGAAACCAATCTGAAACACAAGAGCGTTGCTGAGGCCACACCATCATCATCCACTCCAGCTGCCTCTAAACAGCCGGCTGCAGCTGCTCCTAAAAAGAAGAGGAAGAGCAGATGGGGGCCCGAAGAGGAAAAGGTTGACTTGCCTCCACCAGAGCTTGCCCAGCAGGAGCTGAACTCTTCTCCCTCCCCATTGTCAGGTCTGTATTTGGGGTTGATAGGATTCCCCTCCACCCCCAACTTGTGGTCTGTCCTAACTCAGTTGGCTTGGTAAACAGGATACCCTACAATTCTATCTCTTTCTGTAATCTCCCCAGTCAGCAACCTTCTATCTCTTAGTTCCGTTTAGCAGCTGACTCTCCCATGTGCAAATTCAGATAAGCCTCGTTATCTCACTGACACTGGGGATTGGAATCTTATCATTTTCCAGCTATCTTTAAAACACTGCTGAGCTGTAGCTCGTTATAGCCCCAGCCTCCCTGCTATTTAGGGCTATTTCCCATCAGGAATAGAGACGGTCAGAAAACAAATGTTAAAGTATGAACTCTGCTTATTCCCCATGGCAATAACTTTAGGCAGCTCTTCTATCATCTCTTTGAACGTGATGGGTCAGAAGAGTAACTATCTGAAGAAGTGGGTCTTGCCCACGAAACTCATGATACTGTCTACATGTTTTGTTAGTCTTTAAGGTGCTACTGAACTATTTTTGTTTTTTACACATAAGTGTGTTTTTCATAGTGCTAAGGCAGCTGCTTTAATTCTTCCAGACTACTGACCCCCCTCAAGAGTCTTGTGCACCCCCATGTTTCATCTCACTGAAACTTACAAAATCATGCCTACAAATACAGAAATGCCACACCATATTACTGAAAAATTATTAACTTTCTTATTTTATCATATAATTATGAAATAAATCAATTGGAACATAAATACTGTACTTGAGTTTTAGTGTACAGTATTCAGAGCAGTGTAAACACATCATTGTCTTAGTTTGTACTAACTTCAATAATGCTTTTTATGTAGCCTGTTGTAAAACAAGGCAAATATCTAGATGAGTTGATGTACTATTGGAAGACCTCTGGATGCCCCCAGGAATGCATATACCCCTCATTGAGAATCGCTGTGCTAAGGGATGCAAGCAAAACTGACTTTCCTATTTTTGCCTGGTCATTAATAACATTGGATGTGTTGTGATGTCAGCTGATGGCCTCAGGAATAGAGGTGGTCAGGTGTTCTTCATCAAAACGTTTTGATGAAAAATATTGTTTCAATTGAAATCTAAATTGGGGGGGGAAATGTTGATTTCAACAAAAAATTCCTGGAAGGGGGGATATTTTGAACCAAAAAAATGTTTCATTTTGGAAAACTTCATTCAGAACTTTATTTTATGGAGTGTTTTATTTTTACATTATTTTAGGACCTGAGTAGTAGTTAAATATTTTATTTTTAAAATCATAAAGGGCAGCTGCTGCTTAGCACTTGTTGAAACATCTTTTCTAAATCAGTGTCTCCTGCTTGTGATGTAATGAAAGAGTTTAGCACTGATACAGTTTAGAATTAAAACAAATCTTGAAATGTTGAAACTTCCTGCAAAATGGGAACTTTGAGATTCAACCAGCTGTGTCTGGAGAGGAAGGGAGAGACCAGGATAAATGTATCACTGGTGTGATCTTATATTCTCTTACCAAAAAAAAAAAAAAAGAGAGAGACAGAAATCTCACTCCACTCCACATCTCCACTCATTTTATATTTCTGGAGTTCTTTCCTTCAGAAAGAACTGTGAGGGAGGGATAGCTCAGTGGCTTGAACATTGGCCTGCTAAATCCAGGATTGTGAGCTCAATCCTTGAGGGGGGCATTTAGGGGTCTGGGGCAAATCTGTCAGGGATGGTACTTGGTCCTGCTGTGAGGGCAGGGGACTGGACTTGATGACCTCTCAAGGTCCCTTCCAGTTCTATGAGATGGTATATCTCCATATTATTATTATTATTATTAGACATGTAATGGCTCTTACAGTTGCAGCAGGGCTGGTGTATAAAAGCCAAGCTACATGGGTTGTCAGTGTTCCCTGTAAACTCTGCTTTAGGCTGGCTACCCTGGAGAGTTTCAGATGCTGTCAGTTGATTAGAAGAGCACTTACAGCTGGCAGCATATGTTTCTACTGGTGGTGCACATCGGCACATACATTGGTGTACACAACAAAATTTATTCCACACATAAATGAAAAATGAGAGGGAACATTGGCTTTCATGCCTTAGTTTATTTTAATACTTTAAAAAAAAAGTTAATAAGCCAAAGCTGGGCTAGATGCTATCATAATAAAGTGAATTCCTGCCTTACATATTATGCTGCACTTGGATTCTGATGGAGTCTTACAGCTACACATTCCTTTGTCTCCCTGCTAAAATCTCCACTTGCTTTTTCCTTTGACCTCCATGTTAGCTCCCTCTTTATTGGACAGGTGGCATGCTAACTGTTCATGCTCACTTTCCGCAGGGTGTTGTCAAGTTTAAAAAAAGGATGGCAAGCAACCTGCTAGTCAACAGAAATGGATTGTTAACGCTCTGCTAAACTTTCCCTGCAGAGCATTATTGGTTCAGATGGAATAATCCTCTTCTAGAATTCACATCTTTAACATGACAGATGACTAGAATAGCAAATTATAGTCATGGCCCTGCTGGAGTTAGAGCCACAAAATGTGCTTTAGATTGTTCTTTTCCATGCCTCCGCAGCCCCATCTTGTTAGTAAATGTTGCCAATTTGGAGCCTTGGACAGTTAGGCTAGGACTGTTTATTATTTTTCATTCATTTTCTGTCAGTTTTCAGTTTTAAATCAGTATCACGTAGAGTGGCGAGTGTAGTTCGGTCCTTTTGGCTGGAAACGATGCTCTTTTTACATATATGGATGTTCAGACATTTAGTGACATGTTTACTGTAGTGAGTGGTGTATTGAAAATGCCACTTAATAGCATCCCCATTCTAAAGTTTTGGAACTATAGGAGAATTTGAGTGTTGCCTGGGCATTCCTGATAACTTTGGATTAGGGGTGGGGCAATGCTGTGGCTCTGTTTAGTTGTAATTAGTATTCTCTTCAGAATATTGAGCCAAAAGTCAAGCAGCTAATGGCTCTTTGGCTGGAGCGTGATTGCACTTGTAGTGAAAGGAAGGAGGCCTCATCAGAAATGGGGATGGGGTAAACTTTCCACTAGTCTTCTGTTAGATGTTGCAAATACAAATCGCACCATTAACCCTGCTGCAGCCAAAGCTAATGTTTTGCAAGACATGCTTTTCCTAGGAAGAATGCTGCTCTTTGTCCCAGGTTGAGGAGCAGTTCCTCATCGTTTGCCTGTTTGCATGGCACTAGTGTGCTCTGGATAACTCAAGTGCCATGATCTGGTTTTATGTAAGTGTGCTGACTTTTTTGCACAAGGTGCGGAATGATACAAGTTGCCCAGGCAACTGGCTTGGCTTTGTTCTACAGCAGTTTTCCCACCTGCCCCAAAGACTCTCTTCCTTCGGTCAACTTTGAAAGGAAGTTGGGACGTTGGCACTGGGAAGAGGGGGGTAATTAGTCTGGGTGTGCAGAGCTAAACACATACAATAGTCTCTCGGTGCATCTACACTGTACCGTTATTTCGAGATAACAACATGAGTGTCTACACGGCCATTTTGAAATAACGGACGGCTTATTCCGAAATCCGCAAACCTCATTCTACGAGGAATAATGCCTCTTCCGAAATAGCTATTTTGAAATAAGGGGTGTGTCGACACTCCACTGCTGCTATTTCGAAATAGCCCCTCAGCAGGGGCACTCTTAAGTTATTTCTTCCCAGTGTCTCCCGGGGCTCTAAATGGAGATAGCACATCTACATTAGGGAAACCTGCCTTGGATTAATTTTGAGGCTTCCCTGTAGTGTAGACGTGCTATTTTGAAATAAGCTATTTCGGAGTAACTATTCTGGAATATCGTATTTTGAAATAAGAGTGCAGTGCTGACTCTCCCGTGAAGACTATACAGATTTCTTCAGCAAGTCTTTCTTTGGCCACATAGTTCCTTGAGAGCAGGGCTGACCCTGTGTTTGGGGCTGCCACAAATGTGTCCCAGTCTCTCATGTGACATTTTGATCCTGATTCTCCTCTCACCAGTCGTCCGGCAGTGACTGTTCCTCATTCTCAGTGGGTGTACGGAATAGAAGACTCAGGTGCTTTATTTACAGGACCTCTGCCCAGTGTTCCTTGTAAGCTGCGCTTTTGTGCGGCCACTGAGGAGAGAGTCAAATGCCCTCCAGCTGATTAGCAGATGGCCTACAGCTAGATTTCTGTTGGTGGTGCACATAAAAATTATTCTGCACACGGATGGAAAGATTAGAGGGAACATTGCCTCTGTCCAATAATTTTATGTGTGTGGTTTTTTGTTTTGTATTATTTCACTGGGAACTGAGGGCATGCTGTGTACTTCTCAGGGCCTGGCGTCAGCAAGTGTATCTCTGACTCGCTCAGAAAATCTCTTGCTAGCTCTCTGCTGAGCTCCATAGACATAGGTTGCTCTTGAGACTGATTATGTGCGTATCCAAATACTCTCGGCCATATGAGCATGTGCGGGACTGCTTTCTGCTTTTGTTTGGAGGCAGCAGCTAAGAGAGCCACTTTCCAGATCCTGACATGCTTGGCAGAAAGCGTATGGGGAAAGGAGCCAAGCGCTTTGCTCAGTTGCCCTGAGTGAGGGAACTGGAGAGAAATGACCCTTGGGACCTAATTACCATCTGCACAGACATTTGGTGTCATGAACAATGATCCTATTATTATCAAGCTAGCTTCATAATTAATTGCTAGTGAATAATTAATGAAGCATCATTTAGCCATACCCTGGGCTCACATTAAAACTGTGGTTCTTGCAGCCACTAGGATATAATCCTCCCCCCTGCATTGCAAAAACATAATGTACTTTCAAGTGCAGGCTTTGTGTGAGGGCCTTTTTTTTTATCCGTTAAATATTTTAACGGCAACTTTTAGATGTTTCAGATGGGAGCTGCCAGCCCAGTTAGTTAGAAATGGACTAGTCTTGCAAGCTGCTGTTCGTTGTAAATCTCAGCTTCACCGCATCAGGAATGTTTGGGTTTTTTATTGCTACAGAAATATTTTCTTAAAGAGAGGAGACGATGCTCCTGACTGTGCGTAGCACTGCATAGCCATTCAGAATCCACTTCGCCCTGCCCTACTGAGCTTAAAACCTAATTGTAGGGCCTTTCCAATACAACATCAGGTAAAAGCGTTCCAAAACAGGAGCTAGTGTAGCCGAACCCAGATACACCATCGGAAATATCAAGCTGAAATTTTAAATGTCTCCTCTTTGAAGGCAGGAGGTCTGATGTCTTTGGTGGACCCCCTCCTCCCCCCCCCGCTTCTGTAGCTGAGAGAGTAAATACGTGATAGTGAGCGGTAAATTTCCAAAAAGTGTGATCATTTATCATTCTGAATGATAGGTAGCTATTCACATAGGGTGCATCTACACTGCTCCATTATTTCGAAATAATGGACTGCTTATTCCGACTCCTGTGAATCTGTCTACTAGGAATAACATCTATTCTAAAATAGCTATTTCAAAATAAGGCGTGTATAGATGCTCCACTGCTGCTATTTCGAAATATCCCCTCACCAGGGACACTCTTAAGTTATTCCTCCCCAGTGTCTCCTGGGTCTCTAAATCAAGATAGCATGTCTACATTAGGGAAGCCTGCCTTGGGTTAATTTTGAGGCTTCCCTGCAGTGTAGACGTGCTGTTTCAAAACAAGCTATTTCGGAATAACTATTCCGGAGTAGCTTATTTCAAAATAAGCATGCAGTGTAGACATACCCATAGTAAACACAGTACAGTTACTGCAGAGATGAGCTGAATAATACAGTGATAGGCCAAAATCTCTTGGGCACTTAGTGCTGTATAATTAAATACCAAAGGGGGCAGTTGCCCTGGGGTCCAGTGGTATAAAGGGGCCCCGGGGCTCTCAGCCACTAGTACTGCAGCAGTGGCTGGAGCCCTGGGCCCTTTAAATTGCTGCTGGATCGCCATGTGGCATGCTGCAGGTGATGCTAAGTGCTGGGGGGGGTGAAGAGTGCACTCTGAGAAGCACTCCAGGCAGCGCTCAGGTCTGGCTGTGCCCCTGCTGCCCAACAACCCGCCCCTTCCAGGTGTGCGGAGCTGGCCTCCCTTTCCCCCAACACCTTCCCCAGGGGCCCATTGAAGCTGTCGGCCCTTGAATACCAGTTTCTTGGTGGTATTGAGATTTGTAAAGGAACTCAATGAGAAGAAATCAGCCTAAATTAAGGGAGCGTAATTGTAGACTGCCTGTAGGATAGACTTCCTACCAGCGTGGTCTCCAAGACTGTGGAATGGTTTCCCGAGGGAAGCTGGGGAATATCTTAGACTAGAGAAGAACAAAGCCCTAGAGAACAGCAATGTAGGGACCAGTTCTGAGTTGGCCAGGACGTGGAGTGTGGCCCTAATGAGTCTTTCTTCTGGGAGTCTGTAAGTTCTACTGGGAGTTTTTCTGCAGCTTAGCACCTTAGTGCTGGAGTTGTGAAACAGGCTGTTGGGATATGGTTCCGTTGTCCTGAACAGCTGGCTCAGTTTTTTGAAAACCTTTAACCTCTGCTTATTTCAGTTCAGGACCTCAAGGGTCTTGGTTATGAGAAAGGGAAACCGGTTGGACTCGTGGGTGTGACCGAGCTCTCTGATGCCCAGAAGAAACAGCTGAAGGAGCAGCAGGAGGTAATGCGATGAAATGATTTTTAAGCTAACTTGTGCTCCAGTACATTGCATTGAAACATGGTTGGGCTAAGGGAAGAAACATGGGTGGAGGTAGACAATGGAAATTTCCCCAGGGGTTGAACAGACAAACCCTCTTAGATTCATATTGGATTCTTAAGTATCAGATCATGTTTTGGTCAGCAGAAATGTATACAGAACATAGAGGGACTTGAGCAAAATCCAGCCAAGCCATCTCCCCACTAAACAAAAAAAAGTTCTGCCTGTGAGCTCATCTTTCCTCTTTCATGCTGTCCAGATGGGACTTGATTCTCCTTCCCTCTAAAGCCCACTGACCGTACTAGGGCTGTAAAACCTCAGTTAAAAAGGTAACCGGGTAACCACTAAGCTCTGCAGTATAAAGCTTAAATAAGCTTCATTCTGCAGAGTCCACAGTGAAACCTCCCTGGGAGCGGGGCTGCTGTCCCTGCTCCCAGGGAGGAGGCTTCACTGTGGGCTCTACAGCCGGCTCCCCCGAACAGGGCAGCTGCGCCTGTTAGCTGCACTCTCCTGCGGAGCTGGCTGCTGGGCAGAGTTTAAGCGATAAGCATCAGCTTATTGGTTAACCAGTTAAACTCTAACATCCCTAGTCTGTGCAGCTTGTGGTGTCACTTCTCTTCCCTGCTGAAATTTGTGTTTCTGTAAATCAGAGGATCATAACTGGCCACTGTGAGGATCCTGAGGGCTGCATTTAAACTTATAAACCACATAAAAAGGATCACCTGGCAGCTGTCTGCATTGTTAATATGTGGGTGCAGCTCTCAAAGGTGCCAGCAGGTGATGCTCCTATTTGACCAATGAAACAGTAGGCAGTTTGATTCAGCATTGCCTGCTGGGATTTGTAGTCGTCTTAGCTGGCATTTGTGTCTCATAGATAAGGCAACCACATGCTATATTTTGGGCCCTACGAAATGCATAGCCATGAAAAACAGACTCTGAGATCTGGTCTTTTGTGGATTTTCACCCTGTCCCACACTGATTTCACAGAAGAGACTATAGAGTTTCTCAGAGTGGGAGTCCTGATCCAAACGGAAGTGGTAGGGGATCAAAGGGTTACCTTTCTTCTGCCCTGCTTTCAGAGCTGTGCCTGTTAGCCAAGTGCCCAGCTCTGAAGGCAGCATGCTGCCAGGAGCAGTGCGGAAGTAATGCTAGAAGTACCACAGCCCCCCCACCCCGTTACAGTACCGTATTTTAGCGAATAAAACCCGCGGGTTATATTCGTTTTTACAAACCCCGCGCGCGCGCGCGCACACACACACACACACACACCCCCGCGGGGTATACTCGGGTGTGGGGTATACATTTTTTTTTTTAATTTTTTTTTTTTAAACTCACCTGGTGGTGAGCACTCCCCCGCTGTACAGCCGCCAGGCAGGGAAGCGCTCATCTCCCAGTTCCTGCGCAGGAGCACTCCCCGTGCCCCTTCCTGCAGCTGCGCAGGAACCGGGAGATGAGCATTCCCCCACCCGGAGGCTGGCGGCTGCGCAGCTGCAGGAAGGGTTGGGGGAGCACTCTCATTCCCCCGCCTGGAGGTTGTGTGGCTGCACGGGAACCAGGTGGGATGAGTGCTCCCCCGTCCGGAGGGTGGCTAATTCTCTCTTCCCGCCCCCCCCTCGCCCCAACCCGTAGAAGCCCGTCCCCCGAACAGTTTGAAAAAAAGTGTTGTATACTCTGCGGGTTATACTCGTGTGCAGGGTATACAAGACTTTTTTTACTCAAACTGCAAAAACCGCGGGGTATATTCGGGTGCAGGGTATATTCGCTAAAAGACGGTAATCTTGCAATCCTTCTCCCCTCTCCCCCCCCCCCCAAAAAAAACACCTCCTTTTGGGTCAGGACCCCTACAATTACACCCTTGTGAAATTTCATATTTAAATAGCTGAAATCATGACATTTATTTTTTTAAAATCCCATGACTGGGAAATTGACCAAAACGGGCCATGAATTTGGTAGGCCCCTAGCTATGTTGTAGAATTAAGGGACCTCCTTGGGTACACTCTGCTGCCTACAGAGTAGCTGCCTCCCTTTAGCAGGCTACTGTTTTGCTTCCCTAGATGCAGCAGATGTACGACATGATCATGAAACACAAGCGAGCAATGCAGGAAATGCAGGTGATGTGGGAAAAGGCAGTTCAGCAGCACCAGCACGACTACGACAGTGATGAGGAGGTAGACAATGAACTGGGGACATGGGAACATCAGCTTCGGCGCATGGAAATGGACAAGACACGAGGTGTGTGGGAAAGTCTCAGCACTGGATTTTGTCTTATTCTGCTGCTGTGCTGAGACCGCCATAGAGTGGAGTCTGAGGTCTTGTGGAAAGAGCTAGGAGTTGGAGTCAGGATGTTCCCAGTTCTGCCACTGACTCTCAGGGTGCCCTTGGGCAAGTCATGTAACCTTTTGGTGCTTCAGTGGCCCCACCTATAGAATGGAAATAGCACCCACATTACATGGGGTTATGAGGCTGAACACTTTGTAAAGCACTTTGAGATCCCGAAGTAAAAGATGCTATAAAAGCCACTCTTCATAATTACTATGTGTTGGGTTTTTTTTTTTTCCCCCCTCCCCTCCATGTCATGAGCAGAATGGGCCGAGCAGCTGACTCAGATGGGCAGAGGGAAGCATTTCATCGGAGACTTCCTGCCACCTGATGAGCTGGAGAAATTCATGGAGACATTCAAGGCACTAAAGGTGAAATGAGTGACCGTTTCCTGGAACTCACCAGCAAAAATCTGACATGGCTGGTAGTGCTGAGGAAAAGAACTCAGTCATTTAGCAGAATAGGCTGCCTGCAGCTCTGAGAGATGTACTAGCACAGCTTTGCAAGAGAGGTCTGAGAGATTTTTTTTGTTTTTGGGGGTTTTTGCGTTTTTTTGTGTTTTTTAGTATGTTAGGCCTATAAGGCTCCTACACTTTGTGCTGAACCTCTCGGTATCAGCCTTTGGAAAGAGCCGGTGCCCTGATTGAGCACAGCTGTGCAATGCTGGTGTTCTTCCACCGCCGGAGCTGAAAGGGGGGGAAAAACCCTCCATTCCCCAGGGATCTTGTCGCTGTCAGAGGTGGGGAGCTGATCTGTTGTGATTCACTGGAAGCCTGAGTGACAGAACAGCCTGTCAACAAGGGGTGCAGGGCACAAGGTGACGTTACAGTGCAACAGACAAAGCTTTCAGACTTTGCTGACAGGTCTGCAGTTCCCATTTCAGAGCGGGATAAGCAATCGCTAATACCAAGTAAGGAAAACTGGAATTTTTATCCAGGCAAATGTAATAAAGCCAAAGTGTGAAACCTCTGAAAAGCCTGTGCAGAGCCCTTGGCTCCTGCCAGCTCTTAGTGGTACAGCTTGCAGCTGGCATCCTTGGTAGTGTTCCTTTGTAGCCAGCACAAGAGAGAGGGCCTGTGGTTCCCTGGATATCTCTTAAGAGCCATCTTTGGAGCCAGTCCAGTAAGCAGCTTTAAATCCAAAAGCCTAATATTTCTCCATTTAATCTCCCAGTTGCAGTCCCTGCACCTTGCAGATTACATTTTGGACTCTGGGTGGCTCTGCTGTGCTATGCTGCTAACCCATTTCCTCCCCTGTGGCGGACTAGCAATGCAATCCCAAGAAGTTTTGTTGAAATTATTAACTGTTCCCGGCCCCCACTAATCTCCGCTAGGGATGTTAAATGTCGGTTAATTGAATAGTCAATTAACCTCGTGAATTCTTATCGGTTACTCAACTATTCTGTAGTCCCCGGGGGCAGGGCCGGCAGCCAGTGCGCTCCGGCCCCACTCCTGAGGAGCCCCCTGCCACTCCGTGCTGCTGCCTCTGTAATAGAGATAGCAGCTTGGGGTGCCAGGTGGGAGCTGATCTGCAAGGGGAGCCAGTTTAAAAATCAGCTCCCCTCGCGGACCGGCTGCCTATCGCCCCGCACTGCTGCCCCTAATAAAGAGGCAGCAATGCAAGGTGACAGCAGTCCCTGTCGGGGGAGGAAGGGTGAGGGGGTCTGAGCTCCCGGTCTTGGCACGAGCTGAGCTGAGCTGAGCTGCTGGCCAGCCTGCTAAAAAATTTACTGGGGGGAGGAGGGAGGAAATGCATGTAGTCTATAGCATTAACCGAAAAGCAAAAGCTTAATCAACTACACTATTAATGGTCCCTTCTGACCTTAAAGTCTATGAGTCTATTACATCCCTAATCTCCATTTCCTGGTGCTTTCCCTGCTCCCCTCCTCCAGTGGAGTAATGCAGTGTAACTCATGTTGCCTTTTGTCGCCCTGCAGGAAGGTCGCGAACCAGATTATTCTGAGTACAAGGAATTCAAACTGACTGTGGAGAATATAGGCTACCAAATGCTGATGAAGATGGGTTGGAAGGAGGGTGATGGGCTTGGCTCCGACGGACAGGGCATTAAAAATCCTGTCAGCAAGTAAGCGAAGTGCAGTACTTTTCCTTCCATTGGTTGTCCTTTTCTGTCGGGGAGGTGTTCATGCTCCCATCCTAGTTTGCTGGATGTGGCTGGAGTTCGTTATTTGGCGGGTGCATAGAGGACCTTTTGTAATAAAGATAAAAATAACATGAAGAGTTTTTTGGTTCCAGTTCTAGGTTTGTGACTCTACACAGGATAGATGATCTGAGCATTGGCCTGGAGCTTCTAAACTCTAACCTTGACTCTCACGCTGCCATCCTTTTGAGATGGAGGCTCTGTTCCTCAGTTTCCCCATCTTTAAAATGGGGGGTAGTGCTTACTTGCCTCACAGGAGCTCTGTGAAGATTGATCAATGTTTGTAAAGTGCTATATGTGATCAAATACCCAGCGCATGCCTTATGCTGCTGGAGGACTGATGCAGACTTATGGGTTTCTGGTGTGCTGTGCACGGAAAGCGGTTGCCAGTAGATGGTACTGCTCCAACTGCTTTTGAAAGCCATGTCCGTACAAGCAGAAAGCTGTGCGTGTGCATGCCGTCCTTCTGGACAGCAGTCTGTTTCCTCACTCAAGTGTTTTCAGGATAATAAAGAGTAATTGCATCCAAAATGGATCAGAATGACCAGCTGTTTGTGGTGTATGTTGGCCTATAGGGAACCTAAATATTGTTGATGAAAGCAATTAAGACTGTTTCCCATCCAGTGGGTCCTTTATAAACTACAGTTGTGCATATGTAGTGGAAAACACAGATGAAGTGTCTCTACAAAGCACTTCAGCTCCTTTCTCTCAGGAACATCTCTCTGAAGTGGTGACCCACTTAAACCGAGAGCTATGGGGAGAGATTATTGTATACAGAATAATGAAGCTTCCACTGCACCTTTCCCAAATACGCTGCAGGGAACAATCCTGCACTGTGCAGTTTTGGGCAAGATTTGACGTACTAGGCTCTGCCATCTCTGATGCCTGTGACCTGGAAAGGCAGGGGAGCTGTCTGATACACAGGGAACACTACAAGTTGAACCTCTCTGGTCCGGCAACCCCAGGACCTGATTGGTGCCGCCCCAGAGAATTTGCCAAACCATGGGAGAATTTGCCAATATTGTCTAGCAGCATTCCCAACGCTTCCATTGTTTACTGGGCTCTTAGAAGACTTTTAGGGTTAAATTAGATCTAGATAACAACACAGAGCACTAAGAGCCATGACTGGTGGCTGTAAACAGACTTTATAGGACTGTGGGAAACTTGACCACACCAATAAGTGGACACCCGGCTAACTAAAATCATGCCAGACCATGGATGTTGCTGGACTAGAGAGGTTCAACCTGTACTGGTTTTTATCTTCCAGTAACTCCGTTTTGGGGGTATGAGGTAGGCACCTTCTTAAATAAGACTCCCTTTTTCAATAACCTAGCTCCAGATTATTGTATTTGGTCACCTTGACTGCCAGAGACTAGTCAGCAGGTTAAGGGATTCTTCACTAGGGAGGAACCCAAAACATTGAGAATTATCCCTGGAACAGCTCTAGTTAAACAAAGGGTTGATTATGCATGTGTTTACTCTGCTGCTCCTCTCACTACTGCTTTGTGGGATATTTCTGCCCAGTGGTGGGATTTGCCGTGTTGTAACAGCACTGTGCTGCTCTTAGGTCCAAATCAGCTACGCTCATCTCCATGGGTCTGTCTTTGCCGATGCAATGCAAATGTAGCCCCTTGGTCTTGGTCTTTCTGCCCTAGTTTGAGGGGGCAGATCCTATGAGGTGGCAGGTTCTTTGGATTAGCAGGAAGGTGATTATCTGTTAACATCTACCTAACAGGGAGGGGGTTGGTTTTTGTTTTTAAACAGGGGTACCACTGCAGTGGATGGCGCTGGGTTTGGGATCGATCGTCCCGCAGAGCTGTCAAAGGAGGATGACGAGTATGAGGCATTCCGTAAAAGAATGATGTTGGCCTACAGGTTCCGACCCAACCCTTTGGTGAGATGACTCCTGACGCTTCAGTCGTGTCTCTTCCCGTATCTTGTAAGGGGGAGGAGTCTATTAGTGCTCAAAAATACTTTACCCTTATGGCACATCTTGCCTTTTGTCGAAATAAAGGGACATGGTATGGCCCTGTGTCTTCAAAGTGCTTCTCGAACACTGGGTAACGTTCACAGCATCCCGCTGAGACACTCGGCACAGAGACTCCTGGGCCTCATTCTCCTTTGTCCTGCCTATTGTGCCACCATTTACACAGAATAAAGTGGTGTGAAACCATTACCAAACGTGCACAGTATTGATGTGAATGACCACATAAGGGGCGGAGCCATGGAGAACCGTGTCCCAAGAGTATATCCCCAGCTCTGCAACCTTGGGCAAATCACCTGCCTGTATTTGTTTCCCTACCTGTGAAAGATGCTGAGTCTAACCTACCCCTTCGCCTCAGGAGAGGGTGCGTCGAATGTGAGACTCGGTGTTCATAAAGCACTTACATTTGTACCTTTTTATCTGAGGATATTCCTAAATATCCCCAGAGTTCCGTTCCATTTTAATAGAGCAAATAAGGGAACAGTGACAGGGAAATGACGCTATCAGTTCACCCTGGGAGATTTCCTTTCTGATTCTGTTCTTGTGTCGAATCAAATCATGAATAACACAACCCCCTTGATAGCTCTCCTTGCCTTTATTTTTCAACACAAAAGTTCCTGCATTTAGCTGGAAGCTGAATGTGTCCAGGATAAACACTGCGTACAAAAGAAGCCGATGGGTTGTCCTTGAATCCCAGCATGTTTTATGTTGATAGTCATTCTTCTTCCGGCAAAAAAAGCTTAGCAGTTTGCACCAGACTCTGCATGACGCCCACCTGGCCAATGCGCATAGTATTGCATTCCATTTGCAATTTTCCAGAGGAAACTTCTGATGTTGTCTCTTGAAACCTATTTCAGTGGAGTCCTCCAATTACTATTAAGCTCACATGCTCTGTTCAAGTTGCAATCTTAATTAATCTTATGTTGTTGTCCCCTTTTCTGCAGAACAATCCGAGACGACCTTACTACTGATAGTGTTTTCAGGACAAAGTATTTTCAAAACCATTGTAATTTTACTGTGAAATGTTACAGAACTGCGTCATCCTTTTCCCTCCTCTTCCCCGCAAATTTTGTAAAATCTATTAGTCACGATGACATCCTTCGCCCAGAACAAAGGCCTTGAAGCCCACTCACTGCACATTTGAGTGCCATGACAACTGCTTCGTAACAAAGGCCTGGGATGGTATTCAAAAAGGAGACCAGAGCAGGTGAGAACGGGGGTTTTTATATGGTGCCCTCCTGCACAGAAGAGTAGCACCAAAGATATTAATGGGAATAGTTCAGGGACTCCATTTGTTTATTGCTCAGTGCCATGTTACTTGCCAAGAAATACATTGCTTGTATTTTTTGCATCCACTCTTCAGATATGCTGCCATGGCTGTAGCTTTGTTAAAAATGTATGAGACAGGCCCCTTACCCCCAAAAGGTGAGTATCAGGTAGTTGATTAGCCTGTTCCCCTGACGATCTGACTTCAAACCTGTATTAAGTCACAAGCGGGAGGAGTCTGGCCTCCAGGTAAAAGTGCAAAACTGGTGCCTCTTTGTTTTCTCTCTGTTTGGTACAAGACACAGTCTGGAGAAATGCACGAGGCAGTATTATGTGGGACTGAGGCCAGCTGGGAAAACCTGCCCAATGCTAGTTCCATCAGTCCCTCACTTTCCTGAACACTAAATTCACGTACAACCTTCAGCAAAACAAGAGGCCCTGGATCCTTTCTGTGGATGTGGGTGGTAGAGAGCCAGGCCTCCAAACCCCAGTTACTAAAGGACAATGAATTTGTATTGGTCTGTGACATACTGCTGCAAAGCAATTCTCCTCTGGCTGTAAACAAACCCATCTGCCCCCAGCTTTTTATCACAGACTGATCAGAGCCAGTGGCCTTGCCGCAGGGTTTTGGGGGTGAAAATAAAGCTGCATGGTATTCTTTCAGAGCATCTCAAACTGTACGATCCTCCCCCCATGTTTGTTGTTTGCCCCTTCTCCCCTGCCAGGATACCAAAATCTTGCCGTTTTAATGTGTGAAATTCACTTTTTTTGTTAACCTTTCTCAATGATGTAGAGTTAACGGCTTGGCTTTCAATAAAAAAATAAAAACAAACTGGTCAATTTGATACGAGTTCATCATGGGAGAATTACAGTGTATGAGCCAGTCAGGCTTGTAACTAGGAAATGGGCGATGCATTCTGGGAGGCAGTGCATGCCAAGAAAGCAGGTGCGCTCATTGCAGCTTGCACACTGGGCTGTTGCAGCTGATGGGGCTAATCAGCACTTGGGTAATAACGAGGAAACATTAGGTAATAAAGGTAGAAAACGTTGGCAGGCCCCGAGTAAGGCTGAGCTTCTCCCCAGCCTATTCAGGCAGCTGTGACATTCAGGCTTTACTGAGGAGTTTAGTTGATGATGAGACTTACCATTTGGGGGTGTGCTGCTCTGTTCCTGCGTCTCCTCCTCCCCTTGCTGGGTCTTTGGCCATGAATGAAACCAAGCACGGCTTCTGAACAATGCTTCTGTGTTTGTGGAAGCCCGAAAGCAGGGAACAGAGCTGGCCCCTCAAAGTTAACTTACAGCATTGAATTTCAGTGACTCTATGAGCTGCAGGCCCAATCTCAGAGCCATGGGGATGGCTGCTGTAGACAAGGGCACAGTATCAGACTGTTCACGCCAAGTACAGGTGCAATAATCCATCGCAATCCGTCTTAGCCCAGCCATTATGGGTGTTGATTATAAAGGCAGTGCAGCCTGGTGCTTCTGTGTCCTGTTTTAAACAGCTGGTGAAATAGCTAAGCTAATGAAATGCTGCAGGGACTGCCAAGTGTTTTCACTCTCCCATGGTTTGCAAATCTCTTTTGGAAAGGGAGTAGACTCGGCTTTCCCTCCCCGCTCTTCTGTTGGCAAGTGTTCTGTATTCCTCTGTTTCAATACACACCAATATGCCAGTGGCCTTGTTTCTGAGAAGCCCCCTGTACATTGGCACAAGCTTTGTTCCTCTGGGCATTTTTCAGTGCATTTGTTTATTTTAATAATTAAAAACACCAAATGCACCATGAACAACCCCTCTCTATCTCAGCAGCAGTAAATGATCAATTCAGTGGTCACTCAGCCTGTTGCTTCCACAAATACCTCTGTCCCTTTATTGTTTAGGAAGCAAGTCCTCGTTCTTCTCCCCAAATCCTACCAAACAGCCGTCTTTTGCAGTGTGCCCAGATCTCTTATTGACCAAAGGAGAGCAAGTTCCAGAATTTTAAACTCAGGAAGGGAATGCCTTACCATACCCTCCCTTTTCTCTTCCCCCTGTCTCCCCCCTCAAGTTTACAAGGAGGGGATCTGGCTTCAGCATCCCTGCTCACCAACAGCTGGAGCCAGTGAATGCGCCAGAGACCTGTGGAACCACTGTTTCAGCAAGGGGGAGCTGTATTGAACTGTTGATGTTCCAGTGGATAATAACGTGGGAAAGATTCTTTACTTGGAATTCTAAAGTGCGGTTAAATCTGGAGCCAAAGGTCTAGGCCTGCCCTCCTTCTCTGTTTTACTTTGTCTCGTACTTGCAGGAGCAGCCAGCAGTCGCTGGCAGGGTGCATACCCCTTGCCAATGGGCAGCGACAGCACCTTCCTTGAGGTGTTTCCAGTCTGAATGTAAAGTTTAACCACTGGATGGTCCAGGGGAGTCGACTGAGCCATAGAGATCAAACTCCCCCCTCAGCCCCAAAGGGGATCCTTCTCCCATAACGGAGTGCACAGTGCTGGGGGATGGGACTTTGGCCTCTGTGGCTGATAATCTAGAGTACCTTTCACAAGCACTTAAACTTCCCACTAACGTGCCAGGTGGGGCGGAGCCGCATTCCCGCTGCCCAGAGACGGTCCTGCCCCGCCCACCGTTATTAATCCACATGTGTACGACTGCCCGTACTTTGAATTGTTGCTTAATAAGATGAAATCTCATCGCGGGGCGTGTTCAAAGTCACGTCTACTTCTGCTGCTGCCTAATGAAGCAAATGAAACCGCTCGGGGCAAAGTGCACGGCCACTAACTCAGCGGTGGACTCTGAGTCGTGATGCAGCAAAGGGGGCTCCGGTGGGAAGCTTTCGGGAGCAATGTGAAAGGTCGCATGACGGCAGTGTTGAGCGTGTCTGACAAAACAGCTTTGTTTCTTGGAACGTTTCTGGCATGAACGAAGTGCTGCCGTTCAATCCCGTTCCTCCCCCAACAATGGGCATTGACTTTCAATGTCTGAAAAGAGAGGTTAACTGGAGAGGTCACGATAATGCTGGAAACTCAACAGAGACCTTGAAATACCTGCGCTACTTCTGTTGATTACGAGTCTGTCAAAGGCATGTGGGAAATGCTGGCTGTCCTGGACTTTTTATTCTTTCTCTTTAAGAACCTGAAGAGGTTTCTTTCTCTTGAACTGTTTGAATGCTTCAGATTTCCAGGATGAATGGGAGGGGAAAATGGTTCCATTGCCAAGCTTTTCAAAACCTTTTGTGGGGTACGTTCTGGTTTTCCTTACCAGCATTTTCACGTGAATCTCAAGGAAATCAGCGTGACCCCTTTGTGTATAAACAGTTAAACAGCCCATGTAGTGCGGCTAGTAAGCAAGGAAGAAGGATGGTCTTGTAGTTAAGGCATTGGCGAGGGCCTCAAAAGAGCTGGTTTCGATTCTGCACCTGCCGCAGCCCCCCTGGAGGATGGCAAGCAAAAATCTCTGCCTCACTTCCCCATCTGAGCTTGTTATTGGCTATGAGGCTACATACATATCCGATACTGCAATGATAAGGAGTGGGACATATGAGCCCCCAGCTAAAATTAAGAAAAGCTGCATATTGGAGGAAAACTTAGATCTGATTAGGCTGTAGAAGAGCCTCTTTGGGACAGAAGTAGAGATTCCAGCCCTAGATACTAAGGCCAGGTCTACACTACAGGGGAAGGTTGAATTAAGATATGCAACTCCAGCTACATTAATTACGCAGCTGGAGTCGATGTATCTTAATTTGAGTTTCTGCACGGTTTCCAGAGTGGGAGGTCGACAGGAACAGCCACTCCCATTGGCTTCCCTTACTCCTTACAAGGAGCAGGAGTACATCCCACAGGAGCATCCTCTGAGTTCAATTTAGTGGGTCTTTCCTAGACCTGCTAAATCGAGCTCCGAAAGATCGACCGCAGCAGTGTCCATAAGTGAAGACAAGCCCTTAGAGTGAATGGACAGCGCTCTAGATGTGCAATAAGGAGCAATCCTACCTGCCCACGGCAAAGTGATTTGATTACTTACTGAAATAGGTCTTTTTGTCTCCCTGACAGAGCATGTTGACCTTTGGGCTTCTAACTTCAAGTTTGGGTGGGGGGGAGGTCATGTTCTTGAACCAAAGCTGCATTATCTCATTCCCAGTTAGCAAGAAGCCTGAGCTGCAGCCGAGGCTGTCAGTAAGGTACTTTCGGCGCAGTTACAGAGTAATGGAATGTAATCAGACTATCAGGGTCGGCAGTAAGATGTCAAGGGTGAAGAGATGCAATATTCCTGGCTGTCACTGCCACAGGAGAGAGAATTTAGGGAGCAGATGGGAACCTTTTAAGAACCAAGAGGCAGCTGTACTATAAACCTGGTGAAGTCAGAGTAGGAATCGTGGGGCCAGAGAGAACAGAACTGTCAGATGTTCATCCTCAAAATTATCAAATGGAGAAGCAGAACTGCCAGCCTGGATCAAAGTCATAGTAGTAAGTCACCAAGACCAAATGGCATTCACCCAAGAGCTCTGAAAGAATTAAAATGTGAAATTGTAGAACTATTAACTGTGGTTTGTTAATCCTTTAAATTATCTTCTGTACCAAGTGGGTGCGTCTAGACTACATTCCTCTTTCGAAGGAGGAATGCAAATGAGGGAAATAAAAAATGCAAATGAAGCACTGGTTTACAAATCTCGCACTTCATTTGCATAATCTCATCCGATCGCTTTTTTTGGAAGAGGTTTTTTTGGTTTTTTGAAAACAGTCTAGACGGGGTTCTTTTGGGGGGGGGGAACCCTTTTGAAAGAATCCTGTAAACCTCATTTTTTCAGGAATAACGGTTCTTTTGAAAAAGGGGTGTGTTTTTTTCAAAAGAACCCCATCTAGACTGTTCTTTTTTTGTTCGAAAAAAATCTCTTCCGAAAAAGCAATTGGACAAGATTATGCAAATGAAGTGCAAGATTTGTAAATCAGCGCTTCATTTGCATTTTTAATTTCCCTCATTTGCATTCCTCTTTTTAAAGAGGAATGTAGTCTAGATGCACCTGGCAGAAGACAGGATACACAGCTAGATGGACCTTTGTTCTGACCCAGTATGGCTATTTCTATGTTACGTTCCACTTCCTTTCCAAAACTCCTTCTGTTAGCGTTGACTACCACTAACTCTGGTTCTCCTTGTTACCAGATAATTGTCCAATCCCTCTTTGAATTTTGCTAAATTCTTTCTCTCAAACCCATCCTTTGGCAATGAGCCGCATGGACATTTCTTTTGCTAAGGACTATCGTCCATAAGCAAATTGGGAAGCTCAGCATTCTACAGCGCAAGCTCCACTCTCGGGCATCTTTGTGCGATTGTATCGGAGCCACTTAGGACCCGATGGGAACGTACTAGGAACAACAGGAAAATGTGGGAAACAGCATTCTGTTCCCAGCAACCAGTCTGTCCTCCGGAGCTGATCAGCTTGGAAACGAAGAGCTCGGCTGAAAATACATCGCCTCCCAAGATGTGGGCGTTGTTCTATGCAGCGAGAAGATGATGGTGCTTAGGACTACTTCAGGCCACTTTACGGGGAAGCCCTTGCCCCTTGTCAGTTGTTCCCTTAGCACGGAGCAATGCTGCTACCGTGAAGAGTGTTATGGAAGGCATCCGTCTTCCAGGGGTTGTTTCTCTGCCGCTAGAGCAGGTGCCACCATCTCTAGATGGTGCATAGTAGCACCATCAGGTGGAACCAAACGTGGGGCTGCAAGAGCTTAGTACATGAGCCTCTAGGGCTGGGGTGGGGAACACATGTGAGAAGCAAAAAAAAAAAACCTTCACTGAGAAGCAGAGGCCTGCTCCCTACATTCCCCTTGCACATCAGAGCCTAGGGGGACCTGGACTAGTAGAGTGTGTGGGTGCCCCCCAGGCTCTGGGGTGGAGCAAAAAATGAGGGGTTCACTGTGTGGGGTCTGGGCAGGAGGAAGGGTGCAGGAGTGGATTAGGGGGTTTGAGAGCGTGGCAGGGTGCAGGAGCAGGATGGGGGAAGGAGGGTGCAGGACAGGGTTGGGGGTGGGAGGTTTGGGAGATGGGGGATGCTTACCTGATGCAGTGCCCTAGGGGTGCACATGGCTCTGTGTCCCCAACCCCTCTCGGCCACTGCCCCCTGCTGCTCCGATTGGCTGCGATGGGGGGAAAGCCTCCTGGGGCGTTTCCCCAGGGTGGGGGGGAGCCAGCCAGAGTGGCAGCCTGCAGAGCCACATCTTCTCTCCCCCCCCACAGAACCTGTGGGTCAGAGCCTGACTCCGGCCTCTGAGGCTCCCCAACCCGCGCAGCGGGGAGCTGGCACACTTGTAGTCCCTCCCCTTGTAGTCCCTAGCCCGGGCCCTCCCCAATGCTGGGGGGAGACCCAAGCCTCAGGGGCCTGATCTGGCTCTCCGGCCGTAGGTTCCCCCCCTCCCCCTGCTTCTACCCCAGAAGCTACAAGTCTGCTAAAGCAAACTCATCGTGGTCCCAGCGCCGCTCCATGGGGCAGTGCCCCGCGCCCTGCAAGTGGGGGGAGACCCCCGTGCCAGCGGGCTGCCAGGGCAGAGGGGGGCGGCGGGGCAGGCCGGCTGGTGTGATACAATTTAACCCCTCTGCACCTGACCCATAGCCCAGCGGGCTGCAGGCGCCGCAGAGGCTGGAGCCAGGCGGTGGTAGGTGGGGGGCACGGGCTGACTTGGCTCCCCCCCCAGGGGCCATTGCCTAGAACCCCGTCCCCCCGGGGCTGGCAAACTTCCTCGGCGGAGCAAAGGGAGCGGCCCGGCTCCGCCTCCCGCCGCGCAGCTCCCCGAAGGGCCGCCCCCGGGGGCGAAAGTCGGCGACCTTTGAATGGAGGCTGGGGCGAGCCCTGCCCGGGGCTCCTGCGCTTCCTTCGGGGCCACGGAGCGGGCCGGGCGCTGGCGGGGGACCTTGGCCCCGCTCGCCCCAGCTGGGAGCCGGCCCCCTTGGCCATGCAGCTGCCTGCGGTCCTGGGAGCCGCTGGCCTGTCCCTGGCCGCCTTCCCCGTGTCCTACGTGCTCAACTGCATCTGTGCCCTGGCGCAGTAAGTACCGGGCCTGGGGCCGCCCGTGCGCAGACTTTTTTTGGGGGGGGACCCCCGTGCGCCCCCGTCCCGGCCTTGCGCCCTCGCTGGCGCTGGAAGGTGTGAAGCCAGAGCAGGAGAGTTTCCCTCTGCTCCAGGTTAGAACCCGCCTTCCTGCGGAACAGAGAGCGAGGGGGCGCCTGGCCTGGGCCCCCCAGGCCTGGAGTCCAGCTGGGGGACCCAGCCAGGCGCTGGGGCAGTTTTTTTACAGGGGGGTGCAGAGAGCCACTGATCTGTACATCCTGTAGAAATGGAACCCACTTGGAGTGCTGCACCCCCCTGTCTCCCCAGTTCCAGGACCTCTGGGACCTAGGTCATGCCCTTCCCCCCCACAAGTGTGACTTTGAAAGGCAGATGGGGGGGGCACAGGCGGGGAACGGCTTTTAAGCTGGCTCTCTGCATGGGACTGCTCCCACGGAGCCGCCACCTCCCCTGCCCCGCGCTGCTGCCCCTGGTCTGCAAACATGTCACCTCTGAAGACTTCAGCGGTCACAGGTTTACACAGATAAACCAATTTTAACATCCCTCATCTGGGAGCCGCTCTCTGGCTTTGTGTTACAGCAGGTCAACCCAGGTGATCAAAATGGTCCCTTCTGGATTTCCCCTCCTGTAAATAGGAGTAAATAAGATGGACTCCGTGGCCAAATCAAAGCATGTGCAAATCTGCCTTTATTATTTGTGTTCCAGTCGCGCTGCACAGAGGCAGCGACCGCCCCATCTGGAAGAATTGGCAGTGTATTTTCTGACTCCTAAAAACCCACGCACCCCAATCTGGGACAATGCGAGTTATGTACCGATGTATCTTGTGAACCGTGTCACCGATACTTGTCATTTTTCATCACCCAAACTTGACCTCCATCCCTAGAGGTTTTTAAGTCCCGGCTAGACAAAGCCCTGGCTGGGCTGATTTAGTTGGGATTGGTCGCTTTGGGTAGGGGGCTGGACTTGACCTCCTGAGATCTCTTCTAGCCCTAGGATTTTATGACCTAGTACAGTGCTTTCCTTTTTAACCTGTGAAATGTGCACTTGGTTTCAAAGAGACGGCAAGGCCAGGCTGGGGGAAGGGAAGGATCTGTGTATTTATCTGGTGCGATTGTGAGTCTGTCTGTGCAGTGCCAAGCATAACGGGGCCTTGATCTCATGGGTGCCTCTGAGAATTATTAGTCATGGCGTAGCCTCTGTGGGGTGCTTTAGACACCCCTTTCTGGCCTTTTGGGGGTGACCTTTGAAGGTCATTTTCTGCCTCTTGCAATGCTGGAGCAGGGCTGCATTAAACATCCACGGTACGTCTACACAGCAGCGTTAACATCGTCTGTGTCTACACACAAGCAGTTACTTCGACATAATGTTGAAATAATGTCGAGCTGGAGGATTCCGACTCCTGTAACCCTCGCTGTAAGAGAAGTAAGGGAAGCCGGCGGAAGAGGGCTCTATTTCGAATTAATTGCCATGTAGATGTGCCCAAATGCGAAATAAGCTATTCGACTTAAACGATTCAATTAGCATAGCTCAAGTCGCGTAGCTTATTCTGACTTTAGCCCTGCTGTGTAGACATACCCCCGTAGAGACTAGCTCATACCCCAGGGCTGCGTCTAGACTGGCATGATTTTGCGCAAATACTTTTAACGGAAAAGTTTTTCCGTTAAAAGCATTTGCGCAAGAGAGCGTCTACACTGGCACAGATGCTTTTTCGCAAAAGCACATATTTTGCGCAAAGCATCCATGCCAGTGTAGACGCTTCGCTCATGAAAGCGCCGATGGCCATTTTAGCCATCGGGCTTTCTTGCGCAAGAAATTAACATTGCTGTCTACACTGGCCCAGAGGGCTTATCCCTGAGCAGGAGCATCAGAGTATTTGCGCAAGAAGCACTGATTTTGTACGGTACAATGTCAGTGTTCTTGCACAAATACTCGTGGCCAGTGTAGACAGGCGGCAAGATTTTGCACAAAAGCAGCCGCTTTTGCGCAAAATCTTGCCAGTCTAGACGCAGCCCAGGTGTGTAGCTCGAACTCCACCCCTCTGGATGCACTGGCTTCACAGAGGCTCTGGATTGCTGTCACCGTCTGTGGGCTGTAGATGCGCTCTCTGCCTGATAGGTGAGACTTTTCGAGCATAAGCCGCTAACGCCGCCTGTTGAGTGCCAGAATTAGCGACGGCTTTCGCTTTTTTTTTTTTGCAACAGGGTTAAAGGCTTTGGAAGACGCTGTCGTATTTTCAGCTTTATAGCTCACGGAGCAAAAGCAGTTCCCTCTGCTAGTCCTGGAGCTGTTACAAATTGCTCCTTGGAAGAGGAGACTCGTGCTCAGGATAGATTTCCCTACGCCTTACCCTCTGCCGTAGCACAAATTTGCAAGATCTCTCCCTTCATTATAGAGTCGGTCTCTAATCGGTTTACATGGTCTCTGATAATAGTGCCTCAGCTAATAGCCATCCATATTCATACGCGATGGCAGGGCCGCTCCTCAGACGGGAGATGGAAATCTTAATGATTTCCACTAAAATGACATTTCAGAATAAATCCCAGCATGTGGCCTGGAGGGAGGCCTTGGCATTTTGCCCGGGGTGATGACGGCCCAGGCGGTTGGGAGAAGGTGAAAAGGATTCAGGGCCCCTCTCTTTGTACTTGCGACACCTCAAAGCTGTCACAAGACGCAGGGGCCAAAGGGGAAAAGTGTCTGTCGTTTCCCTCCTTGCTCTGTTATAGCAAACCGTGGGCAAGCCCGTTCCCGTCTTTGTGCCTTAGTTTCCCCCACCTTTCTGCTTAGACTGTCGGCTCTTTGGGGCTGGAACCGTCTCTCTGCAGCGCCCCGATCCTGGCTAGGGCGTCTAGGTGTGTAGACATGGAGCCATGGCGCTCTCTCCCCTGCTCCAGCTCCCAGGAGGTAGAACCACCCCTTGGCACCAAGCACAGCTCTGCCCTGCTCCTATGGGGGCCTGGCTCCAAGAGGATGGGGGTCACGGTGCTGTGCACCTCTGCTTGTTCATAGCACCCTGTCTGATGGGATTTCCCCACCCAGGGTCCCTCCAAACCCCACGGTGTCTGCAGCGAGACAGGCCTCCCTCTGGCCTCTCTTGAGCGTTGGCGCGCAATCAGTCCAGCTCTGGTCGGGCCTGTTTTGCCGCACGCCGTGTGCTCTGCTCAGCCCGCGGCGGAGGCTGGCTGTACTTTGAACCTGGCTGCATCCTGCGGCTGGTGTCGGCAAAATCCTTCCCCCGCCCCTCCTCCCCTTCCCGAAGCAAAACCGCAGGCAGCAGGAGGAGCTGCAAACCCAGCCTTGGCTCCAGGGCCGTCCTTAGGATTTATGGTGCCCTAGGCGGGATTATTAAACTGGTGCCCCTATGCCTGACTTGCTCTTCCACCCCCTACCCCTCCCCTTCCCAGAGACCCTAGCAGCCAACCCCGTCCCTCAGACTGTGCTCCAGGCAGCGCATTCGGCTCTCTCTAGGACCCAGCCCTGCTGTTACATGCCCCGCTGCTTCCCGTCATAGGTATGCGCAGCATATTTCATTAGGGTGCGCACCCAAAGAATTTTTTTTAAATGTACTCTTTGACTCCCATTAGCCACACCCCTGACCCCTGTTAACCACGCCCCTGGCCCCCATTAGCCACGCCTCTGGAGGCAACACTCTCCGGGCAAGATAGACACATGACCAAAAGTAAAAGGTGTCATGTGACCCCCTCTAAGGACTCTTCCCACCATCCTCCTACCAATAGGGATTTGTTTGGCCCCCACCAACCCCCCCTCCCCCCTCGTGCAACTATCCTGCAATTGCATTAACCCAACGTGTGCGACATTAACTCGGGAGCAGAGAGGCTGGGGGAAGTGTTCCCTCTAAGAGTTTCCTCTCATGAGCAGAATGAATTTTGTGTTGTGCACCTGTACTGAGTTCATGTGGCTTGTTTGGATGTGCCACTGTGGCACCCGAGTTATTAATAAATATTTTATAAACCTCTACCTTTTCTCTCTGCTGCCATGTCTCCTCCCCATGCTCCATCAGCTCCCCTGGTGCCTGCTGCCCCCCCAACTCCTCACCCTCCTCTGCTGTCCTGACTCCTGCCCTTAGCCCTCCTGAGGCCTGCCCCCCTCCACCAGCCCTTCTCTGCCTCCTGTGCCCACTCCTCCAGTAGCCCCACTCTGATCATGTGAGCTACCCCTCTCCTAACACCTCCCTCTACACACCTGCCCTGCCTCTCTCCTCTGGTGCTGGTCCCTCCCCTGCAGGTGTCTGCCCTTCTGCTTCACCCCCAGAATCCTCTGGCACCTGCACCTTCCCTTACCCCTGCACCCTCCTGGTGCCCCCCTTCACTCACTGCCCCTGCCCCCTTTTTTCCCTGATGCCCACCCCTTCACCATCCTCTGCCCCCATTTCCCTCATGCCCCTCTGCTCTTGTAACCACCACCAAGGCAGATTTGAACCTGGGACCTCACTATAGGAGCCTCTACCCTCTGAGCTAAAAGCCACCTGGCTCCCAGCCCATCCTGTAGAGGTCTCTTGATCTTAACTGTTGCAGTGGTCTAGGTGCCACTTGCAGTACCACACTAGGGCTATGTCTACACTCGCGGCTTCTTGCGCGAGTAATATGCAAATGAGGCTAAGCGTGGAATATCGCCCAGCCTCATTTGCATACCTAATGAGCCACCATTTTTTTCAGAAGAGGCTCTTGCGCAAGAAGGAGCGTCTACACTGCCCCTTCTTGCGCGATGCTCCTTCTTGCGCAAGAGCCTCTTCTGAAAAAAATGGTGGCTCATTAGGTATGCAAATGAGGCTCGGCGATATTCCACGCGTAGCCTCATTTGCATATTACTCAAGAAGCGCATGTAGACATAGCCTAGGTTACTACTCACACATGCCTTGCTCCATCCCCGCCTTCCTCATGCCCACCCGTCCTTTCAGGCCTTCTTCCAGCACCTCCCCCTCCAGCCCCCAATGCCCTTCCCCTCTCCTCTCCCAGCATCACCCTGCCCCCTCCCACTGACACCTCCCCTCCTGCCCTTTTCCTCATTGTCTCCACTCCCCCTCCCCCCCGCATTTGTCTCTCCTCCACCCTGTTCCTTGGTGCCTTCCTCTTTCTTCTCCTGACCTGCCCCCTCCCCTCAGCACAAGCCCCTTCCTCTCCCACCCCTTCCCCCTATTTTTCCTGCACCTTTCCCCTCCCCTCCCTTCTGCCTTCCAGTTTGCAGGGCTGGAGTCTGCTGCGATCGGGCCCCAGAAGTCCCCGCAGCCCGGGCTCCAGACCACGTGCCAGACCTGGAGCTGGGCCGCTCGGCATTCGCAGCCCCGGCCCAGCCGCCGTCCCGCCTCTAGCCGGGCTCTGCTCCCCGACGCCCCGCTCGGCGCGTCTCCTTCCTCCTCCTTCCCCGAGCCGTAGCTGGCTGTTTTTAACAACGGCGCCGCAACCTCACACCGATGTGGCACCGCCCCCACTGGCGCGCCACGCGTGACCCCGCCCCCGGCACAGCCCCGGCTCCGCCCATCCGCTGCCGCCCGGGTCGACGGCGCATGCTCGCGCCTCTCATGGCCGTGCCCACTTTCCCTTCCCCCGTCTGGTACCTTCCCCAGCCGGGGTCAGCTTGCTGGCCTCCTCGCCGGAGTCCCTCGGCCCAGTGGGGTCTTCTGGCGGGGCCGTAAGTGCCGGCAGCGCCCCTACCGGCTCTGGTGCAGAGCGCACGCCTATGCTTCCCGTCCGTTCCCGGCAGAGTGGTGCCCCAGAAAGAGTGGTGCCCTAGGCAACTAACTGCCTATTCTGCCTATGCCTAAGGACGGCCCTGCTTGGCTCCACTCCCGATCCCTCCTTCCCCCCCCAGAGGCAGTGCTACCCGGGAGCTGGCGCTCCAGGGATCCCAGACAGACAGTTGTACTGTATTGGGGGGGCCTCATGAGGTCCAGGCCGCGCTGGAGCCCTGAGACCTGACATCTGCGTCTTGGTTCCACGGTTCCTGGGCTGGTGGGGGGGGGGGTCCTCGTCACCTCTGGGGTGCCCCTGCCCCGGGCTCTGCCTGGCCGCTGGGATGAATTAGAGCAGCCTCCGGCCTTGAGCTGAGCTTTGTTCTGAAGCCGACCCTTGGGGAGGGCGAGTCTCCCTAAGCGGGTCCACAGCACTAGCTGGTCAGACTCGGTCCACGGCAGCATCTGTAGCGGGATGCCCTGAGCTGCCTCCCTAGGGGGGCCGGTCTCTGCCAGGTGCCCGTGGGCACTAGCTGGGGGGAGGGTCCCTTCTGCATTTACAGCCTCTTCCCTGCTTCGGTGCCATGCCGGCCCCTCTCTGCTCCGCGGGTGCCCGTGCTGCCCGTTCCCTGCTTCAGCACAGAGCTGGGGCCGGGGGGCTGCCCCGGCTGCTGTGTCCACCCCTCCTGTGCCTGGAAAGCTGGGAGGCCTCCTTGCAGCCCGAGCTGATTTGGGGGAGCCCCGGGCGTTGCTGGAAAGCTGGCGTAGGCCTCCGGGAAGGGCCTTCCAGCAGGCCCAGTGTGTGTCTGCCGAGCCCTCCCGTCCTAGACTTCCCCAGCCAGTCACACAAACCTTCCTAACACAGCAGCCTCTGCCTTTGACCTAATGCCCCGACGTCAGCCGGGCACCGTGGGGCTGCTAGACCGCGAGGTGCCAAGGCCTTAATTGGCTCCCAGGTGCTTGCACCAGTGTGGGGCATGTGAAAGCTGCTGGCAGGGCCGGGGGAGTCAGCCCCTTGTCTGAGCCGCGGCTGCAGCCCAGAGCTGGCGTTTCTGTCCCTTGCGTGGGGCAGGGTAATGAAAAGGGTCTGGGGCGGAAATCCAGGGGGGCGGCTTGTTCGGGGCAGTGACGACTCCTGCCTCTGGCTTAACATGTTGAAGATTCAAATGCAGCTTCGGGATGTAAAATCCCATTGAATTTGTTAAACGTTCGGTTTAACAGATTAAACTGGAGCAAAGGGGACGGGGAAGGGGGGGCTCCAGTCCAGCCAGGTGGGGGGAAGGGGCGCTCTGGGCCGGCGGGGGGGCTGCTCCAGCCCCCACCGGTAAACCTCTAACATTCCTAATCCAGTGGAGGTTGAAATATCCCTGCTGACGTTCTAGCCGTTTGGGATCAAATCCGCCACTGGTGTAAACCCCATTGCTACAGTGAGGGCTGCCCGGAATTCCATCAGCTGCCCCGACAGACCTACTGGGGCGGGGGGCAAGGGCTCGGGGGCCAAATCAGTCTGATACCTTCACGCTCCAGGGGGCTTGTCAGACGCTGCTGAGCACCCGCCTCCGAAGCACCAGCCCCTCGAAGGGGTCTCAAGCCGGGTGCACAAAAATCGCCCGTCAGCTCATGGCTTGGGCCGGGACGAGCCCCCTGCCCCCAACAACGGTTTGGGCCCTGGAACAGGAGTGGGGCAGGGAGCAGCCTCTGCCGACGGTCACGGGGACAAGTCCCCCTCGAAATGCAGCCGGGGTGGGTGAGGGCAGAATCCAGGCGGTGGCCTCGCACCCCAGCGGGGCCATGTGGGGCTGGGGGAAACTGAGGCCGGGGGGGAACCTGCCCCCACTGAATCCCTGGGCAAAACTCCACTCAGGTCTCCTCAGCGGCCGGAGTCCGTGCCCTGGCATGGTGTTGGCGGGGGGGGCAGTAATTGGGCCGGCGGCGAGGTTTGCCGCAGCCCCTTGTCTGATGCTGGCATGCTCGAGAGTCTGACCCGCCCCTCGCTGGCGTGTCTTGCAGCCCGGTGGCTATTGCGGTGACGGGGGCGCTGGTGCTGATGGCTCTCTTCTCCATGGTGTATCTCCAGGACCGAGGGAGCCATTCCCGGGACCCCCTCTTCTACGGTGAGTCCGGGGCCCCCGTGCCTGTCCCTGTGGCTTCCCCTCCCCGGGCAAGACAGGCAGCAAGTCCAGTGACTGGACGAGCTTTGTCTCTCGGGAGGCGGCAGTGGGAGAGGTTTGGGGGAATTGCAGTGGCCCGGGGCCAGGCGCCGGGGGGTCTGGGTGGCTAAGGGGCTGCTCGGTGGCCCGTGTCAGAGCCAGATCTAGCCCTGGCTGCCAGGGACCGGAGGCTGCTCCCGCATGACAGCCGTCTGGGTCTGTGTGCGGCGAGCCCGGGGGGCCCAGCTCCGTCCGCTGGCGAATGGCACCCATGTGGCAAAAACATCACGTCTGCTGGCACGGGTCCAGGGAGCCACAAGGGCTGGGATGCCTGCCAGAGGCTGGGGGGCTTCAAGCACAGTTCCAGGGCTGAGCCCCACCCCCACCAGAGCCCCCCAAGCAGGATAGACACAACCGGAGACAACAGGGGGCCCCGTCCCCGTCCTGACCCACCTGGCTTGCACCCTTATGGCCGTGGGAGTGGAGAATCCCCCAGCTGACTGGTGTGGCTGGGGCTGGTACCTGCCGTCGCAGGCCCTCCCTGAGTCGGGGAGCAGCCTGTGTGTTTGGGGGGCCCAGGGCAGCCTGGCAGGCAGGTGGCTGGGGTCCCCCCTACAGAGGTGAACCTGCCTCCCTCTCCCTCGGCCCGCAGTGTTCACCGTGTTCTCCTTCACCTCTGTCATCGACCTGATCATCTCGCTGGAGGAGGACGGCTACATCAGCGGCTTCATGGAGTTCTACCTGAAGGAGGTACCACCCCGGTTCTGGATTCCCGGAGGGACGCCTGCAAGGCGGGGTGGAGCGTCACGCTGCCGTGTCCAGCCTAGGGATGGAAGAATGGAGTTGATTAACCGTTAAGCAAAAGCTTATAGGTTAATGCTGTAGACTACACGCATCCCCCCGCCACCAGTGCATTTGTTAGCAGGCTGGCCAGCAACCTGGCTCAGTCTGGGCTCGTGCCGGGTCCAGGACCTGCCCCCGCTGCAGCTCTGCATTTAAAGAGTATTAGGAGCCAGGCGGGCAGGCAGCCCCGCTCAGTTCTAGCTCGTGCCGGGTTCAGGAGCTCAGACCATCCCCCCGGACAGGGGCTGCTGCCGCTCTGCATTGCTGCCTCTGTAGCAGAGGCAGCAGCACGGAGCAACAGGCGGCTGGTCCGCGAGGGGAGCAGGTTTTTAAACTGGCTCCCCTCATGGACCAGCTCCCGCCTGGCATCCTGCGCAGCATCCCACCTGGACTCCTAACTGCTCCCTTACAAACACCATGGGCCGGATCCCCCGCTGCCCTACTCCCTGGGCAGGCCCGTCCCTCGGGGCGCAGGGAGTCTGACGTGCTCCCGAGCCAGGCCGCTCGCATTGGCACAGGTCTAGGCAACCACGCAAGCCGCAGCACGTTGGCGATCTGACCCCTCTAACGAGCTGTAGCTTCAGCTCAGTGCCTGTGTTAACATGGGCACAGCTCCATGTCCTAAGCCACCGGCAGCTCCCTGGGCCCGGCAGGGAAGAGCACCGGCCCCGGGGTAGAGCAGCCCGAGGGGAGCAGGCATGTGTGGCCATGGGGCTAATCGTGGTGCCTTTCTGGTTGGCAGGGCGAGCCCTACCTACGCACGGCTTACGGCATCCTGATCTGTTACTGGGACGGCGTTGTGCACTACCTCCTCTACCTCGCCATGATCGGCGCAATCGCACAGCGGTACGGGGGGCGCCGGGGCTGCTGCAGATTGGGGTCCCCTGTTCATTCATTGGGCTTCTTCCCAGTGGCAGGGGGAGGAGAATGGGGGTTGCTTTTTGCTGGCCCAGTCTGGGGAGGGGGCCAGCAGGGGACACTAGGGGAACAGTAGTCAGCCTTCCCGATGGATTTTGCCCATGGTCCCAGCCAGTGTTCCCTCTAATCATTTCCACCCATGTGCGGAATAAATTTTATGCGCCCAAGATATGTGCAAGCGTACACCACCAATGGAAACACAAAACCTAGCTGGGGACGCTCTACTAATCAGCTGGGCAGCACTGGAATCCCTCCTGAGCGGCCCCCCCAAGCGCCCCGCTTCCAAGGAGCACTGGTCCCAGCCACGATCGGAGGAAGATGCAGGAATCTCCTGCATGGGCCTGTTCTTGGGGGACCTCCTGGCCTGGCCCTGTAGCCTCCGGGCATGGAGAGCTGGGCTGAGTCCCCCCTCAACTCCAGCCCTCTTGGCCTTTGCACGGTGCTAGTGGGGTGTTCTGGCGGTACAGGACGGCCGCAGAGGTTCTCCCCGGCTGAGCGAGGGAGTCTCCAGTGTGGATGTGCCCTGCCCAGCGGGGAGCAGCCCGGTGTCCAATGAGCTGGGGAGGGCTTATCCGAGCCCCAAGGGGGTGTTGAATTTCCACTGTCCCCCCAGGAAGAACTACAGGACCTTGGGTCTCTACTGGCTGGGCTCCTTGATGATGAGCATTGTCGTCTTCCTGCCGGGGAACTTGCTGGGTAAGGGGGCATCTGCCCGTACCAGGCCCTGGGGAGCAGCCCTCTGGGCTCCTGGGGGGTCTGGCTGCATCCTGCCCGCGTTCTGCTCCCCCTCTGCAGGGACACACCCCAGAGCCGTGGGCTCGAGGCCAGCGGGCGTCACTAAAACCAGCATTGACTGGCAGAGAAGCCGGAGTGTGCCTGGGGTAGGACCCCCCCCCCCCGTTTCCCCATGCCGGAGGGGTGGAAGGTTGCGAGGGGGGATGTGGGAGGAGCGGGGCATTCTCTCCATGGGGCTCCCCAAAGGCCCTGGCCTCGAGGGCTTGCACAACACGGGACTCTTCTCTCCTAGGGAAGTATGGCTCTGAGATCCGCCCCCCTCCTTCCTGCTCAACGTGCCCTACCTCCTGATCCCTGTCTGGGCTGGGATGAAACTCTTCCGCCAGCCGAGATCCCTTCCCTGCTGCACTGCTGAGAAGGTAAGTGGGTTGGGGGTCCCCGCGGGTCTGCGCAGAGCCAACGCCCCAGCCCATGGCTAGGGAGTCTGCAGATGTCAGATCCCCCATTGGGGCTGGGATACAGCTCCTGGCCCCTTGTTGGGATCATTCCAGAGCCTTCCCGCAAGGTTTGGGCTGCTGTTCCTGGAGCCGGGCACCTGTTCTCCAGCACCAGCCTCCATCCCGGCTAAGGGCCCGGCTTGGGTTCAAGCCCCGGCTCGGTTTTTCCCACATTCCAGCCTCTTATTTTACACTGTTTTTTTGGGGGGGAGGGACCATTTTGGAGGCTGGGGCTGGGTGAATGAATCCAGCCTGAACTGCCCCCGTTCCCTTAGCCACCCGCCATCACATGCACATTTGACAGGTGGGTAGGGTTGCCAGGTTCCGGACAGTCCCGTATTTGAGCTTTCTGTTTGGAAAACAAATTGAGACAATAGAACTGAGACAATAGAACTGTCCGCTATTTTCTCAATGAGATGGAATGTCGATTGTGATGTCATGTCAAGTGTGTCCGGTATTTTTGTTGAAACCATCTGGCAACCCTACAGGCGGGCGCCAGGGGAGGAGGATGGCAAAACTTTTTGGGGCTTGGTCCAAACTTTTTACCAGGTAATGGGTCTGTGCGTGCTGCTGCCCCCTGCAGGTTGGTGCGTGTCCCACTCGCTCAGGCTCATCCACTCCCTTTGCTGGGCGAGTGAAAGTGCTGCTTCCGCATGGTCAGGCCTGTGGGCGTCTTCCAGGGCCCCCGGTGCTGCAGAGACACAGGGGGAGACAGGCCCTGCTCCGAGCAGAGTAGACAAGAAGGGCCCAGGATCACGGAACAGACCCAGGGCCTCCCGACTCCCTCTCCAGTCCTGTCCCCCAGCCCAGAGTTTCTCAGCTCGTTGGAGATCGGGGACCGGCTTGCTGGTTTCCTGCACTGCGATCTCAGGCAGTGGTGCCGGTTGGTTGAGAAACGCTGACCCAGCCCGTGCCGAGCTGTAGGTGTGCCCATGGAAGCAGGGCATAGAGGCAGCTGCAGATCCCTTTGTCCTGAATCCACAGGGCTCAGAAGGGGGGGGCACAATTCCCCCCCTTTTTTTCTTTTTAGGGTCTTTAATTGAAAACAAAAAACCCAGGTTTTGCATCTGAATGGGAGAGGGATCCAGTCTCTTGAAGGCAGCCCCATCCATTCCCCCCCACCCCCAGAGTTCCCGCTGGCGTCCGGTCTGTCCCGTCTGGAGAGCTGGCAGCCCTGCCCCCTCCCTTCCCTCTCTCGGCAAACCCCAGTCACTGGAGCAGACCAAGCAGGAGATTCCTGCTGCCCACTTAGAAGCAGAACGGGCCGCGGCCGGGAACGGACCTGCCCTGCAACGGGAGGAGACGCTGCCTGAGCCGGGCGCCCTTGGGGCCGCTGGCCCTGGATCCTGCCCAGCCAACGGGAGGCGAAGAGAATGGGCCTTTTTTAAAAAAAGTTTTTAAAGTTTCAGTGGGAAACTGGAAAGTTTCCCGCTGAAAGCACCAGCGTCCCAGGCCCTGACCCTGCGGCTGCTGTGTGCGTGCAGGTCGCGGTGGAGCACCAGAAGAATCTGTTTCAGCGGCCCCTGGACTTGGGCTTGGTCCTGTTCCTGCTGGTGGCCGGGATGTTCACATTCTTCCGGGGGCTGGTAAGAGCTGCCAGCCGGTGATTCGGCCGCAGGTTCGGGGTCAGTTGTAGGGGGAGGGCCGAGCCGAGGGGCTGTGGCTAGAGGATCGTGATGGTCCCTTTTTGCCTTAAAGCAGGCCTGGGCAAAATCCGGCCCAGGGGCCGAATCCGGCCCACCAAGGCACCAGATCTGGCCCACGGCCGCTGCGGAAAAGCCCAGGCAGGCTCCCCGCTTGTCTCACCCCACCCGTATGCTGCTCAGAAACGCAGCTGCGGGGCGGTTTTTCTTTAAAAACTGTGAGTCCGGAAAGGAGGGGGAGCTTTAGCAGCTGTTCCCGCCCCCAGCACAATCCCATTGGCCGGTTTCTGGCCAGAACCCACCAAATGGGAGCTGCCTGTTTCAATAACAGGCAGCCTTGAAGCACAAAGTTTCAAGGGGGGGGGGGGGATATAGTCCTAACGATTACACCCCTCCCCTTGCTGCTTCTGTATCAGAGGCAGCAAAGCGGGCCGGGGGCAGAGGTGGGAGCTGGTGCCCGTGGGGAGCCTGCTTAAAAGCTGACTCCCTGCGAGCATCAGCTCCCCCCTCGTGTAAATGTGTAACCGCTGAAAACATTCAGCAGTTACACGTTTACAAAAATAAACGCTGGCTACCATCCCTACGCAGAGGGGCAGCCAGGCAAGGGGTTGATGGGGGGGGCGTGTCTGTGGGGTCAGATCCAGCTTTCCCATGCACTCTGTCTCCAGGGGGCAGCTGGGTGTGGGACAGGAGAGAGGGGCCAGGGTCGGCTCTCCCATGCAATCTGTATTTACGGGGGGCAGTTGGAGGTTTTGGGGGGTCAGAGTCAGCTCTCCCATGCAATCTGTGTCTATAGGGGGTACTTGGGAGTTTTTTGGGGGGTTAGAGTCGGTTCTCCCGTGCAATCTATGTCTATAGGGGGCAGTTGAGATTTTGGGGGTCAGAGTCAGCTTGCCCATGCAATCTGTGTCTATAGGAGGCAGTTGGGAGATTTTGGGGGTCAGAGTCAGCTCGCCCGTGCAATCTGTGTCTATAGGGGGTAGTTGGGGGGTTTTAGGGGGTCAGAATCGGCTCTCCCATGCAATCTGTGTCTACAGGGGCAGTTGGGGGTCTTGGGGGGTCAGTGTCGGCTCTCCCATGCAATCTGTATCTACAGGGAGACAGTTGGGGGTGTTTTGGGGGGTCAGAGTCTTCTCTCCCATGCACTCCTGCTTGTGTCTCCAGGTGGTCCTGGACTGTCCGTCCGATTCCTGCTTCGATTACATTTACCAGTACGAGCCGTACCTGCGCGACCCTGTCGCCTACCCCAAAGTGCAGGTGAGCACGGAGCCCGCGGGCAGGTCCTTGGGGGCTGTCCAAAGACAGGGAGAACGGAGGGGCTGGTACCCCCTCTTCCAGGCAGGGAATTCCCGGTCCCCAGGGAATTAGGGGGCGGCTCTATCAAGGGCCGTCTGGGATGTCAGAGCACAGATTCGTGCACTTGCTTCCTTTCTGGGAGGGTGTCGCTTAATTATTTGAACTGCCTGGGAACTTTGGGGCTGCCTGGAGCCAGGAGCGTCCAGGGTCCTGCTCTGTTCCTGGACTCGCATCCGTATTTCTGCCGGTCCCTGCCCTGTGCTCAGTCTTGCCCCCGCCTGCTCTGACCTCTCCCCGCTTGCTCCCAGATGCTGGTCTACATGTTCTACGTCCTCCCCTTCTTCGGCCTTGGCGTCTACGGGCTCCTGCAGCCCGGCTGCACGTGGCTGCCCGACTGGGCCCTGGTGTGCGCCGGAGCTGTCGCGCAGGTAAGGAGGGGCCCAGCCCCTTCCCCCGTCCCTGGGGAGCAGCAGACACCGGGCCCGTTATCGGTCGCCCCTGGAGAACAGGCCGGGGGGCTTCATTGCGCCGAGCTGCCTCAGCGGGCGGGGCCGGTGCCTCACGCCCGGCGTGTCACGAGGCCCGTGCCCCGGCATGCGGCTCCGGACGAGCGTGTTCTGACCCCTCACGATTCCCCCGTCCCCGGGTTTGCACGTGGAGCCGTTTCTATGGCGACGAGCAGAGCCCGATAATTGCTTTCTCCTGGGATGTTAATGGCGGAGATGGATGAGTCTCTCCGAAATGGATTTGAGCCAGCGCCCCGTGGAGCCATCGATAGGGCCCCTGGGAACGGGCAGCCCTGCCCTCGGTGCGGGCGCAGGCGCGGCCATCCCCGCAGCCCCTTGGCCCAACGGGGACAAGTGCTGGATTCCTCCGGCCACAAACCCCACTGAGTGCCTGGCTGGGCACCGCTCTCTTCCCAAGGCAATTCCTTCCTGACCCCAGCTGCCGATGCACTCGCGCACCCTGGAGCATGAGGATGGGGCTTCGCCCAGCTAGTCCCCAGCTCTTTCCCCTGCCGGATGTAGGCATAACAGGGGAAAGAGCCGGCCTCTTGTGAGAGGCCAACCCTGTGGTGTGGGCGGGTTGCCGGAGCTGAGAGGGGCGTGCCTGGCCCTCCCAGTCTTGCGGGCACGAGTCCTACGGGCGATTTCTCTGCAGTCCGAGGGAACCAAAGGTGCTTTCCCTTCGGCTGCTCTCCCGAACCTGGGTCCAACGCTGCCCCGGCCGTGCCACTTCCCCTCTGTGGGGCAGGGCCCCACCAGGCCAAGGCTTCTCACCCACTGCAGAGGGCGGGGCCGGGGGGGGGCTCACAGGCCGCCTCTCCCCCTCATCCTGCCTCTCCTGTGCATTTCAGGCCCAGTTCTCCCACGTGGGCGCCTCCTTGCACCACCGCACCCCGTACCCCTACCGCACCCCGGAGGAGGTCTGGTGGTTCTTCCTCCTGAGCAACGTCCTCTACGCGCTAGGCCCCCACCTCCTCGCCTACCGCTGCCTCCGCAGCCCCGGCTTCTTCCAGCCCGCCGCTCCCACCGGCCAGGACGGGGCCAAGAAGCATCAATGAGGAGAGGGCCTGGGCCCATCACAGCTCAGCCCGGGTTGGCCGCCGGGCCGCTGGGGGGCAGGGGGATCCCTGCTTTGGGCCTCCAGGCGGATTGGCTGCTGAGCAGGGTTTGATGTGGCTGGTGGGTCGCGATGGGGGGGTTCACAGCAGGCGAGTTTGTCCTCTTCAGCCAGGGCTCCCCCTCTGCCCCCCGCCCGCCCCAGTCCTTCATGCTGCTCTGGAAGCTGGGGTGGCATTTCCTTTGGGGACCCGCCCCCTGCAGCACTCCTGACCCTGCCGGAGGGGGGCGCTAGGGAGTGAGGTTATGGGTCCCCCCCTCCCGCACCAGCAACCAGACCCAGGGGTGCAGCGAGTTTCCCCTGATCCTTCTTGCCCCCCCCCTTTGGCCTTTGCTTTGGAGTCCTTAATGGGGTGACCCTTGGAGTCAGGGCTGCCCCCTAGCATGAGAGGCCTGCACCAGGGGAACGGGATGGGTGCCTGTGCCAGTGGCTGTGACCCTGGCGGTGGTGGTGGGGTCGGCACTGCAGTGCCCGGCTGTGGTCTGGCTCGGAGAGACCCGTCGCGCGGCCCCGATTGCGCCCGGCTGGCTGCATCTTCTCAGGATTGCTTCTCCCGGGGCCTCCTCTTCGGCAAAGTTGTGTCACGGAGAGAAGGGGGGGAGAGGGCGATGCTTGGAGGAGGAGGGGGCCAGAAACCTGCCTCACCAACTGTTTACAGAATAAAACACTGGTGTGCCGGGACTTCTTTTGTAACCCTGCTGTGTGTGGCTGGCTGTTTTTTCGGGCGGGAGTGGGGTGGCTCGCTCTCGGGAACTGTGCGGGGGGCTTCGGACAATGGGGAGCACTAGGAATCCCCCCCCCCCGCAGCCGCAGTCCTCCGGCCTCCAGCCCCCCTGGGATGCTGGGGACTCAAAGCCCTACAGCACTAGGGCTCAGCTCCACACCTCTTGCTTTCCATTGGGGTGGGGATTTTTACAGGGACTGACCCCCCACCCGGCTGCCAGAGGTGGTGGGGACTCCCCCCCGCATCCAGGCTGCCACCCCCTGTACAGCTCTGGGACCACTTTTCTCTTCACAGCGTCTCAGGGGCAAGGAAGGGGGGGTGGCAAGGCTGGCTCTGGCTGTCCCCCTGCCCCGGCAGTGTCAGGGTGACAAAGGAGAAGGGAAGGAGATTTCTGACCTAATCCAGGCTTGGTGCAGAGTGGGGACAGTCTCCCACACCTGGGGTGTGTCTAGACTACATGGCTCCGTCAACGGAGCCACGTAAAGTAGTTTACCTGCCATAGTCAATGAAGTGGAGATTTAAATAATCCCCGCTTCATTAACATAAAAATGGCCGCTGCGCTGTGCCGACAATCAGCTGACCCGGCACCGCGCGGCAGTCTAGACGTGGATCGGCCTCGACAAGGGAAGCCTTTGTCGACCGCTCCTGTAAATCTCGTGCCATGTAGTCTAGACACGCCCCTGGTGCTCCCCGGCACGCCCACCTCTTGAATACGGCGTGCGGATGGGGTCGCAGCACAAACCATGCGGGGTTGGAACGGCGGCTGTGTCAGGAGAGGTTAATGAGACGGGGACTTTTCCGCTTAGAAAAGAGGAGGCCGGGCGGGGCGGGGCGGGGGCGGGGGTAGGATGGAGGTCTATACAATCATGACAGGAGTGGAGAAAGTGAGAAAAAGTTATTTCCTTGTTCCCATAATGCAGGGATGGGGAACCTCAGGCCTGGCTCTGGCCCCCGAGGCTCAGACCCCCCCCTCCCAGCATTTGGGAGCCTGTGCTGATGCTCCAGCCTCCTTGCTGCCCCACCGCAGGGCTGGAGCTCACAGAATCTAGGCTGGGCCCCCCATGGCTCTGGCGGGGAAGTGGAATGTGGGGAGGGTCTTCCTCCTCAGTTGGGGGCCACATCCGTGAGGCTTCTCACTTGTGTGTCGCCCCTGACTGATTTTTCTGTGGGTCAGCGGCCCCTGACCCAAAAAAGCTTGCCCGCCCCTGCCGTAACACAAGAACTAAGGGGGTCACCAAACGAAATGAAGAGGTCGCAGGTGTAAAACGCACAAAAGGAAGTATTTCTTCACGCAGCGCACAGTCAACCTGTGGAACTCCTTGCCAGAGGATGTGGTGAAGGCCAGGACTTTAACAGGGTTCGGAAAAGAACTAGATAAATCCATGGAGGATAGATCCATCAATACTTATAGCCAGGGTGGGTAGGAATGGTGTCCCTAGCCACTGTTTGTCTGGAAATGGGTGACAGGAGAGTGATCACTTGGTGGTTCCCTGATCTGTTCATTCCCTCTGGGGCACCTGGCATTGGCCGCTGTCGGCAGACAGGACACTGGGCTAGATGGGCCTTTGGTCTGACCCAGTCTGGCCGTTCTGATGCTCTTATGCTCCCCAGCCTTAGCCCCGCTTCCCCTGGGGCTTGGCTCAGGTCCTCCCCCTCCAGGTCTGCACAAGGGCCCTTGCTCCCAGAAAGATGGGGCCTGGCGGCTCATCCCTCTGGGAGGCAGCAGGGAGCAAAAAACAACCTCTCGGACTGGGGCCAGGCCAGGGCTCAGGCCCACCCTGGTCAGAGCACAGCATGATGCCGGGTGGGACGAGGAGCTGACAGCAGCCCCTGCACAAACCCATCACCCCCAAGCCAAAAGCGTGGGCCCCCCCTTTAATGTGCATTCCCTGTACACAGGCCAGCTAATGCAGGCGCCTGGTGTGTGCGCCGGAAACTGCGACCCATGCAACCAATTTTAAGTTCTGAGGGCCGCCCTGGGAGTGTGGGAGAGAGAGTGGGGTGCAGTGGTTAGAGCAGGCACTTGGGGCCAGGCTTCTGGCTCTGTTCTTGGCTTTGATGAGTCCGTTAATCTGCCTGCACCTCCATTTCTGCATCGATACGAGTGGCGCGACGTGTGTCCTGCCTCCCCCGGAGCGGCGAGGGAATGTACCAGCATGGACGCGCCTGTGAGTCTATGTCTAACCACCCGGGTCTGGGGCCCTGTCGCTGAACCTGCCCGTGCATTGCCACACCTGCTCCTGTGTGGTGTGCGCACACGACAGGGCCTGTAGACGCACTAGGACTGGGTGGTGGAATGTCAGGCCCTGGGTCTCGTGGCTGCAGGGGGATCAGGTGACCAGTGGGGGGGCTAAGGTAGCTCCCGGCCTGTCCTGGCCCCGCAGACTGCGCTGCGCCCCAGTGGCTGCAGCAGGCCGGGCTCCTAGGTGGGGGCGGTGGGGGAACTCACACGGCTCCGCGCACTGCCCCTGCCTTAGGCACTAGCCCCGCACTCCCATTGGCTGGGAACCTGCTGCTGGCTACTTCTGGGGTGCAGCAGGGTCTGTGGGGCCAGGAGAGGCAGGACGCTGCCTTAGCCCCACCGCTGCCCGGGAGCTGCTCAAGAGCCTTCCTTTGGGTACGTCTACACTGCAGCGCTATTTCAGGATACTTCCAGTATCCCGAAATGGCGCATCTTTTAAGCAAGCCCGTTATTTCAAACGAGAGTGGGCTCGCTCGTCCGATGTCCCTGTAAACCTCATTCCACGCAGAGCAAGGGACGCTTCGGAAAAGCGCTGTATTTTGAAATTTGGTGCTGGGTAGACAGCACCATATTCTGAAATACGCTGTTTCGAAATTAACTCGAAATGAGCTATGCCATTTCCAGCTAAGGGTGCCGTGTGGGCGCCCCCTTTGTGTTGGGTGCATTCAGCTCTATGGGGCAGGGACTGTTGCTAATGGGGTGCCTGGCAGCAGGGGCCCGGTCTGGGTGGGGGGGGGTCTGCACAGTGCCTGGCATGAGAGCGGATCTGGGGGGGGCGGGGCTGTGCAGTGCCTGGCACAAGGGACCTGGGCTGGATGGGGGTGTGGCGCAGTGCCTGGAATGAGGGCTCCAGTCTGGGGGGGCTGTGTGGTGCCTGGCAGAGGGGCCGGGTCTGGGGTGGGGGTCTGCGCGGTGCCTGGCACGAGGGGCCAGTCTGGGGGGGTCTCTAGGTCCTGGCTTCTCCCTGTAGCAGCCTCACCCCCCAAGGCTCCCCCCACCGACCGGCAGTGACCAAGCCTGGCTCCTTTCTCCTTCCCAAATCCGTCCCCCCCCTCCTCCCGCCAGCTCCCAGCCCATCCGCAGCCGGTAACTGCAGCGGCTCCAGCCCGGCCCGGCCCTGCGGGACTTTGCGAGCAGGGACCCGGCGCCCCAGGCAGGGGAAGGAGCGAAGCCCCCGGGCCCCTCGGATGCCCCGAGCCCACCTGGCCCAGCGCCCTGCCCTGGGCCGGACCCGCGCCCCTGCCCCGGGGCAATGGTGAGTGAGCGCGCCCCGGGGGTCACCTTGGAGGGGGGCGCGTCCTGCGGAGCCGGCTAGGGGAACCGGGGGGCAGGAGGTGAATGGCTTGTGCCCCCCTCCCGGACCGATCTGCAGCTGAGCAGCGAGAGGGGATCGCCCCCGGGTCTCCTCCGCTGCCCCTGGATTCGCTCGTGTAGGACGCACCGGCCCCCGCGGATCGGTCCCCACGCCGCGGCCCGGATCGGGGCCTGCCGGGCTGCCCTGCCGTCCGCTGCACTGCAGCGCCCTGGCCCGGGCCGGCTCCGCCTCCCCCCCCCGCCCCGGCCAGCCCCTGCAGGGCGGAGGTTGCCGGTGTGCTGGGGGATTAGCGGTGCCCCTGTGCCAGGGGGGCCAGCAGCTGCCCGGCCCCCGGCCCCCCTGCATGGGAGAGCGACATCCGGACCTAGCGTCTCTGCTGAGACCCGTCAAACTCAGTCCACGGGCTGGGACTCCTGGCCCTCTGCCCCCCCCTTGCTGGTGAGGCCCGGGAGCCCCCCCTCCCGGAGGAAGGGGGCAACGAGAGCCCCCCTCCCGCCCCCTCTAGGCGGCCGCAGCAGCCTCCTAACCTGGCGCTGGAACAGAGGCAGGCGCTGGGAAGGGCCAGGCACGTTTCTAGCTGCGCCTGGACCGGGATGGTGGTGGGCGGGGGGGAGTGTCAACGCTAGGAAATTATTTCGAAATACACTATTAATACGTTATTTCGGGAGTCATTATATCGAAATAATAACTCACAGCTAACTTCTGTATTTCGAAATAATTTCCTAGCATTGACATCCCTGCCTGGACCCAGCAACCTCTATTTTCGGAGGTATCCTGAAATAGCTGCCCCGCGTCTTAACACGCGCTGTTTCGGCATCCCGGTAACCCTCGTTCCAGAAGGGTTATGGGATGTCCCGAAAAAGCACGTTATTTCAAAATGTGGCGCTGTGTAGAGGCGCCAAATTTCCAAAAAAGCTATTTCGAAATAGACTTGAAATGAGATATGCAATTTGCGTGGCGCACATTGCGTATCTTATTTCGAGTTTAGGGTGCTGTGTAGACGCCCCCATTATTTCGAAATAGCTAGCGTTATTTCGAAATAACTTAGACAGTGCCTACACAGCAGACAGTTAGTCCATGAGGGCAGGGGACTGGACTCGATGACCTCTCGAGGTCCCTTCCAGTCCTAGTATTCTATGATTCTATGATTTTGAAATAATGTAGAAAAACTGTCAAGCGGGAGGACTTCTTACTCCAACTCCTGTAACCCTCATGAGGAGTAAGGGATGTCAGAAGAAGAGTGCTCTATTTCAAAATAAGTGCTGAGTAGACACTCCCAATTTGCAAATAAGCTATTTTGAAATAAGTTATGCAACTGACGTAGCTCAATTTGCATAGCTTCTTTCGAGTTAAGCCCTGCTGTGTTGAAGCACCCTTATTAAAATAAGTTACATCTAGACAGTGGCAATATTTTGGGATACAGGAAGTATCCCAAAATAGCTATTCCACGTCTTTAAAGGCACCCCGTTATTTCAAAATAACAGGTGCGCTATTCTGACATCCCTGTAACCCTTGTAAACAGCACCAAATTTCAAAATAAGCTATTTCAAAATTAGATCAAAATAAGATACGCAATTTGCATAGCTCAAATTGCATATCTTATTTTGACCTACGGGTGCAGTGTAGATGCACCGTTGTTCAGGAGTTATTCATTTGAAATAAGTTATTTCAGGAATTATTATTTCAAAATAAGTTATTTCAAGAGTTATTATTTCAAAGTAAGCTACTTTGGGTGTTATAATAATAAAATAAGAACTCCTGAAATAACTATTTTGAAATAACTCCCTAGGGTACGTCTACACTACAGAGAAGATCGAAGCTGCCACTGTCGATCTTCCAGGGTTTGAATTAGCAGGTCCAGTGAAGACAGGCTAATTCGAACAAAGAAGGGCACTCTGGTCCATGCTGGTAGCCCTGCTTCCACGAGGAGTAAGGGAAGTCGAAGGGAGAGTGTTTTCCCTTTGACTTCCTGCAGTGTGCACAGCGCCAAAAGTCGAGTTAAGCGACTTTGACTTCAGCTATGCAATTAACGTCGCTGGAGTTCTGTATCTTCATTCGACTGTGTCCCGTAGTGTAGACATAGCCTCACACTGAGATGGGCAGGGCTGGAGTAGCAGGGGCTGGGGGGCAGGGCTGAGGGGTACCAGCCAAGCAGGGTGTGTGTAATAGACACATTAGAGCCAATTTCATCACCTGCTCTTGATTCAATGTGCTGTAATCAGGCGGTGTAGTGGTGTGTGGCACCTCGTGCCAGAGGCAGCAGAGAGGTGGCAGCTCCTTTCCCTTGCACAGGCCTCCCCAGCGAGGCAGGGACAGCACAGGGCTGCACAGCCATGGGATTCGCTCGCCACTGTGGGGCACGGGTCGGGTGCTAGCTGGGATACCATGCGCTCGGGGACAGCCACGCCCACTGCCAGCGCAACCGCAGAATAAACAGGAACGTGGGGTGTTGGCACCCCCTGCAGGCTGGGCTGGGAGCTACCCCACAAGGAGACTCATCAGCTGATGGGAGCCGCTGTGCGTGTGTGACTCACGAGGATGCCACGGGGCTCTGTCTGTGTGGCCCTCTGGTGACTCTTAAACCAAGCCAGAGGGAGAGTGGTGCCCATCGGCTGTGCCCAGCTCACTGTTTTAAGGCACTTTACAAATATCCATCTGTCTCCATCCATCCATCCATCCATCCATGGCCATGTCGAGCTTGCGATCCATCCATTTGCATACACCCCCTCGATGTATGTACGTGTGTATCAATCCATCCATCCATCCATCCATCCCCATACACCTTATCTCTCTCTCTGTCTATCTATCCCCATACTATCTATCTATCTATCTATCCCCATACACTCTCTCTATCTCTCTCTCTATCTCTCCTGTTTCTGCTGCTGTCAATCCATCAACATCTGCACCTCTCTGCAGTCTATCTTTCATCCTCTCCATCCATCCATTCAAATCTCCACCCTGCCCCCGGCCCCCCGCACACACCCCCAGTATCTGCCTCACCCTCCTCTGCATACCAGGTCACGCACGCGCAAAGCCAGGCCAGTCACTGCACTGAGTGCGTTGGCTGGGGGCTGGTTCTGCCCTGGCCTTGACTGAGGCCCTGTGGGCAGCGGGGGAGTTTTATGTCCCTGTCCAACATCTCTTTGCCCGCAGGCCAGTCAGTGGCACTTCCACCCGCTTTGCTCTTCGACGCGGCGAAGGCCCCGGGGGCTCTGAGTCAGGCCTGGGGGCTGCTGGTCCCTCTCGGGGCATCAGACCTCTGAGCCAGCCCAGCCAGTCTGGGTGTTTCTCTCTCTCTGCTAGACGCTGCCCATGTGCCAAGTAGCCTCCCTGCTGTTCTTTGCTGCCATCCTCGCCTCCCGCCCAGTGCTCAGCGAGAGGGGGCGCAAGAAGGTTGTCCATGTGTCAGGTGAGTGAGGGGCAGGCTCGCCCACCTCCCAGCACTTGGGCCGCCCCCCCCTTTGCATGCTAAGGAAGTCTCAAGCATTTCCACCCCCAGGGGATGAGCCCTCAGGGGGAGGGGAACAAAAAACGACCCATGCTGGGCTGGGAAGGGATGGTTCCAACCCGGAGATATGGGGAGTTGTTGCCATGGAAACCTTTTCCCCGAGGCACCAAGTGGGGAAACTGAGGCACGGGGCAGCGTCACACAGCCATTCAGCAGCAAAGCTGGGAACACAACCCTGGGAACAGACATTATTCCAAAATAACTTTGCTGTGTAGACGCACCCCTACGCAACAGGCCAGCTGAGGTCTTTGGGGATCGCTTGGCTAAAGGCACTAGCCTCATTTTATAGGACGGTTGGGTTTAAAAGGGTACATATGTGTACACAGGACATTACAAGAATATTACCAACCCAGCAAGTACGTTGGGCAATGATGGAAGGAGCAGTTGGCTGGTACAGGTGGTTCTAAGAACTGGTCATAACAATTGTTTTTGTCATACCAGTTTTCCATTGGAAAATGCCATTTTGACGAAACCAGATTTTCCCATGAAATTGTATTGATTCTGACAACATTTCCCATTGAACTTTTTCTGCACACCCTTCCCGCAACCCCTGTTTGAAAACTGTCAATACTTTCCAAAGTGGAAGCTTTGCTTTGTCATTTCACAGTGACTTTTTGTGCTGCAATTTCCTTTGTTTTCTACATCAGACAACACGACCCCAATGATAACAAACACAAGTTAAACAAGAAGCACAAATTAAAAGGAACTAAAATGGTCAAAATCAAAATGAAATGTTTCGACTGACCAAAAATGAATTTTTTTAACATTTCATTTCATGCAAAAATTCAAAATGTTGGCTTTTGGTCCCAATTTGAGCTGAATTTTTAATTTATTTTTAATCTCAACGTTTTTCATGAAATGGAAACCCATTTCCAGCCATCTTTGGTTGTGAGCATTTCCTAAAAGTACTATAGATAGTTATAAACTATGGTTCCACTAATTTACTAATCTGTTGGACTCCAAGAAAATCACTTAACCATATATTAAAACATCTACTGCTCTGCTATTAACCCAGGATACCAGTGTTCCCTGTAAGCTGGGCGCTTGTGTAGTTCTAATGGTGGTGCACATTCACACATGCCTCGGTGCATATACACAACTTTATTCTGCACACGGATGGAAAAAAATCTGCACATGGACGGGAAAGATTAGAGGTGTTGTTAACATGCCCGGTCACCCCGGCTCTGCTGTGTGAGAGGTTCCACCGCTGGGAGCAAGCACCTTTCTGGTGTGTTATGATAGGGATGCTGCTCTGGCAACAGGATTCATGCCTCCAGCAAACAATGCCTTTGTTCAGCTTGTCAGCCGGGTCCACGCTTGCTCCCCCGTGCCCTGATTTCTTCATTGTGTCACATCTCGTTATGGATCATTCTCATTCTTCATTGGGCCTTCTCCTTTGTGCTGCCGGGTCCAGAAGATTTAATAAACTCCCAACCCCATCCCCTATAGGGCATCATCAGGATTTGAACCAAGTACCTGGCCACATGCCTCTACCTCCTGAGCTAAAGGAGTAACTCCATCAGCAGCTACTAGTAGTAGGCTGTTATACTACTGTGGATGAACCACAAGAGGCCTCAGCAAAGACTGGGCCACTATGGGTGTGTCTACACTGCACTCTAAACAAGATGCGCAATTTGCGCTACACAAATTGCGTATCTTATTTTGATATTATTTCGAAATAGGCTATTTCAAAATTTGGCGCATCTACACGGTGCCAAATTTGGAAATAAAGCGCTATTTCAAGCATCCCTTAACGCTCGTGCAATGAGGTTTGCAGGGACAGCGAAATAGCGCATCTGTTATTTCAAAAAATATTTCAAAATAACGGGCGCGTTCCTTGGTCACTAGGAGATATCCTGAAATAGCTGCACAGTGTAGACGTACCCTAAGGTGGTGGCTACTGGGCAATATTCCCTCTAATTTTTTCCATCCGTGTGTGGAATACATTTTGTTCTGTGCACTGAGGCATGTGCAGATGTGCACCACCAGTAGAAACACAGGTGGCCGGTTGTGGGTGCTCTGCTAATCAGCTGGGTGGCACCTGAATCTCTTCAGGGTGGCTGCCCAAGCCCACAGCTTACAGGGAGCACTGGGTGCTGGATACAGACACAGTGAAAGACAGGACCTGTCCCAAATTGCTGAGAGTCTAAACAGAGAAAGGGCGTGTGGTCTGAGCCACAAGGACATTAAGAGCCATGACCAAGGTCATTCAGGGAGTCTGTGGCATAGGTGGGAATCTCAGCCCAAATTCAAGCCTCGAAAGGAGCTGCACAGCGACCTGTTTAAAGCTGGTCTCTCTCTCTTTAGTGCCAATCAGTGACATTTAACACTGAGTTAGTTAAACGGGTGCAATTTCCTAGTACAGCCAAGGCCGGCCGCAGAGAGAGGGAGCATGATGCAGAGAGGTGAGGAGTCAGAGAGACACAGCTGAGGGAGCATGAATCACCTGGGTTTTTTCCCCAGTAAAAAAGGAAGGTTTATCCCCTCTCTCTGGAAATTTGAGGCAGCACTTTCAGGGGTGGATTCCTGCGTCCACTCCCCACCCGCCACAGCATCCAGCAAGGAGGTGAACCGCTGACAGCGGACACACGCTTAACCTAAGGCGAGGTCCGTTCTCTGGCCACGTCTCTACTGGCTTCCTGGCCGTGCGAGAGATGGACACACCTAACAACCTTCCCCCAGCACATGCTACTTCCTGGCATTCAAAGCTGTGAAACTAGCACCCCTGAACCAATGTTCCCTCAAATCTTTTCCATCCATGTGCGGATTTTTTTCCCCATGCACGTGCGGAATAAATTTTATGTGCACTGAGGCACGTGTGAATGTGCACCACCACTAGACACACAAAGAACAAGCGGTGGGCGCGCTGCTCATCAGCAGGACAGATTGGGCTCTCCTGCGCAGCCAGCTTACAGGGAACCCTGCCCTGGATGCTAGCAGAAGAGACAAGTTCTGTATTTTCATTTCTTTGGGGAGAGGGTCCCTGTTTGGTTTGAGATTTGGCGCGGTGGGGCAGGGCAGGGGGAAGTGCGTGGGGGGTCCCAAACCCACCTGGAGCCTTCCTTTGTGTCTGCGCGCAGAGGATGAGAGCGGGGCCGTGGTTGTCCAGACGGCACCCGGGAAGGTGGTCACCCACCGGGGCGGGACCATCATTCTCCCCTGCCGGTACCACTACGACGTGTCGGCCCACGACCCGGAGGAGATCCGCCTCAAGTGGACCAAAGTGACGGAGCCGATGGCTTTCGCGGACGTCTTCGTGGCCATGGGGAAGGAGCGCCGAGCCTTCGGGAGCTATCGGGGGCGCACAGCGCTGCAGGAGGACGGGGCCGGAGACGCCTCTCATCATCATCCGCAACGTCACCCTGCAGGATTACGGGCGCTACGAGTGCGAGGTCACCAATGAGCTGGAGGATGACACGGGCATGGTGCGGCTGGAGCTGGAAGGTAAAGGAAACCCCGGAGATGCTCGCAGTGCCGCAGGCCCTAGGGTCCTGCCTGCCCCAGGCTGCTCGGCACGCCTGGTGGTGTGGGCGCAGGTTTGCACGCACGTGGCTTAGCTCCCCACTGTGGGCTCACCCCTCCTGCCTGCAGAAGCTCTGAGCCGCCGGGCCCGGCGCCTGTACGGAGCCAAAGCGCCTGGACCTGCCCACGTAGGCCAGGTGGACACTACCACTTCTGACGAGGAGTCCTGTGGCCCGGTCCGAGGAGGGAGGTTAAAGGGGGCAATCGCACCAGAACCCAGTGATATGAAAGGGCTGGAGCTTCTGGCCCCGGCCCCTTTAAATTGCTTCTGGAGCCCCACATGGCTGCAGCCCCGCCCCTTTCACCCTTGTGGAGCATGGAGCACACCCCCCCTCTCCTTGCCCAGGGGCATGGCGAGGCTGATGGCCCCCTGCCTCTGGCACCTTAAAGACTCACAAATTTATTGGGCCTGTAAAGCTTTTGTGTGCAGGCACCCCGGGGGGCAGCTGAAGGCCCAGCTGGGGAAGGCGAGCCTCAGCCCCGCCCCTTCGGCCTGAGGCCCCGCCCCTGGAGCCAAGCCCCTGCCATCCCCAGCCTGATCCTTCCTGGCCACCTGCAGAGATGGGAGTGTGGCATTGTTCTGTGTAGGACAAGCGCTAACGAGGCCAGTTCAATCAGGGCAGATGTGTCCTGTTCCCAACGGTTGGGGGGGAAAACTGCTTTTTTCCTAGGGAGCTAGCCACTCCTGGGGATGCTAGCCAAACCCCTGGAAGTGGCCAATAGGAGCTGAGACCTTGTGCGGTGGGCGGGGCCAGCACGTGAAGCCCCGCCCCCACACAGCGCAGAGTGGCACATGGAGCAGCCAGCTGCTTGGAGCAGTGTGGGGCTGTTCCCAGCGGGTGGACCGCAGGCCGAATTCAGAGGCTTGGCAGCTGGATCCAGCCCACGGGCCGTATCTTGCCTGCCCTGCCTTAGAGGCTGGTTATGCAAATGTTGCCCTGAGTTGGTGTTTTACCCTAGCAGAGCTGCCCACTCCAACCCACCGTCACAAGCAGCCCAGCCCCTGGGTTTCTTTCTGGGTCTTTTCCTCAACTCCCAAGTCTCCGGCTACCTGTGCCCGGCAGTGGTTACATGGCAGAGCCGCATCGGCACTTGTAGGGGAGACTGGAGAACTTTTCCCATTGGCGTCACACGGCTTCCGTGAGCGGTGGTAGCATGTCAGGGGAGAAGCTCTTCTGCCGACAGGGCATTGCCTGTCCCAGCACTCGGGTCGGCGTGACTCACCTCACTCTGGGTGTGGATTAATCCCACCTCGAGTGACGTTAGGTGGAGCACAGTGACCTATCGGGCAGACACATCCCACTGTTGTGTCCTGAGTGGAGATACGTGCACAGTCAATCTGTGGAACTCCTCGCCAGAGGATGCTGTGAAGACCAGGACTTTAACAGGGTTCAAAAAATAGTGAGATAAAGTCATGGAGGTTAGGTCCATCAATACTTATTAGCCAGGATGGATAAGAACAGCGTCCCTAGCCTCTGTCTGGGAATGGGTGACAGGGAAGGATCGCTTGATGATTCCCTGTTCTGTTCCTTCCCTCTGGGGCACCTGGCATTGGCCACTGTGGGCAGACAGGACACTGGGCTAGACGGGCCTTTGGCCTGACCCAGTATGGCTGATCTGATGTTCTTATATGTACAGGCCAGGTCAGAGACTGCATCAGCCTTTTGCAGCACCTTCTGTTCTCAATTCATTAGTCCTCCCACCAGCCCGGGGAGGGAGGAGTCACCCTCCGTTGGCAGCCAGCCGGCAAGATCAGTGACTTCTCCAAGGTCAGGGAGAAGGACACAGCCAGGAATAGAACCCAAGAGTTCTGACTTCCTGTTTGCTCTAACTGCTAGATTGCACTGCCCCCCGGAAGCCAGCAATAGAACCCAAGGGGCCCGACCCCCTTCTGCCTTGGCCGTGCTGTAGACTGCCTCCTGCTTGCTTTGCTTTCCTCCTGGCTCATCCAGGTAGCGTCAGGCTGGCAAATCCCCCCCATCGGTTCCTTGCCAAGAACTGCCTTAGTGTCACTGGGTAATGATGCCACGGAGAAGCAGGAAAGGGGACCCTAGAGAAGGCGATGCCCGGCCCGGGTGCTCCAGTACCTCTTGCCATTCCGTCCCCAGGATCGGGGCCGGGTGATAGGAATGAGCGGGGGGAGGGAAGGCAGCACGCGATGACTGGAGAGGTGCCTCTATCCATCAGCCAGCATCTCACTCGGCAGCCTGGCAGAGCTCGGGCACTGGCTCTAGGCAAGGTGATGGAGGTGCCGCTCACTTGGCCCGGCTGAGAGGTGCATCCATCCCTCCCCGCCGTGGCGCTGGGAGGCAGCGGGCAGGGGGCCTCGCAGCTCACCTTGTCCTACTTGCTTTTCCAAAGCAAGCGTGATGCGCCCATGTGGGAGAACAACCCAGCAGGTGCCAGGGCAGATCAGCCTCGTTCCCTGGGCTGCCCGCCGGGGACAGCAGCCCCGTGGTGGGTGTCAGCCAGGATTAGACTCAAGCTTTGGATGAACGTTCAGATGGCTCCTGTGTTAGACACAGGGGCAGGTCTCCCCAGGGGTTGGGGCAGAGCTAAGGGGACAGAGGGGTCCTGGGAGGAGAACGCAGCCAGTGACTACAACAGAGGCCTGGGAGCCAGGACTCCTGAGTCCTAGATCCAGCTGGGGGGAGGGGGAGAGGGGCGAGGAGTGAGGAGTCTGAAGTTCTCTTCCTGATCTGGAGGTAGGAGGCCAGGCTTGCTCTGATGCTCTAGCCCAGTATCCATGGGCGGTGGGTCAAGGAGGAGAGATACCCAGCCCTGCCCTGCCCCTTCTACCCAGGCTCCGCCCGCATGGGAGCCAAGCTGCCCCTCCCCCCCCCCGCCCGAGCCTCCCCTGCCCCAGGGCATGCAGAGGGCAGGTACTCGGGGGCAGTAACACTCCGCCCCCAGTAGCCTACAGTGGGCATTCTGGGGGCGGAGTCTGGGCAGGGCGGTTTGGGAAGGCAACGCCTCCCCCAGCCTATGATACCCACTGGTCATAAGAACATAAGAACGGCCGTACTGGGTCAGACCAAAGGTCCATCTAGCCCAGTGTCCTGTCTGCCGACAGTGGCCAGCGGCAGGTGCCCCCGGAGGGGGTGGACCGAAGACAATGATCAAAATGGTCCTGCCGGTATCTCTCCTCCAGCAGCAGCCAAGAACTGATGCTTCAGAAGGAGGCAGGGAGTGGGCCAGGGGAGGGCGGGGGATCCCTTCAGACACTTGAGCAGTTGTAAAGGACTGTGCTTGGGGGGCAGAAATCCCTTCCTGACCCCTGCGGTGCCTACGGGGGCCCTGATGCCAGAGAGCCAATGGCCGTTCCCCCGCCCTGAGCAGCTCCCCTGTTCGGCCATCGCTGTGTGCCCACCCAGCCGGCACTTTGCTCCGCTTGTGTCCCCCTCAGGAGTGATCTTCCCGTACCACCCGCGGCTCGGCCGCTACACCCTCAACTTCCACGAGGCCCAGGAGGCGTGCCTGGCCCAGGACGGCATCCTGGCCTCCTACGACCAGCTGCACCAGGCCTGGCGGGAGGGCATGGACTGGTGCAACGCCGGCTGGCTGGAGGACGGCTCCGTGCAGTACCCCATCTCCAGGCCCCGCGCCGAGTGCGGCCGCAAAGACACCCCATGGGGTCAGAAACTACGGGTACCGGCACAAGGACGACGAGCGCTACGATGCCTTCTGCTTCACGTCCAACCTGAATGGTAACAGCCCCTTCCCTCTTGGCGGCAGGGCTGAGACCCACAGGGCAGTGGCATCAGCAGAGGGGGAAACTGAGGCACAGCGCGTGGATGGGAGGGGGATGTGACCTACACGTGGTCACGCAGGCAGCTATGGGAGAACCCAGTCCCCAGCCCTGTGCTTTGCCTCGGTCGCTCGTGGTCTGTTCTCTCTCCCGTCCCCAAAGGGAGGGCTTTGGGATCTTCCCATGTGTGCCCTGCTGTGTTTGTGTCACAGAAGGCAGGGCAGAGAACCAGCTGGAGCGGAGGGTGGGCTGATCTGGGACAGCCTCTTCTTCCAGGGGGAGTTCAGCCTCCAGTCTGGAAGGAAGCTCTGTCCCCTGCCCGGACGAGCATAAACCTTGTGGCAGAGAGTTCCGCAGGGCCTGGCTCACTTGGATACACGGGGCCCAAGCCAGGGAGTGCCTGGGAGAGAAGGCCTGAGCTGTGGGATTCAATCGCTCAGCGCTGTCTCTAAGCTGATCCCCTTCCTGGTGGCTCTCCCTGCTGGCCTGGCCCAGCGGCTGCATGGTGCCGGCTGTGAGGCCAGCCAAGCCCTCTGGGGGCGCGGGGCCGGCTGGGCAGCAGTGGCGATTTCTCCTCCAAAACATCTGGGAAAAAAGACGTTTCCAGACGTGCCCCTCCTTTCAACCCGTTTTCATGCTGCTGGCCCCAGGCTGCGCCTCAGAGGCAGGTTGACCCCCACGGAATTTTCCGTTCAGCCCGTGCCTCTCTCCCATGCGACCCTGCCCCCCCGGAGCTGTTTTCTGCCCCACCCCAGGGGGCTGCAGGAGCTGGATTCCTCCCTCACCCGATGCGGAGAGGGGCAGAGAGTGGCCCAGCCCAGAGCCGGGGTCTGCATAACGGCCCAGCACCACTGTGGCCGATTGATGCTTTTCACCAGGCCTGTTGCTTCCTCCAGCCAGGGGGGCAGGATAGCTCAGCACGGGCAGGCAAGGTGTTCCCCAGCCTCCCCCGGAGCATGGCCTGGCCCATCTCTTCCCCCCGCCTTAGGCCGGCGGAAATCACTCAGGAGAAGATCGGCTTTGCCCTGTAGATGTATTTGTTCCTAGCCGTCGCCTCCTGCTCCCTACCCCAGCCAGCCCTTTGCAACCTTGTGCCCATGATCTGCCGACCCCTCCAAAGGGGCCATGAAGGTGCTGCAGACCCTTTGGGAAGCTCAGACCTGCTGCGGGGCCAAATCTTACTGCCCCCAAGCAGTCACCTAGACCCGGGGGGAGGGGGAGGTTGCAGAGGGGATGAGTAAAATCCCAGAGGATTTATACCGGCCACCCCCCACTCCCCGGTCACAGCGCTCCACACCCTGGGCTCAGGTGGGGCTGATGGAACCCCTCCGTCCCTCCCTATTAGCCCATGGTGACTGGCTGCCTGGTTCGTTGGGCTGGGATTATTGGGAGCTAATTAGAGGCTACCGCACTTGAGTGAGCAGCGCTGGGTGGTTCTGGCTCTCCTGGGCCTTGTAGGCCTTTAGCTGCGGGGAGAGGAGCACAGAGTAAAACCGGGGGGGAGGAAAGGTGCCAGGAACACCAGCCCCCTGCCTCTGAGCCCTTGCCCTGTCCCAGGGCCCGGACTGTGGGATCCTGCCCAGATCTGGAAGGGCGCTCGGGGTCTGAGTCCCATGGAGGGTCTGACCAGGGAGGGGACATGCCACGTTCCAGTTGGGGTGCTCTCTCTGCACCCCCTGGCGCTGGGGGATCGCAGCAGCCTGGCACGGCAGGGAGATGCTGTTCTCCCCATTTGACAGCTGGGGAAAGGGGCCTTCTTGGCTCCTAGCTAGTTCTGAGGGAAGCTGGGAGCGCTTGAGATGGGGGCCTATGTCACACCGGGGATGTGGGGCAGAGCTGGGCCCGGACCTGTGTGTCTGGCTGGCACCCGAGCCCCTGCCCTGACTTACCTCCGGAGCTGTGCCCCCAAAGACGGAGGCAGCCAAAATCAGGGGCCGAGGCCCCAGCAGGCAGTGGCTGAGACCTGCCTAACTTGTCTCACCAGTGCTCCCAGCCTGGGCTGCCCAGAGGAGGCTTTTGCCTCTGTCCCCCAGCCTCTTTGGCTCCCCTTCTCATGGGGGGGTAGGGATTAAGCGGTCGGCCCCCTTCTCCCACAGGGGAGGAGTCCCAGCAGGAGGGAGGCTGTGGCCCCAGGCGGCGGGCGCCTTCGGCCGGCGAAGCGGGAGGCATCTCTCACTGTCGTTTCACGAGGGCGTGTATTGCCAGGCCAGCTGGGTTGTGTGTGGCTGCTGGGCGGGCGCTCACGGCCAGGCACAGAGGCTACGTTTCAGCAGCCTGCCGCCCCTCGGCCAGGGGTGGGCAAATACCGGCCCACGGGCCAGATCCAGTCTGCCAGGCTCAGCCCCGGGTGCCCCCCCCTGCGCCGGGTTTACTTGCCTTGCAGGTACGGGGGATCGCAGCTCCCGTGGGCCACGGATCGCCATTCCCAGCCAACGGGAGCTGCGATGGCGCGGACCTGGAGAGGCGCAGGTAAACGCAGCGGCCGGGGCTAAAGGAGAAACGGCCCCGACTGGGAGCTCCAGGCGCTTCCTCTGGGAACCCGCTGCCAAGAGAGGCACGTACCATCGGCCGATGGGCACTTTCCTCCCTGACAGCTGGCAACCGTTCCCTGGCCGCGTGCCAGGGCTCGCGGTGGGTCTCACAGGCCCGGGGAGGCGCTGCCTTTCCCACACTGCTTGAGAGGGTGGGGGCAGGCAGGCTGGGGGCTGGGCCAGATGGCGTGGCCTGGGGGCATGTCTCCTGGTGCTCTGGGGCTAGAGGGCAGGGCTGGGGGGCGCCCTGGGGGCAGGGGCCACAGTGGGGGCTGGGCGCCGGTGAGTGTGGAAGGGGCAGGGCCTTCGGCAGAAGGGGTGGGGGTGGGGGCTAGTCTCCCCAAGCCAGGGGTTCACCCACCGCCCATGCTCATGCAGCCGGGGGCCAGGTCACGGCTCCCCTCTAAAAAAGCACAGCCCCCCTGCCCCTCTCTGGCACCGACAGCCAAGAGGCACAGCCCCGCCCTGTCCCTTCACAAAGCCTCCCCCCCCCTCACAAATCCCAGAAGGCCTCAGTGCAGACGGAGCCTGATGCCTCATGCAGGGGTGGGGAACCTATGGCCCAGGGGGCAGATCTGGCCCCCGGCTTGCCTGGATCCTGCCCCCGAGGCTCAGGGCTGCTCCTCCCTCTGGGGCTGGAGACCAGCGCTGGCTCCCTGCTGTGGGGTGGGGGAGCCTGGAGGGCTGGAGTTGCGGGGTGCGGCTCCGTGCGCTGTTGCTCCCCCTGCCTTGAAAGGGCAGCGCAGCAAAGCACTGGCTGGAGGCTTTCCCCCCACTGCTCTGCTTGGCCATAATTGCAGCCAATAGGAGCAGCGAGGGGGGGGGGCTTGCCTGGAAGAGTCCCCAGGGAGCTGCACTAAGTAAGTGCCCCCCACATCTCCCAGACCCTGCACCCATCTCTTGGATCCCCTCCCACCTAGATCCTCAACCCGCTCTTGCATCCTCCCTCCCTCCCAGCCCACCCCCAGCCTGCTCCTGCACCCCTCCTGCCCAGATCCCTACCCTCTCCCATCCAGACCATGCACCCTCCACTTTGCTCCTGCACCCTCCCACCCTCCCAGGCCCAGCCACCCCCAGCCCACTCCTGCACCTTCCCTCCTGCCCAGACCCCACTTCCCAGCCCCTGCCCCCACAGAGCCCCTCATTTTTGGCCCCACCCCAGAGCTTAGGGGGGCCCACAAAAATCTACTAGCCCGGACCCCACCCAGGCTCCGGTGTGCGAGGGAAATGTGGGGCGTGTCTCTTTCCTTCTCACTCAGGTGGTTGGTTTGTTTTTCGCTTCTCATGTGTGTGCGGCCCTCGACTGTTTTTTCTGTGGGTCAGCGGCTCTCGCCCCCCAAAAGGTTCCTGCTTCAGAGAGGCCCAGGGCAAGGTGCTGGACACGGTCCCTGACTCAGTGCGTAGGTCCTGCCTCCCCCGGGGCAGAGGCCAGGGAAGGAGAAGCAGGCGGCTGCAACAGGGAGAGAGGGCGGATGATGGATGATGCCAGATCAGAGCTGGAAGGGCCGTCCCTGCATGTGTGTAAATTACTCTTTGGCTGGCAGGGCCGGGGGTTGGGGGAGGGGGCTCTGCAGATGTTTATTTAATCATAGCAGGCGGGATAAATAGCGGAGGTAATAGCTGGGGGGGCTCGTCGCAGGCCGCAGCGCTGCAGCCCCCATCCGTCTCAACGTGTCTAAGAATTAATTTCCAGGAGCTGCCTTGGTTCCTCGGCAGCCAAGCGGCCAGTCCCCCTGCTCCCCATCGCTGGCGGATGATGGCCTCGCCTTGCTTCCTCGTGGCAGGGACTACGTAGGGCACCTCCCTTGCACGGAGGGATCGGAAGGGGTAATGGGGCACTGGGGGATCCCGAGGCCGGGCAGAGCCAAGCTGGCTCCAGTGCCTGGCGGGGGGGCAGAGAAGGGCCCAGCCTGGGGATGCCAGGGGGTGAAGGTAGGGCTGGGAGAGGCAAGCCCTCAGCCCCGCCCCTTCTGCTCAGGCCCCACCCTCACGGGAGCCAAGGCTTCAGCACCACGGGAAGGCGGGGCAGCGTGTAGCCCCAGCCTTCCCGGCCCCAGAGAACGGGCAGGGCGGGCACTTGAGGACAGCAACACCAACAGTGGGTGTTCCGGGGGCGGAGTCTGGGCGGGGCCAAGCTGGCAGGTTGGGAAGGCAACGCCTCCCCCTGCCTGTGATACCCGCCGGCCTGTACTTCTAGGTACAGCCCCTGGCCCATCCTAGACCAACATTTCATTCCTCTGCCCCCGCGCGGCCGCCGCCCAGTGACACAGCTGGGCGGGGCCTGTTTCCCCACTGCCCTACTGGGGCACAGTAGGACTTGGATCCGCTTCTGCTCCGGTCTGGAAAGCAGCAGTACCCCTGCTCCCCCATAGCCCCCACCCCCGGGGGGTGGGATCAGCTAGGCCAGCCCCTCGCTAGGGGGTGCTGGGGGGCCTGGAGCTCAGGCCTGTCGCGGCTCCCAGCGTGGCGGAGATGTTGGCAATGGCAACCAAGCCGAAAATTCAGCCTTCCCCAGTCTCTGAGCCCTGACCCACTGCTAATGGGGCTGGTCTCTGCCCTGCCATGCCCAGCACAGCTCCCTCCTTCCCTCCCTTCCTTTCTCCCTTGCTCCCCTTCCTCCCTCCCTCCCTTCCTTCCTTCCTTTCTCCCTTGCTTCCTTCCTCCCTCCTTTCCTCCTTCCTTCCTTCTCCCTCCCTCCTTCCTTCCTTCTTTGCTCCCTCCCTCCCTCCCTCTTCCAGTGGTGAAAGTAATTTTAAAATTTCTTACAGGTCTGGTCCTCTCACAAGCCAGGTCCCTGCTGGCTCGTTAGCTAGCTCCCTGCTGGCTTTTGCCGCAGCTCTTGCCAGAGCAGTGCACCAGTGTGCCCCCGCGTCCTTCCTACCAGCCTACCTGTGCTAGGCTGGGCCAGTTGGAGGCCATGTCTCCCTGGTCGGTCTGAGAAAGACTCAGAGACCCCCGCCCACAGTGTCTCTGGGCAGGGAGAGGCCGATCCTGGAGCTAGACGTGTTGCTAGTGGCTGCGGTCACTGTAGGTGCTCAGGCCCTGCCCATGGTGCGTGGCTGATGCATGGCCGGAGCAGCCGCCCTGCCCCCCTTGAGAACGGAGCTCAGTCCTGTAACCTGGCCCCTCCTCTGCCCCTCCAGGCAAAGTCTACTTCCTGAAGACCTACCGCAAGCTGAGCTACCCGGAGGCCCTCCAGGCCTGCAAGAAGAGCGGCGCTCGCATGGCCAAGGTGGGCCAGCTCTACGCGGCCTGGAAGACCCAGCTGCTGGACAAGTGCGAGGCGGGCTGGGTGGAGGACGGCAGCATCCGCTATCCCATTGTCAACCCCCGGGTGCGCTGCGGGGGCCAGGAACCCGGCGTCCGGAACCTGGGCTTCCCGGATAAGAAGTACAAGCTTTTTGGGGTCTACTGCTACAAGAAGGCCGGCGAGGGTTCCCCCAAGGCCCGCGGGGAGGCGCCGGGCAAGGGGAGGCCTCCCCTGGTGTAAGAGGCGGCCACCGCCGCTCGCCTGGGGACAGAACCGCTCTTGCAACCATCGGACAAACGCCGCGGCCGGAGTTACCATAGTAACTACCCCCCCACACCCCAGCCAGCCCTTCTCACCTGGAGCCAGGACCACGGCCCTGGTCGCCGAGGGACCTTCCAGTCTCACAGGAAGCAGAAGGGACCCCCCGCATACACAGCGGTGTCCCTTTCCAGGGCACTGCTGTGGCAGAGAGGGGAAGGGGGCAGGAGGGGGGACCGGGCCAGCTTCACTTCACTTGCTTTTTCCTATAAAACCGCCGGACTCCCTGGCTTTCCGTGCTGCTGCGCCTGGCGCTTGGGGTGGATTTTTAGGCCTTTCTCGGCTTGCAGAGGGGGAAGGGCTGGTCCGTCACCCCTGCCGCCTCCCCCAGGCGCTCCCCACAGCAATGGGGCCAGGGGCAGTTCCCGCCAGCATGCTAGGGTGAGTCCTGCTGACTCGAACGGGCCTTTTGCCCTGAGGGCGGAGGATGGAAAACTCGGGGGGGGGGGGACATCTCCTCCGTCACGGTGGGGGCAGCTTCTGCCCCACACGTGGGGCGGATGCTCAGTGGCTTAATGCATGAGGCCAGGCCAGCAGAGGGCCTTGGGTGGGCAGCACCGCTTGGAATCTGCATGTCTCAGCACCTGGCCCCAGGCGACGAGCCCTTCTCCAGCCTCTGTGTCTGCGGCACTCCGGTGGGAAGCCACATGTTCCGGGCGTGCTGACACAGCTCCCAAGGGGCCCTATGCCCTCTGAATCTACCCTCTGTAAGGGGGCTGCCTAGGAGGGACAGGAAGGCAGGTGCACTGAGAGCAGGACTCACTAACAAGCTTTTGTATAGCAACCCCTCCCCCGCCGTACGTGGAAAATACCTGACTCAACAATCCCCACTGTGGCTTTGAGTTTAGTATTATAACAGATCCATAGCCAGGCAGGAATTCTGCTAGTCTTGACCAGCGGATCTAATGTCACCGTGACAGCGGGGACAGAACTCTGACCTTCCGGATTCAAACTCACACTTTGCGCCGTAGGAGAATCTCCATGAGCGCTATGCAGTACAGGGCAGCTGATAGTCAGTAGCGCCGCTCAGGTTCCATCCAGCAGGAGGCAGACGTCTGTCATCCGCATGCATTGTGATAGTTAGGGTGAATCCACCTTGCCTCTCCCCCACTGAGTATACCAAGCTGGGCACTATGGGAAAACTAGGAATTTGCACATTACTGGCTCTGGCAAACCAGGCGCTGTTAACATGAAACAAACCGCAGTGGCGGATTGGGGTGTGGTCGCTTTGGCCTTGCATGTCAGGGTTGTCTACCACTGATGCCTGTCACTGTCCATGAAACAATCAAAGCACAAGTGTTGTGGTTTTTCCCTCTCCCAGGCAAATTAAAAAGGGACTGGAGTTTTCCATCCCCACGGTGAGGTCCTTGAGAGATTCCCCAGCCAGGGTCCCCCTCTGACAGTCCCCCGAGAAAGGGGGAGCTGCCCTGTGGAGGTGGAGTGACTGGCACTGCGCTATAGGGCCCAATCCTGCGAGGGTCCGAGTGCCCTGAGCTGCCACCGCAATCAGCCCCCTGCAGGATGGACCTGGTATCTCACATGGGAGAGAACTAGAGCAAGGGGGAGGAGCCTAGGGAAAGGGGCGGGGACAGGAAAAGGGGTGTGGCTTTGGCTTCCCCCGCCCTGCAGATGGGTGCTGCCTCCCAGGACAGGGCACGTTTAGGGGGTTGGGCTCGTTAACCCCGGTAGTGAGTGTTTCCCTAATTGCAGGCCCAGAGCAGAGCCCACCCCGGTGGCTGGGGCTCTCCCCCCTCCCCCGGTGCATGCCGTCCCTTGGCCTCTCCCGCTCCTGCTGCAATGCTGCATCGCTCAGAGACGCCCGGGCGGGCTTTTGCTCTCAGCCGCATGCCTGGCTGGGCGACGGACGGACCTCGCCAGCGACCAGGGTGAGGGGCCCCCGGTCTCTCCGCTCTGGGGTTAGCAGCAGAGCTGACCGAGGGCTCTGTTCCTGGGGTTAGGGTCACATCGCAACTGGGAGGAGTTCCCCAAATCCACAGGGGGCTCCCTTCTGGCCAGTGCGGGGCCGGCTGGGGTTTGGCTAATGAAATAAAGGCTTGGCCGCTGATTGAGAATGAACCAGGGGCTCATGTCTCTGTACCTGGCTTCCAGGTTGCGTTCCCAGCTGGCTCCTGGACCCCTGCTCCAGGGGAAGCCCTAACATGGTTTTTAGGCACCCAGCCTGCGGTGCGCAGGAGGGGGCCCAGCCGCCGGGAAGGGGGGTGCGACCCGCGCGCCTGCTCCTCTGGGATCGCTCAGCTCCCTGTGCCACGTGTGGGGCAAACACAGCCTGGATCACACCCCTCCCTGGAGCTTGCCCTGCCCCGCCCTGCCCCTGCTTGGCTGAGCGCGGCCCCCAGCTGGAGGTGGCGGGTTGCAGGGGGGTGCGTGTGCGGCCTGCTCCGTGCAGCCAGGAGCTGGTCTCTCTTGTTGCAGCTCGGGGGCCGGTCAGGCAGGTGCAGAGTCTCAGGGAATGCTTATTGCACCTTCCCAAAGCCCCAGCAATTACTCTGCCTCCCTGCTGCCCGCGCAGGGCCTGGAGCCTGCCCTGAGCCAGGGGGAATCTTGCGGCGATTTACACCCGTGTGCAGACAGGATCGGGCCCTCTCCCTCGCTTGCCTCCCCCCCCTGCCGCCGTGTCTCTCTCCCCTGCGTCCGTTTCCACCATAGGCAGCCCCCTCCCGTCACAGGAATGCCGGCACTGCTTGGTTCGACCTGCTGCCTTAGACAGGCCGGTTTGGTTGGTGCCCAACATGGGGCGCGGAGGCTGGTGGCCGTGCTCCCTGGCCATTTGCCCTGCTCCAGCCTCTCTCCCAGACTAGCAGATGGCGAGGTGCCACGAATGGGGGGGAGTGGGTGGGTTTAACAACCTCCCTGCAGGGAGCCACAGCCACAAAATGGCTTCGTGGCCTCAGCGCTGGTTTTCCACTCACTGACGTGGTGCGAAACCTGGTCTAATTCTCTGGCATTTGGGAGCAGGGAGACCTCCTTCCCCCCTTTCCTTTCCTAGCCCCGTCAGCTGTGAGAAGGGGAGGAATGCGGAGCCAGCTGTGGGCAGCGCCCGGTGGCTCTGGCTGGGGCCGGCTAATCAGGCAGGCCTGGCGCTTGCGGCGGTTTCTCGCCTGCCAGGAGTAGCCGGGCCCGTTTCATTCATCATGTTTATTGACGCGAAACACTGATGAAAATAAATAGCTGCCGGAATTTGAAACAGTCCAGCTGGCCCCAGCGCTATGTATGGCAGCTGTGCCATGGCGAGGGGGGGAGGGGCTCCGAAGGGAGGGGCACGGAGCGCAGCTGTGCAGGAATTGGATTTCGGGTCCAAATGGGGTGTGCGCAGGGGAAACGCACCAGTGCCCCGGGACAGGACCCAGCGAGCCCATGGAGGCGGCCCAGACAAGGAGACTCGGTTTGCAAAGTGAAGAGAGAGGCTTCCCCATAACGCCCTGCCCTCCACAGGGCGGTCCGGGGGGGAAGGTGCGGGTGGAAGACCAAACCGGGACCCCCTGGAATTTAGTGCATGAGCTGCTACCGCAGGGGTCAGCCACCGAGGATGCTGGAGCCAACTGGCAGCACCGAGGATGCTGGAGCAAACCATGGGCAACTTTTTAAATTGAAATGGAAAATGAATTCAAAACTGGAAAACCCCTAATTAGTCAGGGCAAGATGGGCTCTCTTGTCACTGTCACCTGCACCCAGAGGGGAAAGGAAAGCGTCGTGCCCCGTAAGAACCGGCTGCGCTGCAGCACGAGCGGCTGGTACTCGCTGCTCCTTTAAAGGGCCTTACCCACTAGGCCACTGGGCCTATGTCTAGATCGCCGGCTTCTTTCAGAAGACGCTTTTCTGGAAGAGATTGTCCGGAAAAACTGCTTCCGAAAGACAGCGTCCAGACAGCAAACCTGCATCGAACACGTGCCCTGCTTTTTCGCAAGATAACATCCATAGTGATTGGCCGGGAGCTCGCATTGCAGGTGTGATTACAGTGGACGGCGTGGGCACCGGTGCTTTTCCCTGGAGGCCACTTCTGTCGAAAAAAACCACTCTCGCCCGCGTCCACACACACCTTTTTCCGAGAAAACTCTTTCGGAAAAAGGCTTCTTCCTCGTAGAACGAGGTGTACCGCCGTCGGAAAAACCCCTCCCTTCTTTCTGTCGAAAGCACGTGTGACGGCGTGTCAGGGTTCCCCCGACTCCTGCACCCCCGTAGTGGCACGGACAGACTCCGCCAGCCAGTAGAATAGAGGGAGTTTATTGCTTCTCCAAGGATGCAGCACAGCACCGATGTAATCTAGTTACAGGGCCAGGCTTAGGATGCCTCAGCCCCCCCTTGAGATGGGGAGACCGGGCCCCTAAATCCCAGGCCCCCTTGCTTAGGCTGCTTCCTCCATGATTCCAGACAGAAACTGACTCTCTTCCAGCCCTGCCCCCCAGACAGGGGTTGGGCTCTGCCTTCCTCCTTTTGTCTCTCTCCCTGGGAGGCGATGGGTCGGACAGGTTGTGAGACCCTGGCCTAGTGACTCATCTGCTGTCCTGTTGGGCCGTGCTACAAGCAGCCGCCAGTGGAGGTCCCCCACTGCCCAAGCCAGCAATGCACCACTGTACCACACTGGGTTACAGAGCAGATAGCACGCCCTGCTACGTCACCGCACGCAATAGCAGTGTGGACGTAAGTATTGTTTTTCTGGAAAAACAGCCTTATTATGCCTATCTCCATCTGATGCCAACCCTGGAAAGCTGGTGGTGGATGCCTGGGGGCTCCCAGTGCAGGACATGAACCCACATGCCAGGGCTCCGGAGGCTGATGCCTTACCCACCCCACCACCCTACACTCAACTGGATCCTTATTGTTCTTACACACCCTCCAGCTGATGCAAGCCCTGGGAAAACTAGTGGTGTTATAACCCTGCTGCTCCCTGGGCTGCAATTGAAACTACAGGCTCAGGCTTCCACAGCAGCTGCCTTAACCACCAGGATTTCTACTCCTCTGTCCCATAGTTCAGCTGGTGTCTTATCCTCTCTCCCACTGGGACTCCCACCCCACCTCCCTCTTTTCAGCTGGCTCCTTATTCTTCCCTAGCTTTAGCTGATGCAAGGTGCAGCCACTGGTGGGGATACCCAGCTGCCCCTTCAGAATAGCCCTGGGGGGCAGGGGCAGGACTCAAACACACAATCCCAGGCTCTGGAGATTGATGCCTTACCCACTATGCCACAGCACATGCTGCTATGCCAGGATGGACAGGGAGCTGCCTTAGCTCCCCCCCCGCAACAGTCTCTCTCCCTCCCCCCCCAGCACCGAGACCCAGCGCCCGACATTCCACACCCAGTCCTGGCTCGCGACCCATCTTTTGAAAACCGGTGGCCCCAGTGCCACTCCATGGGGCAGGGCCTCAGCCCCAGCAAGTGTGTGGGCTACGCAGGTCACTTCCCGGCAGGAAGGTGGGCAACTTAGGCCCCGCCAAGCCAGCCCTGCTGGGCGCTTGCCCAGCTCCACACCGGGGTTAGCTCTATCCGAGCAGCGTGGGTGGTGGGGTTACCAGGCTCTGGCAGCGGGAAGGGAGGAGCCAAGAGGAGCCAGCGCGGATGCAGGTGCAGCAACGGCGTCGCGCCGGGCCCGGTTTCCCCCAGGCCAGACGAGCTCTGCTGTGCCTTCCCAGGCCGGAGGCTTTGCAGAGCGGTTTATGGGCAGAGCACGAGGTGGGGGGCATGGCTGCACCTGGGTCCCCCCCTTCGGCTCCCCCAAGCAGACGTGAAGCCCCAGAACTCTGCCTATCGTGGGGTGAGCCCAGAGGCAGCTTTGCCAAGCTGCCCCCTTTGTACACAGGGCTGGCCCCCCAGCCTCCTCTGTCCCCCCCAAGTCCTGTCCACTGCCATGGAGGCAGCAAAGCTGGGATCCCTCTCGCTTTGGGAAGCTTGCCAGGGAGGCTCAGTAGCAAGAACCTGCTCTATGCTGTGTGGTCTAGTGGTTAGAGCAGGGAGGTCCTGGGTTCTACGCTTATGGTTAGGACGAGATTATGGGTGGCTGGTTAGATGAGGCCACGGGCAGGTCAGGGCAGGAGGCCTGAGTTTCCTCTCAGCTCTGGGAGGAGAACGGTGCCTAGTGGTTAGAGCTAGGATGGCGCCTCTGGCAGAGGCCTGCAGGGAGGAGGCCGGCTAGCTTCCCCCAGTGAAGCCGAGCTGGTGTCCAGCAGCATCCTCAGGAGCCGAGGCCTCGTGTTTCAGGCAGACGAGCTCTTGACGAACCCATTAAGGCCTCGGTGAAGTGGCACAATCCCGCTGCCGTGTTATTCATGGCTTTGCCTGAGAGCCGCCAGCTGAGGTGATTCATTAGCGCCCGCCTGACAACGAGGCCGGAGCAGGCGGTGGGGCTGGGAAAACGAGCCCGCGGAGGGACATTACGGTCGCTTAAAATTAATTTCCCGCCGGTGAATGGAGCCGGACTGACAGGCCTGGAGATAAAAGGCTTTTCCTGCTCAGTGTGGGGCCAGGCCTCCCCCAGCTGTGAAGGGGCCCATGCCAGGCTGTGCCCCTCCCATCGATCCCCAACGTGGGGCCCGTCGGTGGCAGCGCCGCTCCCAGGCACTGGACCGGAGCCGAACCAGGGAAGGCTCCATCCACCCGGGGGGCATGGACCATTGGGAGGAATTGGGGGATGGCAATGCACGAAGCAAACATCCGACCAGGTGGGCGGGAATGCAGGGGCTTAGTGGCTAAGGGGGACCCCCCAAAAGATCCGCACTTTGGGGGGCCTGGAGATCTGTTTGCAGGGCCCCTCTTCGCCAGGGGCCCTGGGCTGCAGCCCCCTAAAACCTCCTTTCTTCACCAGCCCTGTGCCCCACTGGCGCCAGTGACTTGCAGGAGATGGGACCGTGGGATCCAGCCGTCCCTCCAACGCCCATCGCGCAGCGTCCGGGCAAGCGAGCACCATGTGCCTGCGTCAGTTACAGCTCCATCCCCACCACTCCCTACTGTGAAGGTGCAGCCCCTGCCTCGTTCTGCTGCCGGCACAGCCTGGAAATCGATGCCAGGCGCTCCCGGAACAGCAGGGCGGCCGAATCAAAGGCGGAGATGCCCAGGGCCGCCTCTGATCTCCAGCCGTTGTTTTATCTGGAGGGAAGGGGGGGTTGGAACATAAACCCAGCTGCACAAAGGATCAGCGCGCGGGAGGGGCCTCGCGGGTGTTTCTGCCAGCGGCCCCTCCCCTGAGCCCGTTCCCAGGCCGAGCGAGACACGGGAGGAACCAGAGAAAGGATAAAACTAACGGGGCTCGGTGGAGAATAGGCCAGAGCACGTGGGTGGAATCCACGAAACAGACGGGGACACGCCCCCTCTGTCCTTAGCCCAGCACCCCGGCCCAAGCTGATGCTCCCAGCGGCTCCCTACGGGACCGAGCCGCCAAACGGCTCCGGCGCTCGGCCACCACCAGCAACTTTCCGATCTGGAGAAGCCGTCATTGAAACGCCACCTCCAGCCCCCCTCTGGCCACCCAACTCAGTCCCCTGGCCCCTCCCCTCCCAGCCCTGCTGGGACCTGGATCATTCTGGGGGGCTGCAGGAGCATCGTCCTGCCCCTCCCAGGCTGATGCGAGGCAGGGGTAGGGGACCAGGGAATCCCCCCCCCCCGATCCCATAGAGCCCGGAATCACCCCGGTACTATGTGCAAATGCCCATGGCAGGAGCGGGGAGGCTTTTTTGGGCTGGGGGCTGCTGACTCACAGAAAAATCAGTCGGGACGGGGGCACACACAACACCCCAAACCATCACTGAAGTGGCCCCCCGATTGAGAAGGAGAAAGCTGCTCCCCACATTCCCCACCACACCAGAGCCTGGGGGCCTGGGCTAGTAGATTTTGTGTGCTCCAGCCCCATGGTGGGGCAGAGGGATCCCTGAGCCTCGGGGGCCGGATCCAGGCAACCTGGGGGCTGCATCCGGCCCCTGTGCCTAAGGTTCTCCACTCTTGGCCTATGGGGAGAGCGTCGGTGCTGCGCCCCTTGGGGGCAGAGCACAGAAGGTGCAGCCTGGGGCAGAAAGTGGCTTTGAGCCCCTCCCATTTCTGGGCTGTCAGAGGCCAGGGTCTGTTCTAATTGGGGCAACCCATTAGCTGCCCCACAGCTCCGAGTGGCAGATTCGCTACAATCTAGCCCCCCCCCGTCCCACCTCCAGCCCCGCCCTCCACACTGAGAATTGGGTGGGCGACTCTTACTTAGGCTGTGGGGCGCCTTCGCTCCCAGTCCTCTGTGGGACATTTACAGCCCCTAGATGCGCAGTAACCACTAGGCTCTCGCAGCTCGTGGGATCTTCACCTTGCACCAAGGAGGGGTGGCTGCATGTGTCACTTGCTCGTAGCCTGACATACGTCCTGCCTCGGTCCTGCCCGCTCCCCAACCCCTTGGGACATTTCAAGTCTTTGGAGTTTTAGGCTCAAACAGCCCCCCCCCCCCCAAAAATCCAATTTTTTCACGCTCAATGAAATGGAAATAGGAAGACGGGGGAAAATAGAGAAGAATGACAGAATATAATTACGCACGGCGGTGAAGTTGGGAATGAGCTGCCAAAAGATGCCCCCGCAGCATTAAATTAGCCAAGCGCAGGAGCCGAGAGTCTCAGCTGGGTCATTGTGTGCCGGAAAGGAAATGGAAGGCCCAGAATAATAACAATAATAATAAAAGGCAAAGCAGATTGCAGGGGGCTTATTAACTGTTAAAAAAATTTATTAAAATGTCCAGCAGTACAGAAACGCAGTGTCATCGATGCCACGCCGGGGGGGGGGGGATACAGGACACTGCGGTCACATCGCAAACAGCAGAGACTGGAAAGCGGCCGGCTGCACCGTCACACCCGCACGCACGCACGCACACACCAAATCAACCCGAGTAAATGACAACAAATGGGGGGGGGGGAGGAAACCCAAACCGGGAGGGCCTCGATCCTGCAAAGGCTTAGGGGACCGATTCTGCCAACAGTGGGGGAAATGCAGCCCCCTCCCCGTGCAAAATACCCAGCCGTAGGCTTATGTGCCGGGCAAGGGTAGGTTTGCTCTTCAGCTTGAGGTGTCGTTTCCAGAGAGCTGCGGCAGACCCAGCAGTGGGACAGGCTAGCTGGCCCGAGGACGTGTCTGTCTGGGTATGTCTACACTAGCTCGTTAATTCGAGCTAGGTAGGCAAATCAGGCAACCGGCGTTGCAAATGAAGCCCGGGATTTAAATATCCCGGGCTTTATTTGCATGTTCCCGTCCGGTCGCCATTTTGAAATTTCACTAGCCCGAAGTAACTGCCGCGCGGCTACACGCGGCAGTGAAACGGTAATTCGAACTAAGCCCTAGGCAACTAGGCCACACGAGCTGGAAATAACACCTCCAGCTCCGGCAGACGCACCCTCCCTCGGTGTAAACCAGCCCAGCTCGTTTGGCTGGAAAGAAGAGGCCGTGTGGTGTCCCGCAGAAAGAGATCTAGGGGTCACAGTGGGCCACAAGCTAAATAGGAGTCAACAGTGGGACACTGTTGCAAAAAAAGCCAACATCCTTCTGGGCTGCATGAACAGGAGTGTTGTGAGCAAGACACGGGAAGTCATTCTTCCGTTCTGCTCTGCGCTGATTAGGCCTCGGCCGGAGTAGAGTGTCCAGTTCTGGGCCCCACATTTCAGGAAAGAGGTGGGGAATTTGGAGAAGGTCCAGAGAAGAGCAACACAAATGGCTACAGGTCTAGAAAACATGAGGGAAGGCTGAAAGAACTGGGCTTCTGTAGTTTGGAAAAGAGAAGACTGAGAAGGGACGTGAGAACCGTTTTCAAGTACCTAAAAGGGTGTCACAAAGAAGAGGGGGAAAAATTGTTCTCCTTGGCCTCTGAGGACAGGACAAGAAGCAATGGGCTCAAACTGCAGCAAGGGCGGTTTACGTTGGACGTTAGGAAAAACTTCCTACCTGTCCGGGTGGTGAAACACTGGAATAAATTGCCTGGGGAGGTTGTGGAATCTCCATCACTGGAGAGATTTAAGAGCAGGTTGGACAGACACCTGTCAGGGAGGATCTGGCTGGTGCTTGGTCCTGCTGTGAGGCCAGGGGACTGGACTTGATGCCCTCTTGAGGGCCCTTCCAGTTCTAGTGTTCTAGGATTAGGATTCAAGTGGACCGGACTGGGGAGGTTGAGGTTCCATGTCTCTGCCTTGGGGGAGTCACCTCCCCACTCGGAGTCGCAGTTTTGCCTCCTGCCCTTTGTCTAGTCTGGCTCTGAGCTCCGTGGGGCAGGGCGCGCCAACCCCCAGGGGCCCAATCTCAGCTGCAGAGCCAGCTGCTGCTATTGGAATGGGGAGCTAGTGGGCCGGTGCATAGCCCTTGCCCTTCTGTCCACAGCTGCATTTCACCTCTTGGCCGAGCTACATACTTCTCACGGAGTCCTACTGAAATCGGCCGGGCAGTGAGGGTGGCAGAATCGGGCCCTGACGTCCATGGGGCCAGAGCCCCAGGTCCTGTAAAACAGGGGTCTCCAACCTTTTCAAGCACAAGACCACTTTTTGAATTCAAGTTGGTCCTGGATCTACCCCAAACCCAAATTCTCCTGCCTCGCCCCTTCTCCGAGGCCCTGTCCCTTCCCCGCCCCTTTTCAGAGACCCTGCCCTCCTCACTCTGTGCAGATGAAGTACAGGGGAGGGGGACAGAGTGATATCAGCGCCCCCCTGCCTCTGTCTCCCCCCAACCTGCACAACAAGCAGGAGGCTCTCGGGGGCAGTGCTGAGGCTCTGGGCAGGAGCAGCAGGGCAGCGGGGAAAGGGGCATCTGACGTGCCGGCACTGGATAGCCTCCCGGCCAGGAGGGGAGCGGAGCTGGCCGGGACAAGGGGGAAGCAGGGCTGGCAGGGGGTCGGGGGGCAGCAGGACTGGCTGGGGAAGATCGGGGTGGCCGGCGGGAAGCAGGGCTGGTCGGGGGTCAGGGCAGCAGGGCTGGCCGGGGAGATCGGGAGGAAGAGAACCGGCTGGCAGGAAGCAGGGCTTGCCGGGAGGGTGTCGGGGGGAGCGGGGTCAGTTGGGAGGGGGTTGGGGGAAGTGGGGCTGGCCGGGGGGGAGAGAATGAAGATCCCAGGGCGCTGCCCATCCCGTGCACGATCCCGGCGAAGCACGAGTGAGTCCGGTTACAGCTCCACAACGCGCTTGAACAGCGCTCAGGAGCACGGACAGGGCGTCTCCTCCTCCCCAAGGCATCACTCCTAGGTCAGACGCAACCAGAGGCTCCCAGCGCTGATCGCACCCCCTCCCAGCCACTCCTCCCACCCCCACCAGGCTTCCGTCAGGCGCCCAGCTGGAAAACCAGAAAATACCGGACATTGCACATGTCCGGTATTTTCTGAATTTTTTTACCGGACAGAGGGCCCAAAAAACAGACTGTCCAGTTGAATACCGGACACCTGGCAACCCTGATCAAGAGGAGCCCCAATGCCAAAGCCACCCTGGATACCCAGGGCCACCAGCTCCTCCTGGTCTTTCTACCTCTCGCCCCGTGGGAACGAAGACAGCAAATACAAGGAAGACAGATGGAACAGGAGGGATTCCGAAACGATGGGTGTGTTGGACCCCCTCCGGTGGCGGGGATCGCTTTGTTTTCCCGGTCCGGTCGGGGAGATCCTGTGGGCTCGTACAGGAGCGGCACATTTAGAAAGGACCTTGGTTTCGAACCCCGAGACAGCTGCGGTGTGGGGGGCGGGAACGTGTCTCGCTGACGCGCGGAGGAGAAAGGATGCGGGGGCGCCCTGGCCGCGGTCTGAGCCGCGGCAAAAGCCAGCAGGGGGCTATTGAAAGAGCGGGCAGGGGCCCGGGTCGCAATAGGACAATAGGACCTGCAAGAAATTACTTTCACCCCTGCTGTCGGGGCAGCTGCACGTCTAGCCCGCCAGGGTACCACTGGCTCCGAGCGGAAGAGAAGATAACGCACATGCCAGCAGGAGAGGAGCGACAGAAGGGCCCTGGCGGGGGGGATGACTACAAGGACCTTCTACTCGGGAAGGAGGGCAAAAAGAAAGGGGGGTGTATATTAAAAAACTGGAGACTCCCTTGCAGAAGACCAGTGGGACTGGGGCTAAGGCGTCCAGCAGAGGAGCCCAAGCAAAGGAGCCAGAGATGGGGAGGGGAACCGTCTCCGTCCTGCTGCCCGCCGCGGGTCTGGGGTGTCCTAAGGAACTAACGCAGAGGGGCTTAGAAAAGGGGGGGCCGGGGGGGTCAGTGAAGGTCACGCTTTCCCATCACACACACGTGCCCGTCTCATCCCGGGGTGGGGGGAGGGGGGGTCTTGTGCTTGCTCGTCACTGGCCTCTAGAAGTAGTTGCCTTCCTCCATCCAGTCCAACTGGAGCTGCTTCCGGTGTTTTCTCCTCTCCTTGCGGGAGCGGTGGTGGTGCTGGTGGTTGTGGTGGTGGCGGTGGTGGCGCCGGATTCTGTGGGACCGTCTGGCTAACGGAGGCAAGGAGGAGGAGGAGGCGGCTCGTTGCCACGGGAACAGGCCACAAACCCCCTCGCCCCCACCCCACCCCCGACCTCTGGTGGCGCCTGGCCGGGGCAGCCACTTCTGGGGTGGAGCGCGGCAGCTGCTCAGGATTCCCAGGGTGGGGATCTCAGCCCCGGGGATCCAGCGGCCAGGCAGAGCAGTGGCCACGCTCCCGGCCCTGAGCTCCCCCTACATCCCAACCCCCTGCCCTGATCCTACACCCCCAAATCCCCTACCTGGAGCCCCCACAACCACAACCCCTGTCCTGAGCCCCACACCCCCGAATCCTCTGCATGGAGCCTCCCTAACCCCTGCCCTGAGTCCCCAGTCCCATGCTGTGAGCCTCACACCCTTAAATCCTGCCTGGAGCCTCTCTACCCACAACCCCTGCCCTGAACCCCACACCCCAGATCTTCTGCCTGGAGCCCCACATCCCCAACCCCGTTCCGAGGCCCCCAGATCCCCTGCCCTGAGCCCTTCACAGCCCACAGTCTCCTGCTCGGACTCCTGCACCCACCCACCCTCCACACCCCTGCCCTGAGCCCCCACAACCCGCTGTCCTGAGCCCCTGTATCCCTTGGCCTGAGCCCCCCCCTCCCCCAATCCCTGCTCTGAGCCCCCCTGTGCTCCATCCCACACTTCAGTTTCTTACAGGGATCGTCCCGTTGCAAGCCCCGCGGCCCTGTGACACGACAGCGTCTGTACGGAGCGGGCGGGACTTTCACCCGGTGCCCCCCCGTCCCCACGCGACGAGCCAGGGAGCCAGCACTAACGTTTTGTGCAGAGGATTTTGGGCCTGTCCCACTTCCCGTTGCTGTGGCACTTGATGGTGGGGACGTGCCGCTGGAGGAAGCTGCCCTCGCACTGGTACCGCACGGTCGAGTGGACGCTGTATTTCTCCCTCGGCTTGCCCACGGGGAAGGCGTTCTCCACGGCCGGGGGCGGCCCGCACAGCACTGCACAGGGGCAAGGCAGTGGGCACCGTTACCAGGCAGCCGGGATGGGGTGCCTGGCGCCCCCCCTCCGGTGCAAATGGGGCCGAAGCCCCAGCCGGCAGCAGCAACCAACCCGCTCTCGGACTCCGCTGGTGAGGCAAGCTGCCCCCTGGGGAGGTTTGGTGAGGGCCAGCCAGGCCTACCCCACTGCACCTGGCAGCCCCATCGCCCTGGGCTAGGATGGAGGCTGGATGCAGCAAGCAGCAGGCTGGGTGTGGGGCCACGGGGCTTTGCAGGGTGGTGTGGGGAGCTGGGGTTCCACTGTGGCTGCCAGCCATGGTGCTGGTGGGGGCACCCCTATGGTCTGTGCAGTGTCTGAGCCCCTCACAATGCAATACTCACAACACCGCCCTGTGGCAGGGCAGGGCTATTGTACCCATTGTACAGATGGGAAACCGAGGCCCAGAGAGATCGAGCGCTGGACCATGCAAGGGATTTAGGTGCCTAAAGATGTAGCTACAGTCTGCTGCCAACCCCACGAGGCGCTCAACTCACACTGGTTTCAGTCCCTCCACTCACCCACAGATGGACTGAAACCAGTCCCCACCACTCAGAGTTCCCTGAAAGCTGAGCACTTGGGCAGCTGCCCAGGCTTGATTGAAATGCTGCCCAGCTGATTGGCAGGGCGCCCACCGCCGACAGCCTGTGTTTCTGGTGGTGGTGCACATCTGCTCTTGCCATGGTGCACGGAACAAAATTTAATCCGCACACCAGCGGGGAAAAAATGAGCAGGAACATTGCTCTATGGCGGGGCAGGGAACCCAAGGTAGAGCCTTGCACACTGCACCATCTCTTTGCACTCAGGGCCCTCAACAGCTGGCAGAGCTGCCTAGGTGTAGGACTATCCTGCTACCGCAGCCCAGGGGCCCATCTGCTCCGGTATCAGGCCTCCAGCAGGGCACAAAACCAGAGAAAGGTGCAATTACGGCACAGCCTACACAGGAAGATGGAGCAGAACCTGGGCACACCTGCCACCCTGTCCTGCCCTCTCTGGCTTTTCCAAGCCTTGACTTTCTCTCCGTGTCGCTGGGCTCCCTGTGAAATACGTCCCTTTCCCTCGCCATGCAGTTCCACCGCGCGGCTTATGTAATATAGAGCCCTTGAGGGAGCTGCCGACGGCGGCTGCATAAATCCACCCTATGGAGAGGGCTCCCTTTGACAGATTTGCACCAAGGTGTTCTGGAGGATTTACATATTTAATTAATGGCCTTATCGGGACAAATATATCATTACGGGGGGGTGGGGGCTGGGAATTTGGAGCGTTTTCCCATGGCTTGGCGTGAGCAGCTGGAGGTTAATATAACTTTCAAGATAAGGAATGAGAACTTAATCGTTTTAATGGCGGCGTATTAAGCAAATTAAAGCAGAGGGGGAAGAATTAAGCAGTGAAAAAGGCGAGATTAAGAGAGGTTCTTTGGATTTGCTGTCGAGGGGCTCCAGGGGAAAGATGGCAAAGCTGCCTGTGACTTATCTCTCTACCGAGACCGTGCGGGTGCGCTGGATGTAGCGCCCTAAAATGGGTCTGGCCTCAAGGCTGGCAGGGATACATTTCATGGCCTGTCCCGCCCCCCAGCCAGGAGGGTGGTTTAAAAATCAGGCTCTTTCCATTTGCCTCCGGAGACTGGAGACATCAGGCCGAGAGGCTCACGGGACTCCAGGAGCCGGGATTTGGGAGGAAACGCCAGGTGCAGAGAGTGTCGGGATGAACCGCGGGAAGGGGAAACGCGCCCACGTCGAAGCCGATTTGCTCGCCAGCCACGTCCTGGGCTGTCCCGCCCTGCCTCAGCGGCGACTCCGCCGGCTCCCTGCCTGCACCCCTGCACCCCCGCGGCTGGGTAGCCCCCCCTCTGGTTCAGCAGCCCCGCGCGGCTGGAGTTGGCCGGAGCCCTGGAGCTGGCTAGGCAGGCCGGCCACCCAGCTGCTCACTTACTATTGCTACAGCGGGGGAGGGCCTGTGGGGGCCAGTGGGGGAGGGCCTGTGGGGGCCAGTGGGGGAGGGGCTGTGAAGGACCAGTGGGGGAGGGCCTGTGGGGGACCAGTGGGGGAGGGGCTTTGAAGTACCAGTGGGGAGGGTTGTGGGGAGCCGGCGGGGAGGGGCTGGTAGGGGAGGTGCTGTGGGGGCCAGTGGGGAAAGGGTTGTGAGGAGCCAGCAAGGGAAGAGCTATGAAGGGATGGCGGGAAGGGATGTGGGGCTGGTGGGGTACGGGTTACAGGGGCTGACAGGGGAAGGGTTGTGAGGGGCCAGAGGGGACGGGGCTGTGAAGGGCTGGCATGGAAGTGGCTGTGGGGTCGGCAGGAGGGGCTGTGAAGGGCTGTTGGGGAGGCACTGTGGGGGCCTGGTGGGAAGCGTTGTGGGGGCTGGCAGGAGGGGCTGTGGGAGCCGGTGAGGCAAAGGTTGTGGGGGCCTGCGGGGGAAGCGTTGTGGGGGCCAGTGGGGAAGGGATTGTGGGGGGCTGGTGGGAAAGGGTTGTGGGGGGCCAGTGGGGGCAAGGGGCTTACCTGTGCCTTTCTTGCAGATGTAGGGCAGGTTGTAGTTGCAGGGGACGTCGTTCCACTTGCCGATCTCGTGGGACACCAGCACCACACAGTCCTCGCCGCCCGCAAAGAAGTTGTCGGGCTGGTTCTCCCGCCAGTTCTCGTATTGCTGGGGGAAGAGACGGCGGCAATCACAGCCCCTCGCCTGCAGGCCCCTGCCTGCCGCTCTGCCCCACCAGGGGACCAGCCCTGCAGGGACCTTCCATCCCGCTCTGCAGTGCAAAGTGGGGGCAGGAGCCAGGGGTGGGTCCCTGGAGGAGGACGCAGGCTGCCCAAGGCCTGGCCATGCCCCACGCCCTTTACACTAGTGATACATGTACACTAGTGAGAACCCCTCTGTCTTACTCTGCCGGTTACTGGGGGGGCGGACACAGCTGCTGGCCAGGGAGCACACCTGAGTCTCAGGCATCCGACTGCTTAGGGCCGTTCTCCTGCCCCACCCCATGGGCCCGCTGGGCCGTGTCCTCCCTGCTCAAACCCAAACCAATGCCCGTGGCTGCCTGCCTGTGCACGGGGGGCTGCTAGCTTGTGTGGGCGGGACGGTGCTCTCTGCGACTGCCCGGAGGGGGAGGCCAGGCCCGGGAAGCGACCGGCCCACTTGTGTCGCACACTCACATGGGCCGTCTGACACACACACAGTCGCACATTATCACACCCACCCCGGCGTGCACTGCCAGGCTTACACACCGGCATCCACCCGTGCCTGCTCACGTGGACTCACGTGGACTCGGGCTTGCACACGTGTGCATGCTCAGGCCCCACACCCTGAGCCCTCCCAGGCCCCTCCCTCTTTGTCTTCCCTATCCTCACACACACACATATTCACACTCGATTCCTTGCACGCCCTCCTTTGCACACTCACTCCCCCCTGCCTCACCAGCCCCCTGGGGCTCCCCTCGCCCCTGCCCTTTGCACTGGGCACGCTTTCATTCCCAAGCTGGGCTCACCAGGCATTTTATAGCCCCGATCTGCTGGGGCCAAACTGGCTCCAAAAGGATACCTGCCGGGACAGCGAAGGTTCCTTGCCAGAGGGGCTCCAAACTCACCAGGCCTGTGTTATCCGTCCACTGGAAATCCTGCTCCACAATCCGGTCGTTGAGCCCGATCCAGGTGTTCTCATGCCCAAAGCCTGGGGAAAATCACACAAGTGACACACGTGACTGGAGCGCGCGTCATCGCCTGGGGGGGCGGCCGTGCGAGCCGACCAGGCAAGCACTTGCTAGAGCAGATCGTAGAATCGTAGAATCATAGAATACTAGGACTGGAAGGGACCTCGAGAGGTCATCGAGTCCAGCCCCCTGCCCTCACGGCAGGACCAAATACTGTCTAGGCCATCCCTGATAGACATTTATCTAACCTACTTAAATATCTCCAGAGATGGAGATTCCACAACCTCCTGGGCAATTTATTCCCAGTGTTTGACTACCCTGACAGTTGGAACTTTTTCCAAATGTCCAACCTAAACCTCCCTTGCTGCAGTTTAAGCCCATTGCTTCTTGTTCTATCCTCAGAGGCCAAGATGAACAAGTTTTCTCCCTCCTCATGACACCCTTTTAGATACCTGAAAACTGCTACCATGTCCCCCCTCAATCTTCTCTTTTCTAAACTAAACAAACCCAATTCCTTCAGCCTTCCCTCAGATCAGTGTCCTTGGCTGGCATCACATGGGGACGGCACGTGCCAGGGCACTAGACCCTGGCCCCAAGCGCTGCTTCTCGTCCCTGTGTTGAGCTGTGTTATACTAGGTGCCGTGTTCCACCCCAGCCATGGCTGCATTTCCCTGCTGGATGAGATTGACCTATAGATTTACCTCCCTGGAGCACATCTGCTGGATGGGCCTGGCTGGGTTTTTCATCCACAGACCTCCAGGCACTTAAGACGTGTGTCTTTTTGCAGGTGGGGAAACTGAGGCCCGGAGCAGGGCTGTGACTGGCCCAGTGTGACAGAGCTGACCCAGGGGTCCTGATGTCCAGCCCCCAGGTCTAACTCCAGAGCATGGGATAAAACCCAGGAGATCTGATGGTCTGATGTGGAATGAGTTTTGGTGGGTCTCAGCCCAGGTCTCAGGTCCCAGGGAACACCAGTGCTGCTGAGAAGTCCCTGCCGGGGCTTGGAGTAGAGCCCAGGGGTCCTGGCTTCCTTCCTCTTTGCCAGCCCTCCCCACCACAGCGCCTGCCCTCCCACCAGCGATAGGGCGGCGCCCAGTGCAGGTTTTGTTGGGTCGAGGAAGAATCAGCGGGCAGAAAACGGATCTCACCGTTTTCTCCTTTTCCCCAGGGTTGGTTTTGCACCCACCAACTGGTGGGGTTCAGGGGTGGAATTTTTTTTGGGGGGGGGTCTCAATTCCACCCCGGTGCAGAAGCTCCCCCACCCACAACTTCTTGTGTCGCCTGCCCCCGGGGCACAGGAAAATGCGCCTTCCAGCCTCTTCGCCACTCCAAAGGGAGGAGATCTCGACAGAAGAGAGCGCTTTCATCTCGCAGCCAAAAGCGGGAGGCGATGCAAGGGGCCGGGAGTCGGAGTCAGACCGGAGAGAAGAGGCACATGTTGCCAGCCAGAGTAATTAACCGTGGGAACAGCACGGCAGGGGAGGTGGCAAATCCGCCATCACTTGGAGTCTTGAAATCAAGAGTGGGCGGCTCAGCCACATGTTCTGTGGCTCTTGCAAGAGTGAGCTGCTCTGACTCGGGTCTGCAGGAGGTGGGGCTGGATCATAACAACCCACCCCCCACCGCTCAGATGCAGTGCTTTACAAAGCGATCAGGAGCAACGGATTTGGGAACCCCATTTCACAGATGAGAAAACTGAGGCCCGGAGCAGCGCTGCGATGCGCCCAAGGTCACCCGGCAGGGCAGAGGCAGGAGTGGAATCCAGGTTTCCTGAGTCCCAGTCCAGACTAGACGGTTGGCTGGTCAAACCGGTCGCTTCTGGCCCGGGGGAATCGGTGGGGTTTCCACTCTCGTCTAGAACTATTTTCTCAAAATTGCAAGGGCCACACTGCACTGGGTGTTCCCCGTGAACTGGTGCCCTCTAGTGCCGCTCACAAGGCTTGTGCCGGATTAGAGGGCCCATCGCCAGGCCTCGCCCTCCACCGCTCCGCCCACGGCCGCTGTCACGGCCAAGCCGCGCGGTTCGAACTAGCCAGGGAGAGGATCCTGTCTATTGCCCGTCTGCAGCCCTCCTCAGCATGAATACAGTTATACTGGGGGGTAGGGGTGTGAATGGGTAACCGGGTACCAGTTCGGTACCCGGGAGCAACCTCCCACCATGGGCAGAGGGATGCTCCAGTCCCGTGCAGGGATTGGGAGCCGGAAGCCTGCTGCTGTCTCCCCCTACCCGTGTGGGGCTGCTGGCTCCTGCTGCCGCCCCAGATCGGTGGGGGGCAAGAGCAGTCAGCAGCAGCCCCCTGCAGCCAGGAGGGCCAATAATGGCAGCCCCCACGTGGCGGCGGGGGAGGAGCTGCAGCGGCATCCCCCCGCCCAGCTGGGCAAGCTGGGAGAGTCGGCAGCTCCCCCCTAGACGGGGGGTGTATGGGCTAGAGGGGTCCCGCACTGAGATCCCGCGCTGAATCAGGTAAACCTGGCGTGTAACCGGTTAACGGGGATTTTACATCCCTGCTGGAGGGGGGGGTGTTTGGGTTTATACCAGGGTAATCCCTATGGGAAGGCGAAATGGGCTAGACCGGTACCAGGGGCCTTCCAGTGTAACAGGGACACCGTCTTCTAACCCAGTGTTTCCCAATTGGTGCTCCAGGGAACCCTGGGGATCCGCGAAGCGAAAGCAAGGGTTCCGCGAAGAGCCGGCTCTCCCCCGCGCCATGTTAAAGAGACAGAGCCATGGCGAGGGCTTTTTTTTTTTTTTTGCTCAACGAAACGCGACAGGGGCCTTTTTTTTTTAAGGCAACTCTAGGGGTTCCGTGGCCAAATAAAATTGGGAAACACTGCTCTAACCAATGGGGGTAGAATAACCCCCCCAGGCTCTGCCCCTTCCCAGCCCACGCCAAGCTCCACGGGAAGGGACACGCCTGCCCTACTGTTAATGAAGCCGTGCTCCTCCGGTGAGTGGATGCTGGCCAGGTGACCGGCGCGCTGGGCGGCAGTCCCGCTCCGCGTCCTCCCAGGAGCGCCGGTGGGCAAAGTAGCGGTAACAGTGGCCCTGGAACTTGTGCCAGCCGTGCTCGCAGCCCTCCGTGTCTGCCGCCGAGGGGGGAGAAAGGGAATAGGTTAGTGACGGCCGTCGGCTCCCCAGCATCCGCGCCAGAGCACGGGGGGCAAGACTCCTGCATCCTATGCTGTGTTCTAATCCCCCCCCCATCTGTGTGTCGAATAAATTTTGTTCGGTGCACCGAGACGTCTGCAGATGTGCACCACCCATGCTGTGGGCGCTTTGCCAACCAGCCGGGCGGCATCTGACCCTCTCCTGGGCGGCCGCCCAAGCGCTCAGCTTCTAGGGAACTCTGGTTCTATGCCCAGCTCTGTCTCGCTGGCTGGTCTTGGGAGAGTCCCTGGCCTGCCTTATGACTTGATTTGCCCCCTCGGTCACGCGGGGGCAATGGGTCATGTCAGGAAGCCCGGCGCTCGCTCCATGCAAGTCACCAGCACAGCATAGCCCTGAGAACTGCTCGCCAGAGGCGGGTGGATTTTCCACAGAGCCGCAGAACAGACGCAAGGTGCAAGGGGGCCGGGAAGGCAGCCAAAGCCCCGGTTCCCAGTGCTCTCTGCTGCTGCGTGGGAGGCCGTGTGCTGCTCACGCAGCCCCAGAGGGACTCATTCCCCCTGGCTTCAGCGCTGGAGTTTTGCTCACAGGATCTTATTAAGAGTCCTTGCCTCTGGCAGCCAGGATGGCGGAGGGCGGGGGGGAGGGGGGACTCACAGACGGTGCCCTGGAGTTTCCTGGCCTGGGGGTGACTGCAGGGAGGTTTATTTCTCCAGTTCTGGCCTGGGGCTGGCAGGGCCGGTGCCAGGGCAGAGCTGCAGTTTGGAATGAGCCCCAAATCTTCGCTTGAACCTAGAAGTCGGCTCCAGTCTCATGCTCAGGTCCAACCCGGCCCCAGCCCAGAGCCCAGTGCAGCCGGGGCCCGAGGGCACCGAGACATTTTCAGAACCGACCTGGCGCCTCCCCTCAGCCCGTGTCAGCCCCGACGCGTTGGCCTGGGGGTGCCGCCTGGTGGGGGAGGGCTCCGGCTGGTCTCACACCTGGCCCAACCCAAACCCCACGCTCCTACCCGGGGCCCCTAGCGTTCCGGTCGGGCTGCGCTTGAAAGCGAGTTGCACATGGCTGCTTGGCCAGGCCTTTCCACCTGTCTGTGTCCGTCGCTGGACCCTGATCTCTCCTCCTCCCAGAGCCTGGTCCGTCTGTCTGTCCAGGCACCCCCACCTCGAAATCCTGATCACAATCTAGCTCTCTCTTCCTCCCTAGATCCCACGGTGCCTAGCTGTCCATCTGGCTGGCTTCTTATCCTACCCCCTGCAACCTGAGCATCCAGATCTGGGTCCCCTCCTCCCATTCCCCAAACTTTGCGGGTGTGGGGCCAAGCTGCAAACAGGTCCCAGGCGCCCAGCCCCCAGAGAGCCCCTGCTCTGGCTGGCCCCCAAGACAAACCACAGGTGCTGCTCCCCCATCCAGACCTCCTGGGGCACCTCCCTGCCCTGGGCTGTCTCTGATTTACCTCCAGCCAGCCTAGAGTGGGGGGGGGGATGTTGTTAAAGGGGCCGCGCTGCTCACACTGCAGGCTCGTACCTTTCTCGCACAGGCTGTCCCCGTAGCTGGGCAGGCAGAGGCAGACGAAGGAGTTTATCTCATCGATGCAGGTGCCCCCGTTCTGACACGGGCTGGACAGGCAGTCGTCAATGTCTGCCAGGAGAGACACAGGGTGGCTCAGGGCCGGCGGTGACACAGCCCCTCCCAGGCAGCGAGTGCGTGTTGGAGACGCACACACACACACAAGCACACACACAAAAGCAGACGCGTATGCACGCATGCGCACATGCCTATGCACACAAGCACACACATGCATATGTAAGCACACACACACACAAGCATATGCACGCACATGCATGCACACAAACATGCAGGCACACACACAAGCACACAAATATGCACACACACATGCACACGCAAGCACATGCCTATGCACACGCAAGCACATGCATACACATGCACACACATAAGCACATGCATATACACACACAGATATGCACACACACATGCATATGCATGCACACACACAAGCAAACGCATATGCACACACACAAAAGCACACGTGTATGCATGCACGTGCACATACACACAAGCATACACATGCATATACATACACATACAAAGCATATGCATGTACATGTATGCACACACACGTATGCACACACATAAGCACATAAATAGGCACACATACGCATGCATACACAAGCACATGCATATGCACACGCAAGCACATGCAGGCACACGCACACACAAGCACACACACACACACACAAGCACACACACAGATATGCACACGCTCACCCCCCCCCCACATGCATGCATATGCACGCGCACCAATAAGCGAAGGCAGCCATCTCCCTACAACGCCGAGGCAGAGGTTTGACACCCCGGTGAGGGGCACCGCAGAGATACCATGGAGCAAGAGCCTGGGAGCTAGGCCTGGAGCCGGATGGATGGAGAGATCAACACACTCTAAGCTTGGGATGGAGCAAAAGAGACACCTCGGAGCCGGGGACGGGGCTGAGAAAGGAGGGATGGGAGCGGATGGAGGCTGTCTCTGTCGCTTGCTTGGCGGCCCCGTCCCGGCGGGGAGACGCACACGGACGAAAGGGAGGGGATTTGGGGACCCGGGTTGTTGCTGTCGCTCGTCCTGTCCTTCCCCATGGCAGTTGTTTTGCAGCTGGGCCTTGTGGGGGACGGGACGGTTTGCGATAGGAGCCAGCGCCACAGACCTAGACCCACAATGCCCCTGCCTGCTCCCACAATTCCCACGCACCTTGGGCTGGACACACAGCTCTAAGATTTTGCTCCCATTGCTGGGGGACCCAGGCACAGAGCTCTTGTTCTCGGTGGGACTTCCTGCCAGCGGAGAGCTGGTGTCCCTCTCAGCAGAGTCATCCCTAGCTGCGCAGGGGCACCTGAAAATTTGGGGCACCGCTGGGTCTCAATGCCCACCCGCTTCCCATCCCTGCTCAGGGGCTCTGCTTCCTCCGGAGAGGATCTAGCTCACCGCAAAGGGGAGACTCCGGCCAGAGCAATGAGCAGCCCATGGGGCCTGTGAAAGAGCCAGCCAGGGGGTCATGGAGCCGTGTAACGGGCATTTGCCAGCCCCAGGCAGAGACCGGCAGCTTCTGAATTTACTGTGTGAGGTGACAGGGCCGGAGTTTACAATTTGCTTTAAAAATGTTTCATCAGTGCGTCGCTGGAGATGATCTGAAAAAATTGTTCCCCTCCCCGGCTGCCCTCGGGCACAGGGGGCACCAGTTTCCTCTTCCAGGGGACCCCGGGGCCAGCTCCTCACCCGGGCTAGGACCGTGTGGCCGGAGGGGCGATGGAACGAAGCTGGTGTCTGCTGATGGGGAAGGACGCATCCCACTGGAGGAAGCTACCTTCGGAGCACAGGGTGACGAGAGCAGACGTCACTCCCTCGGGCCAGCATGGGGCAGACTGGCCCCTCCCCAGAGATCCTAGAAGTGGGGGGAGGTGGCTGCTTACCCTTCCTCCCCCACCCTCCTGGACTGAGCGTGACACGTGCCCCTGGGCTGACGGCTTCGCCAGCCGGGAATTGGATTCTCCCCGACAAGGATGGAGTGCAGCTGCCACCCCAGCTGAGGCTGCTCAATAGCGCTAATTGGAGCTGATTGATCTGTGGCTAACGAATTAGCAGGCTGATGCATTCCGTGCTGGCAGGGCGGGGGGTGTGGGCAACGGGCCGGGGGCACCGGCCGGGCCTGGCGATGGGAGAGACTCTGGCAGGACACCCACAGGGGTGGACAGGGTTGAGTCGGAGACGGGCCGAGATTTCCAGCCCTGCTCCCCGGCCATTCTGGGGCAAGGTGGATACTTGTCTGCTCCAAAGCCCTGCCACCATGCAGGTTCCTGGGGCTTGAGCCTAACCCTCCAGAGCCCAGGGAAAGGCTCCTCTTGGCTTCACTGCTGGAGCTGGGGGCTCGGTGGAAGTGTGGTTGAGTGGTTAGGGCTTTAGTTCAGGAGACCGGAGGGCAGTGTCACACTCTGCTACAAACTCACCCCGTGTCCTTGGGCAAGTCCCTTAGTCTTTCTGGACATCAGCTCCCCGCCTGTAACTGTGCCGATCGCCCTGTCCTGCCTCCTGGGGCGGATGAGGAGAAATCTGCCCCCATGTGCCTAGCTCAGCAACGGGGCCCCTGTGAGCCCCACTAATGGCCAGCTGGCCCAGGATCCGTGGAGTCTGCGGTTCCTAGCTCCAGCGCGAAAGGAGCGCTGCTGGCAGGGGCAGATCTACGGCAGGACGGACTTTCCAGAGACACCCAGCCCTGGGGCTGGCTTTCATTTTTAGCCAAGGGTTTGTCTTTTCCCCTGGGGCAGGAGCAGAGTTGGGATGGGGGGTCTGGAAGGGTGGGGGTAGGGGATGGGGGCACCTCCCTGGCGCGGCTCGGGGGGGGGCAGGTGTCTTTGTGCGGCTCCGATTCCTGGCCAATGGGAACGAGGGGGGCGGTGCCCGCCCTGGTCTCAGCCCCTCCTGTGTCCGCAGGGCAGGCCCGGCTGGGGGGCAGCGGCCACTCACCGATTTCGCAGTTCTCCCCAGTGAAGCCCGGGGCGCAGCTGCAGCTGTAGACGGTCCCGTTGGACTGGCAGGTCCCGCCGTGTAGGCAGGGGTTGTTCTCGCAGGGATCCGCCTGAGCTGCAAGGCAGAAGCGTATAAGGCCTGGGCGCGGGAGGGTACGGGGCGGAGCTTGGTCCCCACTGCACAGGCTCCCCCGCTTTTCCCCAGCCCCCCTCGGACACCCAGAACCCAGGGGATCACTGCACACAGGGACCATCAGTAACCGGCAGGCTCCACTGGGCAGCCTCCCACCATCTAGGAAGGAGTCCTGCAGAAAGGGATCTAGGGGTCACAGTGGACCACAAGCTGAATAGGAGTCAACAGTCTGACACTGTTGCAAAAAAAAAGCCAACATGACTCTGGGCTGCATGAACAGGAGTGTGGTGAGCAAGACCCGAGAAGTCATTCTGCCGCTCTGCCCTGCGGGGATTAGGCCTCCGTTGGAGTCTTGTGTCCGGTTCTGGGCCCCACATTTCAAGAAAGACGTGGAGAAATTGGAGAGGGTCCAGAGAAGAGCAACACCAATGATGAAAGGTCTAGAGAACAGGACCTATGAGGGAAGGCTGAAGGAATTGGGTTTGTTTAGTTTGGAAAAGAGAAGACAGGAGAGCGGTTTTCAGGTATCTAAAAGGGTGTCACAGGGAGGAGGGAGAAAAATTGTTCTCCTTGGCTTCTGAGGACAGGACAAGAAGCAATGGGCTTAAATAGCAGCGAGGGAGGTTTAAGTTGGACATTGGGAAAAACTTCCCAACTGTCAGGGTGGTGAAACACTGGAATAAATTGACGAGGGAGGTTGTGGAATCTCCATCCCTGGAGATACTCAAGAGCAGGATAGAGACACACTTCTCAGGGATGATTGGTGCTTGCTCCTGCCGTGAGGGCAGGGGACTGGACTTGACGACCTCTCAAGGTCCCTTCCAGTCGTAGGGTGTGTCTAGACTACAGGGTTTTGTCGACAAAAGTGGACTTTTGCTGACAAAACTATACCTGCGTCTACACTGCTGCTGAGTTCTGTCGACATAACGTCGACAGAACTCAGCAGTTTCGACGGCGGCTGTAAACCTCATTCTACGAGGAATAACGCCTTTTGTCGACAGAGTTCTGTGGACAGAAGGCGTTATTGCATCTACACTGTCCTTTGTGTCTACACTGTCATGTTGACAAAGCGGCTTGCTTTGTCGACAGAACTGGATGTAGTCTAGACGCTTTTTGTCGACAGAAGCTTTGTTGACAGTATGGGTGTTCAGACTACATGGCCTCCGTCGACGAGTTACGTATGTAAAGTTTATCGACATAGTCAATGAAGCGGGGATTTAAATAATCTCCGCTTCATTGACTATGTCGAGTAAACTTCTTTACATGGCTCCGCCGATTTAAATAATCCCCGCTTCATTAAAATAAAAATGGCTGCCGCACTGTGCCGACAATCAGCTGATCCGGCACAGCACGGCAGTCTAGACACAAATCGGTCGACAAGGAAAGCCTTTGTCGATCGCTCCCTTATGCCTTGTGAAACGCTTCCCTTGTTGACCGACCAAGATTTCAGATTCGCCGCGGCTGTGCCGGATCAGCTGATTGTCGCACAGCGCAGCCATTTTTATTTTAATGAAGCGGGATTATTTAAATCGACGGAGTTACGTAGATTATCGACATAGTCAATGAAGGAGATTATTTAAATCCCCGCTTCATTGACTATGTCGAGTAAACTACTTTACATGGCTCCGTCGACGGAGCCATGTAGTCTAGACACACCCATACTGTCGACAAAAGCCTGTAGTCTAGACTCCTGGTGTTCTATGAGTCTATGATCTCTGCTCCAGCCATGTGTGCTGGTGGTTTGGTCCCCCACCACCTGAGCCCAACCTGGGGGTGCCCCCTTGAGAGAGAGAAATCAAGGGCTTGTCTCCACCCAGGGCAGCTGTCATCTTTGCTCAGCCACGTGGACACAGGCCTAAGTCATCTCAGTGCACAGGGGTGGCAGGTGAAGGTAGGGCTGGGGGAGGCAAGCCCCAGCCCCGCCCCTTCTGCCCAGGCTCCACCCCCTGGAGCCAAACGGTGCCTCACCCAGGAGCACAGGGAGGGCAGGCGCTTCGGGACGGCAACCCTCCACCCGCAGTGGGCGTTCTGGGGGCGGAGTCTGGGCGGGGCCCTGCCTGGTGCTTTGGAAAGGCAACGCCTCCCCCTGCCTATGAGACACGCCGCCCTTCTCAGTGCAGTTAGTCCTCCAGTGCCTTCCCACAATTCCCCAGGACTGTATTTCCTGGCCCTGTCCTGTGTCAGCACTGAAAGTCATGCACCAGTTTCCTCCAGCCCGGTTCAGGGGCTTGCGGCAGGGCGTGTGTTAACATGAAACATGCCCGCCCCCCTCCCCAAATGAACGGGTGGCTCCACAGCCCCCTTTCTCTCCCCTTCTGGTCCTGGCCCCTCGCGTTGCTTCAAAATGACAGGCTATTGCTTGCCGCCGGCTGGGAGTGTGTCCTCTCGGTTTCCTTTTGGGCCCGTGTGCGGTCCCCGCCGCACATGCCCGGCCCCCTAACGCGGCGTTAAAATATGCAAAAGACTCGCAACGAAAGCAGCTTAGACGCCTGCCAGCTGGCGCGCATCGGGCTGGAATTCTGTCGCTTTATAATTAGTTCTGACTGACTTTCAGCAGTCTTCGGGGGAGCCGGCAGGCGGCCCGCGCCTGGCAACGCAGGGCCGAGCGCCCGCAGCCCTGCGGAGTCCCAGAGAGTCGGGATCTCGCTCCATGTATCCACACAGACCCACTGGCGGAGCGGAGAGGACCCCGCAGGCAACACGACAGCAGAGCCCCTCCGTCAGGGGCTGGGCAGCGCACATGGCGAAAGCCCCTGGCGGAGGCAGCGCCAGCTTCCAGAGACGGGCACTCTGGACTCCGCCGGCAGGCAGAGGAGCTGGGCGGGCGGGCGGGAGATGGCACCTTCAAGCAGCGTGGCCATGCCTGGGGTTCCCCTCCCTGTAGGAGACAGCTGCAGGGCAGAGAGGGGGGTGGCAGAGTCGGGGGTGCCAGTGCCCCGCTGGCTTCACTCCACCAGTGTGGGGAACAGGAGCGGGTGGACACGGGGCGAACAACCTGAGCATGGGCACAGGGCCCCCAGAGGCGGGTTTGTACCTGGGCGTTGCCATCCCTCCTCCCTGTTGCTGCTGTAGCCCCCTGCTAAGGGCTGAGCTTTCAAATACCCGACTCCTAGAATCAGGGGCTAGATTTTGCCAAAAGCTCAGCCCCAAGGGCCAGGAAAACTGGCCCATTTCCTACAGGCATATGACAGGCCCAGCACATACACACACACAGAATCTTGCCCCACTTTCTTCCATCCATGGGTATGTCTAGACTACATGCTTCTACCGACAGAGGCATGTGAATTAGACATACCGACATAGTCAATGAAGCAGGGATTTAAATATCCCCCGCGTCATTCGAATAAAAATGGCGGCCGCGTTGTGCCGGCTCAGCTGTTTGTCGGCACAAAGCGGCAGTCAAGACGGGGATCGGTCGACAAGGAAAGCCTTTGCCGACCGATCCTGTAAACCTCGTTTCACGAGGCATAAGGGATCGGTTGGCAAAGGCTTTCCTTGGTGACCGATCCCCGTCTTGACTGCCGCTTTGTGCCGACAAACAGCTGAGCTGGCACAACGCGCCGGCCATTTTTATTCGAATGAAGCGGGGGATATTTAAATCCCCACTTCATTGACTATGTTGGTATGTCTAATTTACATGCCTCTGTCGGCAGAAGCATGTAGTCTAGACATACCCCATGAGACCTGTTTCTGTAACAGTTCAACTGAGATCTATCTATCCACCCCATCCACCTTGTCTGTCTGTCTATCTATTTATCGCCATCTATCTATCTATCTATCTATCTATCTATCTATCCATCCACCCCCAGACTCTCTTGCTCTCTCTCTTGGAGAAGGTGGCTCCCTGTGATTTATACGCCAGCAAGTGACCCTGAAGGAATATAAGGCGGAGCCCAATGAGGTCCCCTAACCTTCCAGCAGGTCTCCGGGGAGCTACATCTCCAGCCACCTTACACTTCAAAGGGATTAACGACAGCTCCGTGCCGCGCCATGGCCAGCGCCGGAGCTGGGCCTGAGCCGGGATAAGTTTACAGCCCATCCCGGGAATAGCTGGAACTGCGCAGGGCCAGCCTCTCAGGACCTTCACAGCTGGGTGCTGGCGAGTCCTCCCCCCCCAACAGATGGGGCATCTCCGGCGGCTTGGCGGTTAGCAGGCGGCAGCTGGGAAGGCCCCTCGAATCCCAAATCTTTTCCCCCGGAGCTTTCACCCTCCCGCAGCCCGCCTCTCGGTCTGACCTCCGGGGCCAAGCAGGGTGGAGGGGCCTCGCTCATCTCCAGCCACTGGGCTCCTTTGCATCCCGTGTGTGCCGGGGGCTGGCCACGGCTGGGTGCAGCCAGCTCTCCAGCGCTGAGCCCCACCCCCTGGCACTGACACGCCCCCTGGCGCTGACCCCACCCGCCTGGGAAGGGCTTAGGGGACCAAGGGCAGGTGTCATCCGCTGCCGTGAGCCTCCTGACCACTGGTCTAGCAGCCTCGTTTTCTACCTTTCTGCTGCCCAGCATGTCTGGCCTGCAGCTGAAGGGGCTCTGCGTGGGCACCAGGCTGAACACAGAGCTGCCTAGGGGTGCTGGGCTGTGTACACTGGCTTATTATTGTAGGGTTGCCTGTGAGTACTGGGCTGTGTACACTGGCTTGTTATTGTAGGGTTGCCTGTGAGTACTGGGCTGTGTACACTGGCTTGTTATTGTAGGGGTGCCTGTGAGTACTGGGCTGTGTACACTGGCTTGTTATTGTAGGGTTGCCTGTGAGTACTGGGCTGTGTACACTGGCTTGTTATTGTAGGGTTGCCTGTGAGTACTGGGCTGTGTACACTGGCTTGTTATTGTAGGGGTGCCTGTGAGTACTGGGCTGTGTACACTGGCTTGTTATTGTAGGGGTGCCTGTGAGTACTGGGCTGTGTACACTGGCTTGTTATTGTAGGGTTGCCTGTGAGCGCTGGGCTCCTCACTTGTTCTCTCCACCCCATCCAGAAAGAAGAATGGGAAACAGGGGAGCGGTGCCCGGTGGGGGCAGAGACCATGCGGAGAGCTAGAGCCAGCGCTGATGGAGCACACTCTAGCTACCAGGCAGTCGCAGTGCCCTTAGCCAGCCCGGCAGGGCAGAGACAAGGAAGGGAGCCAGGAGCCCCGCGGATGTTTGTTTGCTCGGCAGGCAGCAGTGCTGCCAGCTCTCCGGGAGTGGCGGGGGATGCGTTTCCCCCTCCGGCTCCAGGAATGGAGCAGACGCTTCTGGAGACCAGCCAGGAGAGGGGACGCTGGGCGCATGGGGGAAGGCATGCAGCACCCTGGGAGGTGCCAGAGGGTGGGTGGGCATGCTGGCGCCGTGGGCAGCAATAGGGAAGAACGTCTCCTCTGCTCGGAGCGAACGTTCCTCTGCCTTTTGTTTGCATCTCTCGTTAGAAACCGGCAAGATCCCGTGACTGGGGACCAGCCATAAGAAAGAGAGACAGACAGAGAGACAGGCAGAGAGACAGAGAGACAGATGGAAAGACAGACAGAAAGACACAGATGGAAAACCAGGCAGACAGAAAGAAAGACAGTGAGACAGACAGAGAGAGAGACAGACAGACAGAAAGAGAGGGTGTGTCTAGACTACAGGATTTTTTCGAAAAAAATAGCCTTTTTTCGAAAAACTTTCCCCGCGTCTAGACTGCTGCTGCGTTCTTTCGAAAGTAAATCGAAAGAACACAGCAGTTTTTTCGACCGCGGAAAACCTCGTTTTACGAGGAATAACACCTTTTTTTGAAAGTGCTCTTTCAAAAAAGGCGCTATGTAATGCAAACTGTGCTTTTTCGAAAGAGAGCATCCAGACTGCCTGGGTGCTCTCTTTCGAAAAAGAGGCTGGCTTGTTCGAAAGTACTGGTTGTCGTCTAGACGCTCTTTTTCGAAAGAGGCTTTTTCGAAAGTATCTTTCGAAAAAGCCTATTTCGAAAGAGGCTTGTAGTCTAGACGTAGCCAGAAAGTCAGTGAGACAGACACAGAGAGACAGCAAGACAGACAGACAGAGAGACAGACAGAGAGAGACAGAGACAGAGAGACAGACAGAAAGTCAGCAAGGCAGACAGAGAAACAGACTCGCCATCTCTTTCCAGGGCACGCAGTGTTTTAGCCCCGTGAGACCCTGACCCGTCCAGGCTGCTCCCCCTGGGCGTGAGAAGGGCTTTACCGGGAAGATGTGTTCAAAAGCCAAGCCCCAAGAGCACCTTATTAAAACCATCTCACATCTTGCCCTGGGCTCACTGGGACCTATTAGCCGGCATGCAGGGGGGCCCGGGCCTGCCCATCAGTATGCAGGAGAGCACAGCCCCCCTCTCCCAGGTGCCGCTCTGTGGCCAGCTCGGATTTGTGGGTAGGGGGGGGTTCCCCAGATCTTGACACCGCTAAGGCCAGTCCGGAGGATGCTAAGGCTGCAGCTCGAAGCTGTAACAAAGCCCTTGGATGGGCAGGTAACTTCCAGACCCAGGCAAGGCAGCGTTCCGTGGTCAGGCGCCATGCGCCACTCCCCAGGATCCCCCCAAACCACCCTGGGGGTGATCAGAGCACTCCTGCAGGGGAAGGGACCCGCCTGGGGCTTCTCTGCCCCATGGCTCCATCCAGGGAGAGGTGCTCCCGGCTGCTTGCTCTACTGCAGCAGGAGGCCCACTCAGTGACGTTTCTGCCATCTGGGATGGCCTGGCCAGGGAGCTGCCACTAGGATGGGGGGGCCAGGAAGGGAGACAGGCCAGGAGGGTCTGTCTGCACTGAGTGGCAGTCTGGGGACCTGCCTGGCTCACTCCATAGGCGGCGCTCAGGGTGCGTCTACACTGCACCGTAACTCAAAATAAGAGACGTAATTTGGATTCTGATGCCATTTCGAAATAGCTGATTTCGTCCTTTGGCGCTGTCTGCACCGCACCACATTTCGAAATAACCCGCGATGCTGGAGCGTGCCTGACTCCTCACGGGACGAGGCTTGCCGGGACATCGGAATAGCATGCCCAAATAACGGGCTGGCTGTGAAGACACGGGAGAGCTATTTTGGGATACTCCGGTATCCCGAAATAGCCGCACGGTGTAGACGTAGCCTGAGTGTTACACCCAGAGCTCAGTGACACTGGGAACGCCTGTCCTGCGGGAAACTCTCCAGATTCCACATCCGGTTGTGTCCCAAAATGGGACCAAAAGAAAGTCAAACCCTGGGAATTTTTCCTGCAAGGAAACATTCCACCAAGATTTTGTCCGGCTCTCATGGGTGGCCTGTTCCTCCGTTCGTTCACTCCATTCCACCTCTCTCTCTTTTTCTCTAGGGCCTTGGGGTCTAGCTACACCATTTTCTGGATCGCTCCTCCCCCCCCCCCCGTCTCTCTCTGCACCCTGGTTTTTAGCAGCTGGGCAGACCTGCTGGTGGAACGCCAGCCCAGGAATCCTCTCTCCAGGTTTCTGCCTCGGAGGAGCCTGCCTGCTCAGAGCCAGCCAGCGCGGAGGCGAAGTGGAGGCTATTTTTGCCAACAGGAATGTAGCCGTGGTGCATTTCGCCAGCTGGGTCCCTCCCCCCCCACGGTCTGGCCCGGCTGGCTTGCCTCTGTGCAGGGCACTGGGGGAGGCGGGGGGGGGGGGTGAGTGTTACACTGGAAGCAGAGCCAGGGAATTATGACGGATTCCTTTGCTCCTTGTTCCATGTGAATCAAGAAAGCGGGGGAGGGTTCCCCCTTTTCCAGGCCCCCTCCCAGCCACCCCGTAGGACTTCATTAGGCTTGCGGGAGGCCCATGAATGGAGGGAGGAGACCTGGGCTGGGCAGCAGCAGCAAGCAGGCAAAGGGCCCCTGGGATATGTAGAGGGCTCCTACCCTGGAATCGAGGGGCTTTGCGCAGGAAGACCCGAGTTCAAAGCCTGGGGGAGCCCCCGGCTTTCAGGAAGGGTGGGCGAGCATCCCAGCCTGCCCATAGAGGAGGGGGCTGTGGGCTGGAAGTGGGGCCATCAGCAGAACTCCGGGGAGCCCAGGGCCGGGATCGGCGGGAGCTCCGTGTCGGGAGAGGGGTGCCCTGGGCCGAGCTCACCCAGCGCTTGCTCAGGCTCTGGCTGGCTCCAGCAGTCCCCACTCATGGCATTTTCCCCATTCCCGGCTGGGCGGGCGTCACTCACCCAGCGCGCTGGCGTTGCTCTCCCCGATCCAGGCCGGGCTCTCCTGTGCCCCCGCGAAGGGCATTGCTGGCTCCTCTCCGCTCCCGCTGTCGGCCAGAGAGAGCCCCGGGGCCTCGGCCAGGATGCCCTCGGGGGCGCGCGTCGATCACCGGCTGGAGAAGGAACCTGTCCAGCGCCGCCTGGCTGGGGCGCACGAACGTGCCTTCCTCCCGGGCCGCGGGGAGCAGGGGGGACAAATCAGCAGGCAGGCTGGGCTGGGGCGGCCCGGCCGCAGAGCCCCACGGTGTCGGGGGCTCCTCCCTCTCGGCGTCCCCCGCGGCATCCCCTGCGTTGGGCTCTGGGCGGCTTGCGGCCGAGGGCGAGTGCTGGAGCCCCGTGGCGCTGGTGGCTCCTGGCAGCCCGGTCCGTGCACCAGCTGCAGGGGCTTGGTTACCCGCCGCGCCAGGGAGCGTGGGATCCGGTGGGAGGGGCCGGGCAGGCTCCGTAATGGCCAGCAACGGCTCGAGGAGGCTGATGGCTCCGGCGACCACCTGCCCCCTCCTTGTCACTGGCCAGAGGGTCCCCGTAGGCTGGTAGGGGCCCAGAGTGGCGGTCTGGGTGGTGCCAACAGGCAGCGTTGGCGGCCTCACAATGTGCTCCGCTGATCCATCTCCGGACAGCGCTGCTGCCAAGTTCAAGTCCTCGCTCTCCTCCTCCAGCTCTGGCTGTGGCCGGCTGGCTGGCATTGCCGGGCTGGGCAGCGTGGCAGGCGGGAGGCTGCTCTCCCCTGGCCGGAAACTCGGCTGGCGCCCCCTCAGGCCTGGAGTGGGTGGGGGCTGGGGCTGGAATCTCCCCGGCGGAATAAGTGACGGGGCTTTCGGCCGGCTCATCCTCTCCGCTCTCGTCTCTCGCCTCCCAGACTGGCCCATCAGGCAGCGGCTCCTCTGTGCCCGGGGGTTCGTCCAAAGACTCCACGCTCAGCGCCTGCTGGGCGTCCGTGCCGGCTCTCCCCCCAGGATCCTGGGCGCCGGAGCTCTCTCGCCGCTGGCTGGTGGGCTGTTGGTGTGGCCAGCCACGGAAAGGAACGTCCCGGGAAAGGCTGCGGATGTGCCCTCCAGCGCCTGGAAGCTACTCTCTGCAGCTCCGCTGCCTTCGCTGCCTTCGGGGGGGCTGGAGGGGGGTGACCCCAGAGCCTCGGTGTGAGGGGTGGGGGGCGCATGCAGGTGAGCCCTGGGGAGGGCTGGCAGCGGCAGGATGGGGGTGGCACCCTCCTCGCTGGCGACGGCCTCCCCAGAGGAATCCTCTGCATCCTCCTGGGGGGGTGGTAGCCCCAGCCCCGCCACGTGGGGATAGTCCCCTCGGACGCTGGAGCTGGGGAACGGCTGGTCGAGATTGGCCTCCTGGCTCCGAGCGTCGGCAACAGACTGGCGCAGGGACGGCTCATCGGCTGCCGGCGTCGGGGTGTGGTCCGAGATCCAGTCCCATCCTCCCTCCTCTGGGCGGGTGGCTGTCTCGGCAGCCCCCCGAGGGCCCGTTGGGGACTCTCCCGTCCTGCTGGGGTCGGCCTCGGGCCCTGCCCTCGGGCCAGCGCTGGCTGGGGGCTGGTGGGTGGGAGCCCAGTGGCTGTGCTGGGGGAGCAGCGGGGTCAGTCGGGGGGTCCATTGCGGCTGGTTGGGAGCTGCTGACGAGGACGGGGCCATCCCCCTCTGCAGGTGGCCTGGGTGTGCTGATCCCCTTCGCTCTGCAACAAGCCAGAGACACGGGTTAGCCAAAGCCCTGGGGCGCGAGCAAGGGGGCAGCGAGGGGGCGTGGACGGCACAGCTGGCTACCTAGGGACCCCCCTCTAAATATGCTAATCAGCAGGCGGGCCGAAGGGAAGGGCCCGATCCTGGCAGTGCAAGGCTTTGGCTCCTGCCGAAATGGACAGAGTCTGCTGCACAACTCACTGGCGCCCAGTCACCTCCATTTCAGACGGGTTTTGGGGACGGGGGGAGGGAGGGGGAAGCAGCAGTCAGGCGAGCCCAGTTCATTCGGCTTCCCCTCCTCGTGCCCCAGGCCCCGTGCCTGTCGTGATGGAAGAGGAGCCTTTGAGCACAGGAAATGTGCTTGGAGCTGTACGAGACCCGGGGCACCCAGCGGCCACCTGTACCATGGGGGGCTCTGGCTTGATGCCTGTCCCAGTGCTGGGACGGTCTGATTGTAGACACTCAGGCCTTAGCCTGCGAGCGCAGACACAGGCAGTTTGAGTCTGCTGAGGTGTTTAATGGTGGCACAGGGGTGGGGTGGGTCGTCAGTGCACTAGGAGTCAGGACTCCTGGGTTCTCTTTCTGGGTCTGGAAGGGGAGTGTTGCCCAATGGTTAGAGCAAGGAGGGCTGGAGTCAGGACTCCTGGGTTCTCTTTCTGGGTCTGGAAGGGGAGTGTTGCCCAATGGTTAGAGCAAGGAGGGCTGGAGTCAGGACTCCTGGGTTCTCTTTCTTGGTCTGGAAGGGGAGTGTTGCCTGGTGGTTAGAGCAAGGAGGGCTGGAGTCAGGACTCCTGGGTTCTCTTTCTGGGTCTGGAAGGGGAGTGTTGCCTGGTGGTTAGAGCAAGGAGGGCTGGAGTCAGGACTCGTGGGTTCTCTACAGGACTCTGACGCTGTCTCACCAAAGGTCAGGTAGGGATATGGTGGTGGCAGGGAGCTGCATCTGACATGCCGCCCCCGCCGCTGCACTTGGGTGTGTGTTTGCACGTGCGTGCAAATGGCCAGCCTGGGCTACCGCCCCTGCATGTGCATCAATCATTTGTGCCAATTCAGTGTGCAAAAAATACCACCCCACAGGCCCTGGCTCTGCCCAGCTCTCCAGCTGCGGGGGCGCTTGGGGGGAGGGTCTGGGACAGAAAACACCCCCCAGTGCACAAGGGTCAGAGGAGAGTCGCTCCAGCCGCCCGAGCGCAGGGCCCTCAATTACCGGCCCCACTGGGCGCTGCCGGATTAGCACCACGACGCGATAATGGCCTTTAATGAGGAGCAGCAGCAGATCCTGGCTCGGCAAGGTTGCCATGGCTACTGGCTCCTCATCACGGAGGAGGCTCCCCCACTCTGGAGGCCTCGTTAGCTGCCAGATGATGGGGAGCAGCACGTGCTGCTGTCTTGGCGGGAGAAGGGGGCCAGCCCTCCGGCGGGGCGGAGGGGAACGTGGGAGATGGGGTGGAAATGGGGGTAGGGAGAGCTCAGGTCAGTCCCTGGGAGTGGGGGGGGGGGCACGGGAGTTATTGGTTCCATAAAGACAAAGAATTCAGTGCAGATGGACGGGATGGGGCACAGCCTGGAGGGGGAGGGAGACTGCGGGAAGGGGGCAGAGTGAGCCAGGGGGCTGGTGCCGGACGGTTGGGGCTCCCTGGCTGACGTCCCCCACTGCCCCGAGGCCCTTCCAGGGACCCAGTCTCATCTGGGCAGTGCCTGGAGCGTCTATGCAGCACCCGGCCTGAGGGGACCCGATCCTGGTCGGTGTCTGGGCAGAGCCCGGCCTGAGGGGGCCCGATCCCGGTCGGTGTCTGGGCAGCGCCCGGCCTGAGGGGGCCCGATCCCGGTCGGTGACTGGGCAGTGCCCGGCCTGAGGGGACCCGATCCCGGTCGGCGTCTGGGCAACACCCGGCCCAGCAGGACCTGATCTCGCCAGGGATCTGTGAGTCTCTGAGCATGATGGGTCCCTGATCCCTCGGTACAGAAAACAAGGTCAGACCCGGGCGGATGAAGCGTGGCCCTTTGGCTCCCTGTGGTACCGCAGGATCACTGAGCAGCCCGGCTTGTTCTCGGAAGGAGGTTGAAACTGACCCGACTAGAGGCAAATGCTTCTCTCTTAGCCCCAGCGGCCGAGGGCCAGTCCTGCCCTGTCAAGCTGCCTCACCTCAAGGAATTCCAGCCCCCTCTTCCCGCCCCTATGTGACTGGAGGGTCCCGTCAGCAAGCGGCTAACTACAGATACTCACGGGAGCCGGCCTGCCCCTCCACTTCGTTGGAGAGGGGGAAGGCGCCTTCCCCTGCGTGGGCCTCGGCGGTGGGCTTGGCCGTGGGGCTGATCTCGACAGCATTGTCCGCCGTGCCGCTTGCTTCCAGTGCCAGGCCCGGGGCCGGGGTGAGGGCCCCCCCCGCGGTCCCGTCCACGCCTTGGACTGGCCCCTCGCGCCGCAGCTGGAAGTGCCGGCCGTTCAGCCCTGCAGAGACGCTCTTCTTGGTGGGCTGGGGCCTGGGCACCTCCCACGCTGGGGTGCTCGGTGGCTCGGGCGTGTGGGCGGCGGATGGCGCCCCCAGGCCGGGGCGCGTGACGCGTTCCTGCAGGAGCTCGGGGCAGGACTCGGGGAAGGAGACTGCGGGTGAGCTGACGGGGGCCCCCGCGGGATGCCTGGGGGCCAGGTTGGTGGGAGGGCATCAGGGGCTGGCGCGTCAGTTTCCACGGAGGATAATGGGCCGGGGCTGGGTGTCCCCTCCCAGGCGGCGGTGGGGAAACCCAGCGGCTGGTAGGCTCCCTGCTGGCTGCTCCCCTGCGCTGGAGCCTGGTCGACCATATTCAGAGACTGATCTTCACCCGGAGAGGAGATTGACGGGGGTTTCAGAGACACAGCCCCTTCCAGAACGGGAGCTCTGGTGGCTGCTGCCCCCGGGGGAGGCTCTTTCCCCACCGGGCTCCGGGTCACCAGCTGCAGCTGCTCGTCCTCCGTCAGCGCTGGCTTGTGCCGCAGGCTGTAGCCAGCCCGGGGGATCTCCCTGGAGTCCCCAGATGCGCTGGGCTCCTCGCGTCCTGGGGGGAGCAGCTCATTTTGCGCCAGAGGCGGCGGCTCCGCATCGTGCTCCGCCAAGGTGTTGTCCAGGCTCCCGGGGCTGGGCCCTGCCAGCGCCAAGCCCCCCACATCCTGCTCCGGCTGCCCACGCTCCAGGCTGCTGGCGGGCTCCTCGGGACTCCACGCAGCTGGTTTCATCATCGAGGTGGGCGGCTGCTGACCTGCTGCGAAGAGACGAAGGAGCCAGAGCTGACCCGGGCTGCTTGGAGCCGATCGGACCCAGTGACCCAAATCCTGCTCCTTTCCGGGCTCTCCCAGGCTGAAGGCAGGTGATCCAACTCCCCCACCAGCCCAGGTGTGTCTATGCCCACACATGTTGCCCCCTTGGGTGGGGCCCAGAGCTGTGGGGCGGGGGGAGGGGTGGTATGGGGATAGGTGAGGACTAGGGCTGTGGGGTGGGGGGAAGGGTGGCATGGGGGTAGGCGAGGCCCAGGGCTGTGGGGCAGGTGGGTTTACTGAGACAGAGGGTGATTCTGGATCAGGAACTGGACGCATCCCTGGTCTGAGCCCTCCCCGGACAGGGGCTGCCCCTCGCTCCTTCCTACCTTTGTAGCAGTAGGCGTCAAACTTCAAGGCCGGGTCGGGGAAGCCGGTCCGGTTGGGGAACTGGTACACGGTCCTCACACCCGGCTCGTCCCCGCCACATTTCTTACGCGGGGCCCGGATTGGGTAGCGGACGCTCCCGTCAGCCAGCCAGCCGGGGTCACATTGATCCAAGCCGTTCCTCCAAGCTAAGTACAGCTGGCCCGTGGTGGCTAGCGAGGCCCCTGGCTCTGGCAGTGCTTCTTGGCTCCCTGGGCCGTCAGCCGCCCGGGCGTGGAGACGTAGAACACTTTCCCTGCAAGGGGAAGGGAAGCCCAGTGACGCAGGGCGCTCACCATTTGCCCAGCTCCACGCGGGTCACTGCCATGGGGCAGCCACCTCTAGGGTGGAGCATGGCCCCAGCGGAACAGCTGGTGTGATCGAGCCACCGATTTCACTAGAGTGATGCACCTGCTGAGGAGCTGAGCCTCTTGCATTCAGTAGGACACGGGTGAGGCGTGGCAGGGTTACGCCGGCGTCACCCGGCCTACAGACCAAATCCCAGGGGTGTGTGGGTGTGGGTGGTGTGTGGGTCTGGGGTGCAGCTGCAGCCTCCCTGAGCCGCGCCACCACTCAAGGTCACCGGAAAGGCTGCAGGTGCCAAGAAGCAATCAATTCTCCCTAGCTCCGGCTGCTGCCATGGCCGTGAAATCAGCCTCCAGCAGCCTGGGGAGGAACGCATTTTTCAGGCCTTCATTGCTGAAGCGCTAAGGCACAGCCAGGTGCACCCTGCTCCTCGGCATCTCACCATACCTGGTGTGCGGCCGTTGGCCCATGGCCAACCCTCCCGGAGCTGCCCGCCACGGAACGGCCCTCGCGGAGCCTTTTCTGGCGTCTCAGGGAGCAGCTGGGGAGGGCTGCCGATGGGGGTGCGTGGGGCCAGGGAGCTGCTCCCTGCCCAGAACCTCTCGGGATAGAAATCCTCCAGGCATCTGCTCCCCGCTGGGTCTGGGGACCCCACTAGAGAGACGATAGCAGCCCGGAGGCTCCGGCTACGTCCCCGCCCCTGAAAGCAGGGGCCAGGAGGGGCCCTTTAGGGTGGCCCAGGGATGTGTCACGGGGAAGGGCTTGCCTTGGAGCTCCCTGGCGTAGCAATACACATCGTAGGCTTCGCTAGCTTCCCGCACCCCGTAGCTGCGGATGCCCGGGAGGCTGCTGCGGTCTCCGTAGCAGCCAGGCCTGGAGAGCGTGATGGGGTACCTGGGGAGACAAGGCGGAGGCCAGTGGTCACGGGGCTGGATCCACCCCTGCCCTGCCTGCCCCAAGAGCCTCCGAGAGCACCCGGACAGGTGCCCTTTCCACGCCGCGCAGCTGGAAAGAGGGGGAAGGAGGGTGGCCGCTTCCGGCATTTCCACCACTGCCTGCGGGGAGCCGAGGTGGGGGGGGTTTTACAGGGGGCCCTTTGACAGCTGAAAGCACAGCCCCCTCTCTCCGAATCTGTGACGGATCCAGCTGCTTGCGGCGCAGGCGGCGGAACGTTCCTCCCATGGAGAATCACGCGTGGCATAGAGCCGCGCCGGCTTCCAGCCTCTGTTGCTTTGATTGCGCTCAAAAGCGGAGAGCGTCTGCCAGCAGGCCAACGGTGGAGAGGGACAATCCCTTTAATAGAGGAGAGCTGGAGGGGATGAGGGGCTGGGAGGCACGGGGGGATGGAGACAGGCTGAGGGAGAGGTGGAGAGGGGCACGGGAGCCGGATGGGGGCATAGACAGGAGAGGGAAGGGCAGGTCCGTGAAGAACTGCCCCCAGTGGTAAACTGTCTGGTAACCACCATCCCCCATGCTTAAGCTGGTCAGCGTCACTCTCCCCATTTTGCAGAAGGGGAAACTGAGGCATTGTGCAGGGACACGACTCACTCCGGGTCACCTCGTGAGTCAGTGACCGATCAGTGCGCGTGGGAAAGGCCTGTGCGTGGAAAGGCACCAAGCGCAGAAGGTACCAACTCCCCTTGCCTGGTGTGCAGACACAAAGGTGGCCTTTGCACGCTTGTTTTGCACGTGCAAACCCCTGCCTGGGCACCGGCTTGGGGCAGATTTGCCAGGCCCAGCTTTGTGGATGCTGTCTGAATAGAGAGCTCCAGGGCTGCTGCTCAGCTGGGTCGGGATGGGCTTAGGGGAGCCTGGGACCAAGGGGAACAGGGCTGCAGGGTCCCCGAAGGAGGGACACCACATCACTTCAGCGCCCAGGTGTCCAGTGCCACCTGGTGTGGTGTGAGATGCAGAAACAAGGCAGCTGCTTTGCGGCACCATCCCCTCGTGTCCCCCCCTCATTGCTGGGTGGCCCCTTTCCCCTGGGGCTACCCCCCAGCCGCGTCCCACCAGGGCCCAGGGGCTCCCCGGTTTACCGGACGGTCTGGTCGGCCAGCCAGCCGGCATCGCAATTGTCGTAGCCATCTTCAAAGGCAGCCTGCAGGTGATGTGGGCCGGCCACAACGGCGGAGTTCTCCAGGCAGGCGCGCTGGGCCTCGGCAAAGGTGAGCGCGTAGCGGTTGCTGGCGGCTCGGTAGTGGAACACCACGCCTGGGAGGAGTGGATGGGCAGGGTGTGAGCCAGGGGCAGCCCAGGGAGGAAGGCGCCCCGGCCTCCACCCGTGGTCAATTTGTCCATCCCATGCAGGTGACAGGGGCTAGAGCCACTGCCCGGGAGCCTGCAGGTATCTGTGTGTCTGCAGAGGGGTGCCCCAGGGGTCAGTGACACAGCTGGGGCCGTGGGGCAGTTGCCTGGATTCTGCCCCCGCCTGTTTCTAACCACCTATCATACTCACCTCCCAGAATAGAACCCAGGAGTCCTGCCTCAGCCCCCTTCTAACCCACGAGACCCCTCCTCCCAGAGCCAGTAACAGAACCCAGGAGTCCTGCCGCAGTCCCCCCTAACCCACACAACCTCCTCCTCCCAGAGCCAGTAACAGAACCCAGGAGTCCTGGCTCAGCCCCCTTCTAATCCACAACCTCCTCCTCCCAGAGCCAGAAACAGAACCCAGGAAACCTGGCTCAGCCCCAAATCCGCCTCCCCTCCCAGAGCCAATAACAGAACCCAGGAGTCCTGGATCAGCCCCTTCCGCCCCTCTAACCCATGCGACCCCCTTCCCCTCCCGCAGCCAGTAACAGACCCTTCTGAAAGCACAAAGCAGACCATGAGCAATCCCCTCTTCAGAGCTCCAGCGGGGCTGGGCTGGGGCAGAGGAGTCGCTGGCCCTGTGCTCTCCAGCGATTCCCTCCAGAGGTTCCCCCCTTCCCCTTTGGCTGCATGCTGAGCCCGCGGCACCAGCTGGTAGCAGCAGCCGGAAGCTGTTCCTTGGGGCACCCCAGGGACTAGGCCGTGTGGGATCCAACCCAGTGGGCGTGCAGGGCGGGGAGGAAGAGAAGGTGCCGCCCCGCTCAGTGCACACACACATGCACACGCGTGTGCTCACATGCACACAGAGCTTCCCCCGGAGCACTAGCGGGGTGGGAGCTTGCTCATGATTTGCTTTGTTCTTTGTACTGGCTCCGGGAGGAGAGGGGGATGGGGGGGGGCTGAGCCAGGACTCCTGGGTTCTGTGTCCAGCTCTGGGAGGGAAGGGGGATCGAGGGGTCAGAGTGAACCACAAGCTAAATAGGAGTGGGACACGGTTGCCAAAAAAAGCCAACATGAGTCTGGGCTGCATGGACAGGAGTGTGGTGAGCAAGAGCCGAGAAGTCATTCTGCCGCTCTGCCCTGCGCTGATTGGGCCTCAGTTGGAGGATTGTGTCCAGTTCTGGGCCCCACATTTCAAGCAAGATGGGGAGAAATTGGAGAGGGGCCAGGGAAGAGCAACAAGACTGATGAAAGGTCGAGAGAACATGAGCTGGGAGGGAAGGCTGAAGGAACTGGGTTTGTTTAGTCTGGAAAAGAGAAGACAGAGGGGACAGGAGAGCGGTTTTCCAGTATCTAAAAGGGTGTCACAGGGAGGAGGGAGGAAAATTGTTCTCCTTGGCCTCTGAGGACAGGGCAAGAAGCAATGGGCTTAAATTGCAGCAAGGGAGGTTTAGGTTGGACATTAGGAAAAACTTCCCAACTGTCCGGGTGGTGAAGCACTGGAATAAATTGCCTGGGGGGGTTGTGGAATCTCCATCCCTGGAGAGATTGAAGAGCAGCTGGGACAGACACCTGTCAGGGATGGTCTAGATCAGGGGTGGGCAAAAGGGCCTCTGTGGGCCACATTTGGCCTGCCAAGCGGGTGGATCCGGCCCGCAGAGGCCCTGCTGCTCTCCTGCCCCCAGGCCTATTAGGGCCTGGGGCCGGGGGAGTGCGCGAAGCCTTCTCCACTCTGCCCCCACCCTGCAAGCAGCTTGCTGCACTTCAAAGCTGCATGTGCTCCTGGCAGGGTGCAAGGAGGCTTTGCGTGCTCCCCTGCCCCCAGGTCCTAACTGGCAGGGGAGGGAGGGAAGTCTCCTCCCACACCAGGGGCATGGGCACCGTGGGGGAACTTGTGGTGAGGGGAAAAGGCACACCCTCACCCCCAGACCAATCATTGTCTGGGGGTGGGGAACCCAGAAATATCTTGGCCCCGCCCCTTCTGCTCAATGCTCCGCCCCTTCTACGCAATGCCCCGCCCCTTCCTTGTAGCCCGGGGCCACTTCAAACATTTTCAAAGTAGTCCCCGGCAAAAAAATCATTGCCCACCCCTGATCTAGATGGGGCCGGGCCCTGCCGTGAGGGCGGGGGACTGGACTCGATGGCCTCCTGGGGGCCCTTCTAGTTCTAGTGTTCTAGCGTTCGCCGGTGCGGCAGGCGATGGAGAGACACAGAGTCCCCTGCGTGGTTTGTGCATCGCCACGGAGGGGAGAGGGGAAGGGCTGTGGGGCAGCTGGTGGAGGTGGAAGTGTCCCCCCCCGGTGCTCAGTCTGTCTGGCTCACAACCCCCGCCCTGTCGGCCTGCCCCTGCCCCACAGCCGTGCACCCGACTCACCGGTGACCTCCAGGGGCAGCAGGTCCTGCTCGTCGTCAATGCCGGCCACCACCTCGCAGCGGTACAGCCCGGCATCGCTGGCCCGGGCCGCTGATCGCCAGGGTGGCATTGTAGCGGTTGCTGGCGTAGCCAGGCAGGGACACCCTCCCCTCGTAGCCCTTTCCCACCTTCACCACGTTCTCCTGGGCCACCAGGACCGGCACGTCCTGCTTCTGGCCAGACGCGGACTGCACCTTGCTCCATTTGATGCGAGGCGGGACTGCCGGGTGGTTGGGCCCCAGGGCGGCCGAGGGGTGGAGCAGGAAAAGGCAGGGCAGGGCCACCGGCTCAGCCAGCCCCACCCGCCGCGGCTGGTGCTGGACCTTGTTGATGTGGATGACCTTCCCGTTGTCCTGGGAGCCTGCGGAGGGAGGCAGAGAGGAGAGGGGCTCAGCGGGAGGGGAACGCCTGGGGGGGCGTGATGCCACGGTGATGGGCACAGCGGAGAGAAAGCGACTGGCACACATGGTCTGGGCAAGCCACATTCAGAACCAACCCCAAGCTCAACTTGGAACCGATGGGAGGGGGCAGAAACGCCCCCCCCCACCTACTTTCATTCTCACTTTGCCCGGCTGGGGTCCGGCAGTGCCGGGAAGCTACTCCGGCTCCGTTCCCATCCCCCCTAAGGCGGAGCAGCCGCCCGGGTCTCCTAGAGGGCGGCCAAGCCCCCGCGACCCGTTCCCGCTGGGTGACATTCTGCGAGTCCGTTCCCGGGGAGCCTTGCATGGCGAGGATGGGGTGACACCAAGCAGTCCTGTCGCACCTTCGCTGCTGCCCACCAACTTCCCCGCAGCCAGGGGGCGGTTTGTGCCAACGCCGGCAGCTGCCCCCGTCCGCGCTGTTCCCTGGGCAGACCCAGGATCGCGCCCCCAGCGGGTTTGGCTGGCACCGCAGACCCCGGCGGCTTTCTGCATAAACCAAGCGAGCTGCAGCGGGGCCCTGCCAATGCAGGGGGATGGAGCTCAGCTCTGGTTTCTCGCTTTCACACACACCCTCCGTTGGCCCTGGGGCTGCGGCAGGCGCAGCGACAGACCTAAAGGCCCCTGGGCTGCCGTGGGCGAGCAGCGAATTGGACACACACTCTGCAGACCAGGCTCCCGCTGAGCCAGGTCTGAGCCAGGACGCTGCAGTCGTTGCTCATGAGAAGCACCCTGTGAAAGTCAGCATGGCCAGCAGTCACGCCCCAGAGGATACCAGCCACCGGGGGGCAGGTGAGAGCAGGATCGGAGGCAACATTCCCTCTCATGTGTTCCATCCGTGTGCGGAATACATTTTGTTATGTGCACTGAGGCATGTGGAAATGTGCACCACCCTAAGACACACAGGCTGCTGGTGGTGGGTGCTTTGCTCATCAGCTGGGCACCACTCTCCTGGTGGCTGCCCAAGCTCCCAGCTTACGAGGAATGTGCCCAGTGAGCTCCTGGTCAGTATCCACTGGAAATCAGGTGTGTGTTTTACTCCAGTTCCTGTAGCACTGCAGAGTGATCAGCTCCCTCTGCTGCAGCTGGCCTAGAATCTGGCAGGCAACAGGCTTCTGGACGAGGAGGCACTGGCACAGCGAACACCCGGGCTGTCTGGGCAGGAAAAGGTGTCGCGCAACCTGGTCCCAGCAGGCTGCTAGGCTGATTGGTCTAAGCTGCTCTTAATTGCATGAGTGCTGAAGCCTGCCGCAGGGAGCCAGGTATAAAAGCAGCCCTGGCAAAGCTGGGTTGCTGAGCTGCAGGTGCATTGAGGGGTGGGGGTGGGAGGGAAATCGAGGCAGGGCTTTTTACAGAGAGGAAGCTAAAGTAGCTAAATATCAGCTTGGCTCAGGAGTCCTTTGTAAGCAGCAATTAACAATTCTGCTTCTTAATTGCATGTTTGCAGCCCTCTCTTCTCCTCCGAAGCACACGCTGGAAACCCCGGGGCTCTGCTTTGCCACGGGCGGGAATAAAAGCGTCTCCTGTAAGAGAGCAGAGCAGGTGTCTTCTCCGGCGTGGGCTGTCTGCACGCAGAACGGCAGAGGCCTCTGACGGAGGGTGCCGGGGGTCTGAGACAGGGGGCTCCAGGCAACTCTTGGGGCTGATGCGCTCCAGGCAGTGCTAAGGGCTGGGGGCCAGTGCAGCAGGCTCCAGGCAGCTCTAAGGGCTGGGGGCTGGTGCGCGCCAGGCAGTGCTAAGGGCTGGGGGCCAGTGCAGCAGGCTCCAGGCAGCTCTAAGGGCTGGGGGCCGGTGCGGCGTGCTCCAGGCAGTGTTTTCAGATCCCTCTATTCCACCGGCCAAGTTGAAAGCTGCGTCGTTCTCCCCTGCAGAATCCCCTTGTCCTACACATCTGACCCTCTTTCTGTGCATGGCTCTGCTGTGAAATATTCAGTGCCCCGCCCTGCCTCCCGGCGCCCCCCCCATCACATAGCCAGACGCTCCTGGGAGCTCACAGGCAGGGCTGGTGCAGGCACGGGGAAAGGGTGAGCGGAGTCATTGGAGCACAGGTCTGGGGGCCAGGAACGCTCGCATTCTAATCCCACTACTCACACCAGCTTTACCCGGGGGCCAGGCAGGCGCGACTCTGGAAGCTGGGGAGGAGATCATTCATTTCTGTGCTGCGCTCTAGGGCACATGGACTAACAGCCAGCCCCCCAAAGCCACCGGGCTCCTGCTGCACGCCCTCAGTGCTCCCCTCCGAGTTGTCCTGTGCTCTGGCCTCTCTTTCTGCAGTCGTCCATCTAGGAAGGGATCCCCGTGAGGAGTGACCGGAGTGCTGCGCTGGCAGAGGACGGGCTTGGACAGGCTGCATAAATTGCTTTCAAAGAGACGGGAGAAGAAGGAAGCAAGACAGGCTGCGCTCCCTCCAGGATAAAACCCGGCATCGATACATCTAATTATGTAAAGCCATAAACTGCTTTTATCCCCTCCATAAATGACCAGGTAGTGAATTGACTCACTTGTTGTGGGCATTTGCTGAAGCAGTTTATCCCTTTGGAGAGGGGCCGATTTATAGACTGAACGAGGTATTGTGGGGAGCGCGGGCAACGCAGACACTCCCAGGCAACTGTCGTTATTAAAATGTTATTTACGTTTTATTTCTAGTGCGGTAGCACCGGGGAGCCTCAGTCCCCCACCAGGAGCCTGCTACGCTAGGCGCTGTACGTTATAATTACGCTTTTATTGAGGGAACCGGCAGGCAGACAACAGCCGGGTTTAGCCTGGGAATCGGTGACGTCCACATGATTCCAGTGTGGCCTCATCTATTCAAGGCGCTTTCCTGGGGATGCAACGTCCGCTCCTGCCTGTCGAAAGAGCCGGCTCCGGACATCAACTTCACAGAGCCAGACGCTCCTGGGAGCTCACACGCTGGGGAGCGCATAGGAAAAGGGTGAGCTGAGTCATCGGCGCACAGGCCTGGGAGCCAGGAACGCCGGCGTCCTAATCCCACTACTGACACCAGCAGGTGTGATTCTGTAAACTGGGGGTGAGAGCGTTCATTTCTGTGCTGTACACTATGGCACACAGAATACCAGCCAGCCCCACAGAGTTACCGGGCCACCGCGTGAGGAGGTGCCCAATTCCTGCCAGCGTAAGCAGGCACCATGACATTGTCTGGGCTAGAATTGTTCCCCCCCCGCACCACCTCTGCCAGCCAGAAGTCTACTCCTGCAGGAAAGCCATTCCCAGCTCTCCTCCAGCCCTCACAACGATAAAGTCTTTCTCACCTAGCTAATCCACCAACAAGCAGCAGGAGCAGGGGTGTCCGGGGCTGTAAATCTCCTCGTTAAAGGGCACTCGATCCCACAGGTGGGATGCTCTCATAACGACGCCGACGCGGGAGACGTAGAGAAATAAGTGATGCCCCCCCATTTCATCTGCTCTCTACGTCGCCTAATACCCAGCGAACCCTGCTTTGCAGCCCTATTAACGCTCTGCGCCCCTCATTACTCACTGCAGCAGGCAGCGGGCGGGTGGGTTTTCACAGAGCAGGCCACGCGGGAGATGGGATGTTTTATTCATCTCTCATTTCCGTCTCTTCCTGCTCTCCTGTTCTGGCATCTGAGCGAGCCCTGGGAGCCTGGGCGGGTGGAACATGGAGTCTGTCACCTTGGGGTCACAGGTTTGAAGCCAGCACCAGATCGGTTGTGACGTGCTCTGGGCTGGGGGCGGAAGGTGTTTGGCAGATCTCAGCCTGTATTCCTTGGGCGGCCACTCAGAAGAGAGTCTAATGCTGCCCAGCTGATTAGCAGAGAGCCCACAGTTAGGTTTGTGTTTTTCCTTGTGGTGCACATTCACACACACCCACACCGTGGTGCACAGAACAAAATTTATTCCGCACACGGATGGGGGGAAAAATCCACATATGGATGGAAAAGAGAGAGGGAACATTCTCAGCCCCATGATCCCCAGCAACCCTGTGAGAACAAAGCAGGCGGAAGAGCCAGAGGACCGGGTATCGGTGGCAGGGGGTTGGGAAGACGCCCCCAGGCGATGAGGTTAAAGCTCCTGAAGCGTAGAGTGTTGGTGAATGCACAGCTGGCCTCACATCAAGAATTTGCAGGATGGCCCCCAAACCAGGGCCCTAGTGCAGAGCCCCACAGCAAGGAACGGGCCTAGGACTCCACCCCACGGTCCCCACATCCAGGCTGCCTGCCCCCACCTCACCACTGCTTCCTCCAGAATGTTCCAACTCTCAGATTTTATATCTTTGACTCCCCATGATTCGAACTCTCCACAGGCCCCTCACCATCTCCTCAGGCCTTGGTCACCGCCCCTTCCGCACTGGCCTCTCCAATCCCGGTGCCACTTTCCCCCTCCCATGTGGCTCCCGCTCCTGCCTGCTGCAGCCAACTCCGACACCTCACCCTCCCCTTGATGGCCCTGCCCTGCCCTGCCGACCCGGCTCCGGGTCTCAACCGGCTTCCTCCACAGCCAGCTCCATGTGCTACTGCCCTGCACCTCCTTCGTGGCTCCCCACAGGGACCCAGCCACGGGCTAACGGTGGATGGGGGGGGAGAGCTGCTATGAAGCCAGGCCTGGGGGGTCTGACGCCGGCGGCTTCTGTTGTGGGCTGAGGCATCGAGCTGTGCAGGGCAGGGGCTGAGTCCCCCCCCTGTGCTGTTTGTGCCACGGGTGCCCTGGCACGTCCGGTGGATTCTGAGTCACTTCCCCAGAGCCGAGTCCTGCCTGCAGCCTGGCCCTGGGTGTTCAGGTGACTGGGGGGAGGGGGGGCTTTAAGCCTGCACGGCTCCAGAGCAGGGCCTCTCTGGAAGATTTCACCTCCCCGTGTCCGGCCCTAGGCCGGCCAGCAGCGCGCTGCTGGTTCCCTCCGCAAGCCGGGCGGGCGCTGGCTTCACTTCAGGGCTCCCTGCTTGTCCTTGGCCTCTAAGTAAGTGCAGATTCAGCAGCCGCAGCAGAGCCACAAATAACCCCGGAGGACACGTGCCGGGCGGAGCGGCCGGCGCGGGGCCTTCACCCCCCGGATCCCGGCCGCCGAGCTCGGAGAAAGGCAGGGAGCAGGATGCGGGGTGGAAAGAGGGGCCCGGGTGCCACCAGGCAAAAGGCGAACGGTGGGCAGGGGAGGGGGGGGCGTTTCTTTTGCCGATCTGCCCCTTGTCTCAGGGCTCCTTGTGTCCTCGCTCCGTGCACGGCCCCTCCCAACCCCCGCCCGCAGCCCCTGCCCCGGGAGGCCTGCAGTCACGTGCAGCGCTCGGACTCGCTCCCGCTTTGCCGGCTGCGTTTCTGTTTCCCTCCTCTAAGGGAGTCAAAACGGGGCACATGCCTCAGCAGCCCCAGGGGAGGCCTCGTGAGCGCAGTCAGGGCAAGGGGAGGGGCACCTTGCACTAACGGCTCCTGGCTCCTTGCACTAGGCACACGAGGGGGCACGATGGTGCACGAGGACCCAGCCTCTCCTTCCCCCTCCCTCGGATTAGGCCTGGCGGCCTCCCATCCAGTCCCTCTGCTCTCGGACATTGCAGCCACCGCCCCCTCCCCAGGTCAGAGCCCTCCCGGTGCAGCTCCGCGGCTGGTGGCTCGGCGCTGGCTCACGGCAGCAGGATGAGATCTCCCCGGCGGGGGTGGGGCAGGCAGAGCCTCCAGCCTGGCAGAGCAAACCGCAGCCACCAAGCAAGGCTGGGCAATTAGATTTTAGGGACCAGCAGCACCCCATTGTGGGAAAGGAGATGCAGGAGGGGAGAGGAGTGGTGGTGGGGGGGGACCTGGAGCGATGCTAATGACACGGGATGGGGGGGACCCCTTCCAACTGCTGCATTTCTGCCAATGCATCCAATGGAGTGGGACCTTTTTAAGGGGGGGTTTGAAATCCAGTCCCCTTACTCCTGTCCACCCCCTACCCAGCTGAGGCCAGCACCAGTGCCCGGCTGGCCCCCGTCAGAACGGCCGGGGGGCGGCACCATGCACCAGCAGCTCCTGGCTCCTTGCACTAGGCACACGAGGGAGCACGAGCGTTGCAAGAAATGGGATGAGGTTCAACACGGACAAGGGCAGAGTCCTGCACCTAGGATGGAAGAAACACAAGGGCTGCTCCAGGTTGGGGACCGCCGGGCTAGGCAGCAGTTGGGCAGAACAGGACCTGGCCGGCAGATCTAGAAAAGTGCAGGGCCGGCCCACAACATTTTGGCACATGAGGCGGGGAGCTCAAATGACGCCCCCATGTCCCCTCGCTTGGGCCAAAACTGAAAGTTCTGCCTTCTTCCTTTGCTACTCCTCTCATGGTCCTGCTCTGCTACCTACCCCATTAAAGGAGAACTAACAGCAGCAGGCACAATTTTCTACACTCTGGGTCCTAGTGGCGCTTCCCCACAGTCTGGCACCTGAGACGGCTGCCTCAGTTTGCCTCATGGTAAGGCCGGCCCTGGAGAAGTGATGATTCCCCTTTATTCAGCACTGGGGAGGCCACAGCTGGAGTGTTGCGTCCAATTCTGAGCCCCCCATGACAGAACAGATGTGGACGCATTGGAGAGCGTCCAGCAGGGGGCGACAAAAATGATTCGGGGGCTGGAGCGCATGAGCTACGAGGAGAGGCTGAGGGATTTGGGCTTAGTCTGCAGAAGAGACGAGGGAGGGGGAATTTGGGAGCAGCCTGCAACTCCCTGAAGGGGGGTTCCCAAGAGGCTGGAGAGAGGCTGTTCTCAGTGGGGGCCGGTGGCAGAACGAGGAGCAACGGGCTCAAGTTGCAGTGGGGGAGGTCTAGGTTGGAGATTAGGAAAAACGATTTCCCTAGGCGGGCGGGGAAGCACTGGGATGGGTTCCCTAGGGCGAGGGTGCAATCTCCATCCCTAGAGGTTAAGTCCTGGCTGGACAGGCTGATTGAGTTGGGGCTGGTCCTGCTTTGGGCAGGGGGCTGGACTGGATGCCTGCTGAGGTCTCTGCCCGCCCTGGGATTCTGTGAGTCTATGAATGCAGCCTCCCCCGCCAGTGGGCCCGGAGCCAACATCTCCCCCCGGGGCTGCTGCTGGTCGCCGTATGGGACGTTCCATTCTGCCCCTCGGATACTAATGCTGAGCCTGGTGTCTCTGTACCCGGCCCGAGCCCCACAGAAGCCAGGGATCGCTCTGATTGCTCATTACCAGCCGTTGCTGCCGATTAGCGCCAGCGCCGAGCTTGTTATTGGCTAATTATCGCGGGCAATTTGTCACCGGTCGTTAGCTGCTGTTTTGTGAGCAGGGATCGTTAATACCGATTCTCTCCCGAAGTCCCCTCCTCGCTGGATACACACGTGACGGCCAAGGGAGTCAACAGTGGGGCCGTGTTTCCATGGCAGCCCTGCGCACGTGTGTGTTTGCAAGTCACTGAGTGAAGCAGCTAGTGAAAGGGGATGGGGAGCAGGGTTCCCTATAAGCCGTGTGCTTGGGCGGTGGCCCAGGGGAGATGCAGGGGCTGCCCTGCTGACTGGCAGAGCGCCCACCACCTCCCACAGCCAGCAGCGTGTGTTTCTGGGGTGGTGCACATCTGCACACACCTTGGTGCAGATAATAAAATCTATTCCACACACAGATGGAAAAATGAGAGGGGTCATTGACGGGGAGTGGAGGCTGTCGAGAGCAGAGAGGGCCTCACCCCCAGGAAAGGAAGGGATACAGCTCCTCGCTCACCTGGCCCCATGGCTTGCTAGGCCGACTCCTGCTTCTGGGGGTGACGGAGCTGTAAAAATACGGCGGGAGGAAGCCAGAGCTCAACTCTCCACAAATCCCGGCCGCTTCTCAATGCAAGGGGCCAGTGCTCAGCCGAGTGGGGTGCGGTACTGGGGTACTTTGAAGGCCACGTATGGGGCAAGGGGTGCTGGGTTGCATGCTCTGCTTGGGCCGCCGTCAGCGGGAGCCAGGCAGAATTCTGCAAAGCTTTGTCAAGTATTTTCAGGGCCGCTGGGCGGTCCCTGAGAGCCTCCCAGAGCACCAAGGCACTCAGAAAGGGGCAGAGCGGAGCAGCGAAAAGACCTGCGGAGCTGAAACTCTTTGGAGATGTGGGACACCACTGGAAAAGGCTCCCCTGCCCCTCCATCTGTGCAAGCGACGGGCCGCAGCGCCTTCGGGGTGCCGAAGCCCTGGATGCATTGAAGAGTTTTCAAGCAGACTGTGGAACGGGAGGGGCGCTGCCACCTGACCGGTGTTTTTAAAGAGGGGACCAAAAAACTGGGGAGCTGTAGAAGAGTTTGGATCTAATCTAAGGCTGAAGAGCCAGGCTTGGGGGCTACTGGAGTCCGGGATAAGACACTGGATCGTTCCGGACAATCAGGAGCCCCAGAATGAGCAATCGGAATTGGCCAGAATGTGGACATTACGCAATCCAGACCAAAGCTTGTGGTGGGTGGACAGTGCTCTGAGACTGGCGACATGAGACAGAATCAGAGAACACTAGGACTGGAAGGGACCATGAGAGGTCATCGAGTCCAGTCCCCTGCCCTCACGGCAGGACCAAGCATCAGCTACATCATCCCTGAGAGATCTGTCCAACCTGCTCTTAAATCTCTCCAGTGATGGAGATTCCACAACGCCCCCAGGCAATTTATTCCAGTGCTTCACCACCCTGACAGGTAGGAAGTTTTTCCTAATGTCCAACCTAATCCTCCCTTGTGGCAATTTAATCCAAGAGAATCCTGGATCAGCGCACAGTCAACCTGTGGAACTCCTTGCCAGAAGATGCGGTGAAGGCTAAAACTTTACCAGGGTTCAAAAAAGAGCTAGATAGATTCATGGAGGTTAGGTCCATCAATGGCTATTGGCCAGGATGGGTAGGAATGGTGTCCCTAGCCTCTCTTTGCCTGGAGGTGGGTGACAAGGGAAGGATCAGGTGAGGATTATCTGTTGTGATCCCTCCCTCTGGGGCATCTGGTAGTGGCCACTGTCGGCAGACAGGATACTGGGCTAGATGGACCTTTGGTCTGACCCAGTCTGGCTGTTCTTATGTTCTTATGTTAATCCAAAAGACCGTGCAGCTCAGTCAGATCCAGTGCGTTCCACTGGAACCAAGACCACGCCCGGCCCGGGGAAAACGCCGCAAGAGCGGCAGCGGGGGAGGCTTCTGGGCACACATCCCAAGCAATGGCAGAGCCCGCGGGGTGTGGATACTGCGCGACAACGGGGCCGCTCGCTCAGCTGAGTTGTGCAGGTGCAATAGAGACTCTTGCAGCAGGAGCCGATCAGCCGGTCAACCTGCAAGCGAACGGGACGTTGGCTGGTTTCAGACTGGCCACGGGTGCACAAGCCAAAACTGTTGGGAATCATTAAAAAAAGGGATTGAGAATAAGCCAGAGAATATCTTATTGCCTCTGTATAAAACCATGGGGCGCCCACTTCTTGAATACTGCGTGAAGATGTGGTCGCCTCCTCTCAAAAAAGATACATTGGCAATGGAAAAGGTTCAGAAAAGGGCAACTAAAATGATGAGGGGTTTGGAATGGGTCCCATATGAAAAGAGACTAAAAAGGCTGGGACTTTTCATCTTAGAAAAGAGGAGAGACTAAGAGTGGGGGGGGGAGGGTATAGTAGAGGTCTATGAAATCATGACTGGTGTGGAGAAAGTGAATAAGGAAACGTTATTTACTTGTTCCCATAACTTAAGAATTAGGGGGGTCACCAAATGAAATTAATAGGCAGCAGGTTTCAAACAAACAAAAGGAAGAAATTATTTCTGCAATGCACAGTTAACCTGTGGAACTCCTTGCCAGAGGATGTTGTGAAGACCAGGACTTTAACAGGGTTCCAAAAAGAGCTAGATAGATTCATGGAGGTTCGGTCCATCAATGGCTATTAGCCAGGATGGGTAGGGATGGTGTCCCTGGCCTCTGTCAGAGGCTGGGAACGGGTGTCGAGAGAGGGATCACTTGATGATTCTCTGTTCTGTTCACTCCCTCTGGGGCACCTGGCATTGGCCACTGTCGGCAGACAGGCCACGGGCGGGATGGACCTTTGGGCTGACCCAGTCTGGCCGTTCTGATGGCATTAGAACCTGATTTGGCCGCGTGGAAGGGAAAGCCACCGCTATGGGAAAGCAAACGGACACCACTTGGCGCTCGCTGTGGGGGGCGGATCCCTCGTGTCTGGGCCAACAGCGGGTGGGGAAAGAGGATTTGCAATGGCTCCCAGGGAAGGCGCCTCCGTCCTCGGCTTAGAAGCACGTCCCACCCAGAGGGTGCACGCATTGGAGGGGCAGGGGCCTGGCGCACTGAGGCAGATTGGGAGGGTGCCATCCGGGAGCCCTCCACAGAGCCCAGATCAGAGCCGAGCGAGCCCGGCCACGCCCCCAGACTCCCAGGAAGTGCCCTCCCCCCAAGGAGAGGTGAGAGGAGGGGCTGGGGAGCCCCATCGGTCTGGGAGCTGCAGCGAGGCATAGCGCCACCCGAGAGCGGGCCCAGCGGGCGTTGGTGGAAAAACGGGGACTATTTCCCCCCAGGACAAACTCTGCAAGAAGGCAACAGCTCCCAGTGCAGCCAGTCTGCAGGGGGCGGCCGAGGCCGGCTGGTTTCACGCGTTGGATGCCCGCACAGGTGCTCTTGGCGCACCCGTTGGTAAGCATCCGTTTGGGAGACGCTTTCCATGCTTTTGGCAGTGGAGTGAAGACACGAGCTTGGCACAAATGCCGCTTAGAGGGAGGTCGGGGGAACCCGACGCCGTAGGCAGCTCTCGGGAGAGCCAGGGCGCCTGGGGCGAAAGCCGAATCAACGACACCGTCAAGCCCAGGTCCCAGAAGTAACGTCCCTGAAAGAGACGTCCTGCCCCGCAAAGGGGCCGGGCGGGTCGCAGGAATTCCGAGGCCTTTCCCAGCTGGCTTACCCCAAACAACGAGGGTGGGGATCCAAGTGTCCTTGTCCCGACGAAGGGTGGAGAGAAAATCAACCTCAGCCCCCCCAGCCCTGCGGACTTGGGCTGCAGCTCTTGGCCTCTGAGAAACTGACCAGAGGCCCCAGACTTGAGCCCCGCAGAGGGAACTGGCACAGGCCTCTTACAGCCGCATGGTCCACACGGGAGGCCAGCAGCTTCTGCGTCCCAGCCACCAGCAACGCGCTGCGATTGAGACGGCGGCTTTGGCCCGCGTCCCGGGGCCTAGGAAGTTTCATGGCGGTATTGTTGGGAGGCCAGTGCGGGCTGCCAGCGGCCCTAAGCCACTGCCCGCGCTTGCCAAGAGGGGCTGGCAAACGCCCTCCTCCGCCCCCTGGCTCCCCTGAGAACACAGATCTGTTGTGAGCTTTGCACAGTGAACACAAGGCTGGGAGCGAGCTGGGATTACCGAGGCCTTTCTGGGATTGCCAGGCTGGCTGGGCCAGCCTATTCCCAGCCCCTGGCATGACGCCCCACCCATGCTGGAAGCTTGGAGGCAGCCCGGTGGGGCTTAGAATATTTGTCTTAAAGAGGGGAGCCCGGAACAGCTGCTCTGCGGGATTCTCTGGAGCTCCAAGGACTTGTCTTAGCAGCGGGGTGAGCTCGAGCCAGGAATGGTTTCAGGGGGGCGGGAGAAAGGGGAAAACCAGCGAGAGCAGCTGGTAGCTCCCCCCGCATACCTCAAAGTGCTGCCACGAGCAAGGAGTGGCCATAGCGGCCGGGGGGGATTATAAGGAGGTTGCCCATCGCTGGGGGTGGAGCAGAGAGGCCGCAGCTGGCACCGGAAAAGGGGGCTCGCAGCAAGGGGCGAGGCTGGAGTGGTGTGGTCACAGGGGTGCCAGGGACAGAGCTGGACGGAGAGGAAAGACAGCTGCGGGGATGGCAGGGCTAGCCGCAAACAGGACAGTAAGAGGAAAGGCAGAGTTAGAAGGCAAGCGAAGGGAAGATGAGCGCAGTTAAACAAAAGCCAAACAAACGGCGAGTCTGTAGCTCTGTAGTAGGTACATGTGAGCAGAGCTCGTCTTGCATTGCAGGCCATGCGCTTGATGTTAGGAGACTTGTGTTCACTTCCGTGCCCTGCCACAGACTTCCCATGGGACCTTGGTCAAGTCACTTGCACAGTCTGTGCCCCGGTCCCATGTCTTTTCAATCGCTATTATAGTATGTACCTGCTTCACAGGGCTGGGGAATGATGAATACATTCAATAGGGGAGCTGCTCAGCTCCATATAGACAAACACTGCTCGCAAAGGGTGAGAAAAGTCAAGCAAGAATGACATGGGCTGTCATAAAAGAGAGAAGCTGTAATGAAAGGGAAAGAGACTTCGGAAACAAGGAGGCGGCAAGCTGGAGTGAAGCTAAGGAAACAGGACAGGCTAACACAGAAGTTCTGGGATGCATCCGAAGGTATCCCAGGGGTAGGGACAGGGACAGAGACATTCCCAGAGGAAAAAGGGATGGGACGGCAGAAAGAAGCCAAGGGTTAGCCGTTCAGACAGAAAGCCAACACATCAGATCAAGGAATCGCTGTCTTTGTTTCAGCTGGAACCTCAAACAGCTCGGATCAAGTGAGGTTTAAGATCTGGGGCCTCGCATTTGCGAATTCCAAACTCCGTTACTGCATAAATGTTCATGGTTACCTAGAAAGTGAGTTTAACTAAGAAAGCAGCAGAGGATGGACACCAGGCCAACAGTGAAGCGGCTAGCAGTTACTACACAAGAGAGCAGCGTAATTAATTTGCAGTCATTTATGGTGTAAACCGCACTAGCAGCTCTTGCTAAAATAGCTCATTTTGATTTCACTGGGATTATTCCCCGTTTCATTGATTTATACTTTACCCCCAGCTGGCTGAAAGAATGTAATTTGGCCTCCGGGATTTTCTCTGCTGCGTCTCACTGCTGAGATTCAGAAGAAAACCTCCCCTCCCCTTCGTCCCCCATAATTGGGCCAGTTCTTCTGTCCCAGCCCAGCGAGGTGCGCTCTGCGGGAGGTGGGATTTCTTTTCCAAGCCCCAGCATGGGGACAGCTAAGGGGTTGCAAAAGAAGACGCTAAAGGACACATGAAGGTCATTTAGCCATGGAAGAATGTACACAAAGGGCCAGAGGTATTTTCTACTGGCCACAGCCGTGTTCAGGAAGCTGCTGGAGCGGATTGCCTGGACTAAAAAAAATACAGGAAACGTCAAGAGCCCATATTGGTGGTACAGGACAAACTGCCCCCCTGGAGCAAAGTAGGCCTAGATTTATTTACTATGCTGGCTGACTGGCGGCGGGGGTGTGTGTGTGTGTGTGTTGCACTCCTCCCAGACAATTAATCTCCCTTCCCTGAGACAGCCTCACTAGAAGAGACTCCTGTGACAGGTAACCCCTCGTCTCCATTCTCGTCAGTCCAACGGGTCCGTTGAAAATTGCCTCAAGATAATACAAGCGTCTACTGAAAACGGCTGCCGCGCCGGGCTGATCCCCAGCGAGCCCGGCTGTCTCCCCGGCAGGCCCCCGGGAAGGTCGGGGGGTCACCTGCCGAGGTCCTATTCAGCGGAACGCTGGCACCCGGAGAGCAGGCGCTGCTCGGAGCCGGGGCCAAGAATCCCAGGGACAGACAAGGCAAACCACACATCTGGTGTGGGGACGATGGTGCTAAACAGCGGAGGGGGTCACACCCGGCCCCAGGTCGCCCCCTCCCCAGTCAGATACATTCTCCGGGGGGATGGGCAGCAGCGTCTCCAGATCCCAGACGGGAGGGAGGTGAGGTGAGCAGCTCCTACAGGCGACAACAGCGCCCCAGGCCATGGCACCACCATGTGCGTGCTACGGTAACGTTGGTTTAAGGGCACGGTTGCGTTCTGGCCGGGGAGGGGAGGGGCAGTACTGGGCATGGTGCCGCTAAGGACTGAGCTTCCCAGGGAGAGAGGCGAGGCGGGATGCTGGGACGCTTTTGCTTGTGCTGCCCTGCCAGCTAGAACCTCCTCGTGCACCACAAAGGGACACCGCCCTCCCCCACCTCACAGGCCGAGGGATACGGGTCCTGCCCGCACACCTGCAGGTGGAGGGATACAGACCCTCCTCCACCTTACAGGCAGAGGGATACAGGCCCTTCCCGCACTCCCGCAGGCGGAGGGATACAGACCCTCCCCCACCTCACAGGCGGAGGATACAGGCCCTTCCCGCACTCCCGCAGGCAGAGGGATACAGACCCTCCCCCACCTCACAGGCGGAGGATACAGGCCCTTCCCGCACTCCCGCAGGCGGAGGGATACAGACCCTCCCCCACCTCACAGGCGGAGGGATACAGGCTCTTCCCGCACTCCCGCAGGTGGAGGGACACCGAGCACCACAGTGGGGAAAACAATACAGCTCCTTCCCCTCCCCCACGCATGACGGGATATGGGGCCTCCCGTGGGCAGAGAGAGGCCAGCCTCCCCCAGGACAGCTGCCACGATCCGGGCCCAGCATTGGGCTGAGTGATGTGGTGGGTCAGAGTCACACATGACAGGGAGTGGGGGACTTACACAGGGCAGCGGCGGTGAGTCTGATGGGGCCCGTGTGCTGCCAGGACAGCCGTGTCTGCACTGCCAGGCACGTGCCCCCTGCCGTGAGGCCTCGGAGTTTTACAAACCTGTCCCTATTTCACAGAGGGGGAAACTGAGGCACCAAAGGGTGCAGCGACCAACCCAAGGTCACCCAGGGAGTCGGTGGCAGGGCTGGGAATGGAACCAGGAGTCCTGGTCCCCAGGCCATCCCAGTGCACAGCTGCTCCTGCCAGGGGCTGCGTTGTACTGGATGAAGGGGGGCCCCTGAGGCCTCCCTGGCTTCCTTGAGAGAGGGGTTCCCAACCTGCCCTGCCCCCTTCAGGGACAGAAGCCCCCTCCCCAGCGACCCCCTTGGCGCACGCTCCCCCGGCCTGGCGTCACTTACCCAGCCCAGAGACGGGCAGCAGGGACAGCCCGAGCAGGAACCAGCAGCTGACATCACCCATCACATTTACCATCCTTGACCTCCGGGGAAAGAGAGTTTTCAGAAGACAAATTCTCCCCTTGTAACCGCCCCACGGGCCCCGGCGCACCCGGCCTCCTGGACGCGTCCCGGCCCCGAAGTGGCCTGCAGGGCCACATCGTCTGCACATAGGGAGACGGCTTAACACGGCACGGAGTTCACCCCCCTCTGGGTGGGAAGACGCCTCCAGAGCCGGGTGTGGGGAGAGGTGGCTGGATGGGGCTGTGAGAGCAGCCCAGGGGGAGGGTCGGCCAGGAGGAGCCGTGGGGCTGGGGAGCCACCTGCCAACGGAGCGCGTGGGTGCTACCGAAGGAGGACCGTCCTCCGCATGTCACCGCTCTGACTCTGCTCCGGGAGGGCTGGGGCTGGGACCCTGGGGCATCGGCAGAGCTGGGTGTGGGGCTCCAGGGCTGGGATAACCCAGCCCGCTCCTGACCTGAGATTCGCCCCCGTCTCTTCCTGCTGCCTGGCTTCATTTCAGGGCTTCGTTGGCTCCAAAGTATCTTCCTCCCCCAGCCCTCCATCCGTGCTGCTTTAAAACCACTAATGGGCTAAAACCCTGGGTGCTGTGGATATTTCGTGTTCGCCCTGCAGCCCCACTGGTAGGTGCCCGTGAAAAGAGCAGGTGGGGCAGGTGCAGGAGTGGTGGGTTCAAATCCCAGCTCTGCTACAGCCTCCCCAGGTGACCTTGGGCCTGTCCCTGCATCCTGTTCAAGGGGATCACGGACCTGTACCTCTGTGGGGCAGGGCTGTCTCACAGCGTCTGTGCCATACCCGGCACAGCAAGGGTCTCTGTCCTGCTGGGTTCCCTTGTGTGGCTGAGGGGGGTGATCCTGGGGCTTTGTGATGCCTAATCTGCATTATGGACTCGCCAGGGCCAGATCCTGATGTCCCACCCTGCGGGGACCATGAGCAATGTTCTCTGTAATCTGTGCACTTGTGCGGCTGCCCAGCCGATTAGCAGAGCACCCACAGCGAGGGTTTAGTGTTCCTACAGGTGTGGTGCACATCTACACATGCCTTGGGTGCACAAAAAATTATTCCTCACACAGAAAAAATTAAAGGGAACATTGCCTGGCAGGCTCCCTCACTGAGCTCCTTGCTGGAGTGAGTGTGCATTGCTGCAGCATGCCAGCTCCCAACACATACATAGCCCCGTGACTGGATACCGGGGGAGAGGGGGCTATAGGTCAGGACTGAAGGGACCGGCAGAGCTGTGCCCAGCCTCCAGCCAGTGCACACTGGAGCGCCCGTTCCCGAGCATTACCATTCAGCAGTGGACTCCTGCTGGGGCCGCGCGTGCCTCACAAAGACGGCAACGCCACTTGCTTGAAATCGCCCATTAATCTGTTTTACTGCAGCGCCAATTATTATTTTCTAAATCATTTGCTCTCCAATCTAGGAGAGGAAGCTCAGACAAATCATTCTCCCATCACAGCATGCGGGGACGCAGCTGCCGCCCGCTTTTACAGCCCCCTTTGGCCTCGGCGCGCCTTGCTGCTCTTTGTTCCAGGTACAAAACGCCGCCATCGTAACCAGACCGCCGCCCTCCGCTGTCTGCTCTCACCACTTCTCCGCACAATGGCCAGCAGGGGTCAGGGGGCCCGCAAGGAGCCAGATCGCTGGGCAGAGACCCCAGACTTGTAACTGCCCCTTTCGGAGGCTCTTGCCCCGGCACTGCCGCCACTGGTGCTGTCGGAGATGGGATGCTGGGTCTGGCGTTGCTCCTGGACACTCGTGTAAATCTACTTGCTCTGGATTTACACCCGTGTCACCACCAGCAGGGTGTGGCCCTGACTCGGCATTTACATCGGGGTCACCGAGATCAGACCCCACCTGGGATTTTTCCCCCTTCTCTGGTGGCGCTTCCCCCTTTGCGGATCCTCCATCCGGGTGGCGCTAGCCTTCAGTATTGGTTACCCGGCTCTTCCAGCCCAAGGGTCGGCTCTGCCCATGGGAGGACCCGGCCTTTCTGCAGATCAACGCTGTGGCCTCCAGGCACTGCCCCACGATTCACAACCGTATCCCATCCCCCTCCCGGAGCCTCCCTTGGTGCTAACTGGGGATGGGGGCAGAGCAAATTGTGCAGAGGGCATGGGCGGTGGGTGCAGGTAGGGCTGGGGGAAGGCAAGCCCCTAGCCACGCCCCCAACCCCGCCTCCTCTGCCCAGGCCCCGCCCCCAGCACCACAGAGTGGGAAGAGGGCATGCGGCCCCAGCCTGCCTGGCCCCGGAGCACAGCAGGTGCTCTGTGGGCAGAGTGTGGGCGCGGCCAGGTCTGGTGGTTAGGGAAGGCAACGCCTCCCCCTGCCTATGATACCTGCCGTCCCTGGCAGAGGGGGCAGGTGAGAGTCCATTGGGCCCCCAGAGATGAGCTGGGCACATGGTGCACCGGGTTAGTGCGCCAGGGCCGGCTTCGGTGTTTAGGGTTTAACTGATAAAACACCCCGATTGCCCGTGTTGCTCCATGTGCGGCCGTCAGCCCTCTCCCGGCGCAGCCCGCGCACCCAGGCGCTGGGCCTGCTACCTGGCCTGTAGTGAAGGGCTCGGTCGCGCAGCGCGGCCGTGGGCACCGCCGGGGGCCTGTGCAGAGGGGCCGTGCATGCCAGGGGCTGGGCAGACCTGGCGGGCGCAAGAGAGGATCCTGCTGCAGTGGGGTCAGGTGTGAACACAAAGCGAGCCCCCAAAAGCTTCCATTTCTGGCCAGTGGCACGGAACTCAACAATTGCTCAGACTCCGCCCCCCAAACACTAGCGTCTCCTTGTGAGCAGCCCTGGGGGAGGGTTTTGCACATGGACTCTTTATGACAGCACCGGGCCCCAGTCAGGGGCTTGTATATTCACTGCATTAAGTCCAGTCCCCCGCCCGCATGGCAGGACCAAGCACCGTCTAGATCAGAGGTGCGCAACCCAAGGGGGGTCGGCTGCTTTTCCTGGCTTCCCGGCTCAGTGTCCAACATACACGTGGCGGGGGTGGGAAGAGTGGCAGGAAAGTGGCCTGACACATTTTTTTTGCTCAACAAAATTCGGGGGTCTAGATCAGTGTTTCTCAACCAGTGGTAGGAGTCCCCTTAGGGCTACTCGAGAGAAGTCTGGAGGTTACATCCACACAACTGAAATTAGGAGAAAAAAAAATGTTGTGTCTGAAAACTGTAGGTACTGGGGATACTTATAATTTTTTTTTTTTTTTTAAAAAGGGTACTTTATAAAAAAAAGGTTGAGAAACACTGATCTAGATCATCCCTGACAGGTGTCTGTCCAACCTGCTCTTCAATCTCTCCAGTGATGGAGATTCCACAACCCCCCTAGGCAATTTAGTTTAAACAAATGTGTAGCAAAGATAGAAAAAATGTTGTGTCTGACAATTTGCCCCATTGCTTCTTGGCCTGTCCTCCAGCGGCCAGGAGAACAATTGTCCCTCCTCCTGACACTATTGATATCTGAAAACCGTTCTCTCAGTCTTCTCTTTTTTGCAGGTACTGAGTGCTAGGGATATATGTTTTTTTAAAAATAGGTCCTGTTCTCTAAAAAAAAGGTTGAGAAAACCTGATCTAGATCTAGATGTCTGACAGGTGTCTGTCCAACCTGCTCTTCAATCTCTCCAGTGATGGAGATGCTGGACACAAGACTCCAACTGAGCCTAATCAGCGCAGAGCAGAGTGGCAGAAGTTTTTCCCAATGTCCAACTTAAACCTCCCTTGCTGCAATTTAACCCCATTGCTTCTCGGCCTGTCCTCAGCGGCCAAGGAGAACAATTTGTCTCCCTCCTCCCTGTGACACCCTATTAGATATCTGAAAACCGTTCTCTCAGTCTTCTCTTCTCCAAACTAAACAAAGCCCAGTTCCTTCAGTTTTCCCTCATAGGTCCTGTTCTCTAGACCTTTCATCATTTGTGTTGCTCTTCCCTGGACCCTCTCCAGTTTCTCCGCATCTTTCTTATAGGAAGGAGATGTCACTAGTGCAGCGGCCGCATTGTGTCTGGGAGGCGTCCACTCGGCCCCCGCAGGCTGCTGGCAACTCCTGGCACTGCCCCAGCCTCCTGCCCTGACGCGGATCACTCTGGCACGGGGGAAGCACTGCACCGCCCGGCGGCCGCGTGGCCGGGTGCACGGAGCTGCTGGAGGCCCTCGACAGATGGGAGAGGAGGAACCAGTGAGCATCATGTTCTGCTGGCCCACGGCCCGTCCAAAGCTCGCCTGGTGCCCCTCCATTGAGGAGGCCTGGCCTGCCGTTTGTCTGGTCTCCCCGCTCTGCAGCCACGGGGCAAGAGCGACCCTCCCTGCTCCCAAAGAGCACCATTGTTCAAGGGAGTGAGGGGAAACTGAGGCCCCAGGTGGGAACGTCACGTGACTTGCCCACGGCCGCCCTGCAGGTCGGGGGCAAAGACGGGAAGAGATCCTAGGTCTCCTGGTCCACGCTGCCTCCCTCGAAACGACTCTCAAAGCAGAATAACATTTCCCAATTCGCCATCCCCGGCTCTGCCGAGACGTGCTCAGTCTGGCTTGCAAATGGCGTGGTGCATTGAAGGGAGTCGGGAAGGGGGAGGAGGAACGTGGGGCGCTTACAGACACAGAGTGTGTATCTAGTACTCCCAAAACAGAAAGCCGCCTGCAGACGCAGCCCAGGCCAGAGGTAGTCACGGGACTGGGGACGAGATGGAGAAAATGAGGGAGCAGAAGCCTGTTTGTCCAACCATCCCCCTGCCCTTTTCCCCCGTGCTATACGGGTGCACGTGGCAAAGAAGGGCAAAATGTTGCAAAGAGCATGAAAAAGGTGGGGACAAAAGACCTGACCCTGTGTGTGGGGGAGGCTGGGCTTGGCACATTTCGGGGGAGTCCTGGTGGGGAGTTCTCTGAAAACATCCACTCAGTGCGCAGTGGCAGTCAGAAAAGCAAAGAGAATGTTAGGAATCATTTAAAAAGGGATCGGAAATAAGACCGAGACTATCTTATTGCCTCTGTATAAAACCATGGTAACCCCACATCTCAAATCCTGCATACAGATGTGGTCGCCTCATCTCAAAAAAGATCTCTTGGCATTGGAAAAGGTTCAGAAAAGGGCAACAAAAATGATTAGGGGTTTGGAACGAGTCCCGTAGGAAGAGAGATGAAAAAGACGGGAACTTTTCAGCTTAGAAAAGAGGAGATTAAGGGGGGAATGGGATAGAGGGCTATAAAATCATGACTGGTGTGGAAAAAGTGAATAAGGAAAAGTTATTGATTTAATCCCACAATATACAAACTAGAGGTCATCCAATGAAATGAATAGGCAGCAGATTTAAAGCAAACCAAAGGAAGTTTTTCTTCACTCAGCACATAGCCAACCTGTGGAACTCCTTGCCAGAGGATGTGGGAAAGATTAGGACTTTAACAGGGTTCCAAAAAGAGCTAGATAGATTCATGGAGGTTAGGTCCATCAATGGCTATTAGTCAGGATGGGTAGGAATGGCGTCCTTAGCCTCTATTTGTCTAGAAATGGATGACAGGAGAGGGATCATGTGAGGATTACCTATTGGGTTCCCTCCCTTGGGGGCATCTGGCATTGGTCACTGTTGGTCGACAGGACACTGGGCTAGATGGACCTTTGGTCTGACCCAGTCTGGCCGTTCTTATGAAATGTGTGTGTGTGTGTGTGTGTGGGGAGGTTGACAAAACCTGAAAAATGTTTATTTTTCATTTTCAATGTCAGGTGTTTTTTTTCCTTTCGCCCCCTCCTTTTTCTGTGGGGACAGGCAAAGGAGGGAGACCAGTGGGGAAATGGGAAGAACAAACAGACAAATGTTCGGTCCAATGTTTTGCATGTGCACACACACACACACACACACACACACACACACACACCAAGTTCTTTTCACAGCTTGCAAATAAAAAATGGCTCTGACGTTGCAACACATGTTTTCCCCTCCCCATCCAGCCCCACTTTTCCACCAGCTCCACTGGGCAGCGTCTCCTGCCTCCGGGAATCTTTACAAGTAGATACAGATGATCAAGAGAGGCCTTGATCAGAGTGCAGAAGGCCTTCCTGGGGAAGAAATGCTGGCTGATGAAGGGCTCTTAAGCCTGGCAGAGGGAGGCCAAATAAAACCCAGTAGCTGGAAGCCAAAGCCAGATTCCATGGAGAAAC